>LR990047.1:2224578-3474578 GCA_905147135.1 Blastobasis lacticolella
CGTTTTGCCCTCGAATCGGTAATATAGTGAATACATATTCGACAGATTCGATTCGCTGTACGAAGTTGAACTACACATTTTAAACGTATGTTCCGGGTTTCCTACCGCGTACCATTGCTTACGATATGTGTGTGTGGGTATGCACCCATAGTATAAGCTTTGCTTAGTTTGGGGCTAGATGGCGCTGTGTGAATTTGTCTACGAATATTTATTTATTTTTGTTTTTTTTTATATATTATTGGCCGTGTGGTGTCCGGCAGAGTAGAATAACACCAACTCCTTACACTCATGGGTGTCGTACAAGGCGACTAATGTTTTCGAGGCAAAAGATCAAGAGTCTCTGTAGTCTGGAAAATGGGCAGCAGCATTTTCTATTGTTGTATTTGCACTGCGATCTCCAACCCGCCTGCGTGGAGATTATGGCAAGGGCCTCCCCTATCGTGGGAGAGGCCCTGAGTCCTGCAGTGGACTGTTACGGGCTGTGATGATGATTTATTTATGTGTTTGTATGGTACGCGGTAGGAAACCCGGAATATACCTTCAAAATGTGTTATAATAACCGCCATAATTTAAAACATTAAGTTTTGCATCGGCAGTAGTAGATCCCTATACTATACTATGTATACTATATGTAAAGTCAGCTCCAGATTTAACGCTTACCATACATTAAATGTACGTTTGCTCTGCATCTGTACTACTGTATTGTATATTACAAACTCTAGGTTCATAGAAACCGCAGTCTTGTAGCAGGTTGAGAGCACTGCTTAAGAATCTGCTTGTAAAAGTCTAGAGTTCGTGACAAATGCTACTAATCATCGGCTGATATATAGAGTGGTTAAACTTTAGTAGAGTCGTTAAGCGAGGAATGATGATGACGTAGTGTCAACTCGGTACCAGGCGCTAGACGGCGCATACAAAATAGTAACACGCAGAGACAAAATTTATCTTCGAATTGTGTCACGAGTCAAGGGAAAAGATTTGATTTTGTGTATTGGAAATTAGCTTTAATTATCTGAACTACCAAAACCCTGGATCATGGTCAAGGCGGACCCTCGGCGAGCACAACCGGAAAATTAATGCCAAGATTTAGAACGTACTATTTTATTGTATTTTGTACTTCAACGTAGCTTACAAAGTCCATTGCTGGATTTGAGCCTCCTCCACATTAGCGGAGTTATTTGTTTGTTTGTATTGAATGTAATATTTGTCAGGTGGCTTGGAGTTGAAGTGTTATGTTCCTCATTCAATAACTTAGCTGATTCCCTGACCATATGATTGGCAGGTCACAGTTGAGCATACTTATATCTAACGATCTGTCTAATCATAGATCTTTTGCCTGTGTTACCACAAATACAATAAATTGAATTGAATTTGATGGCAATCTGTAACAGCTGTCTGGGGAATCTTGACACTAAGATGATTGATAATTTATCATCTTGGTGTTAATGTTTCGGTTGTACTCTCGGGAGAGCTGGGGCGCTTGAACATGATACAGGATTTGGCAGATTAGGTAGGTACTTAACTACCCACGGTACGTATAGTGACTGCTGACAACTACGTCATTCTCTAAAACAATATCCGTGAGCGCAACGAAGAAACGCGACAGATTGTCGCCAGGTTGCCAAGCAATACACAAATTTCTATTGAAATGTTGTTACAATCCTACAAAACATCCTTTTCATTGTTGCGATCAAGGATGTTTAGTAGAGAATCGCACTCTGAGACTTTCAACAGGGGCACCTGATTGGATGGCAGGTTTTATTACGATGTTTTCGTGAGAAGTTATTCGGTAAGTGTTCAATTAGGTAATGTACATAACTCCAAAAATGCCATTGATACATGGCGGGCACTGGAGATCGAACCCGGTACCTTTCGCTTTCGATTCGAACCCGTACCTAAGGCCACCGACGCTCTGTAGGCTTAATATAAATAACTAACACTAGTAACTATACTGACTACAGTATACCTACGTTTCCAAATTAAAAACACATCTCTTATATTATGAGTTTGCAGGTAGGTGCTAAATATCATAGATATTTTCTCAACACCTATTTAAAACTTATTTATTTGTTTGTTTAAATTGTGTAATGATGTTTGTGTTTTTGTTTACCTTCATTCAATGTCTTTCAAGTTAACAAACTTTGAAAAGAATATATCAGATATTGGTAGGTATAGATACAGGTAGCGATGAAAAATACCCACACGTAGTGCAATACACAACCCAGGCATCCCCATTTTCTTTCCCAAACTTGGCAGACACAACAACGTATGTCCAGATAAAGAATCCTGCCACAAAACAACTATACAACGCGGTGTCTGCAGACCTACGGATCTCTGGATCTCTGTACGAGATCTTGTTAAAGAGTGCTTACAAATAGGACGCTATTTGCAGCCGACGTATTTACTGGTAACGAATGTTTGGTATAGAGGAAACATTTGCGGCAAGCTCACCGCAGCTTTGTGAGCTTTTAAAAGCTGTTCGAGATAAGTTGCTTTGAGGTTGTTTGTAGGTAGGTACTTGTATTTCATTTTATACGTAGCCTTGTTGGTCTTGTTGAGATTACATTAAACAATCTTATAGACTATATTTCAGATTTATGTTAATTCCTTTCCCCGAACCGGAAAATCTGGATTCCTTCAAGGCCAAAGCGTTTAGGCAGTTTCTAGACACGCATTTCGTCGTTAACCACTGATCAGACTATCACTCTCACTATCACTATCGGCTATCTCAGTGGACAACTGAATTTGACATAAAAAATCTGACACTACTCTAATTTGGTAGACGCTATTGCCAGTTTTCAACGTAGATGACGTGGTGTAGAATTATCTAGTGTCAAATACAGATGTCAACTGAGTTAGCCATTAGCCCCGTGGTTTGCCTATAAAATCCGGTAACATTCATTTTTTTTTTTCAAAGTCATATGTCTTGTTTGTCTGACTTTAAAACCATCAAATACAACGTGATCAACCTACATACAATAGGTACCTTGATTGTTAGGGATCATGAAGCAATTATAAAAAGCCTCCAGATAATTATTAGTCAAACTCCAATCATCAACATACACTGCAGATTGACCCTTAATCACACAATAGCAAAGCTGACAGCAACACCTTGTAAGGTACGCTTAACATTTCACTCCCCACAACCACATAATCCAAAACACTGTCAATCCAAACGCGAGGCTACTCTCAAATCCAATTTGCGAAAACCGCCGCTAATCAATTACAATAAGGCTGCGGAAAGAAAACTAGATTTCCCAGACGCAACCGAGCGTCCCCCGAGCAATAACCAGATAGTGTGAACTCATTTATCCTGCCTTGACGTGGCTCTTTATTTCGCCATCAATCTTGCTATGCACGTGTGGTAAGGCTGCTATGGATGAAGGCAGATTCGGTAGCTATGTGGTCATTAACATGGAGTAAAATACGTGTTCGATGTCCGATTCGAAAAGCGCATTAGGTTAGTCTACAAATTTGTTCAATTTCAATTTATTTTTAGTTGTGGTAACACAGGTAAAAAAAAAAGATGTTACATTAGATATAAGTGTGCTCAACTGTGACCTGCCATTCAGCGTACAAATTAATGGTTATGATTTTATAAACAATGTCAAACTGTAATTAATTAGGTAAACAATAAATTGAAAACAAGATAAACACAATGTCAAATATACAATAATAATGTCAAATGCCTAATACAGTTAAAAAGTGTTTTTGTTAATAAATCTGTATTAGTGCCATTTCAACAGGTTTTTCTCGACAAGGAACTCAGGTTACTTTGATACATTGCGAAAAACTAAGTTTAGTAAAATAAATGTTATACTTATGGCAATAAAAAATAAAAAATAATCATCTTTGCTTCATGGTTAAACGGTCAGTCGCCTGAATGTGCAGTTTACACGATGAGTTATTCAAATAATGCACATAACTCAGAAAAGAGTCATTGGTACATGGCCGCAGTGGGATTTGAACCCGGTATCTCTCACTTGCGAGTCGGATACCCTTACCACTCCACCACCGACGCTCCTCCACTCGGCCACCGAAGCTGCTACTATGGTAATAACAACTTTAAAAAGGAAATATAACTCACGCTATCTTAAATGGCTGACTTCGCTTAATGCAAATTTGTAGTTGAATGTGTTTCTCGTATATTGTATTTTTGCCATACGAATAAATAAATAAACTCACGCTAGTAGTTTATTATATTGAGTACTTTATATTCTTTACCGCCGCCTCCGTTGTCGTTAATCTAAGTTATGTACACTTAGCCTCACGATGTTTTCCTTAACGTAGAAGCATAAGGAATTTAAAAAAATATATTTAAAATATTGAATTTGACCTCATCATCATCATATTGCACACTATGGGAAGTAACGATAAAGTCGAACATGTAGCATGCTTGCCTAGAAGATTCACACTCTTGAGTTAACCCCCAAGCTTGTATTTTTCGAGGTGACGCAGACTGTTCCAATCCAAGAAGAGGATGTAAATCGTTGAATAGGCAAGATGGACGGACTGTGTCCCAGAGAAATAAATATAGTAATAAATTATCAAGGCATATATCAAGTTTTTGTAAAAAGCAACATCTTTCTCGAAAACTTATTTGAAAAGTTAAAAATATGCATTCAAAAGTCGTGTTTTCGACTGCAATGTTAAAGCTGTGGAAACTTCAGAATTCATAGCAAAGTTAGACGACTGCCTTTATTCAAAAGTGAGAGACACTAATGAGCTTTTGTTTAGTTTCAGAGTTCATAGTACATTTTACCAGTGTTAGAACTCTGTCATGTCTGGAGCGTTGGCCTATGGCCTAATTGTTATGGGGTCCGACTGGTTCCCCGAGGAATTCGAACCTCAGTGCCGCCGCCATGAAGCAATGACGTTCTGTCTCCTAGCCTTTTCCTCCACCAATACAAATCTTGCTGTTTGAACACTTCTTCTATGCTCCACAACGTCCTCAAAGTGTCAAATGCTACGCTAATATATATGGAGGAGGTTCAAATCCCTCCAGATGCCCACAAACAATACCACTAGGAACTCAGTGATTTATGTACAGATTGTTTAAAATGTAATGCAAAATAATTGTGTTGTGTCGACCATGTGTAATAAATATTTCTTTCTTTCTCTGTTTCAATTACCAGTTCAACCGTTGGTATTACCCACTGCTCAACTTGATGCAATTGAGCAATCTCCACCTTACAGAATACCGCAGCAAAACAATACTCTTTCAAATAGTATTGTGTTTTTGTCGGTGAGTAGGTCTCTAGTTCTCCATGGGGTAGGGATTTGGGAAATCGTGGCTTTGGTAGTGGAGGGGCATTTGCCTGTTTGCTGCCAGAGCAACGTGTTATAGAGGTGGGCAACGCATTGGCGATACTCTTGGTGTTGTTTATATCTATAGATAGTGGTTACCACTTTCCATCAGATGGCCCGCTTGCCTGTTTGCCTACCGCATGTTATAAAAAAAATATAGTTGAGCATTAGCGAAGAAGGGGGCTGATGAGGTGACGGCATAATATCAACTCTGTCTATCACTTGAGTTAGGTACTCGAGGATTAGGTGCGGATTTACCCTTATTTTGTGATACATTGTCCTTTTTATTGACATTTACTTTTCATAATATTTGTAGTCGGCTCCAGTTGTGACATAGGTTGCGAATAATATTGATGATTTACACCGTAGAAAAGGCAGTACTTCTAATACATCTTCTAATACTTCTTTAAGTACGCGTTAATTGTCATCTTTGCGTTAAATGTCGGTTGTGCTCGCGTACGAGGGCCCGGTGTCCGTGATCTTAACCATGATCCAAGATTTGGCAGATTAGGTAATTACAGTGGAGCGACTGCCTTTTGAGTCCTGTGACCCTGCTGCCAGGGGAACCTGACCAGATTGGATCATGGATACACATTCAATCCCCTGAATGTGTAAGTTTCGTCATGATATTTTTCCCATCGGTTAGTGTTCACCTAATAACTAAGAAAAAAGTTAATGGTACATGACGGCACTGGGGTTCGAACCCGGTACCTTTTAGTATGACACGGGCCCCATAACCATTGGGCCACCGACGCACCCTAAATAAATATACAGATAAACGTTTCTTACTTGTAATTCCTGTATTATTACATTTAACTGTCTGTTTATCTATCTAGCTTAGTTAGAGCAACGCCAATACACAAGCCGCCGGCGAACCGGATGTCTGGCGTCGAAGCTTCCGAACGGAACCGATGGACTGATATTGAAGCGGTTTTCGTTTTCGACGAAGTTTCGACGTTCTCAACGTCGGACGAATCGAGTTGTTGACGCAGAAGTTCTCACCCGCCAACGACCATCTGGCGCTGCGAAGAGTAGTGGCATCTCTGTGCATGTGTTACCGCTTATATCATTGGGAGTGATCTAAGAAGTTGTACCTGCTGCCGGGTTTCGCCACCGTACTACGAGCCACAAGATTTCAGATGTACTGGTTATTGAGTCATCTATACATAGTACACAACAGTCGCCTCCGGCCGTCTGTCTCTATGTACGCTTAGATCTTCTAAACTCCGCAACGGATTTTTATGCGGTTTTCAATAACAGATAGAGTGCTTTAAGAGGAACGTTTATAAGAAAAAAAAAGGGATTTGGGGTAGGGTAATGTAGGGTAGGGGTAGGGATAGGGTAGTGCACGAAATCGCGCCGGGTCCTTCGTAATAAATATACGAGTAGTAACTAGACTATAGCAGGGCAATATCAATTCATATATTCGTTGTAGGATCAGTGTCGTAAGAAATAACATGCAAAGTATCACTAGTTTACAGATCTCCACACTCGCTGCATCTTTATCCACTCTATATTGTTAAATGGTCTGTTAGAAGACGACGATTTCACGAATAAATAAATATTAGGTAGACAAGTTGGGGCCCCGCATATATGTATAAATGCAAAACCAAAGGAGTTCAATGGTCCTTAAACGAAAAGGTCTGTAGACATAACTTTATGACGACCTGAGTGGTTCAGTGGTCAACATGCTGGTCTGTCACGCACGAGGTCCCGGGTTCGATTACCGGCCGGGCAGAAATTGAAATGATGAATTTTAATTTCTGTTACGGGTCTGGGTGTGTATAAAAAGTATGTATTTAATAGTATATAAGTAGTTTATCAGTTATCTAGCACCCATAATACAAGCTTTGCGTACTTTGGCGCTGTGTGAATTCGTCCACGATTATTTATTATTTATATATCTTATTTATGCTGATAGTTTTAATCTTGTACCCGGCCTGTTAATAAATTAACACCTGTTATATCAGGTGGTAGGACTCAGTCAAGTCTGAGGAGTCCGCCTGGGTGAGTATCATCGCCTTCTCTATTACTGCCGCTAAACATGCTTGCATTGTTGTTTCGGTTTAAAGGATATGTTATCCAGCGCAATTACAGGCATGAGGCATTTCATCTTGGTCCTCATAGTGATAACACACCTGCGGTTCTCTATTTGCAAATCTCTGCAACCTAAATGCATGAATCGTAGACGTTATGGGTGACAGTTACCGTTTACCATCAGGTGGGCTGTCTGCTCATTTGTCACAGCTTTTCGTACATTCCTTAAAGTATGGACCAACTCTTCGTTCGTAATGGCACCGACCTTTATCACTAGGGGCCCACTGAAAACCAGCGTCACGGCAACTGTCGTGGCATATGCTGAGTGTGGCCCCATTGCACTCTCCACATGGCACAGGTAACGATATTAGAGTATCGTTTTTCCTTTTCTTTTTTTGTTTATGTCTCTGTTGGATTATATTTTTTTAAATTATTTTATTAAATGTGTTCTACTTTACTTCTACTTTGGTTAGTTAATCTACACGAAAATGTCCCGATACCGACCTGAAGCTTTTTTCAAGAATTTCAATTTCCTATGTAACACCAACAGAGCAGGCTTTAGCGATATTTTCCCTCCACATTCCATCCAATATTGCCAATCTAGCGCTTTTGGCGCTAGATCTAGCGGTTTTTTTTGCATATTTGGTGCGTATCAAAATGGTTTTCATATATATGTCGCAGCCATCTGGTTAAATTAGCCATTTAATAAGAAGGCTAGTCCGTTAATTAAACGCCGGCATTCCATCGAATGGCTAAAGGACAACTAGCCAAGTAGTTGAATGTAACGTGCAGCTACTTGGCTGAACGTTATTCAGCCATTTTGTTTATAGAATATATATGTTTGGTTTGAGTGACCATTCGTAAATTATATAACTTTACTTAAGATAAAAAATACGAATCAATAAATATAATTTTTATTTAGAAACGAAAATATTAGTGGCAACAAATTCAATTAGTAATTGCATTGCGAGTACCTATAAAATGTATAGTATTTACCACAATAATAACTTTAAACTTATAACTTATTAACTATTTGCAACAATGTAGTTAAGGAAGAATGCACTTTCTTATTTTATAATATTAAATATAAATTGGCACGAAACTTTCTTAGACATTTGTTTCTAATTGTAAGTATGAAAAGAAAATGAACAAATTAAGTTATCCTTATTCTTACTTAAAAACATCTAGGTACCACACTTTAAATTTAGTTAAAACGATAAAAATACAAAAACATTGCTTGCTGTGCGAGTTGTCTGACGCCATATTTGTTTTAATTACTACCAGTGCCGCAGTGGATAAAATATGAACTAAATTTAAATCACCTGCCTGATTTTACGTCAGCCGTCTTAAAAGGGCTGGCTTACAATAAGCCAAATAGTTAAACGTTAAGCGTTGATGGTTATATCAACTACCTGCCTAGGCATTCAATTATACGCCGGCGTTTAGTTAACAGGCTAGCCTACTCATTAAATGGCTGATTTAACCAGATGGCTGCGACATATATATATTAAAGTTTCCTTTTTATGTTTAGCGTCAGTACGTGTGTACGACAAAATTCGGATATCTAGCACTTTTTCTAAGGCTGATAGCGCGTTTTCGCTTACAAAACTTTCCCCACTTCCACCCAACACAGTTATCTCTATTGAATTTCCGTGCAATTTAGCAGCCCTACACTCATAACAGTGTAACCAGGAAACATGACTTTTTCTACCTTCCTTTAGGCAGTGAACTGCTTTCACAAGTCACTTGGTTACGGTTGAGTGACTTTTTGACCCGTATATTGCTTTCGATGTCTTCTAACGGGTTCACTCAAAGTGATTGTGATTTTGGGGGAAGTTCCACCGTAGAGGTTATGATTGTGTCATTTGTTTCAAGTTTGGAAATAATTTAGAGGGGAAAAGAGCGGTGTGCTTTGATGTCAAAATAAGTGTTGGATCAAGGATCAAAACTCGTATTACAATGACATTTATTTAACTCTTTATTGTAAATAACAGTATAATAATTTACAGATTCTGTAAGATTAAAACTAGCACAAGACTGGTCTTATCGCCAAAAGCGATCTCTTCCAGGAAACCGTTTACATGAATACGGTGGAACATTTCGTATTTATGGTGGAACATTTATATTAAGTACATACACTTATTTGTGTGACCTGAAGGAATGTGGTGTAAAAGAAAACACCAACCGACAGTACTTGTCTCGATCGGCACTATGCGTCTGCCAAAATTAACAAACTTGACCAATCCTAGAGCCGTATGAACAGCTTCACTTAGCAAAGCACCGCTGTCTAAGGACGTCGTATGACTTTTTACCATATTTCCGTTAATTTCTGCTAAATTTGAAGTGCATCGGAACTACTTCGTAGTATTATATACCTACACTAAGGAATTCTGATAATTACTCTGTGGATACTGTCTTGGTTACATATTAGATTATTCATATTATTTTGCTAAACCGCCGCCTATAGACATCAGCAACACCAGGAGAGTTACCAATGCGTTGCCCGCCTCTGAAGCGGCCTCTAATATACCTCTTGAACGATCCCATGTCATAGTTCAAAGGAAACACGATGGCTGGGAGCCATTATATTGATGTTATCTATGCTATATATCCTTATTATGTAACTGTTTTGTGTCCCAAAAAAATAAAAAAAAAAACTTAGATAAGTATTATTTGTAAATACGGGTGTCAGATTCTACACCGGACACCACTCGTCCAGTTAGACACTTCAATAGTACTCACATACCTAGATTAATTTGAAATACATTCATAATGCAACTTTGCTCAGCAAATACCGTGAACCCCATTGAAATTCAGCCAGCAAATGATTTATGTACCTAGTTGAACTGAAAAGATTTCGTTCCCATAACGTTTGAGTTGAGAAAGAATTTCAATTTCTTTCTGCCAGCCGTTTGTTATTTCTGACGTCGTACAAGTTCTGTTATACAATAATTGCGAGGATTTCCCAGAACTCTCTGGTACTGTGTATGTCCTAATTACGTTTAGGAAATATGGAATCATAAATTCTTAATTTTGTTATTTCTTTTAAACTAGACCTCTGTTATACTCGAGAATAGTAGTATCGTTTGATAACGAAATTGCTTCATGAAACTTAATTTACCATCACCATCATATCAGCCAAAAGACGCCCACTGCTGGGCATAGGCCTCCCCCAGAGATCTCCACAAAGGCCGGTCCTGTGCTTTCCGCATCCAGCTGGTATAAGCGTACTTAACTTATATGAGTCTATTACTTATTAACTTACTGCGCAGGCTCAGCGACCCAAAGTGGATCTTGGATCGACACCAGAGATGCGGTTTTCGACGTAATCGTAGCACTGTAGACTAAATATTTCTCCTAAACTGATGGAGAAGAAATGGGAATGCCTACATGTGCTATTTGTTGACTTCACTAAGGCTTACGACAGTATTGATCAGCAGGTGCTTTTCAGGGTACTTCAAGTGTTCAAAATACCTGACAAACTCGTGAAGGTGGTCGAAGTGGCCGTGAGTACAATGCGCTTATTGCACATGCCTAAATTCAGTTACTGAATTCAGCCAAATGTAATCGCATTTAGCAATTTAGAAGAACGTATGGTTTCTGAATTTAGAAACCTAATTAGAAACGCATTTAGGAAGGTGTAATAGCATTTAGTAACTTACTTAATGCAGATGGGCGTTCAGAAACTCATGTTTGCCTGGTAGTTTAACAATTTAAATTAAATGAAACTAAGTATAAAAATCATACTACTGCCTTTTTAGAGAAAACAATTTAAATAAATATTACTAAACAATATTCAAGAGCGTAATTAACGCCAAGATGATCGCTTACTTATAACAATTATGTTTAGTTTTCATAAAAAAGTCAAGCCGTGCAGTTTTCGAACGCAACATCTAAATAAAAAGTAAAACAGAATGGCGGGAATTCAAAAGTACTGCAGCCATTCTCGTACACAACACGTCCGACTTCGTGACGCTTCAACAAGTAAATGAATTTAGTACCTGAATTTAGAACAGTGTAATCAGAAGCTTCTAAATTTAGAAGCTAGTTGCTTCTGAATTTAGTCTACTGAATTTAGGTATGTGTAATATGAAAGTTAGGGTTGGAAGAGAACTGTCGTATACCTTTGGAGTTGCTACGGGTCTTAAGCAAGGCGATGCACTGTCACCATGGTGTTCAACTTAGTCCACGAACACGTAATTTAGAAACGTCCAATTAATTGAGAGTGGAATAGAACTGAACGGTAATCACCAAATCATTGGATATGCTGACGATCTAGGATTGCTTGGACAGTGCAAACAGACTGTAAAAGATAGTTATTTAGACCGTAAAAGAAGAGCAAGGAAGAATTGAGTTGGCCTCAGAATCAACCGGGTAAAACCAGAGTACCTACACATGAAGACGTACAGGGATCAGTATGCGAGGCGAGAATCCCTAGCGGTAGTCAGTGGCAGCTATAAAGGCGTGGATACTTTTAAATATCTCGGTGGCACCATAACCGACACCAAACAGCGAGAAGATGAATTCTATTAGTAGATTATATTAGTAGTTTTTTTTCTAGTTAGACTAGCCACATTTGACCACCATCTCACCTGGTGGTAAGTGATGATGCGGCCGTTGATGGAGCATGGTTGTCTAGGAACAGCCTATTCATTCAAGCCATGAAGGCGTCCAGATTATAATGATCAGAAAAGACACTCGCAGGCAACGTGTCCCATTGAACACAAGGTTGAACTAAAGCAGCTCCGATAGCGGATAGCTGGAAGATTCACAATATAAACAATATTATTTCGATATCTAAGTTTCGGGTAACACTCCTTATATTCAAACTTAAAATCTTTACCTTTTCCACCTCGTAACCACGGCTCACTGCCAAATTCATATAAAAACCAAATAACGAATATGCTAGTGCCAGTGACAGACACAGTCCCCACACTTTCTCTATCTCCCTTCATTCATTCATTCCTCTATCTCCACACAAATATGTTCCCCTCCAAGTATAATTTTCCAACGCCCACATAAAGAAACTTCCTCTAATAAACCCAGAATCTTATTCGCCGAAGCAACCCCCGGATTGGAATCCTGAAATAAACATAGCCATATCGCCTTTCAAATACAATGGGCGTGAGAGCTTGCGACGTAAACCAGGCCGGGTAATATGCAAGGGAATCTTGAGTTAAATCCTGTATGGCATCCTTGCTATTGGCAAGGGATAAGTTATACTACACTACTGTATTGGGGTGTTGTACTCCTACAAACGTGGCGTGATATACTCATGTCCATATTCATCAGAAACGTTGCTATGAGGTCTCACAGTGCACGCGAATGCGCAGGGTTTCAACTGATAACATTGGGTCCTTAATAGGCATTTCTTCGCAATTGTACGTTTGGTCAAGCGTCGGTGGCCGAGCGGTTATAGTATCCGTATCGCACTGTGGCCATCATGTACCAACGACTCTTATCTGAGTTTTTTTTTTTTTATGTTATGCGGCAGACAAACAGGCAAGCGGGCCACCTGATGGAAAGTGGTCACCGCCGCCTATGGACATCAGCAACACCAGGGGAGTCACTGATGCGTTGCCCGCCTCTGAAGAGACCTCTAATATACCTCTTGAACGATCCCATGTCATAGTCTTAAGGAAACACTGTGGCTGGGAGCTCATTCCACATCCGAATCGTACGATTACTAACAGATGCTCTTTCGGTGAAGGAAAATATCGTGATGAAACCTGCACATTCAGGCGACTGAATGTCTACCTAACCATGATTCAATCTGGTCAATATGGGTGTCAGATATTTACGAACAATAAAGTACAAAGAAGGTATTGGTGAAGTGTCGCTAGAAGACCACCAACAATATCTTTAGAAGAAACGATGACCTGAGTAGCGTAGTGGTCACTCACCCTCTTATTATACCATGATGATTGCAATGGCAGTTTCACATGTTTTTGGAATTCAGCTACGGTTACTAATTTATTTATTTATTTCAATTTAAATTTCAATTTCAAATTAATCGTCAATATGGGTTACAAAGTTGGTTATATATTTAACAGATCTTCATTTTCCACCATACGGTATACGATACAATCCACATAGGTACCTATTACTTTATATAAATTTAAAATAAAATGAAAATTAAGCCAAACTAAACCAATAAGATGTCAAGATGAATCATTATTTGAAACGTCAAAACTATAATTAATTGAATATTACTACCAAATAATAGTATGTCAAGTTTTTATAAATTGTTTAAATAATTTAATGTTATTTAAATAATCATAATTAAGTCACCCAAATAAAATTCTACCTAACATAATGTCAACATACCAATTTATTTATACGATATCCAACAGCAATTTTATTCTAAGCCTTAATGTCTGTAGACAGTTACAATTTAGAATCTAATCGTTCGATTTTATGATGTAATTCGATTGCAATCGCATCTCAATATCGGTTTCAGATGTTTTAGGTATTCTGTTATAATAACTGCTTGCGATCCGATTACAGCTCAATCGAGGCAATTAAATTAGCGGACTCGAGACCCTGAGGTATCACTAGCATTTTGTTGACGTAATAACTACAGACCCCCAGTTTAGTTCCGGACAGAAATTGAGATGATGTATTGTAATATCTGTTTGTATAGGTCTATGTGTGTGTGTTTAGAAAGACAAACATACACAAACCCTTGGATGGACCTTTTCCACCTTCGGGAAACGCGACACGGGTGGACGACGACGGCTTGGATTTTCTAGCTATTCGCACAAACCGCTCGCTTTGATTCGACCTAGCCGTTCCCAGAGGCTTTCACCCGCGCGCAGTTCGGATCTCTGTAAACATTCAACGTTCCCGCGAAACCCTATTATTTTCACGTGATAAAAAGTAGTCTATGTTTTACTAGTAAAAGAAGTATCTTTCTTTAAGTTAAAGAATTTATATAATCGGTTTAACAGTTTTTGAGTTTATTCATTAAAAACAAAAATACAGATCTTTTATCTTAATAATATTAGTATAGATACGACTACATATGTACAGTTAGGTGCAGAGGGGACTGACTCTACCTTACTATACATTTAATATATTCATATTCATATTCATATTTCTTTATTAGTATTATTCATACATTGTCCAAAATTCAGTATTTAGGTATACATTATGTCCTAACTAACAATGCATATACATATATTGAGTATTTACATCAATAATAAATAGTATCACAGTCAATAGAATTGAAATTGTCACCTTTAGATATTAATTGAGTATCAATAGTCATCTTAACATGTCACATTACAAAATTAATGAAATGTCAAATTAAAAATTATATTATTATAACATTAAAATAAATCGATATATTTTAGTTCACTCGTCAAGGAACTCACTAACAGAATAATATGCTTTTTGAATAAGCATCGCTTTTAATTTTTATATAAAAGAGTACTCCGTCTTTGCTAGGTGTATATCCTTAGGCAATTTATTGTAAATTCTCGGAGCCATCACGCGCAGAGATTGGCTAGTTTTTTGTAGCCGATGCGCTGGCAACGGGAGGTCAAGACTTCTCCTCGCCGAATATCTCATCACTTGCGCATTATCCGCCGAGAATTCAGATAGATGCCTCCTCGCATATTTCGCCACTTCCAGGATGTAAAGTGACGGCAGTGTCAGGATCTTAAGATTCATAAAAAGCTGTTTTGCCGGCGTATCTGGTGGGACGCGGGACAGAACACGCACAACCTTTTTCTGAATTATAAATGGGCGATTTCTGTCAGCAGCCAACCCCCAAAGATCAATGCCATAAGTTAGGTTCGAATTAAAATACCCATAGTACGCTGTCAGTAGGTTTTTTTCTGAAAGAGTATTTGAGAGCCTGATTATAGCATAAAAAGCAGAGTTTAACTTAGCACAGACTCTGTCGATGTGCTCCTGCCACCGCAGGCCTCCATCAATCTCAAATCCCACGAATCGAGAACTGTTAACAACAGGAATTGGGATTCCACCCACATCAACGGACAGAGTCGGTGTGAGACTGCCCCTCAGACTAAATTCCACGAGGTAAGTTTTCTCGACATTCAGTTGCATACCGTTGACATAAAACCATTCAGCAATTTGACAAACAACCAGCTGTATGTTACGCTCGAGTTCCTCTCTGTTCTCTCCATTAACTATAGCGCAGATATCATCAGCATACAATAAGAAATCGACAATCTTGGAATGGAACGGCAGGTCATTCATCATTATTAAAAATAAACTATTGCCCACATTGCTAGGGGGGTCCAATCACTCTGCAATTAACTGTACGACTACGAGTGTATTCCCTGATCATAATAATTAAGAACACCTCCTATGCTAAAATGAATAAATAGGCTGTATATAGTTTAGTCGCTATATGCTACAAGAGAGAAAGCGGTCTCGCTAAACTAGTTCTTGTATATAAAGCGTGTTGATGATACGCCGGAAAACCACAATGTGGGGCTATATCATGAGTTTATGTGTAATAAATGTCATTTATTTATTTATATGAGTAAGATTATTTCATTCGAGGATTTCCGATAAATCCGGCAACCTACAATAAGCCACTGTGGTGAATTTAAGCTCAAATTTACCAACTTTTGTCTGAATTCGGTCTATATCCTAATCGGCACTGAAACCAGGAAAGCTGGTTACGATCTATTAAATTAGAAGAATTAAAGATCGAGTGTTACACAAAACATGTGCTAGTAGGTTTAAAAATAAGATAAATGTATTTCATTGTAAAAGCTTAGCCTAGTTACATATTATGAGTATCTTAATAATAAACTAAACAAAATATTGGACAAGTAGTTCATATTATTTGCACACTATGAAAATTGGCTTAAAATATATCAGTTTTCCCAAATTCTTCGCGCTTTCTATAGAATATTTTTAAATTTAAACCCATGTAATATTATTATAAAACTATAAAATAGCCGTGTCTGTAGGTACATTAAAGATATTCCAGAAAAAATCATCGGGAGAGAGCACTGAGACATACATACACAAAAAAATATTTCTTGTCTGTCTGCCTATATATATGTTCAAACCCACTGAACGTATTTTGATGAGGTTTTCATAGTTTGTGGTCCAATTTAAATTTTAAGCCATGTCTTCTAATTTGTTAGGATAAAACCAGAAATACAGCATCATCCATTAGTTAGGGGCTAGATGGCGCTGTGTGAATTTGTCCTCGAATATTTATTTTATTTTTTATTTATTCACTAAGTGGGTGATCTTAAATGGTCACGCGGGCAAAAGCTAAACTGTCATAAAACTATTTCCACACGGACGAAGTCGTAGGTAGGTAGTATAGAATAAATTTCCATAAAGCTTTTATAACAAGTAATAGTTAAATAAAAATATAGATAGGTACCGTCAAGCCGTGAAACAATAAAAACGCACCTATCCGTACAGTCACCTCGAAACATTTACTTTTTCACAACCAAACTCCTCGCTATCTACGTCTACGAGACACAAATAGACACATGACAAAGCAAAAAATTGTGTCACAAAATTTCTTTCTCTTCCCCAAGTAAAATAACTCCTTTGGCACCGACGTCAACTTTGTCCTGCCCATTATGTGTACTGAATGGGCCCTTTGTGAAAGGGAAAGAAAAAAGGGGTGAACTTTGAATAAAAAGCATAACTCTGCGAATGTAACTGAGGTTGGGACACACATAATTATGGCACACAATCTTCCGCGTGGGCTGAATTTCAAACGATAGACCCGGATTCCTTTTTAGGTGTCCGAATTTGTAATACTTAGGTGATAAATATCGCACTATCAATGTATTTATTTTGTCCCAGTTGTGTTTAAACTACCACAGTGAAGATTGACTTGCAGGCAATGGCGTGGGTATGCTGCGTATGCATTGACAGATCTATATCTGTAGGTGTAAATAGAAAACCCTCAAACAAAACGTGGTACGCCTTTTATATTAGTTTTGTGTTCAAGAGAGGTAGGGCATAGCGGGGTATCCCGTTCGAATTGGAGCCGCACGACTGGGGAAGTACCTCCACCTTACAGAAAACCGCAGCTTAACAATACTCTTTTAAATAGTATTGTGTTTCTGCCGGTGAGTAAGGCCTCCAGTGCTCCATGGGGTGGGGATTTGGGGAACCGTGGCTTTGGCAGTGGAGGGGTATTTGCCTTTTGCTGCCATAACAACGTTTTATAGAGGTGGGCAACGCATTGGCGACACTCTTGGTGTTGTTAATGTCTATAGGCAGTGGTGACTACTTCCCATCAGGTGGCCCGCTTGCCTGTCTGCCTACCGTAAGTCATAAAAAAAACAATAAAGAGTAGCATCGGCCAAGTGGTTAAGATATCCGACTCGTAAGGAAGAGGTACCGTGTCCAAATCCCACTGCGGCCATGTACCAATGACTCTTTTCTGAGTTATGTGTATTAGTTAAATGCTAACCGATGTTCTTACAGTGAGGGAAGAAATCGTGATGAAACCAGCACAATCAGGAGACTGAATGTGTATCGATAATCGAACCTGGTCACCTTCTCCTGGTAGTAGGGTCTCGGAGGTCAGATGGCAGTCGCTCAACTGTAATTATCTGATCTGCCCAAATCCTGGATCATGATCAAGGCGGACCTCGGACCCTAGGTAGTTTGTATTAGAATAAGAGTACAGACTAGCAAGAAAGTCGTGAAACATTTTAGGGCACTCGAAAGCAGATGTACTCAGTTTGACAGAAATTAATTGTTGCAAGACCAGTTCCTTTCCTCTACTTTCTTGGTGGACTGTACCTGAGTATTTAAAGAAAAACAAAATCAGCAGTGCTATTTAACATTGAGAAAAGACCACCTTACATCGAATTGTGCACAAATCTTCTAAACTCCGTTCGCCATAACGAAAGTAGCTTCGCATATAAATTCTAAAAGAAGTCGATGAAAAGCGGCTACAGCTCAATTACTTCGCGCCCCGATTTCTATGCAACGGCCGCCGGTTCCCGATCGACTTTCCCGATCATTCACTGTTTAGCATTCACCGGGTATATCCCGTGTGGATGATTTGCACCAAATTGTGCATCGAATATTCTTTGTATCGACTCCTTGCGGATTCGGGACTCGTTCTGTATTGTTCCCGTGATGGGTGCGGGTGGATATGAATTTTGGAATTGGTATTGAATTAAGTTCCTTACTAAAAGCAGGTATTTTCTCCTCGAAGATCTTGTTATTAGATACCTCGAAATCTCACGAAAGTCTAGTAATTATTATCAGGGATGAGGAACGGCACGAATACGTGGTGAGTATGGACCTTATTAGAAAGCTTACTAACTCAGCGTGCTATGTAAGAAGCTATTTAATCGTCGGGAGTGTTAGTCCGAATATCTCTTACAAAATTACTCCACAGGCTTGACACAGAGTTCAGCCTTATTCTGTAAGACAACATCCTTGAGTACAATGATGACGACCTGAGTGGTTCAGTGGTCAACATGCCAGTCAGCCCCGGGTTCGATTCCCGGCTGGGCAGAAATTTCAATGATGAATTTTAATTTCTGTTACGGGTCTGAGTGTTCTATGTAACTATAATAAGTATGTATTTAAAAAATATATATAAGTAGTATATCAGTTAGCTAGCACCCATAGTACAAGCTTTGCTTAGTTTGGGGCTAGATTGCGCTGTGTGAATTTGTCAACGATTATTTATTTATTTAATGATGAAACGTGACAGATAGCTCGGTTTCCAAGCAACGCGCAAAATCATTTGACAGAACATCCTACGTTTCACCGTTGCTATCAAGGAAGTTTGAGTGTCAGGCGTGACCGCGATAGTCAAAACTGCGATGCACACGCGACATCTCTGACGAGCTATCCTGCAATGAACGATACTGCGACAGAAGACCACTGCGACTATTATCAAAGCGACAGAACTCTACTGCGAGGCACACGACTTAGACATAAGTAAAGTAAAGTAAAGTAAAACACATTTATTACACTCAAACACACAGCACAAAATTCTTAAAATGAAATTTAAAAAATATTATAAAACAGAGACATAAACAAAACAAGAAAAAATAGGATACTCTAATCTCGTTACCTGTGCCATGTGGAGAGTTCAATGGGGCAACACTCAGCATATGCGACGACAGTTGCCGTAACGGTGGTTTTCAGTGGGCCCCCTAGTGAAGCACGGACAAAAGTGCCACAGGAAATAAATAAATAAAATGAAATAAATAAATATTATTTGTTTAAATGCAAAATAATATATATGAGTGTACATAACGCCACTGCGACTCGTGAATGCGCGCGACAAAGAATTGTGGGCTGGATCAGTCAGTATAGATTCTGCCTAGTGTAACAACGGTACTTATGTTACACCTCGAGAGTGCCATCATCATCATCATCATCATTGGCCTTAGACATCTATTATAAAGAAAACAAGATTCGGGAAAGACAGATTCGGTCACACAGTGAACAGACAAGATAATTCACCCAGGATGATAAGGGAGTGCCATAGAATCAATATTAGTTGTTTCATGTTTACTATATGTGTAGAATCGCACTCCAGATCGCTGGTAAATAAATGTCTATATGAACTGTGCAGTTCCAAAGAAACTTGCTCCCACGCACCATAAGGTTGTAATAGAAGCTCCCTGAAGAGTACAAACTGGAGTTATTCATAGGGCTGAAAAGGTTTTTACGGGATCGCCAAGAAACAGGTAATACCCCTGGTTTTTTAAATAAACCACTATAACTGTCTACCATCGGGCGAGCCGTACGTTTCTTAGTCACATTAGTAACATTAAAAATATCTAACAAACCAATTATTTTAAAGGTAAGTAAGGTCAAGAGAACCCTAACCCGACTAGCATGTATAAAAGGTTGATGAATTAGGAAGAGAGATTTGTAAGGACCATAGCAAGTGGAACAATATGGTCTCTGCCTACCCCTACAGGAAAAAGGCGTGATGTTATGTATGTATGATCTGTCCAGATTGATTTGCTTTATTTGGTAAACAAACAATACCCAAAAATCACGGCTTGCTACGTACACTGTGTATAGAGTCTTAAATGACATAAGAAACACATAGAATATAAATTTCAACGAATACAACTACAAAGTATTCATTTAAATACAAAATTCCCTTAATCAAATAAGACAAGTCAGTCTGGGCATATCATATATGTGCGTATACGTAACAAACAAACCAAACACGCCTAAAGAGACATTGTAAAAATTAACTTTCATTCTCAAAGGAAATAGTACAGCGTCTGAATAACAAAATTTCCATCAATCATATGCATGAAAGCCGGACGTACAAAGTTCCGAACGTTCGTACTAGGAACGACAATCATATTATCAACGAGAAATGTTATTCAACCCCTGTTTGGAACACGGGCGACCCTTGTCAAGCCGTAGTTAACATGCAAATACTGTATGCAGCCCTTCGTCACGACAACTCCAAATATTAGCACAGACAAATGTATGAGTTTAAATTTTGCACCTCCGACCTCTGGATCCGTCTAATATACATATGAGGGTACGGTTACATTTAGTTTTGAAGGCGTCTCCATTCGCGCAGTACAGAATTTTAAATTATTTTTTGTGTATTCTGAAGAGACATGTATTACACAGATTAGTAATAAGAGAATAAAGTGCATTTCAAAGTTTCATTTCGTTGTTATTATAAAGAATGGTAATGAGGGACTAATTTTTTTATATAACTTCTGTTTCCGTCTTTTCTACATTCATCATACTCCGTACAGTAGGCATATCCTTCCTGGTATGATTATTTCTTCCCGCAGGGATTCACCAAAAATCAATTAATCTTTACGCTAGTAAAGATTTTTTCCATCAGTGTGGACTATATCTTGCGAGCTTGCGAGTGGAGGGTAGTCAGGTGCTAAACTATCTCCATAGGAATTTCATTCAAATCGATGCATTAGTTTAGCGGTGAAAGCGTACCAGACAGCCGGACAAAGTTATTTTTGCATTTATAATATTAAAAAGTAAGGAAGAAAGGAATATAAAATATCTGAGTAAATATCTACAAGTAAGTATCTACAAATAAAGTGTATCTACTATGCTACGTACAATTGCGGAAGCGGTTAGTTTGAAAGTTGCGTATTTACGTGATTAGCTGTTACCAGAACCTACACATACCGTCTATAAGCATGTATATGATGACAGGCAACATACGGGTTCCGTAGAACCCTACACTATACGTGGCTCCCCACGTCTTGGCCGGTTATATAGTATCACCTCTCTTTAGATTTACTTAAAAAAAAAACAGTTTAGCTGTAGATTGGCGTCTATTAGCGACCCGCCCCGACTCCACCCGACAAGTTATACACTTAAACCTTTCTCATTAATCACTCAGTGTATTTGTGAAATCCCCATGAAAATTCGTTCAGTAGTTTTTGAGTTTATCGTGAACAAATAGAGACGCGGCATAGGACTTTGTTTTATATAATGTGGTGACGGTGATTGTACTGCTAAACCAATGTCACTGCAAACAAAGCCGGTGCATTTTAAGAAAGAAATACAAAAGTATCTTTTTCAATCCCCTATGCCGCGTTCCATTTTATATGGCTTTAAATTCGCATGCAAATAAGGTTCTTAGGTTAGGGACCTCTAGAATTTCTTATTGCGGCCCTGATGTAAACACGCTCCTACATATTAATGATACCTCGCTCTAGATGTCTTGATGTTTGCGGTAATTATTAAATGGACCGAATGAAGGGACCGACGGTTTTTGTTTTCAATTTGGGGCCGTTGTTTTGGCCAGTACGATGTTTTTGCAACAAGTTTGGGCTCTTTATCCATTTGGGGTTAGCTGGACTACGCGGGTTTAGTGCCTGCGTTGTAGCTGTTTAAACGTGACTGGTTGGAAATTCGGACGGTTTTATTGGGGTAACCGTTTATACACGTGCTTCGACTGTAATTTCTTTATTTATATTCTATTAAGGTGGAAACAAAGCAGTTACTAAGCCTTTGGAAGTTTGATACAAAAAGGTTTAATGTATCACTCACTTTTTTCCTCAGTATCGTTGCTGGTACTGTGGAAAAAACAATGCCTGGGTAATCTTATAAAAAAAAAAATTTGAATTGCGAAATATGGTGACCACATCAGCGAAGCGATGCATTCCCATCCCGGAGACGCAAGCGATAGCCAACGGCTCACGAACGGAGCTTACGACGCGAGGATTGCCTCCGGGCGAAGATGAAGAAACAGGATATTTTTAAATACAGATTCAAAGATATAGACACGTGAAATTTCAGTATGTGCTCGATTATGATATGTTTTGTTCTGTATTATTACGGATTTCTTCTTATCCGCTTACGATAGGTGGATGAAATAAATTATGTTAATAAGAACATATACTAACGCAATACCTATAGAGGAACTTTTTCTAAACAGATTTCATGCAATTCATAAAAAAAGGTAAAATACACATTGTCATTAGCATAGGTACTTCTTGGTAGCGCACGTAAGCGAATCTGGCATGGCGCACCATGCAAAATTACCTGACAGGCGACAGCAGCGGACCCTGGCTGATGTCGGGATCAGCCCGTTTTAAAACACAACTGCACAAGTATCTCGTATAAAGAACGTTGTACACGATAGAATAACTTTTTGTAAAAACAAGAAGGTAGATAACACTCTTGCCCCCATCTTTGAGTATTTAACAGATTTGTGTTTGATTTTAGTATTGTTATTTTTATTGCTTTGACAATGATTTATTTCAGTGTACGACATGAAGGTTGATTTGATATTTTTAACTGTATTAGGCATTTGATATTATTAATGTATATTTGACATTGTGTTTATATTGTTATCAGTTTATTATTTACCTAATTAATTACAGTATGAAATTGTTTATAAAATCATAATTAAATTACCATAAATTTGTACGCCGAATGGCAGGTCACAGTTGAGCACACTATTATCTAATGTAACATCTTTTTTTACCTGTGTTACCACAAATAAAAACTGGTATTGCAAACGTCCATAGGCTACGGTGATTGCTTACCATCAGGCAGGCCGCAAACTTGTTTGCCACCTTAGTGGTACATAAAAAAAAAATTGAATTGACATTGGCCGTGCTAATAGACTATGAGGGTGCCGTAGGTTATCCTACGTCATCGAGTACAAGAATAAAATAAAGAAAAGACATTTACTACACACAATAATAGCTGCATAATTGCCAAAGGAAACGATAGCGCTGGTAGAGGTTTGAGAGACCAACAAAATGTCGGCCTGCCCGTACACAAACAGGCACAAAATAATATTTTGTTGGTGACCCAAACTTCGATTATTTTAAACTAATGAAAAACTCAGATGTAAGACCGGTGGATTTATGCGGGGCGGTGTAGTGACCACGTATGGGCAATCGCAGTAGCCAAAATGGACTCCCCAAAGTCCCTTCACAACGTAAACCGATGTAGAAGTCCTCCATCTATGTCCTTCGACTAATTTGCTGATGATGGCCACGATTACAGCCATTGCATATAAATCAAACTGATTGACTGGCTGTGTAGCTATCTCCCTATACGTACATTGCGCGTGTACACAGCATCAGTCGTGTTTGCACACAGTGTGTTCTAATTACGGGAGGCGCGTGCGAGTGGCATGCAGTGATGTATCGCAGAACTTAACGCCCGCACCGTACTACTATAGGCGAATAAATACCTCCTGTTGATATTTATTCGTTGCGGTACTGCGCATTAGTCCTCGAATTTAGTAATGAAACTGTGGCAATGGATTTTTCACTGTTTTCATAAATGTTTTAGTTCACTCATCGGCCCGATATTTTTCCTAACGTTCCTAAAATTATTTCTGGCGTTACAAATTAATCTAACTTCATAAATACTGAATCGATTTTATTTCGGTTTTCGCGGTTATATAGCGACTATGATTTAACAAAATTGCTTTTCAAATTTTTATTAAATGGCCCTTTAGAAAATTCGTTTTTACACCCCTTAATTAGAGAAAAAACCTAATGGTTAAGAGTGTAAGAGTATGTATGAGAGCCTGTTATAATCTAGTTTGAGAATTTTAATATAATCTAACAAATTTTTAAAGCATCTGTGTATATAAATGTAAACAGGCTTGGACAATAACCTCAGCTCAGAGCTTGTTTCGTGGTTATTCATTGTTTACTGGACACAGAGTTATTGCCACAATATTTCTAGATTTCATGAAATCCTCTGGTACTATTAATGGCGAAATAGGTACAAAAGCTGCTGGAAATTGTGAATTATGAATATGAATTGCATGTCGTACAATTTGCTTGACGTTCATCATCTCAATTGCACATTAGTGAGAGGGCTGATGTGGAGGCATAGTGGCGAGAGCGTCTGCCTTGCCAGCGGGCGATTCAGGTTCGAATAATATTTGAGTTAAATCGTGAAAAATTCAGCTGTTCTGTGTGAATAAATATTTTTCTATTCTATTCTATTCTGTTTCCGACAAAATTTAAAACGAATTCTACCAAAATGTATGAAACGGCAGATTTTCTTTCGCGATTTCAGTGTTGGTGACATATCAAAAGTTGTTTAACAATCTATCTATGCATTACCCCTTGGTATCATGAATTAAAAGTCATCCTGTAAATCGAAAAATACCATATTACATGGTATCATGAACAAAAGTCAGCATGTATACAAATCAAACAATCACCTCGTACTCCTTCAGATGATCGTTAAATCGTCGGTTTGAGTTGTTATCGATTGATACCAGGCGTTATAAGCCACATTCATTCACCATGATGATGATTATTTATAAATATTACTTCTACAGTTCGGTATACACGGCGATCTGTACCGATGGATCGTGTTTTACATAGAAATCAGATCTCAGGCAGTCGTTTTGGATGCATACTCTTCGCAATTGGTAAAAATTACCTCTGGAGTTACACAGGGATCTCATCTGGGCTCATCTGGATCATCTCCTATAATTTATATTATATTATGTTATTGACTTGAGACATAACCTATATATAAATAAAAATGAATTAATAACCGTGGATAAATTCAAACAGCGCCATCTAGCCCCAAACTATGCAATGCTTGTACTATGGGTGCTAAATAACTGATATACTACTTATTATACATAGAACACCCAGACCCGTAACAGAAATTAAAATTCATAATTTAAATTTATTCCAGGCCGGGAATCGAACCCGGGACATCTTACGTGGCAGACCTCAACCACTGAATGGATGTATGTTGACCACTGAACCACTCAGGTCGTAATAGTATACACACTTTAAAACAATTTTGTAAAGGACTGTTTGTTTCCTAAATAAATCGAAATTAAATAAATAAACAATGGTTGTGAAATGTAGAAGGCTTGCTCATAATAGACAAAACGCATCTGATATAAATGCTGCTAATTAAAAAGTAACCAACGAACCAGGTGGGCTGTCTGCTTATATGACACTACGTAGATTAAAAAGGCTTCGACTAGTTTGATGTAAACCGTTTCGTTTTGTTTTATTTTGTTATGTTCCAAACTGTTTACTTACAACTATTTCCAATAGTTTCAAACTGTTTTCGATGCTGCCAGACCGATGTCCGAAATATAAAAATTGGATACTTCATCATATTGTTTTTCGACTTTTGTATTTGCTCATTTAATGTTTACAAATGTTGCAAAAAGTTGCATTTTGTTTCGGTTTCAAATGCTCCCCTACCAGATATTTTATAAAGTTTACAAATGTATTTTAACACCGGTGTGGGAGCACCTTAAGCTATATTCTGATCAGCAACGTCACCTGTCCGAAGACACGGGTACATCTATACATAGTATAAAATGTCGTTTGTCTATGTACGCTTAGGCAAAGTATATATGTACGCTTAGATCGATTAAACGACGCAACTAATTTCAACGCGGTTTTCAAGAATATATAGTGTCTCAAGAGGAAAGTTTATAAGCAAGAAAAAAAGGGTAGATAGTAGTAAAGTATGTGTACGCGAATAAAGTCGCTTTGAGGTACCAAACCGCAAACTTTCAGGTACCCGTAAAAGCCGCCTTACAGAATATCGCACCTAAATAATACTCTTTTAAATAGTACTGTGTTTCTGCCGGTAAGTGAGGTTTCCAGTGCTCCATGGGGTGGGGATTTGGGCAACCGTGGCTTTGGCCGTGGAGTGGCATTTGCCTTTTTGCTGCCAGAGCAACGTGTTATAGAGGTGGGCAAGGCATTGGCGATACTCTTGGTGTTGCTAATGTCTATAGTGGTGACCATTTTCCATCAGGTGGCCCGCTTGCCTGTTTGGCTACCGAATGACATAAAATATAAAAAAGCGAATGTCACTCTCCCACCCTCTTTAGCCCACCCCCTCCTAACAAGAGGGTAATTTAGTTGTCATCGTTATATACAACCACTAGCACACCACTCGCTACAAGATGTAGTATAAGTCTCACAATAATTTGCATGATGAGCTAGCACCTACTAATCTAGAAATTAGTACCCCTAGATTTCAGCTTAATAACTAGGTTATGTTTACGCTAGTGCCGTGGGCGGGTTGATTAACGACGTTGTTTAAGACTACGTTGCTATTGTTATTCACTTAGTTGTTTGTTGTTTACTAAGTAATTATTATGACTACGTTGCTTTTTTTTCTTATTCTGTAAATTGTCGAATAGTTTGTTGGTGTTCTTGCTCAAATGGGCCTTCGTATGTAGGTTAAGATCTTAATTTGATATTATATAGATATAGCAAAAGATTAGCCGTGTGGTGTTCGGCAGAGTAAAACAGCACCAACCCGTTAAACTCGTAGGTGTCGTACAAGGCGACTAATGTTTTAAAGGCAAAAGATATAGAGTCGCCATAGACTGGAAAACGGGTAGCAGCGTTTTCCATTGTTATATTTATAACACTGTGATCTCCAACGCGCCTGGCAAGCGCCGAGATTATGGCAATAACCTCTCCTTACGTGGGAGAGGCCCTAAGTCCTGTAGTGGACTGATATTTGCTGTGATAGTGATGATATAGCAAATCTTATCCTATCCTTTCTACGTTCTAATGTTTGCTCATCATCATCATCTTGGCGATAATGTCCCGGTTGTGCCCTCGCGCACGAGGGCCCGGGGTCCGCCTTGACCATGATCCAGGATTTGGCAGGTCAGGTAATTACAGTTGAGCGACTGCCATCTGACCTTCATGACCCTTCTACCAGGGGAACCTGACCAGATTGGATCATGGTTACACATCTAGTCGCCTGAATGTGCAGGTTTCATCACGATGTTTTTCCTCACCGTCAGAGCATCGGTTTGTATTCAACTAATGTACATAACTCAGAAAACAGTCATTGGTACATGGCCGGTGCAGGATTCGAACCCGGGACCTCTGGCTTACGAGTCGGATATTGTAATCGCTCGGCCACCGACGTTACTACTTCACACAAAAGCTACTAAACTAAATGGATTAGCAGCAATATAGCGTATGTATAGCCCAGAATAGCATATAAGCTGTAATTTATCTCCAAATCCAATGTGGTTCGGGTCTGGAAAGTTATAACTAAATTTTACGCACATGAAGTCGCGGGAAACAGCCAGTAGATGATAGAAAAATATTAATTATTCGTTTTTAAATACTGCAATTTTTGGGAGTTGTTATTTCATTGAAGTCTATCCCTTTAAAAGGATACTAAAGCGCTTTGCAAGTTAAATTTACTGTAATTAATTTTTTCTTTTGTAAGGCTTCGCTGTAAGTCTGATACTTGCAATTATGGTTGTTAACTCGTTTAGTGGACTCTGTTTTTACTGGACTTGATCGCATTTGAGCGCATTCTCATCTGGTGGTAAGAGACATGCCTGTCTAAGAACGGCTTATTTACTCTAGCCTCGAAGGCATCCAGATTATGATGATCAGGGAACAAACTTGAATGTAAACTCTCTCGTAGCTAATTTATCGTGTAGAATACTTTTCTGATTTATGTACATTAGTTGAACACTAACCGGGAGCATCGGTAGCCAGGCGGTTGAGTATCCAACTCGTAAGCGAGAGGTACCGGGTTCGAATCTCGCTGCGGTCATGTACCAAAAACCCTTTTCTGAGTTATGTACATTAGTTGAATACTAACCGATTCTCTTACGGTGAGGGAAAACATCGTGATAGAACCTGCAAATTCAGGCAACTGAATTTGTAACCATGATCCAATCTGGTCAGGTTCCCCTGGTAGCAGGGTCGCGGAGGACAGATGGTAGTCGCTCTACTGTAATTACCTGATCTGCCAAATCCTGGATCATGGTCAAGGCGGACCCTGAGCCTTCGTTCTCGAGAGCACAACCGGGACATTAACGCCAAGATGATTACTAGTTGAATACTATTAATCATCTTGGCGAATTGACGATCTGAGTGGTTCAGTGGTCAACATGCCGGTCTGCCACGCAAGAGGTCCCGGGTTCGATTCCCGGCCGGGCAGAAATTGAAATGATGAATTTTAATTTCTGTTACGGGTCTGGGTGTTCCATGTATAATAAGTATGTATTTAAAACAAAGTATTTAAGTAGTATGTCAGTTATCTAGAACCCATAGTACAAGCTTTGCTTAGTTTGGGGCTAGATGGCGCTGTGTGAATTTGTTCACGAATATTTATATTTATATTCTATTACTAACCGATGCTCTTACGGTGAGGGAAAACTTCGTGATGAAATTCAGGCGACTGAATGTGATGATCCAATGTAGGTTCCCCTGGCAAAAGGGTTCCGGAGATCAGTTGCAGGTTGCCTGACCCGCAAAATCCTGGTCAAGACTGATGCAATACAACATATTTTTTTCTTAGCGCACCGAAACCCCAAAACCATCATTCTGCTACTATTTTCGTAAGAAAAAGTGACGCTATCCAATCATTTGCACGCACAGAATCGGGCGAATCCCCATCGGTATGGCGTGAGAGCACCGTAGCGATCCCAATATTGGAAACAAATGAATTCTGTTTGGAGCTTTCCGGAATTTATAAGTTGACGGTCGCGGGGAAATGGTTCCCGTTTCAGTTTGTATTAGTGGCGGCGATCTGTTGGGATCTGTATATTTCTGTATTTTATACACAATACATACATGCTATGCAGTATAGTTAGATGTTGGCAGATACTGATCAAGGAAAAGATGGATGGACAGTTAATGGAACGGTGACATGCATGCCCTATTTGATACGATACAAAGAAAAAGCTTCATTTTATTTGTTTGATATGGCGACTGCAGTGTTGAAATTAACAGTAAACAGATATTTTAAGACTTACGTGGTTATTCACTACACATATTATCGGGCCAGAGGTCGCGAATAGACACATGTAACTGCGTCGAAATATCGAGGTAAAAACAAAACTAACCGTGGTAACAAACCCGATAATATGTGAAAGAAAATGTAGTAAAGAGAGTAGTCTAAATTCTGGCCTACGGTGATTCTAGCTAGCTTTGCCTAGTTTTATAGTTAACTAGTGGACCCGGCGCGACTTCGTTCGCGTAGCGTTCTAACCCTACACCACCCTACCTCTAGTTCTACCCTTCACTACACCTACCCTACACCTACCCTACACCTACCCTACACCTACCCTACACCTACTCTACACCTACCCTACACCTACCCTACACCTACCCTACACCTACCCTACACCTACCCTACACCTACCCTACACCTACCCTACACCTACCCTACACCTACCCTACACCTTTTTTTTTTTTTTTTTTTTTTATTACTCTACTAGCCAGGCATTTGACCGCCACCTCACCTGGTGGTAAGTGACGATGCGGTCTATGATGGAGCATGCCTGTCTAGGAACAGCCTATTCACTCTAGCCTTGAAGGCATCCAGATTATATTGATCAGGGAACACACTCGCAGGCAACGCATTCCACTCCTTAGCCGTACGCATTATAAAAGTCGAGCCAAAGCGGCTCGTGCGGATAGTTGGAAGATCCACGACATAAGGATGAAGCGCTCGCCCGGATCGCGTCTCCCGATGGCGGAAAGGGGCCGGCGGAATGAGGTCGTGCAACTGCTTCGCACACTCTCCGAAGTGCAACCTGTAGAAAACCGACAAACGCGCAACCCTACGCCGATGCTCGAGGCTCTGCAGCTTAGCCTCAATTAACTGCGGATCACAAATTAGTCTCTTTGCCCGTTTTTCCACCGAATCCAAAGCAGCCAGTTGGTATTTGGCTGATCCATCCCAGAGGTGGCAGCAGTACTCCATGCAAGATCGGACTTGTGCTTGATATAATTGAAGCAACTGCCTTGAAGTGAAGTACCGCTTGACCTTCGAGAGGATTCCAAGTTTTTTTGCAGCAGTCTTGGCTTTTGATTCGATGTACTGTCCAAAGTTGAGATTGGATGATAGCTCAACACCCAGGAGCTGTAGGTTGTCGGAAATTTCCACAGACACATCCCGGAAAGTCGGAGCCAGATGGAATGGACTCCGTTTAGCGGAAACCAAACACGCCTGTGTTTTGGAGGCATTGAACGACACTAGATTGGCTTCGCCCCAATCGGACACTGCATTGAGAGCCTCGTTCAAGCGACCAACCATGGCCTCTCGACAAGACTGAATATCGCCCCTACTAGCTTTTGCACATGACATATATCTATCCGTTACTGTGCTGTCGTCTGCGTACCCAAAGATACCGGGTCCAAGCAGATTATTAATATGCAGCAGGAAAAGAGTCGCGGACAGAACCGACCCCTGAGGAACTCCCGCGTCGATAGCCTTAAGTTCAGACGTGTAACCGTCTAGAACTACACGTATTGATCGTTCACTCAGAAAATCCGATATCCAGGTGCAAAAGCCAGCAGGAATACCATATGAGGGAAGCTTGCTTAAAAGGGCTGCGTGCCAAACCCTGTCAAAGGCCTTGGAGATATCGAGAGACACAGCAAGGGCCTCGCCATGCCTCTCAATGGCCTCACTCCACATATGAGTAGCATACACCAGAAGGTCCCCAGTTGACCGACCACAGCGGAATCCGTACTGGTGATCGCTGAGGAGATCGTTACCTTCAAGATGCACGAGGAGTTTCTTGTTCAGTGCACGCTCCATAATCTTACAGAGAATGGAGGTAACCGAAATAGGGCGGTAGTTGGCAGGGTCTGCGCGGCTGCCCTTCTTGGGCACGGGCTGCACATTGGCAAGCTTCCATGTCTTCGGTACAATTCCAATCTCCAGTGAGAGGCGATACAGGCGCGTGAGAATAGGAGACAACTCGGGGGCACAACTACGCAGGACTATTGCTGGTATACCATCTGGTCCACTAGCCTTGTTCACGTCTAGACTCCGCAGGATTTTTAAAATCTCTTTCTGATGTATACGCACCTCTGCCATAGTGCAGTCAGCGCGGGGTGAAATAGGTGGAGTTTTACCTGCAGTATCCAAACGTGAATTCGCCGCGAATTGAGAAGCAAGTAAATTTGCTTTCTCTTCCGCAGCATGCGCCAGTGTCCCATCCGGTTTCAGCAATGGTGGTAACGAAGATTGACTAAAGTTCGATTCGACCGCTTTTGCCAAAGACCAAAACGCCTTACTCCCAGGAGGGTAAGAGGCCAGTTTGGTGCCAATCCGACCTATGTGGTCGAAACGAGCCCTGCGTAGCGTCCTTTTGCAAGACTTGGCGGCGAGGTTAAAGGCTTTCTTCAGTTTGCGAGTATCCGGAGACATATGCGCTCGAGCCTCAGCCCAGGCAGAGTATGCCGCTTGCTTCAGCGCTTCAGCGCGACTGCAGTCAGCACTAAACCATGGACGAGACTTGCCATTCATCGCTACGTCAGAATATGGAATGAAGTATTCCATTCCCTGCCGTATAACCGCGGTAACGGCTTCAGCACAACTCGACGGATCGCCCGAAGAGAAGCATGCCTCCCGCCAAGGATAGGACGAAAAAAAGTGACGCATCTCATCCCAATCTGCTGATTTGTATCGCCACACCCGTCGGGGGTTGCATGGGCTTTGCTCGGGTGGGGAATAGACGTATACAGATTTCACCAGACAGTGGTCGGATGTACCCAGTGGTGCGGAAACCGATACTGAGTGCCTGTCCGGATCAGTTGTCAGCAGAAGGTCTAAGCAATTGGCGGAATGGGAGTCGACATCCGGTACCCTCGTGGCGCAGTTTACTAGCTGGGTGAGATCTAGCGACAGAGCTAGTTTACGCACCTCTCTCCCAGCATGATTGGTCACCTGGTATGGGAAAAGCCACTCTTGGTGGTGGGCATTGAAATCCCCCAGAATGACCAGCTGCGCCGCGGGATAACGTTCCCTCGCTTCATCCGCCGCTTCAATGAGATGGTCACATAAACGAGCCGTCTCCTGGACTCCGCTGTGGGATCGATAAACGCAGGCAAACAAGATTTGCACTTGACCGGTATCCACCAGAAGCCACAAAATGGACAAACCAGACCCCTCAAAGCATCTGAGACGCCGAATGCAGATGTCGTCGCGAGCGTACACACAGACTCCGGCACGAGGAACGAACCTGTGCTCGAGAGTATACCCTGGGTAGCTGAGGTACGCCGCGTCAGCCGGACTTCTGATCTGCGTCTCAGTGAGGAACAGCAGCTGCGGTTTTTCAGTCTCGAGGTGGTGGTGGACTGCATTGAGATTTGAGTGCAGGCCTCGGATGTTAGTGAGGTGCACTTTGAGTGGGAGGGAGTGCAGCCGCTGTTTATCGTTTATCCTTGTTTTTCGCTTCATATTATATTTATTTGAGTGATAGGTTGTTATAGGAGGACGGAAGTTGGACGAGGTAGCGCTCCGCCGACCAGCTACTATGCTCACCATTGCCGCACGGGAAGGTGCCTGACGCGGAGACCGCGGGGACGCCCGAACCCCCCCAGATTGGCTACCTGGCCCTCCCATCCGGTCGCCAACCGGCAGGGTAGAGCAATCTGGGATTTTTCGTGAGATGGCGGGGCAGCCTTTCACTGGTGGCTAACCAGCTACTTGGGCCCCCAACTATCTACGGTCGGCCAGCGGCGGCACCGTGCTTCGGATCCCGCTGCCCTCCGAAGCCAGGCACCCGGTACGGGAGTGGTGAGCAGTAGAAAACACGGATACGCAGAGCGACCACAACTGTCCAGACCCATCCTCCTATAGGGCTACTCCAGGCATCACACCGAAACACGGCCAGGCCGCTTGACGACGCGTTCTCCTGGAGGGTGGTTACCAGCCACGGCCGAAGCCTACCACCGGAGAGAGTGCTGTCCATTTTGCACTACCCAGGGATCACGTGTAGGGTAACTAGAGTCATGAAGCCACAAAAAGAGGGCTTCGCCTACGGACGCGGACAGCATTGATCCCCAAATAAAAAACCTACCCTACACCTACCCTACACCTACCCTACACCTACCCTACACCTACCCTACACCTACCCTACACCTACCCTACACCTACCCTACACCTACCCTACACCTACCCTACACCTACCCTACACCTACCCTACACCTACCCTACACCTACCCTACACCTACCCTACACCTACCCTACACCTACCCTACACCTACCCTACACCTACCCTACACCTACCCTACACCTACCCTACACCTACCCTACACCTACCCTACACCTACCCTACACCTACCCTACACCTACCCTACACCTACCCTACACCTACCCTACACCTACCCTACACCTACCCTACACCTACCCTACACCTACCCTACACCTACCCTACACCTACCCTACACCTACCCTACACCTACCCTACACCTACCCTACACCTACCCTACACCTACCCTACACCTACCCTACACCTACCCTACACCTACCCTACACCTACCCTACACCTACCCTACACCTACCCTACACCTACCCTACACCTACCCTACACCTACCCTACACCTACCCTACACCTACCCTACACCTACCCTACACCTACCCTACACCTACCCTACACCTACCCTACACCTACCCTACACCTACCCTACACCTACCCTACACCTACCCTACACCTACCCTACACCTACCCTACACCTACCCTACACCTACCCTATACCTACCCTACACCTACCCTACACCTAGCCTACACCTAGCCCACACCTACCCTATACCTACCCTACACCTACCCTACACCTACCCCACACCTACCCCACACCTACCCTACACCTACCCTACACCTACCCTACACCTACCCTACACCTACCCTACACGGTTTTCCAGCATTTCTTTTCTAATTTTTCCAGAATTTTTTTGCTATAAACCTCACGGAGCCCGAGACCTTTCCAACGAATGCAAAACCGTGGAAATCGGTTCGTGCGTTCTGGAGTTATAGCGTCAGGAAGGAAAACCCGACTTATTTTTATATAGTAGAAGATAGGCACCTTTTACGGCATCCGTAAATTGACGTAGTTGATGCAATATCTTATAACACCTACCGTATTAACAAACCAAATTATTTTGCGAATAATATGAATAAATAGGCGTTCTAGGCATTGTTGGAGCGCTGAATGTTCAGCTCATAAATAATTCTGTGAAAATTTTGTTTGTTTCGGTTGTTTTCTGTTATTAAGTATTTGTATTCCGAGGTATTGTGTTGTTAGCTAATATCTCTATTGAATTTCGATATAAATTATTCCCTTCGTATTAGGCACAAGCTTTGGGTTTTAACTAATAACATTTCTCGTGAATCACAATTTAGGTAAATAATTCTCATTCAAACATTACTCAGAAACGTTGCTTATGGACCGCAGATTCGCAAAAACTCGCATGAAGATTATTAGATTTTCTCGAAATTCTTATTGAATCGATATTCATACATTTGCCAAGTTAAGTAAAGTTTCCGAATGAAAAATATTATGTTTCATGCAAACAAAATTGTCTGCAAAGTTGTTACGATAGATCTAAGTTGACGTGGTTTTCAAGTTCTTACAGAATTGTTTTGGATCTTTTGAGCACCTTCTAATTTTGTTTGTTGAAGTCTTTGTTCTGAACTTAATAAAATTAGGCTCAGTACCGAGTTCATTTTCACATTTTGTTTTTGTAGTTAATACTCCGTTTCACATTTTAAGGGTATGTTCCGGGTTTCCTACCGCGTAACTGTGATGACGAGTAGCCCGATATTTCGACACAGTTGCAAGCATCATGGTCACGGGACGACCCCATAACATACCCTTAAAATGTGTAATAATAACCGCGATAGTTTAAAACATTATAGTACTCCGTTTGTTTTTGTTTTGAAGTATAAGACTTTTGACGACCTGAGTGGTTCAGTGGTCAACATCTGTCTGCCACGCAAGAGGTCCCAGGTTCGATTCCCGGCCGGGCAGAAATTGAAATGATGAATTTTAATTTCTGTTACGGGTCTGGGTGTTCTATGTGTAATAAGTATGTATTTAAAAAAAGTATATAAGTAGTTTATCAGTTATCTAGCACCCATAACACAAGCTTTGCTTACTTTGGGGCTAGATGGCGCAGAATGAATTTGTCCACGATAAAAAAAGAAAAATTTAAGACTGCCACAAAAAATAAAGATGCATTCCAACTTAGTGCTCAAAGTTACGACGCATCTACTGTTCTCCATTTTTGTTCCATAAAAGGTATAATATAATTTGGCGATAGGGTTTACCTTTCCAGTTCGTTAGATATATATAGGTATATCAACAACACTAAATTTTTTTTAATAGTTTCATACAGAATGGTGAAAGTTGCAAGTGGCTAATTCATTAATTCTAATTCATTCATTATTAAGTGGTCATTTTTATTACAAGCTTTTACATTTAACTTGCAATACATTTTTCAACCATATGTTAGTATCCGATTGAAACTTGAATGACAATGCATTAATATGGTACCATAGAGCTGATCGGATTATGGAATCGGAGGTCATAAGATAACATCATAACACTGTGATCTCCAACCTGCCTGCTAAGCGTGGAGATTATGGCAATAACCTCCCCTTACGTGGGAGAGGCCCTAAGTCCTGTGGTGGACTGTTACGGGTTAGCACCCATAGCACAAGCTTTGCTTAGTTTGGGGCTAGATGGCGCTGTGTGAATTTGTTCACGGATATTTATTTTTATTTTATTTATTTGTGACGATGATGAAGTTGATAAGAACTAATCAACGTAATAAGCTAAACCCCATCATGTTTGGGCTCTATGGAATGGTTTTGATGAATATATACTATACCGCGCGATAAAAGCTAGCTATGAAAAAATGTTTTACATTTGAGAACTTATTTACAAAACGTTGACAATTTATAATTTCAATTGCATGATCGACAGTAGCCACTTTTCATCAGTAAGACCATATCTCCATCTCTCTCATCAATATGTAATTAAAAGCTCACACTATCAAGGCAATACAGATTTTAAAACTTTCGTGTTATCAACCAACCAAACAACGAATCAAGTGTCATGTCACAAACCAACAAATGTGTAATGACTGAAATGCAAATGGCGGTCAAATGCCTAGCTAGTCTAACGAAAAAAATCTATACTAGTTACTCGTGTTTTACCTACGTGTCAAATGAATAGAAGAGCATAGGTAAAGAAGGTATAGACCGTTATCATTTCAATACCCTCCTCAAAAGCAGGCACTCACCAAAATAGAAAAGACGTAAATGCCAAAAATGTAACTGAAAGTTGACGGTAGCAAATCCAATTATAAGTATTTTGGTTTAAAATTATTTCCCTTCCCGCTGTCGTCCATATTTAAGGCAAGCTGTAACACGTCCTGCTAACAAGCGACGCAACAGGTGCCAATGTAAATATTTTTTCGGAGTTTCACTCAATTTGCCGACCCCGCGATGTGTAGGTGTGTATATTTTTTTCATGATGGAAATACACATTTCAGAGCATACTTGTATGGCCATATGAGTAAGCGTACCTGAAAGGTCGAGTACGTAGATATTTTGAGACAAGAAACTGAAGATATTTTTTATTATAAGCAGTGACAAACAAGCAGACAGCACAACTTATGTTAAGCAGTAACATCTACGATTCATGTATTTAGAATGCATTGCAGGCAACAAAAATGCAGAAACGCACTTGCGTTGTCACTTTGAGGACTAAGACAAAATGCTTCATGTCTGTAATTGCGCTGGCTACCTTGTCCTTCAAACCGGAACACAACAGTACATTTATTTCCAACAATTATTTTTTCTGCATTTTGCAAAAATTATACAATGTCCACAGGACAGCAAGATACCGATGAAATGTAATATGAAAATTACAATTTCGAAAAGTAGACGAAATAATTATTCAACTAAAGATCTTAGCAATTATGCAGAGCAAGCCAGAATTTAAAGGAATCTGAATTAATACGCCGGCCGTAAAGGAATGGACGAAGACCCATTTAATTCTGGCACTATAGTAGAAATTTCCAAAGTAACATAATCTGCAGGGCCTTGCCCCGATGTAACGGCAGACAACCCCACTGATTATTGCTACAAACTTCGCCCATAGCACCCCAAAAGTCGCGGCTGTAACAAATTTCTGAGCGACCAAATTCCCAATGCAGAATTTTCTGGCAAGATCGCACGGAAAACTCGTGTCGTCGACGAAATTTTGCAAGGTTGTGTCGAATGGTTTTTGAAGTGAGAACTTCTTCTAGCGAACACTTTTTCTGAGTACAGAAGGAAACGGTATTGTCGGTGCTCGGGTGGGTGACGAGAAGCCAGAGTTCCAGTCTCTATAACTAAGCGAGGTTTCATATACACCGTCTCTTTTCTAGATTTCAGAAGAAAATCGTTATAGTTTTAATTTCTTGAGCACACATATTGTTTTTTGTTTCTTTCCAAGAATTTTGAAAATTTTATTGATTGTTTCGACAAACATAAAAATTATAAGTACCAATACTTATAATTTTTATGTTTGTTATTCCCGCCGTAAAGTTATTATAAGTTTAAAGAATCTGCGTATCTGTTTGCATGTCTATGGCATCAAAGCTCTGGAAAGGATGTTCCCCATTCGATTAAGTTTTTTATTTGTAAGCCAGTTTAATTGTATTTATCATACTTATTTTTGTTTAATTAAAACCTGTTCTGTTTAGAAAACTATTGTGGGATTTTTCGTCATCTGTCGGTTAGGTTATGTTGGAAGCATTAAATTTTGAATAATAAGAATTTGAAATTGTTCAAAGAAGCAAATATTTTCAAAAACCTTTATTTTTATCAAAATAAATCACAAGAAAATAACAGGACTTGTCATTAAAAACATACAGAAACGTAACAAGATCAAGCCGACGCAATGCACGCCGGATATTAAGAATCAATTAGCTAACGGCCTTCATTTATACCAGGAACAACAACAAAGCTCGAATGGGCCTAAGTTGGGACAAATAATTTCAAATCCCACCCCACTTCCAAGTTACAAATCAGGGATCCGAGTCCGCGTAATGTTCGCTAGTGATGAGCGAATGCGAATGAAAAATTCGAATGATCATTCGATTCGGAGGTTTAATTAATAACCTAACGAATTATTCGACTGTGGAAATGAGTTATTCGAATTATTTGGTTGTGGAAAAGATTGTAGCAAAGAACTATTAGAATATTTGAATGACAAACGACTAGCCAGGCATTTGACTATCATCTCACCTTGTGGTAGTGCTGGTGGTTATATCAATTAAATTAGAAATGCTTGATTCAATATTAAATTACAGAAGTTTGACGATACCTTCCTCGCCATTCGGAACTTTGACCCTGGAATTTCCCAAAGAAATTGATTATAAAGGGGTTAAAAACTACTGGTATTCATCGAGTCGTCAGAAAAACTAGTAAAACAAGTTATTTTGAGATTTTTTTACATTCGTCTGCCCATTTCATTCATTTTCACCGACGCTCTTACATATTTCGTTCGAGTACCGGATGTAAATCATATGGATAATTCAGTTGTAATTTTTTGAGACTATCACCCATCACTATTGCTCGTCGGGATTCTAGAGCAAGTTTGCTCGTTTACATCGGGCTGGGAGTAAAACTGATGCGACCCTCACGCCAGTAGGATTGACCCAAATATGAAGTCTGTCTGTCTGTGTGCAATAAGAAGTTGTAGGTTAAGCTCTGAATTAGAAAGTGAAGAAAAGAAGCATGACCTTGAATTTCTAAATGTCTCTACGCCTCTTTCTAACTTATTGTTGTGGCCAAACACCTTTCTTGGTTGTGGCATAACTAGGGTTTGGTTTTTCACATTGGTATCCCTGTGGGAGAGTTAGAGACGGATAGGAATCGAAAACGTTCAAAGGTTCGGGGTCACGAACCTTATCATCAATAATCAAGTAGGTATATACATCGGCACTGTGTAGTCTTCCCGTGTATTTTATATGTAATAATTATGATATTTTTTTTGTCTTTTTGTTTTCTTGTATCTTCTATGTTGTGGTGTTGTTGTTCTTTCTTTCTTCCAATTATTGTGTTAGAAGTGTGGTGCCCAGCTTTGCCTACAGCTTTCTTGGTGCTAGTTAAACTCACTGTATCAAGTGTCTTGACATTGAAGAAATTACTGTTTACTTCAGGCCTGTTTATATGTCGCCGCTAACAAAACTTGCATAAAAAGCGTTCGCGTCGTGTCCGCGTAGTCACCGCGTACCAACCGGACAGAAAACGTGCTGTATACGCGGGTGCGAAACGGTGACTTTGCGGTGACTGCGCATATTTGCTAGCAGATAATAAAATAAGACTCCTGCCTGATGGAAAGCAACAGCCTATGGAGGTTTTCAATACCAGTGGTATCACTCACGAGCAGCGGACCCCATAAAACCTTTTCACCCCTCCCTCCATATTGTATTCTCAAGGGAACTCATTCCACAACCTTAGTGTGTGTGGAAAAAAGTTTCTTTGGAACCGCTAAGTTTGAGACTTATTTGATTTGGAAGCTCAAATATTTAAATAAAGAAAAGACTTTACATGAGACTGCTGAAGCTGCCTATGCTCTCACGCATCACCACATTTGAGCTTCAAGAAATAAAAATATTTTCTTGAAGAACATTTAAAATAAATGCTCCACTGTACCATTACAAAGCATTCAGAAATCAAAAGCGTTCGCCTTTAATAATCACCATTATGACCGACCGCGGTACTGTTAAGCGAAATCCTACATTCATTTAACTTGAAACTGGGCAAAGAAGTTGGAAATTCCATTTAAATAAACAGTTGGAATATTCCATTCCAATTTCGCGAAGCACTTCTGCAATCGCAAGTAAACTGTTGGGGTAGTTCTCAATAATTTTAAAACCACACTTGAACTAAAACTAAAGTGTTTTCGAAGCGAAGCCTCCTAGGGCTGAAATACGTGTAGCAAAGTTGGTCGCTTGTCTGTTTTACTGCCATCGATTTAGAGATGGGCTATAAGGAACGCGGAATGTCGGTCGGATAGCGTCGGTGGCCCAATCGTTGAGAAGTTCGACTCAAACCCCGAGGGACTGGGTTCGACTCTTTTCTGAGCTATGTACATTAGTTGAACACTAGCCGATGCTCTTACGGTGAGGTCTCATCATGATGAAACCTGCACAATCAGGCGATTGAATGTGTAACCATGACCCAGTTTGGGTAGGTACCCCAGGTAGTTCGGTCACGGAGGTCAGGTGGCAGTTACTCCACTAAGCAGCATGCTAAATCCTGGATCATGGTGAGGCGGACACCGTGCCTGCGCATGCGAGAGCTCAACCAGGACGTTAACGCTAAGATGATGAATTATTTTTTTAAGAGTGTGTATATGTATCTGAATGTGGTACTTCGCAGAGTAAATCATTAACACCATCAACAATTATGGGCAGACAGTAACTCCATTGATTGAAAAAGGAGCAGCAGATTTCTTCATCAGATCATCATCAAACATTAAAATTTTCTGGAAACTCATGTTCGTAAAGCTGTGAATATGTAATACAGGCAGTTTGGTGGAATTTACCCTTGTATTAGTAAGAAATATCCAGACAGAATCGAAACAAAAACTGTTACTAAACCCCGATCACAAAATATACTTTTGCATCCTTTTTAATACATTTTTCTAATCAAGAATCAGCTCCAGACTAGCATGCCGATAAGATCACGTCCTAGATTGTATAGATTGAGACTAAGTTGCAGTAATAAAGAGAACTTCGCCCTGACTAGAATCAATATGTTGAGACGATATAGTAACGGTATATTGAAAAAAGCTGGCAAGGTTAGTTATGTGGCAACTTAGACTTTATCTAATAAAACCTTCAAACCTGCTTGCTTTTTTCCTCTGATAGTTATTTGTTGTAAATAGCAATCATTGACAATTATTATTAATGTTTTTTTTGTCAAATTTTCAATTTGTGTTTAAATTTAAAGTGTGTGGTATACTATTGTCATCATAGCCTAACTACTATATAATTAAACTAGGATGCCACACGGCCATGGCAGAATAACAGGGGATTCATTGGCCTTGCTGAGCCTTGAACCAATTTGTTTTGTTTTAGTTTATGTTCTAACTCTTCATATAAATTATTATTATTGTTATATGTATTTTCTTTTGTGTTGTTGCCTAAGTAAAGCAAATAAACATTTTTATTTTTCATTTATTTTATTTTTCAAACATTATTCATGACCGAATAAAAGCGCATTTATGTTTTTGCTTGTCCTAAGAAATTTCACTGCAGAACCTAGTAGAAATATCATGATAGTGTGTCTTTTCCTCAAGAATACGAAATGACATCAAATTTTGTTTTGAGGCTGGACGAGAGCACGGCCTCTCAGGAACTTCAATCCGAATAAGTGCTAGAGATGAGTGGTAAATAACGTCACGATAGCATCATTATGACTTTTCACAAGGAAACTATGTTATAAAACCACGTCATCAAATATAGAAGATAAAAACGCGATGAAAAGGACCGTGAGGCAGTGGCAGTGTATTTACATCTGTAGTTTCTCAATTGGGGGCATGTTAGGACAATAAAGAATGTGTGTAAAATATGCTAACATGCTTCCGATACCCATACCAGTCCTATTAGCAAAACAATAAAGTAATAGGTTCGCCTTTTTCTCTATACAGAGCCTATATAGAGCCTATATTTGTAGAGAGATATTTGTTTATTTTTTCGTTCTTGTTGGTACCAACTGTAGCTGTGGGTGTTATGATTGTAATTTAATATGTATGCTTGTGTAGCTTTTACACTATCTTTTTATATGCTGTCTTTATTGGCGAGGACCTATAATTGGCTTTCTGTTTTATATTACAATTTTATACATTGTAATATACGGCTGTTGGTACTCCTACAAATAAATAAATAAATAAATATGTTTTGTAATTTTGTTAAGTATACGATGTTTGTTAAATAGACTTTCATTAAGCTGTGGAAAACACACTCGTTATCTTTTACAACGGATTTAGGCATAGCCCTGAACAATAAACGCAATAACAATACTCTATGTTCTTTTTGCGTTTTAGATATTTTTATTGAGATATCACAGCCCAGACATCACACAGCACCTGAAATTTTACATTTTAAATGCAATATGGAATCCAATTTAGGAATACTGTTTGTCATAGTCGCCAGTTTACGTTTCCCATCAGGTGGGCTGTCGCCTCATTGGTCGTGACGATCGCAGATGCCTTTTAGATAAATTTAGAGTGAAATAATGGTTAAGTCATCACAAAGCAAATGAGATTTAACATTTTAAATGCAATATGGAATCGTTTGTCTACAGTCATCGCTTCCCATCAGTGGTCCTAGCACAAGTGTGTCCGCGACAAATCTCGCGCCGCGAGAGAGCGTTTGTCTCTTTCTCTCAATACTAAGACGAAAGAGATAGCAATACCTATGTCGCGGTTTTTCTTGCTTATCGCGCGCGAGAGCAATTTGTGCTAGGCCTACAGGTGGACTGTCCCCTCATTGGTCGTTCATATTGTAAAGCTTACAAAATCGGAAGCTCATCCGATATTTTAAGCGCCTAAACCAAGGAACGCAAAGTTACCGCGACAATTAATTAGTTGATACCCCTTCGCGGAAGCAACGGATAAGTGAAGTTTTTATGAAACCCAAAGCATCCTTAAGCGTCAGGTATGAAACTCGGAGCCATATTGCCAGGGTATTAAATTTTCGTCCCTGGCTTCTTCATCAGCATTTTACGGCATTCCTTCCGTTTTAGAAGGGATGCGCAGCGTTTCTAGTTAATCGATTATTCGATTTGTGACACAATAACTCGGTTAATATGAAATGAAGAGCATACTATTGCATCAATCTTCGAAAATTTGAAGTTCATTCAAATTGAAATACATTTTTTCCCATTTCGTAGCCAAAAAAGTAATAGGAATTAACTTTCTCATTCTAAAGCCACTTAAGTTTCATCATAGCCAGCTATGAAATGAGAAAGATAATTTCCCATTTCGTAGCATATATTTGTGCGAATTTTCGATTGATAGCATTATAATTTGGGTCATACCGTGCAGAAATCGTCTACGTCTATATGGGTTTTTTTTTATTGCCTAAGTAGAAAAACGGACGGATGGTCCACCTGAAGAAAAGCGGCCGCCGTCGTCCAGAACAACTGCAAAAAAATAAAAGTCGGTAAGTCCGCAGCTAAGTAGTCGCTTCCGTAAAACTATTATAATTTTTTAAGATTTTACAAGTTTGTTTACCTACGTGCTTACAACTAGGGCAACAAAGTGGCATATTTCTAGTATTCGATGACATTAGGATAATCTCCGGTGCCCTGACAGTCTGTCTATATGTTTCTAAATTGTAAATTGCTATACCCCGGCGGGGTGTCACTATTAATGTAAGATCTATACATATGTATATTACACATACTATGTAGTATGTGTAATAAACGCACTGTACCTATTAATAGTGATATCGCAATAAATGAATAAATAAATAGTATTTGCTTCTTAGATAAAATTGTATATATCGAATAGGCGCAGCGCAGCCCTACAACTAAAGGTGTCACCCTATGATGTTAACCGCTCATAAAGTCGTGACATATGAAACTTATCATACGGTATACGAACTAAGACGGAAGTGTTTCGTTTTTTATATCGCGGCAATCTTCAAGCTCATAGTTTATGGCTACCATAAAAGAAAAATTAGATCACTTGCCGTGTCTCAAACAAATGTTTGAGGTATTTTTGGCGGTGGAAATATTTGTGAGTTTTAACCACATAATTTTGTCATCGCATTTTTTTTAGTTTGGACTAGCCAGGCTATTGGCCGTCAACTTAAATGGTGGTGACGATGCGGCCTTAGATGTAGCATACCTATCTAGGAACAGCCTATTATAATGATCAGGGAACACACTAACAGGCTACGTGTTCCATTCCTTAGCCTTACACATTATAAAGGTTGAACAAAGCGGCTCGTGCGTATTGCTGGAAGATTCACGACATAAGGATAAAGCATTCCCGACAGACGCGCAACCCTTCACAGAAACGCAACCCTACGCTCGAGGCTCTGCAGCTTAGCATCACTCAATTGCCAGTCATAAATTATCATATTTGCACGTTTTCCACCGAATCCAAAACAAGTTGGTATTTGGCTGATCCAACCCAAAGGTGGCCTATGCAGGATCGGACTTGTGCTTGATGTGACTGAAGCAACTGGTTTCAAGAAAGTACTGCCTTACCTTTGATAGGATACCAAGTTTTTTAGCTGATGTACTTACTTTAATCATCATCACAGCCCGTAACAGTCCACTGCAGGACTTAGGGCCTCTTCCACGAAAGGGGAGGTTATTGCCATAATCTCCACGCTTGGCAGGCGGGTTGGAGATCGCAGTGTTTAAACCCTTGGTGGTAAAAAAAAGGTAGGGCATCCCGTTCGAATTAGAGCCGCCCGACTGGGGAAGTCCTTCCAGAATACCGCAGCTAAACAATACTCTTTTAAATAGTATTATGTTCCTGCCGGTGAGTAAGGTCTCCAGTGCTCCATGGGGTGGGGATTTGGGAAATCGTGGCTTTGGCAGTGGAGAGGCATTCGCCTTTTTGCTGCCAGAGCAACATGTTATAGAGGTGGACAACGCATTGGCGATACTCTTGGTGTTGCTAATGTCTATAGGCAGTGGTGACCACTTTCCATCAGGCGGCTGGCTTGCCTGTTTGCCAACCGTATGATAAAAAAAACCTACGGCACCCTCACACTCCATAAGGGTTTATTCTTTACTTCGTCTATGACACATGTATCCTTTCAACCCCGACCGACTTATTCGCAACATCATGCCGAATTAAACGCAAACACTATGTAAACTTGTCACTATTTGTCGAACAGTCGTAAGACAAACGCTACGAATTAATCCACGTCGAGTTACTGCAGGAATTAATTGATCACTGCCAAAGCTGCCTCGCAACCTTTGCACAAAGTTCTCAAGGTTGCCAAGGTTCTGTTCTAAATACAACTCGCTTTGCGTCTGTGTTTTAATTGTAAGAAAGTAACACGTGTCAGTTTCCCGTTGATATTTGCGATTTCAAGTAATACCACTAAGAACCTAAGTTCTTAATTGAAGTGACTTCGTTCACGTACATCTACTTTACCCGTACCTATCCTATTTTTCTTGCTTATAAACCTTCCTCTTGAATCACTCTATCTATTGTTGAAAACCACATTAAAATTCGTTGCGTAGTTTAAAAGATTAAGGGCCGATTGTTCAATCCTCAGATAAAGTTTATTTGCCCGATAAAGTAATACACTGCCAAATTAAAACAAACTATAATCCTTTACAATTATGAAGTAATTATACAATTTTATTTTAGTCGCATAATAAAGTATCAGACTGATATGTTTTATTCGAGTATTGAAAAATCGGGTCTAAAGCGTACATAGCTACATAGGGATAGACGGCAGAAAGCCTTTTTTTATACTATATACCTACCTATAGATAAATATGCTCGACAAATTTATACAGCGGCATTTGGCCCTAAAGCCAGCAAAGCTTGTATTATGGGTGCCAGAGAACTGATAAACTACTAATATATTTTCAATACAAATTCAATTTCTGCTCGGCCGGGAATCACACCTAGAACCTCTGCGTGGTAGACCGACATGTTAAACCAACTGACATGGCGAGATTCCTGGCTAGTATTAGTAAAAGAAATACTCTTGGAAACAAATTTCTTAAATTATAGAAACGTGACAATATTACGAATTGTACGAATAATGAATGGGAATACTAGACGAAGCTGAATAATACTTTAATAATTATATATTTACGCTCTAATATTATTCAGAATCTATAATTCGAGTACCAAAACACCCTTTGACCTTGTTTCATGCAAGGAAGTACCAATATTCAGTCGATATCCGATCCAGTATCGTAACTTGCAAAGCCGTTTCCGCGTACAAGCTATAATGCCGACTAGTAATCTTATTTGTGGTAACTTAATCTCTATCATACATTGGCCTATAAAAATGCGGTGACTCAGGGACCCTGTGACCTACAATCTAATCTGTCAGCTGGCTTGACTTGAATATTTTCATGCCAAATTCCGTTTTGTGGTGACGACACGACAAGGGCTTTGATATTTAATACTAATATTATAGAGAGAAAATATTTGTTTGTTTGTAATAAATTACCGCTTGCCTGTTTGTCTGCCGTATAACATAAAAAAAAAAATGAAATAAAAAATTATATACTGATTTTAAGAATTCTGTCACTAGAAGACAGCTACATTATTCCCGGTATTCTACATGTCCCGGTGGTTTCATATGTGTAGTAAGGAAAGCCGAGAAAACCCGTGATAAGCCGGTGCATGTAAAAATATAAAAGGAAGATCGTCTCGGAATTGTGTCGTGTAGTGTGAACGGATATCAATGTTTTCATGGGAAATACAGCTGTGTCACCGGTCCGGCACATGGTGCCTTTCCTACCGGACCTAGAACGATGACTTTCCAGTTTTAGAGTAGAGTTCTGTTGTGCTGTTCACTCCTAGTCAGTTTGACATGGGTGTAAGCAGATCAGTCCGATTTTTCCCATTTTCGTGGAAAGGTGCTGCTGTTGTATAGGCGTCAGTGACCACTTTCCATCAGGTGGCTTGCGTGTTTGTCTACCGAACGACATAAAGAAATTAAATAGAGGTACCTATAGACTAGTACAATACTTGTTGCGCCTCTTTGGGAACGTAACTATATTACGTGACATATATATATTTTTTAATTTCGTCCTCCCCCTACGGTGAACACCCCCCTCTCCCCTGCTCTAATTTTCACGTAGTAATTCACACATATTTTTCAATTTCTATTTATTTATTCTGCAACATAGGTCAAAAATACAGATTATAAAGTTCGGTAATGTCCTCTATGTTGCGCGAATTGGCACACAAAGGTTAAAAACGATACCTATACCTATATGGTGTTAAATAATTTTTTGCAGAAAGATAAAATGTACAATATTTGTCTTTATTAATACGTTGCTTGACGCGTGACGACCAAGAATGCGTGCATGCCTACAATTATAAGTGAAGAAATTTGAATATAGCTCGATAAAGCGCGAGATTTTCCTAGAGAATAATGACTATGTGACGAAGCCCCTACCCGGTCCGCCCCGAGAATTGCTCGAGAATGGGATTGCTCGACAAAGTCTTTAAAGTTTTAAAATCAAAAATGAATTGAGATTCGTCGATAATACTTTATTCTCTACCCGTGTCTTAATTAATTACGTAAGTTAGTATCATTTGTAATTTCAACTTTTGAACACATTACAATAACTGCAGGGTACTGCTAACTCGGTGTGACGTCACAGAAGTGGTCATACATACTTTTCAAACTACCTTAACAACTGAAGTAAAGTAGAAATGGAATGCGTTCCTTCCAAGTCCGCTCGTCGAACAATATAAACTAGACACATTCCAGACTAGAATAAATACACTGTTTTCAGACATATATGTCCCATCCACGACATAGCTCGTAGATCCGTTCACGTAATATAAAACGCTGAAGGAGAATAAAACGGAATATGTTTCATACTGCCAACTTATTATATTTCTTCGTCATATTAGAATACGTTCTCAAATGATAACCAAATCAACAGAAAATGTCGCACAATCCTTGACCAAGTTCACATATACTCACATTTTTTTTTAACTATACAGGGTGATTCAAGAGACGTGAGCAGGACTAACGCTACATATACAGTAAATATTAGTTGATCGATTACCATCGTAATTTAGTCAAAAGAGCACACATTTTTATTTATTTTTACTTTCTGTTAATTAATAGTTTAAGTCTCTAAAATCATGGTCACCCTACACTGACTAATTGACAAAGACACCCAACCTCTTTAACTGTAATAACAGCACTTTAAAAGAAAAGTAAATTGTCATTTTTTGCATTTCAACATTTACGTTTGTTGATATTGTTGAATTCTTCAAAAAACTTCGAAAGTAAGTAGACTGTTATCAGGTGACATACGACATTTTAAAAGTAACTAGATCGACGTGTTATCTGCTGACAATCAATTTGAATTTGATTTGACGTTGACTAGACAAGGCGATGAGAATCGGTACTTGACATAAGTATTCTAATTGTAGAGTGACCATGCTTGTCGTGCTAAATAAAAAAATTACACTTAAAAAAATACGTTTATCTCACCAATACCAGTAGGAGGGAGTAGATTATAGTTAATTGAATCCATAGGGTTGATCTTGCTCACGTCTCCTGAAACACCCTGTATAACCGATTTTAATGAAATAAAGCTAAGAGCCGTCTCGATTATACTTTTTTGTCAGGAGTTAAAAACAATTTTTACATAACAAGCTTCTATCGCGCGGTATATATAGTACTTACACATTAAGAACATTCCAAAGATCCCAAACACGATGGGGTAATCTTATTGTGCTTAATAGTTCCTATGGCCACGTTCTGACTCCATCATCAGACCAGCTCCATGATACCATATTAATGCATTGTCACCCAAATTACATAGGTTACCAAATTTCAGCTCAATTGAACGCCGGGAAGTGGGTCGAATTAAGCTGCGTTAAATAAAAGCTTGTAAAAAAGTTCAGCGTCATTTTTACTAAACAGGATGGTCAAAAGGCTTGTCTAGTTTAAGAATCATTTATTGTAATACATTTAAATTATGAAATAAATTAATGTCAACAAATATCAATATCATTAAATAATAATACAACCGTCAACACAATGTAATTCACAATAATGCTTCGTCCAAAATGCGGGTAGTCAATGAGGGTAGTAAATAATGTAACGTCAAAGAAATGGGAAAAAGAAAAACCAGCAACACAACCAAAATAACCTGCGTAAGTCACCAGACATCGTGAAAGAACCACAATGACTACTTGTCTAGTAGTAACCTGTAAAGAAAAAAATGACAAAAAAATTACGTGTGACGTCATACCACGCCATTGGTGCCAACCATCGTTAATGCGTTCAATGAGCAAAAGATAATGTTATCGAAACTGCGTACCTAATGGCTATAACGGAGCATGGGATCATTAATGTTTTTTTAACCCCCATAGAAGCAAGAGGGGTATTTGACGACCTGAGTGGTTCAATGGTCAACATGCCGGTCTGCCACGCAAGAGGTCCTGGGTTCGATTCCCGGCCGGGCGGAAATTGAAATGATGAATTTTAATTTCTGTTGCGGGTCTGGGTGTTGTATGTATAATAAGTATGTATTTAAAAGTATTTAAGTAGTATATCAGTTATCTAGCACCCATAGTACAAGCTTTGCTTAGTTTGGGGCTAGATGGCGCTGTGTGAATTTGTCCACGAATATTTATTTATTTATTATTATTATTTATTTTATGTTTGACGTGTGCATCTGTGGCTTTGTGTATTTGTTTGTAGCACCGTAGCGCGCGAAAGGATGGACCGATTTTAATGCGGTTTAATCCAGATGGTTCTCAGGTTTTTATAATTTAAATCGAATAATTTAAGTGGAATGCGTTGCCTGCGAGTGTTTTCCCTGATCAATATAATCTGGATTCCTTCAAGGCTAGAGTAAACAGGCTGTTCCTAGACAGGCATGCTCCATCATCGGCCGCATCGTCACTTACCACCAGGTGAGGTGACGGTCAAATGTCTGGCTAGTCAATTAGTAAAAAAAATCAGTACTTTCGAAAATATTTGAGTTTGAGTAACTTGATCGGGAGTTATCCGACTTTTTCTGTCAGGTTACTATATTAGAGGGTGGCAAATGTGCAAGATGGTCACTTGATGGTAAGTGATCACCGGCGCCTTGAACGTCCGAAACACAGACCTTTGAAAATTTCAATATGGTAACAGTCTGGAAAGAATAGCGTCCGTGCCTAGTGGCAGAGGGATCTGAGTCGGAAGCGAGAGGCAGCGGGTTCGACCCCCAGAGCTGCCATGCACCAATGACTTGACGATAGACGCAGCGCGGGTAAGCCCCCCACAATATGGACCGATCGCAAGTAAAGATCGCAGGTACCAGCTGGATGCGGAAGGCACAAGACCGACCGATGGAGATCTCTGGGGGAGGCCTATGCCCAGTAGACGTCTTTCGGTTGATATGAATGAAAAAACCGTTTTTCCATTTCACCTTTCTCATTCTATTCCCCTTACAAACTTATGTGACTTCTTCATCAACATTCTACATCACTTCAAGCTCGTCGAATTAGCGTAGGTCCTCCTGACAGACCTTCTTAAACAACCATTCAATAATACGTCCATATCGTATGCCCAAGTACAGCGCTTAAAAGATGAAGGATTATGAAAAATAAACAGGTAACCAGTATGTAAGTAGCATTTGAGTATCTATTTCCATAAATGTCTTGACAACAGAACATAAATACCAACTACGTACCATTAAAAGTCCACGTGGAAAAAACAAATTGCGGAGGCGTTGTGCGAATACATTTTCGTTGGAGCTAAAAGTCAGCGCGATGCGAGCTCAAAATGGAGGATACACATTTAGCCCAGCGAGTGCCCATGAATGGAATTTTATTTTAGTCACTGCATTTCATAAGTTTTAACTCTATTTCCGGAGTTGATGTGCACGTTCACGTTGTAATATTGCCCGTGGACGGTTTTACGTTTCATATGCCTAGTTAACACGTCGTTTCTTGTCTACTGGCTCTTTGCGTGTCAGTTATGACGGCATCCGTTGATGTGTGGAATGATATCTTTAAAAAGCTTTCGGGATATTGCTTTGAGAATATAATCTTGGGCTTTTAAATTCAGTGGTTTCAATGAATGGTGTTAAAAATAGCAAAGTGGCGGTCCATAGTCTCTACCTACCCTATCTGTGGGACAGAGGCGTGAGCTTTACGTATGTATGTAGATATGTATTATAATGGGCCGTATCAGTGTAGTGAAATTTACAGTCAAGTCAGCTAAGTGTCAATATCCCTGTTGTGCTCTCGCGAGGGCCCCGGGGCCGCCAGGAGTGCGGCAGTGGTCTGACCTCAGTGACCTTATAAACAGGGGAACTAGACCAGATTTAACCATGGTCACACATTCAATCGCCTGAATGTAAAGACCGTCAAGTCTACTAATTAAAAAATATTTGTTAAAATATTTTTGTATTATGTAAATATTGTAATATATCGCTTTTAATGTCAATCAAAATTTACTAATGGTTCGATTGAATTAAGTTGGATCGCAATCAGAGCTCAATAGGAGTTTTACGCTTTCTTGTGTTCTGCTACGATTACAACTGCCGTTGAGCTGACCGACGCTCTCACAACTTTCGTCAAGTCTACTAATTAACAAATATTTGTTACAATATTTTTGTGTTATGTAAATATTGTAATATATCTCTTTTAATGTTAATCAAAATTTACTAATGGTTCCATTTAATTAAAGTTGGATTGCAATCACAGCTCAATGGGAGTTTTACGCTTTCTTGTGTTTTGCTACGATTACAACTGCCGTTGAGCTGACCGACGCTTTTACAATTTACGTCCTCACGTACAGTAGAAGGCTGTCGCCTGCCTGCATATTTTGACGACCTGAGTGGTTCAATGGTCAACATGCCGGTCTGCCACGCAAGAGGTCCCGAGTTCGATTCCCAGCCAAGCAGAAATTGAAATGATGAATTTTAATTTCTGTTACGGGTCTGGGTGTTCTATGTATAATAAGTATGTATTAAAAAAAAGTATTTAAGTAGTATATCAGTTATCTAGCACCCATAGTACAAGCTTTGCTTAGTTTGGGGCTAGATGGCGCTGTGTAAATTTGTCCACGCATATTTATTTTTATTTTATTTATTGCGTATAGCCAATGTGCGTTATTTATCGCCGTCATCGTTTTTTTATTGGACTAACCAGGCTTTTGACCTCCATCTTACCTGGTGGTAAGTGACGATGCGGCCGAAGATGGAGCATGTTTGTCTAAGAACAGCCTCCTTCACTCCAGATTATATTGATCAGGCAACACACTCACAGGCAACGTCTTTCATTCCTTTCGTACCATTTTTCGTTTTTCGTTCCATGCCGTACGCATTATAAAGGTTGAACCAAAGCGGCTCGATAGCGGCAGATAGCTAGAAGATCCACGACATAAAGATGGAGCGCTCGCCCGGACCGCTTTTCCCGATGGCGGAAAGGGGCCGACGGAATGAGGTCATGCAACTGATTTGCACACTCTCCAAAACAACCTGTAAAGGATATTTACTTTAAGGCTTAGAACAATGTTAAAATTAAGTAAAGGTAAGGTTTCGTTAGCTACGCGGCGGCCCGGACACTGACATGTGTGAACAAATTGGTATAGAAGGAATGCTTTTGGCTCCGGTCAGAACCCGTCCCTGTCATGGCCCCCTTCCACTGATCGATCTTTGAAATTGACATTTCGTAGTCATCGTTCAGAATACTACAGTGAGCTTCAATTGTGACAGCATAATTAAATAAATGACGTCCTGTCCGAATGAATGTTCTGAGTTAAGTACATTAGTTGAATACTAACCGATGCTCTTACGGTGAGAGACAATCGTGTTAAAACCTATACAGGCGACTGAATGTGTAACCATTGTCCAATATGATCAGTTTCCCCTGGTAACAGGTTCACGGAGGCAGACGGCAGTCGCTCCACTGTAGTTACCTGATCTGCCAAAACCTGGATCATGCTCAAGGCGGACCCCGTGCCCTCATGCGCGAGAGCACAACCGGGATATGAACGCCAAGATGATGATGAATGAAATGAAAATAATCTCCAGCGTCCCTCATTAATAAATACTAAATATATCTATACACTCTCCTAATGAGTTCCCATCGAATTATTTATGTCCCAGTCGAGCCTAAACAAAACTGTTTACTTAATTAACTGCTCGCTGCTTCTTTGAAAATGTTGGCCCACAATTTCTATACGGATGGACGCCCAAATATTTATGCCACATATCAGTCGTACCGTGTCGCGGGCGCATAAACATTTCATTCCAGCTATCGCTGTCGACATCAAAGCTGTGAAAGCTGCGTATTTCACGCGGTCACGTTTGCCCACGGGTTCTGTGACTTCTGTTTTGTCTGTAGCAATGGTCCAGATACATGTGTGGAGTTAGTGAGATGTAAAGAGTAGCTAGAGCTAGAGTAGTAGGCTTCGTAGGCGAGAGTTCGATCCTAAGTGCTGTCATGTACCAGTTTTTCTGAGTTACAATAATATAATATTTATTTCAGGTATCAGAGGTCAGATAAAAGTCGCTCCACTGTTACCTAATCTACCAAATCCTGGATCATGGTCAAGGCAGACTTCGAACCCTCGTGCGCAAGAGCACTACCGGGGCATTAACACCAAGATGATTTTTTTATATTCAGATTCTAATGTTTCGGACTAACATATTCATTATTTAAAGACCTAATTTATTCTTAATGACATTATTTTTAGATTCACCCCGAATTGAAAGTCAACAGCGTCATGTAGGTCAGATGGCAAAGGCAATATCTACTATAAAACTATAAAAGAATATTTATAACACGTCTTGATCTTAACCCATTTGTTTTTTGTTTATAGTCAAACCAATTTATCTGCTCAGTAGATGAAAGTGCAACTGAAGCCAGTGGAATGACATTTAGATGCTAAATGGCGTCAATAGTTCTGACTTTGTCCACTGATGAGATAAGTTGGTGGCACAGAAAAAAATTTTTGAGCTAGACTTCTGACCGCCATTTCACCTGGCGATAAGCGACGACGCGGCCAAAGATGGAGCAAGCCTGTCTAGGAACAACCTGAATAACTCTAGCCTACTAGCAAAGTTAACAGTTCCCAATTTAGCAAATAGCAAAATGAATGAGGAATAAACTTTCTATTTCCATCTCGAAGGGATATGGTTGCAGCCGTTCTTTTTTACGATTTGAAACAATCAAAACGTTATTGGCAGCCGCCCAAACTGCGGCCAGAACTCTAATCTGAGTTGCGACAAGGAATACCTTCCTTTAATAGCTGGCGATAACTTTGCTTACATTCCTACTGGTTTTAGGTCATGTCTTATGGCGAGATTTATTGGGTAGCGGCGGATGTAAGGTACTTTATCGGGGAATCCTTATTCCAATTTCCTTGTTATAAGGATTATTCTAAAGTAGCATGCCGGTCAGTTATAGATTGACGCAAATATCGGTTTTGTTACCATATTTTCATTATTTATCATAACCTACTAATATTATAAATGTTAAGGTTTATAAGGATGGAAAAACTACTAACCGGATTTTGATGAAAGTTATGTTTATTATAGGGTACATATTATGTTACACATGTTATTTATTTATAGCAAATTGTTGTTTGGAGTCTTTGTCCGTCTGTGTTTTTTGTATTATTTGTCTATTCTGTATATTTGTATTGTGATGTGTCGTGTTGTATTGGTCGCAAAAAAAATATTTTTTAGTTGCAGTTTGGAGTTGGTGTTTTAAGTTACCAAGAAGAAGGATGACTTCCGGCCGTAGGGTCGATCGTTCCGAGGCCAAAGCGCACCTTTTCCATAACGTCAGCGGAAACTGTAAACACGCAGAGCCAGTCACACGAAGTCTGCCATGACTTTAAACTCAATAATACGATAAGAAGAAACACAAAATTAAACGTAGCATGGCTTTTAATCCATAAGGATTAATAAAAAATATATTTCAGTTGCAACGGCATCGGAAATGCACAGTGTTTTTCAGTATATGTATGTGATTAAAAAATCAGTGCAAAAGTAATCGCTTCACAGGAAAATACGGTTAAAAATGGAATTTATGAGTCGACCGACCGAATATTAAAACTAAATACAGCGGATTTACTCCGTGTTCCATGTTGTCATTATTTTTAAAAGTGTTGGTTGTAGAAAGTACAATTATGTGCTACCCCTACCTTATTTCTAGCTATATCCGTTCTGGAGTTTTATATAGAGTTATATTTGTCGCAGAACAACCGCGTCGCGTCCGCCTAGTCGTCACGTAGCGTCCGCCTATTCACCGCGTCGCGCCAATAATATAATTGCTTTTTATGCTATGCTGTTCAGTGACAGTCAGCAACAGCCCACCTGATGGTAAATGGTAACTGTCGCCATAACATCTACAATTCATACAGTTAGGTTACAAATAATAAAATACAGAACCGCAGGTGCGCTGTTACTGTGAGGACTAAGATGAAATGCCTCATCACTGGAGGCAAACGAGCAAGCGGGTCACCTGATGGTATGTGATCACCGCCGCCCGTGGCCATCCGCAATACCACTGAAGCCTTTGGCCCCAATGTCGTAATGGCTCAGTAATACCGCTACGGGAAGTTAAATACGTCGAAAACTTGAAAAAGCTCAGAAACGCCTCGTTGAAAAATGAACCCTCCTCGGCGGTAATAAAATATATATTTGCCAGATAATGACAGCCGTTAAGAAGATACTCGGTCAACCCGCGACGCCTTGCCAGCTTTTAAGAGACGCCATTAAAATATTTTAACCCTCTACTTGTAGTCGATGAAAATGTTTATATTTTTAGGGTTACGAATACTTTACAGGAATATTCGGCGGGTAAAATAAACCTTAAACCTTATTTTCATGAAAATACACTGGTCTGCGATAATAAGGTCGAAGAAATCCATAAGTATAGTAAGATGCACCGGGTAAGAATCCCACTGTGATGAAAGCTCCACATTCAGGCGACTGATCTTGTAACCATATCCAATCTGTAGGCCTAGCACAAGTTGCTCTCGCAATAAGCGAGAAAAAGAGCGACATAGCTATTGCTATCTCTTTCGCTATCTTATCTGACCTGCCGAATCCTGGATCATGGTCAAGGCGGACCCCTTGCCCTCGTGCGCGAGAGCACAACCGGGTCATTTCCGCCAAGAGGATTATTTTTTTTATTAATCATGCTGGTTTGGTACAACTATAACAACTATTTTAGAGTCACTCATATACTCGTATCGTATCTACAGTATAATCTAAAATCCACAGTCTGAATTTTTTCATCCGTCGCTCAACCCATTTTTCTGTAAAATATCTACTAGAATGCTAAAGCCTTAAAATAAATAAACACATACATTAGTATACATACACACACTGACCCCGTATCCCACAGGGGTAGGCAGAGACTAACAACTAAAAAAATACAGACCAAGGTCTGGCCAAAGCCAAAGTCGAAGCCGAAGCCTTAAAAGCTCTAAGAATTTTTTTCAAGATTGGCTGCTAGCTACAATTAATTACATAAATGATTTTAAAACTTTGATATTGTAGTCTTATATTGACTTCATAACATAGAAAGGTAATTAAAATCATATCTAAAAGTTGATATAGAGATTATAAAAAAATTACCTTGCAATGTATTTGTCAAGAATAATAAAAACCTCCTTCAGCGAAACCGAAGTCTAGAGTTCCTAACCTAACCGATTAAAAATACCGTTTACGCCTCAGCGAGATAGTTTGCGTCAGAATTTCGATTCTATAGCTATCTACAATCAGAACCAGTGTAGCTGCTGTAGGTACCTTAGGAACTCTAGACCTCCTCCATATATGCTCTAGATATGCATAATCAGATTGCGCCCAGAAAGTTCCCAGGGGTGCATCCAAGAACACCAGCTTGCCTCGATTGTATGAAAATTACCCATGTGTACGTTTTTATCTGCAAATGAGTATTTATTCAGAGTGTAGTACAGCCTCCTCAATTATAGTTTGCAGAAAGTTGTAAGTCTGAGATTAGTTGTGTAAAAAAGTAAGGATTTATTTGTTCGGGATTCATGCCAGAAAAATTCGACATACACTTGAGCGATTTTCCTAAGAATTGGTTGTATAGTACTGGTCCCTAATAATTTAACTTACTGGAACTCCTAACCAGTATTATAAACACCAAAAAGAGTCTAATCATTTATTAGTTTGTCTCTCCTCCAATGAAATGGTCGACGAAACTTTTTCATAGTATGTACGCAATACGTAGATACTTACAAAAATAATCATGTTGGCGTTAATGTCGCGGATAACCGCACATAAGGTCTCACGCACGAGGGCCCGGGGTCCGCCTTGATCATGATCCAGAATTTGGCAGATCAGATAGTGGAGCAACTGAGAATCTAAACTCCGTGACCCTGCTATCAGGGCAACCTCATCAGTTTGGATCATGGTTACACATTTAGCCGCCTAAATGTGCAGGTTCAAGCACATCATGACGACCTGAGTGGTTCAGTGGTCAACATGCCAGTCAGCCAAGCAAGAGGTCCCGGGTTCGATTCCCGGCCGGGCAGAAATTTTAATGATGACTTTTAATTTCTGTTACGGGTCTGGGTGTTCTATGTATAATAAGTATGTATTTAAAAGTATATATGTAGTATATCAGTTAGCTAGCACCCATAGTACAAGCTTTGCTTAGTTTGGGGCTAGATGGCGCTGTGTGAATTTGTCCACGATTTTTTTTTTGTAAGGACGATGTTTTTGCAGCCGACAGCGGGTACCATAATTAAATATTAATGCCAGTAATATGCACTAAACTAGCTGGCCCGCAACGACATCTTTCGCATGTTGTCCTACCTTATTAATCACTGTCTATTGTTGAAAACCGCATTAAAATCCGTTGCATAGTTTAATAGATCTAAGCGACCATACCTACAGAGGGAGTATATGGCGGGAAGTGACATTGCTTGAGACTTTTGGGAGCAGATACCTAAGTATGTTCGCGGAGCTGTTTCCAGCTGGACTGACAGGTTTCTTTTTTATAAATAAATAGCGGTGACCATTTTCCATAAGGGGGCCCGTATGTGTAAATAGTTTTTACATATAAAGTTCTGCCTCGTGAGAAGGAAGTCTACTGCTACTCGTAAAAACTTATTAAAAAATTAGGAGGTATTTGAATGACCTAGTTTAAGAGGAAGATAAAGCTAGGAAGCTTTAAGTGCGCCGTTGTATAACTGAATGTAAATAAACCTGTTAAAGGAGATAGGTTTCCTTATTCATATATCCAAAAATATGGAATATAAAATTACTATTCGGCTGATATATGGAATAAAAATGTCATTATTTAAAAAATACGTAATTATGTAACTTTCATGAATACTGAACGACACATTGCCAGCTCAAAAAAACGCAATTTTCACTTACTAGTTTAGTGGTAACTAAATAAACAGCGGGCCAATCAGAGATTCTTAATTAGGCCAGTGATCGTCAAAAATTACAGCCATACAGCTGCAGAGTGAATGCTAGGGGTGCAGTTCTTTCTGCAGCTGTTACTAGTCGTAGCAACTCTAAAAATAAGACCCCCAACTTTGTCATAGGAAAGACGAATATACCTACCTATTTTAATTTCACATTCAAGATCGCTCCAGACTGCGTCGCAGCAACTGACGTCACAGCACGACGCCTCCCAAATTGCCAATTCCCAAACATTTACGTGCATGCCCAAAAATTTATGCACTGCGCAATACGCTGGCGAAATAAATATTTTTATGGTGGTATTCTGGATAAAATTATGGTGGCTGGAGCAGCGGGGGGAGCGGCGGGTGTTCTGCAGGCATACGCTGAGTGGACGCGGGCGCGCGCGATCGTGCGTACTCGACCGCTCGGGAACTTGCGTCTACGATAGAAACCAGTGTTATGTGAGTGTCAGTGCCGTGCTTACACTATGGAATGTACATAGGAGGTGATTTCCCGTCGATGGTGAGTCAGCGGTTTTCATACGAGTTTTCTATAGAAAAAATTTTGGATCATTTCGACCGTCCGTTAATCTTTTCCGGACAGTTTTTCTTTCATTAACTCTACGTGGTCTGGTTATCGTTCTGTCCCTTAATTTCTTTCCTTTTTTTTGCTCTTGTTTGCTGGAATCTTCTCGGCTGTTAATTAACGCGCCTTTTTTGTGTTCCATTTTGTTCTTTATTTTAAGTCTAGGTTTTGGGTTTGTTTGAGGTTATCTTTGTTTGACTTAATATTTTTTGATCTAACTAGGTCACAAACTTGTGAGTGATTTAATAATATTTTATTGGGTTTTAAAAAAAAAATTATACGAACTCAGAGGATATAATACTATTATAAACATTATGTACGGTACCGAAATGTCCAAGTTTAAATTATACCAATTATTCGTACTCGTTTATATATCCGTCAAACCAAATTTCACGACATAATTATAAATCCATTCATTAAAAGTTTCATCTACGTCAGTGAAAATATTAATTGGTAATCGTGATATTGAATGAGTCAATTAATTAAAATAGTTTATTTGGGTTGATTGTCGTCGTACTTTAATTTTATTCGTAGCATTTTTGTAAATATATATTTCAAATTATCACTTATTCGTATAAATGACGTGCAGACGTACCCTAGCAGAAACCGGGATTGACAGCAAGGATGATGATGATGATTTAAAATTACTTTAAAAGGATATTAAAAGGATACAAAATCTACTAAAATTTAATTCTAAAAGCTTATTTTGATTACACATTATATGATTAAATAATAGGTTCCTTTTATGAAAGTAATTACAAAGCTATTGCTAGAATTCTTAGTTTACTTAATTACTTATTTACTTTATCAAAATTAATTTAAATTTAAAATCTAAACCACCGACTATGTCAGTGGGTTGGGCCTTGTGCATCTTTTGTTAAAAACTTATTATAATATTCATGTATTATACATTTAAACATTTCGGAAGAAATTTTCTAAATTACAGTAAAAACCGCATTAAAATCCGTTGCGTAGTTTAAAAAATCTAAGCGCACATACTGAAGGAATCAACATTGATTTATAACATGTCCAGAAATAAAAAAAAAAAAAAATATTTATTGATTGAAAATTAAATGATATATTTGAAAGACCAATAACCATACAACAACATAATATTAGTATTCATATGAAACAGAATGCCAATTACAGGTCTTCGCTGATAGATTTTGGAATATAAAAATAAAATCTGTTAATACGAGTACACTTGCTCAATCAAGCTAACAAGTCTTCTGAACAAACATTGAATGAAATATAATGAATGAGTATGCTTATATACGTAGATACAAAAACCACATTTCTCTTCAAATTTCAAAATAACACGAAAGAATAAATCTGTTATTATTAACCTGTACGGTTAAAAGGCACGAAATGTACGGAAATCGGAATGGAATCTCGGCTGTTTTAATTTGTTTTAACGTGTTCCCAAAAGTCGATTAGCTTTTTAATTGGCTTTGTTTTTTGTTTGGGACGAAACGTTTTTTTATGAGGATAGGGAGACTTAGCGTACGTTCATTGTCTTTTGTACAATTGTTACAAAGACTTAGAAGCGTCGATGACTGGTGGGTTACAAATCGGTAAGCGAGAGGTGCCGAGACATTTTAATGCAATAAAGATTAAACTGTAGTAGGTCGGTCAATCCGTTTTGGAGCTACAATGTCACAACTAGATACATAGATAACACCTCTGTTTTTGAGTAGGGGTTTAAAAATGTTCCCAAGTTATATAACTGTGGAATGAGCTCCCAGCCACAGTGTTTCCTTTGGACTATGACATGGGATCGCTCGAGAGGTATATTAGAGGTCTCTTCAGAGGCGGGCAACGCATTAGTGACTCCCCTGGTGTTGCTGATGTCCATAGGCGGCGGTGACCACTTTCCATCAGGTGGCCCGCTTGCCTGTTTGTCTGCCGTATAACATAAAAAAAAAGGAAAAAAAAGTTACTACTTCAGTCCCAAGTTAGTACTTCAGTGCCGCCATGTACCAAGACTTTTTTCAGAGTTAGGTACAATAGTTGAACAGTTACCGATGCTCTTACGGTGAAGGAAAACATCGTGATGAAACCTGCACATTCAGTATCAGATCAAATAAGAAATAAAGATGGCGCGCTGTCAATAGTGATATGAGGCCGGTTTCGTAAACTTTATTAGCCTGTCAATAGCAAAGCAACCAATAGTTGCTTCAATGTGTAACCGTGTACATACACAAAGCTTGGCGTAGTTTTCAACGCGTCAGTATCTTGTTCACAGGATTCTGTCTTTATTTCTTATTTGGTCTGAGCATTCAGGCGACTGAATATGTAATCGTGACCCAATCTGGATAGGTTTTCCTGATAATACGCTTACGAAGGTCAGATGGCAGTAAATAGCTCAACCGGGACATTATCGCTATGGTGACCATGAGTCAGTATAATACGGGACGTAAATACATATTTTCGAGCCTTTTTCCCGTAAGTAAACAGACATTGTTCTACTTCCTCTCTTCCTCTATCAGTATATTGAGAGGTGCATAATGTTTCTTATTTTTGGTGAATTTTCACCGAACCCCCGGTTCCTCGTACAAATATATTTTTAACCTCCGACGACAAAAGCATGGTGTTATAAGTTTGACGTCTGTATCTGCGTATCTGTGACTTTATGTGTCTGCCTGTGGCATCGTAGCTATCAAACGGATAGACCGATTTTCTCTACTTAAAAGCCAGTACTAAGGAGTGGAATGCCTTGCCTGCGAGTGTGTGCCCTGATCGATAAAATCTGGATGCCTTCAAGGCTAGAGTGAATAGGCTGTTCCTAGACAGGCATGCTCCGTCATCGGCCGCATCGTCACTTACCACCAGGCGAGGTGGCGGTCAAATGCCTGGTTAGTAATAAAATAATAATTAAAAAATTTCATCGGGATGATTCTTAGCTTTGACTCATTAAAATCGGTTTAGTAGTTTATAAAATATTTGAGTTTAAGTGAACTTGGTCGGGTTTATCCGACTTTTTCTGTCGGTTAGGTTGATGAAAGACTTTCTTCTGACACTCGGATACGTTCGTATATTCGTTTTCCTTTCAAGTGACAAGGATTTGGCTCAAAAATACTAATTCCTGCACCCATTAACCGTATTCAAAGGTAGTTCGAGTACTAAATTGTTTAACACTACAAAATCAGCACCGTTCATGTTTTTACAAATAGTTGCAATAATTGCACTGGGCCTGGAGCACATAAGTTCAAGAACGATTTACAAGTTTGTTCCAACTTTGGAGAAGGTTGAAGAACAGTAGTGGATTTATAATATGACTAGGCAGGTTAGGTATTTAATAAAGGTAATAATTAGGCTAGGTAATAGTTTTAATAATAATATTATTACCTATTACCTAGCGTAGTCACTGACAGAGTAGCACCGACGCACGTGCAAGTGATGAATGAGCTCTCTCTCGAAGACTTTCCTTTGTACTATAACATAGTGTTCTTCAAAAGGCATGTCCACAGGTTCCTCAAAGGTAGCTCCCCTTCGGTTGCAGATGTCATGGGTACCGATTCTGGTACAGAATTCGTCGCAGTTGCAGTAACATTACAATTGCATCGCATGTCAAACGTGTGATTGTTATTCAAATGACAGATGTTGAGTTGCAACTTTCATGAGATCGAACTTTTCCACAATTCGTTTTCTGGTACTTTAGTTGGTTGGTTGATGGTTTTATATGGCTGTTGGTACTCCAATAAATAAATAAATTACTAAGTTGCATCTTTCTTAGTTGTCAAACTGCCTTCAATTCTGTCAACGAAAACGTGTCAAAGGTCGAACAGTGACTTAAGTGCAATTAAACTGGGATGATGCTGTGACTGACTCGATATCACGATGTAGTTGTAGTAACATCCCAGTTACATTGCAACATAATAACTGCATTACACACCAGAATCGGTACCCTGGGCCTCAAATCCGTTAATTTACTAATGCCCTGATTGAATTGTAAGTGGTTGTCGCAGCTCAATGACAGTTTTGCGCGTTTTTGGTATTCTGCTACCGTTTAGAAATGGCGCGATTGAATTGTTTTTGAATCTCAATTCCAGCTAAACGGCAGTTTTACACGTGTTTGGTATCCTGCTACAATTAAAACTGCCGTTGAGCTGCTAATGCAATCCAATTCCAAGTCATTCGAGGCAAGGAAATTAGCCGACTCGAGGTCCTGGACGACGATGGCCGCTTTCCATCATGTGAACTGTCCGTGTCTGGCCCGCGAGTGCTTTCCCTGATCATTATAATCTAGACGCCTTCAAGGCCAGAGTGAATAGGCTGTTCCTAGACAGGCATGCTCCATCATCGGCCGCATCATCACTATACACCAGTGATGGCAGTCAAACGCCTGGCTAGTCCAATAATAAAAAAAAGTGGAAAATGTAGCCTACTGACGGGTGTTGTAAAAGAAGACTCATGACAAATACCTTCATTAACCAGAAAGTGGTATGCAGCAATTCTCAACACTGCGATAACCAACCCTATTAATAAATAAAAAAAAATTATCATCTCGGCATAAAGGTATCAGTTGTGCTCTCGCGAGAGCCCAGCGTCCAGCGATTTGGCAGATCAGGTAATTACAGTGGAGCGACTGCCATCTAACCTCCGTGACACTGCTACCGGGGGAACCTGACCAGTTTGGATTAGGGTTACACACTCAGTCACCTGAATGTGCAGGTTTCATCACGATGTTTTCCCTCACCGTAATAGCATCGGTTAGTGTTCAACTAACGTACGTAACTCAGAAAAGAGTCATTAGTACATGGCGGCAGTGGGATTCATTCCCGGTAACTCTCCCTTACGAGTCGGATACCTAAACCTCCACATTAGTGCAGCGAAGCTCATCTACCAAGTTCTACCTACCTTTATTCACTTTTACCTAATTTTACTATAGAAAAAAAATACCATATACGATACGAATGCCATATTTCAGCAGCGGCATGAAATCTCTCCATACCGAAACAACAAATTGAATATCACGTATAATTAAACCTAAAAGTTTATTGGAGCAAATATTAGTTCGCGTAATATACACACAAGGCTTTACGGTGCTTACTTAGGTTTTACCGTTTACAATAAATATTATGTATTATACATCTTTTATGACTAGCTACGGGAATATCCCAAATATTAGCTTCGTTTCAGGTTATTCAGTGTAGGAGTTTTTACATGCCGAAAAGTGTTTTGTTCCAGAATAGAAAGGAATATTTTGACCAATGTTCATTTGAACATGTTTTGGAAACTTGACTTGTGTTTGTTTCATTCATTTTGCATGATTTGTAAAATAAGTAAATATCTGATATGCTTGGACAATTCACACAGCGCCATCTAACCCCAAAGTAAGCAAAGCTCGTGTTATGGGTGCTAGAAACTAATAAACAGTCTTTACACTTTTAAATATATACTTAAAACCCACACCCTTATACATAACCTTATAAATTCATTATATCAATTTCTGCTCGGCCGCGAATCGAACCTCTCGGCAGAGATGTTTGTTTCATTCATTTTGCATGATTTGTGAAGGAATGAAATTCATAATTTTGAAATAAAACAATATCGCCTTAGCAAAGGCTAGCTTAAATATTTACTTCGACACTGTATTATCTCAACCTGCTTCCCATATTACATTCAATATGTAAATAAATACAAGAGGCTTGTTTAAATCCATTTTTTGTGCTCACCCAATTTCTAACGTGACGCGTACATTGTTTTTTATACGAATTAAGCGTGTTTTTGTGTGTAACCAGCGTGAAACTTATTTTGCCTTGTTTCGGAACCCTTTCCGAACTCGACAGGCATCGTCCTGAAATTGTTTTAAAGGTATTTTGTATACGAATTAAGGTTTTATTTTATCTATTTTTATTAAGCCTCTACGAAAAAAGAGGTGTTATAAATTTTACGTGTGTATTTGTGGCTTTGTGTAGATATCTGTCTGTGGCTTTGTTAGCTCCCGAACGGATGGACGGATTTGGATGCGGTTTGCTCTATTTAATAGCCAGTTTTATCGAGAGGGCTCTTAGCTTTGTTTCATTAAAATCAGTTCTGTAGTAAAGAAAATATTTGAGTTTTAGTGAACCCCTTCCATCAGGTGGACTGTTCGTACGTTAGCCTCTGTAGGCAATTAAAAAAGAAAAATTAACTTGGTCGGGGGTTTACTGTGTTAGGTTATTAAAAAAAACACAAACTTTTTACTATTCTACAAATAAATAATGGCTGTCATTTTAAATTAAACTTTTTAGTTTTTACACCATACGTGTGCGGCGCAACCGTGTATCAAATTAGCTGGACCGAGACGAAGAATTCACTCATCACATTTACTTAAAACTTTCGTCATAATTGAAGGCCTAGCGTAGCCTAGTTTCCACCATAGTTTCAACAAATTCCGCCCGCCCATTAGAGCTCCCAAATCCGCAGACAAGACACAGTTCGGCCCAAAATGTTCTTCGCCACAAAATAATTTGCGCGTTGTCCAGGATACTGTCGGCTCGAAGGACCAACTTTCGTAATTAATCAAAATGCCGTCACTGAATGTATTTTATTGGGACGCACGCTACTTTATTCAAGGGAACGCTGGTTCCCGGGAAATTCCATGGGCATTAAGGGACAGATGTTGGGAAAGATTATGGTCCTCCAAATTAATTTTCCGTGACGCGTCGGATTCGAGCCCGGGAGCTGTGACGAGTGTGCTCTTTCTACGGTGTGGATGGTTAAATGTTTTTAACGAAGCACAGACAAGGACAGGAAATGAGAAGCGGAATGTAAAAGAAACGCTACTGAAATAAATAAACTAATTTCGAGAATTTATATTTATATTTTCTGTTTTCTCTGCCTACCCCTAGAGACGTACATTATTTCTGCACGATTTGTCAGTGTATCTGTGCATCTGTGGAGGTGTATGTAGATGGGTTATCCGACGTTATTCCATCGGTTAGGTGATATTTAATAAGAATGAGTTGAAATCTTATCTGAGTAAATCGAAATGAAGGTTGACTTACTTTGACAATGTTCCATTTAATTGTAATTTCTATTGATAACTAATTGTATTGTATTGTGCTTAGTTATTTTATTATGTGTGCTTGTAGGAATAATGGATATTAGGTACTAAGTATAGTTTTGATCCAACTTTTTACAATTATTCTTTTTCTTGTATTCAGTTTCATACTATATTTAGTCTCGGAATGGCTCTCCATGGATGTAGGTAGACAGCGCGTTTCATTTCAATATGAAATAACTGATGATGCCTTTTAAGTCATTATTGGCTTGCAAAACTGCGGCAAACTTAGTAACTCATGTAGTGAATTTTTCTTTAGTGTACTTTGTTCGTTAAGCGGTGATCATTCGCCAACAAACTGTTCTAACAGATCATCTTGGCGTTAATGTCCTCTCCGGTTGTGCTCTCGCGCGCGAGGGCCCGGGGTCCGCCTTGACCATGATCCAGGATTTGGCAGGTCAGGTAATTACAGTGGAGCGACTGCCATCTGACCTCCATGACCCTGCTACCAGGGGAACCTGACCAGATTGGATCATGGTTACACATCCATTCGCCTGAATGTGCAGGTTTCATCACGATTTCCTCACCATAAGAGCATCGGTTAGTATTCAACAGTATTAGTTGTACATACCTCAGAAAACAGTCATTGGTACATGGCTGGAGCGGGATTCGAACCCGGGACCTTTGGCTTACGAGTCGTATACTCTAACCGCTCGGCCACCGACGCTCCAACGAACAAACTGTTCTAACAATTTGACCAAAAACATTTTCGGTACCATGCATAATGTGCAGTAATATATGCATGTCTTAATGTCTTATGTACAGTATTATAACCTGTATATATTTGAACGAAATCTGACCGGGATGAGGAAAGAGGCCCTGTGGGCGACCCAAAAAGCAATGGATTGACATCGGTGTGTCGGATGCGATATGCGACACGAGGATGCCGAAGACGAGGCGAAGTGGAGACGAATGAGTAGGAAAGTGGACCCTGGCAGAAGCCGGGATAACCACTAGAACAATTATGTTCATATATTTGTACGAAATCTTTTTTATCTTCGATTTTTGGCAATTTAGTGCCTACGTTGTTGTTCTTATTTTACTTTCTAATACTCTTCCATTTATAACATTGTTTACCATTCATTAATATTACTTCAACTTACAATTGGCACAAAATTTTGACAAATCGCAAAAGCTTCTATTTACATTAAAATTCATTTCGAATATCCGTTTCGGCTTTCGCTGAATCAAGTCCGCGAGTTTACTTTGTTTGAAACCATTCACTCTCCTTATCCGATGACACTTAATTATTTCTATCGTTCCCTTTAAACTTTTGAGGATTTAATCTAACTTTCTTATTAAAATTGAACGGATTGACTCGTTCTAATATCACTCAAATGAAATTGTAAAACGTTACTGAGAATTTATTTATCATTTCAGGTTTAGATTTATCATTTTATATTTTTTTTGTTTATTCGTTTATTATTACATTCATTATTTTGTTTGAATTGTAAAAGTTATCTTCACTTGGTACTACTTTTTTCTATGCGTGGAGGTCTTTACATTATATTAAAGAGCGATGGTAAATTTTCAGCTTAATATCTAAATATATAATTGTGGAATAGATACTAGGAAGTGGTTAGTTTTATTATTATATAAAATTTCCTCTCCTGTTTCGAAATGAACTCATCAAATATATATTTTTTTTCCAAATAAATGTATTTTTAAAAGGAACCATTTCATCCGTATTGCATCGTCACGAATAAATTGGCCATCAGTATAATATAGCTATTCTAATAAATAGCGGATTAATGAAAATCAGGACATTTGCGTCAGCCATTTTGAGGGTGTCAGCTTCCAATTTTGAAAATGGAACAACTCTGTGAGATTTGCTAAAATCGATGCGTAATTTCGGAGGGGGAACGCTAAATGAACGAAGTATATTGAAACATTACGCGACCCTTCCTCGTGAATAAGACGATTGGAATTCGACGGTTATTTAGACATAGACGTATCTTTATTTGGTCGAAGAACTTAAAACTAACATAATAAGGAAGCAGGGCGTATCGGACCAAATTGGACCAGCCTCAGCATAATGTTATGAATGGCAACAGCCAATCACAACGCTGTTTTCAGACAGACCCTACTAATTTATGCTCGATACGCGCACTATGCGAACGATGTGCTAACACAGAAATTAGGATACATATTCGGATATTTCGGTTACTGTCCTGGATAAAAGAATTTATGACGAAGTATTTAGAGAATTCTAGTTTTTGCTCATTGTTGCAATGTATTTAAAGTAAAATTTTAGTGAGGGACTAGAGGATGGGCCATGAATTAGTCAACATTTAAAAAAAATACAGAAAAAAAATTAATAAAAAAATACGACTTATTTGAAAAAATATTGATTTACGAGATAGTGAAAAGACAGGAATTTACATTTAAATCATAATATGATCTAAATGACGAGCACGTAAATTTTCGGACACTTTTTGGCACAAAGCCTGGGATATCGCTGACATCTCTTCTCCAGTCTTGGCTTTTGATTAAAATTAAACATTTTAATGTAAAGGTTTTACATTTATTTGCAAATGAGAAAAGCGAATCAAAATATGAACTTAAGTATTTTATTGACAATTTGTATTCATTAAAATGTATGTCTTTTTTAGAATTTGGAGTGAATTACTTAGAATACAGAGCACATTCACTAGTGTTAATTAGAAGAAATAAGACAAATTGTTTGCGCTAAAGACGAATATTGGAAAATTAATAATATTTGTAAAGAAATAGAACTAAATGTGCTGTGAATGAAGTCGTAACTACATGATATTTGATAAAACGTATTTAATGTTAAACCTGTTGATTGTTTTAAATTGCCTATAAATTGCTTAGTGTTATTTGTTAATGAAGAATACAAACTAACTAGTCTCACAAGTACGACACCAAATTACGTCTAAGACGTTCTTAGAAAATGTTTTATTATCTTACTTATTTGATAGGTAATAATACATTGTTATAATACATTACTTACAAATATTGTGCGTATTTGTCTGTTTACTATAACTCAATCGCAATTCGTGGTAGTACACAACCAGGTACAATACCTACTGAGGATAAAACCAATGTTCAACAATGAACCAGGCCAGATAAATCTACCGTAAACCTATAAAACTCGGACACGGCTACTGGGAATCTACTGTATCCATCAGACAGAATGTATCTCCAGCCATACGGACACTAGTTCCAAAAGCAATGGATGAACAATAAATCGGCTTTTATAGTGTTATAAATTATATCCCGCCAGTTTCCCTAGCTGTTATGGCTCTATTTTTAAGTTTTAGGAGCCGTACGCTCGATTGTAGAAGACTATAGTGCTGGGAAGCCAGCAGATGTTATGGTATCGAAGCCAAGGCCAGATTTGTCCATCAAACAGCTGCTCGTTGTATTGTTGCTCTTGGAACGGGCTCGGCTGTTTACGACACGTGGTTTCTTTATAGGCTAACTCTAGTTTATGTCTTGGTCGGCTTCGGAAAAACAAACTTTGGATACACAACACAGACGATGCACAACACAATTGAGAATGAAATATCAGAACTACAAGAGCCAGACATAATTAATCATATTAAAATAATAAACAAACACCAAAACGTGAAGATTGAGATGAAAACCTTGGCCTGTTTAAAAATAAACCGGTTTGTACCAGACACGACGACGTATTCAAGCTTTTAAGAAGGCCGGTCAAAGAATTCCGCTAAAATCCGTAGCGAAATCCTCCTTTTTCATGTACAAATACTTAGCTTAATGGTGCAACATTATCATTCCGTTAGAAAAGAGGATTGTAGCACTTTCAGAGATGTCTTATTGAAGGCGAGCCAATTCTCGCCTGTTTGCCTGGCTCAGCTGGCGGAATCAAATTTTTCCCTCAGCATTTAATTCTGCATGAAATTGGCTCTCCTGATTAAACGTTAGTTGGGCGTGTTCAAAATCGGGGAACTAATTGTGCCACCGACCAGCGAATGGCGAAAGGGTTGTCAGTAGTTTGCATATTTTTAATGGTAATGCAAATACAAGCTTTATTTGCTTGCTATAGCTTTTTTCTGTTGAGGTTTCCTGGAAGAGATTGCTTGTAGCGATACTTTGCTCATCTGTATATTAATGATTTTAAATATACGGCTTAATGTTTCTTATGAGCTGTTAATGTCTTATGTATATATTTAACTAATATTTGGAATAAGTAATGTCTGTTACTTCGTACCTATTATTTTGCCTGAGATTGAAAATGAAATGAAAATGAAATGAAAAAGTATTTATTGAATTAGAATTATGTTAATTAATCTCTTTTCAAAAGTCAAAAATCTAACGGAAAACAAAGGGAAAGATAAGCGAGCTTATCCAGGTTTATTTTTAGATTCCTGTAATACACAGAACATCTCTGTCTCAATTTAACTTCATACCAACAATCACTCAAGTTTGCTGCTAAATGTTTCCTGAAGTGTAATAGGTTTATATCTACTATCTATCGGAAAAAGCCATTCTTTTTACCAATAATGCTGGTTGAATGAACTAATTATAAAACAAAGTAAGGTATTTCGTGTGACTTAAACTAATAGGTACCTAACTAAACGGCTTGAAAACTTAAAATAACTATAATGACCTATTAGTATTATTAAAATGTGATCATTTATACTGTCAACATATAAACGAATGTACGAATATTTTTATTCAAGTCTAGATACATTCAAAAAGTCGCCAGCAAAAATAAGTATAAAAATTTACATCTAAAATTCAAAAGAAATTGTCTAGGGAACAATATTAAACAGCTTAATATCGTTTTTACTCCAAATCTCGCATTTCCTCATTCCGACATTCGTAACGGAAATGAACGCTGACACAGCCCCACTTTTTGGGATGTCACCATGTAACAGTCTAAAACATGATCCCATTAATCCCGTTTTGCAATCAAATGACAAAGGCTGATTGGACTTTTAATTACTCAGTGATTGGGAGACGGAGACGAGTTGGCGTCCTTTTTAGTGCTCATAAAAAATGGCCCGATTTTAATCATGTCACTGTTCTGAGCTCTTGAAAATGGGACACACGATTCGGGCGTCGTAAAAAGGACATCCAATGTGGTATGGAATGAAAGATTACGTGCATCAAACGATGAGGTGTTAGTCTAAGTGAGGGGAAATTCTATAGCGCAAATGTGTTGGGAATCAATAGTTTCTGAATCTGATTTTGACAGCGAAATTTTTTTTTAATTGGTCATAGAATCAATAGGTCTTAAAACTTTAGATATTCGTAAAAACAGAAAGCCAATAACGGATTTTTACTCAATAGCATATTTCGATACTACATATTTGTCATATAAACTTTAGTCAATCGATTCCAGGCGCCAAAAACTATCAATGTGTCTTATCTACAAGTTTTACTAGAACTTTTAGCAGAACAACATTTTCTTTGTCAAGCCTTAACTTTATCCTTGCAGTCGCTTTATACGTTTATTTCCGCGTTTTTCCCTATCATATATTATACGTTTATATGTATAACTAGTGCATCCGGCGCGACTTCGTTCGCGTGGCGTTCGACCCCTATTTTATCCCTTCCTACCCTCTTTTGCTTATAAACCTTCCCCTTAAATTACTCTATCTATTATTGAAAACCACATTAAAATCCGTTGCGTATTTTAAAAGATCTAAGCGTACCTTAGGTAAGCATACACAGGGACAGACGGCGGGAAGCGACATTTTATTATACTATTTATATACATGTGTATACATGTATAATAGAATAGAGAAACTTCGAGAACATCTGTGAAATGCCGTGGCGTGTCGGATGTTTATTTATAGCTCAAACTAATTTGTACAAACTTGTATTTTCCACTTAGATGTGACACCAAAAACAAAACTGTAGGTAGCACCGCTGTTTTTTTAACCGCAGACAAAACACGGGTGTTAGAAGTTTAACATCTGAGTGTCTGTTTGTGGCATCGTAACTTCCAGTTTAATCGAAATTTTATTATAGTATTTTGAAAAATATTTGTGTATATCAGGAGTTTTCGGACATAATGTAGGATGCGGTCACTTTGCTGCCTTAAATTACAAATCAAAATTAAATGGAAATACATCGAGTCGAATATTTTTAATTTCGGTTTTAACATGAAAACTTAAAAACCGAAAACGGTTTCAAAAGCCTTGATCCCAAGCCCAGTACGAATTCAATTTTTCTTTGCCATCCTCATAGCCAGTGATAGCTAGCAGTGATAGCGTGTCCCATAAACCGCCGTTGCTCCTGAAATCCTCCACACTGCGGTCGCTGGTACTCGGCGAGAAGCCCACGTTTCACCCAATTAGAGTGCGGTATCCCTCAACCATCGTTCGTACCTGCACGGAATGGGCTTAATCTTTTATTGACTCTATAAATCTGCCCCTTAAATTGACTGCGCTACGATTCCCTCAGGATTATGACATGGCTTTCCACTTTGTAAGCGCTTCTGCGTTTTCGATGTTTATGTTTTGGGGATTAGCTGTTCGGAAAGTTAGGTGGAGTTGACGTCTTGCTTAAATGCGTGTTATTGTCACGGTGAAAGCGAATAGGCGTTCATTATTAGACAGGTATGATCCACCATATTTATTATAAACTAGTGAACCCAGCGCGACACCTACGCCACAACTAGCCTGCACTTACTCTTTACCTACCCTACCCTTACTTTACCTATCCCTACGTGGGGTAGGGTAGGGTATAAAGGGTAGCCTTTATTCTTGCTTAAAAACCTTACTCTTAAATCCCTCTATCTATTGGTGAAAAGCGTATTAAAATCCGTTGCGTAGTTTAAACATCTAAGCGTATTTAAAGATGACGGGAAGTGACTTAGTTTATATATGTCGCAGCCGGATGGTTACATTAGCCAGTTAATGAAACGGCTAGCTTCTTATGCTATTATTTAATTGAAAATTTGCCAATTTCAAGAACTTTTAAAGTAATGTTTAAAGAAATAAATTGACCCGAGTTTACGGAGCTCCTCCAAATATTGTCACAATGCTAACATAATCACAATAATCTCAAACAATAATAATAGTTTGCATTAGGTTTTAATTCGGTTGGGTTAGGTTAATGTTGTGACAATGCATGGAGGAGCTCCGTAAACTCGGGGCAATATCGTTCGTTAGACGTAACTTTCAAAGTTCATGAATTTGGCAAATATTCAATTAATTATTAATAATTGCTTAAAAAGCTAGCCATTTAATTAACCGGCTAATTTAACCATCCGGCTGCGACATATACAAGTTAATTATATTATAATTTGAGTGATTATGCTCGTTATGAACATTTTTTTCAGTGTTTTTCACATCGATTTCGAATAAGAACGTACGCCTACCTACATAATGTTAAAGCGCAATTTTACGCGTTTGCAAATTTCAAAGTTATGACACCATATTGGCACACGCTACGGCGCAATCGTATTCAGTAGACTACTTAAAAAATGGACGTAAAAGAACATCGGATGCAACTTTTGAGTTCGTGCCAATACGCTTTCCGGTGAAGTGGTTGACACGTTACTGGCAAAAATTCAGTTCGAACAGAACTGAGCGTATGCAAATAAAGCTTTATTTTATTTCTGTGTAAACTTACTTAGTTACTATAACTTGCACTAAATTTAGGCAAAATTTAAGTGGTTGCCTTAATATTTTCCTACTTATACTTTTTCTTGTTAGTTATATTTAAAATCAAAGTTTAGTTTAATCGTTCATAATGTGACTTCCCTACACGCGAAATTCTATATTGAATTTTCAATTCAATCAACTGATATTTCGCGCTATAATAGTAAATGACTTTTTTTTTTCACTTTTATGTATAATGTATATGCCAGCCCTATTGTACCCTTATACAAAATTTCTAACAATTAAACAGCTTATTGCTGATCTCGTAAGGCGACTACTGATGGTATTACTAAACAAACAGATGACAATTATGGGCAATAAATCTTCTCCCAGTTATAATGATTGAGTTATGGTAAATGAGGTACACAAGTGTCCCATAGAACTCATGGGTATAAAAGAGATAAATTCACTGACGCAAACAAACGAAATTATACAGATCCAGAGCATCGTCTGAAGCTGGACTACACAAGATCGACTGAGGTATACCAAGTATCGTATAGATTGAACTTTAATCGTCTCCTCAATTACTTTCTCTCCCCTTCATTCAGAACGCACTCCATCAACAAATGTTTTATTATACGAGTAATAATAAATTTAAAATTATTAATAAATTTAAATTTCAAAAAAGTTCCTGCCGTTTGTCCCCATCTATGTATCGATGTATCTATCTAGTACGCTTAATTCTTTTAAACTTCGCAACGAATTTTAATGCAGTTTTCAACAATACAAGAGGAAGATTCATAAGAAAGAAAAAAAAAGAATAGGCAGGGGTAAAGTAGGTGTATGCAAACGAAATCGCGCCGGGTCCACTAGTTATAACTTAATCACACTAGTATTGATATTGTAGAAAGATAAAACATCTCCATTCGCAAAGATCGCAAATATTCGACGACAAAGAACTACTATATTCACTATATTCAACGTTCAACGATACCCAGTATAAGTAAATCAGAAAAAAGAAGATTTCATTATCCAGCACAAAAAGCGGTGACTTTCAAAAAGCGACTCTTCCCGACCGTTCGTCCCGAAAGCCGGCTCAAACGAACTTTGCCACGAATATAAAAACAAGGAAGTATACAAGGAAAGAGGGAGTCGGTTAATTGTGGAATCGTGTGAGCCAGAGAGGGTGATCCTATTATCTACGCTGATTGCTTCGGTACCGAATTGAATGGTCGGCCTTGATATACACAAACAAACTTAAGGAGTTCGAGTGTGTCATGCAGGCCTACAAAGATGATAATTAGATTTGAACGACGCTCCACTGTCTTGCCTCCCCAAGTTTTAGTTTAGTTTTCGAGTTTGGGATTTGCCTTGTACTGAACAATGATGTGTGCAAACCGGGCGTTAAATTTACTTTTGTAATCTCCTTGTATGAATAACTGACGGTTTGGTGTCAGAGAACTAACTGGTAAACAAGGCTTTTGTACCCTTTTGTTGGTGTTACAGTGAAGCGACTGCCATCTGACCTCCGTGACCCTGCTACCAGGGGAACCTGGCGATTAGATCATGGTTACATATTCAGTTGCCAAAATGTGCAGGTTTCACGCGGTTTTCCTGTGGGAAGCTAGAGCACGGTTAGTGTTCAACTAATGTATTGTAGAGTCATTATGATATATGGCGGCAGTGGAATTCGAACCCGGTACCTCTCACTTGCGCGTCGGATACCTTAACCACTCGGCTACCTATATTACCTATTGACTATGATAATACTAATACGAATTTAAATGTTCCATAAATTCACCATTAATCTCAATTTTATATTTCAAAATCCTGCATATGTAAAAACGAGCTAGATATGTAAAACCAACCCCGCAGGCCATTAAATACTCATGCCGTTCTGATCCTTTACTATCTCGAAATATTTAAATAATCATTCAAAATACGAATTCGAGAGAGAAAGCTCTTTCGAATTTTGACGGTACTAAATCTAATTTCCAAACGCCGTATTGGCTTTTGAGACCCGAAAGAAATAAAATTTCGTACCATATTTAGTTCTTTATCAGTCATGCGACCTTTTGTTAGTTAAATCCCTATACTCTGTAAAAGAATATATTAATATTTTACATTGACCTAAGCATTTATTATGTTTTTTGTTATTCCCGTTTTGACATCATACCTACTTATTTTAACATTCTTGGACATTTTGTATTGACATTGTTCATTTATTTTATTAATTGAAATGTGAAATTTTTAATTTTAAATATTAAGGCCTATTTTAAATATTAATTTCATTTTCGTATATTTATGATGATGCAATATTATATACATTTAATATTGAATGATATATAAATAAACTAAACTAAACTTTTATGTTGTTCCATCTAATAATAACATGGCATCGAAAATTTTGGGAGCACAATTCTGCTAACTTCATGGGAAGCTTTATTTATAGCCATTAGAGAAAGATTTAGAGCAGTCATTAGGACTGTCTCGTTTAAAGATATTTCCCCGAATAAGAATTTGTCCAGTAACAATCCCCTACGGCTGAAGTCCTCGGGGGACGGTCTGACGCCAAATTGATTATTCCAACTCATTGGGTAAAGAGCAAAGTCGCTTGTACACTTTTGAGGGGTCAGGCTTCCTCGAAGGACTTCTCAGACTATAACCATGGTTAGTTAGTTCAGGAAGCCTTTGAAAGCAGTTTCGTTTCATATTCGATACTAATCGATGATATGGAATGAAACAAGAATGGATCAAGAAGTACTATCCGCCACAAATTAAATTTCCATCCGTTCCATCTGGATGAGTAGAGATCAACTCTTGTACGGTTTTCATGAAACTTGCTGCTGCGTACGACCATTCTAATGGAATAATCTTCCTAGAGCGTATGTTCCAGACCCAGTAAGGCATTGGGGCCTTTTAGAAACATTAAACTTTTTCATAGACCAGCAACGCATTCGTAACCCTCGGCTAGCGTATTTCCATGGGCAACGGATCGCAGTAGCAGCTCAATGGCAGTTTGACGCATTTTTGGTATTTGGCTACAATTAAAACAGCCATTAAACTACTATTGTGATCCAATTACAATTTGATCGAGTCTTAGTAAATTAGCGGACTTGACTTGCTTGTACGTTTACTTCCTCCCGTTACAAAAGTAAGTAAAATATTGACTAAATACAGTTTGAAAGTACAAGTACAATGATGAAAATAGATACAACAGAGATTCAACGTTGGAACACATACAAAAGACAACCATAATAGAAAGAACTAAGTAATAGGGTCTAAGTTTATCTCTAATAAAAAGTAAAATATAAAGAAAGAGAAAGTTTAACAAGCTCAAATGAAGGAGAAATTAATTTTCATTATAATGCCTTAAGTATTTTTGGGATAAGTACTAAATAAACTCACAGAACTTGATTAACATTGAACTTGAACATAGCAAAGTTGGAGTTATAATTAGTATCCATGAAAGGCCAAATGTCAAGGCTTTATTGGGGTCCCACTAATTTTCTTTTTCTGGATGTATCTTTCGAGGTACGTGATCCAATTAATGCAATTAATTTGACCAACGCGTCTGGGGTCCGACCTCGTTTTCCCAGGAGTCGTGCCAAACCTTGCTATACGCGGTCGACATATAAAAGCGGTTACTTACATTTGCTTTTACGGATAATAAAATAAATACGATATATTCAGACAGCGAAAAAGGGAGGTGGCCCAGTGGTTAAGGTATACGACTTGTAAGCAAGGGGTATGGGGTATGTGTAAAGAACGCGAGTTTAATTAGAGACAAGTATGAGAGGTACCGGGTTCGAATCCTACTGCGACCATGTACCAATAACTCTTTTCTGTGCATTAATTTAATACTAACCGATACTCTTGAGAGTAAACATCGTGATGAAACCTGCATATTCAGGCCACTAAATGTCTAACCATGATCCAATCTGGTCAGGTTCCCCTGGTAGCACCACTGTAATTAACTGGTCTACCAAATCCTGGATCATGGTCAAGGCGGACGCCAGGCCCTCGTACGCGAGAGCACTGCCTCGACATTAACGCCAAGATGAATATTTTATTATTTAGGCAGCGAATATAAATGTGTATTTGATACAAAATTTGTAACTGTACAAAATTTTATTTCCTTTCCTATTTCCTCTCTGATGTTGTGGCGTGATTCGGTGATATATCAATTAGTAAATCAAATTAATATATTTGAGAATATGATAATCGTCAATCATTAAGTTTACTAGGTTATAATTTTTACATTGTGGTAAATGTTCAGTGACCTAGCCTCGAAAATAAATTGAAGAAAACTATTATAATTCCTTTCTTTTTTTTTAAAAATGATTGTCGCAGATTTTATACGTGTCACAGATTGAGAAAAGCGAGTTTTTGATCACAAACCAATTTTTTTATTTTAGTGATTTATTTCGGAAAGAAAATGACAGAAAGAAAATGGATACTTTGTTATTCAAAAAAAGAACTCTGAATAAGGACGGATACCTTGCTTAAATAACCTAAATAAATATAGGGCAAAGTTTACTTTTGCAAATGAGATCCTAGAAACAGAAAAAGGAAGAATAAAAGGTTTATTTGAATCGATGCATTGTTGTGTACTTACTTCTTGCAATAATGTCACTGATATAAGTAATTGATTTACTTAAATAAGGCAAGTATCTATGAGTAGCATAAATGACCTACTATGGATGAGAAACCACTGTGTGCTTTTACTAATTGATATTAAATATCCTATTTTCCGTATTTAGTAAATATATGTATCTATCGGATGGTAGGACTCTGTCAAGCCTAAGGAGTCCACCTGGGTGAGTACCACCGCCTTATCTATTTCTGCCGCTAAGCGACAATGCTTGCATTGTGGTGTTCCGGTTTGAAGGATAAGGTAGCCAGCGCCATTACTGACATGAGGCATTTCATCTTAGTCCTCACAGTGACAACGCATCTGCGGGTCTGCATTTTTGTTGCCTGCAACCTCAATACATGAATCGTATATGTCATTGGCAAAAGTTAGCGCGTATTTACTTAGGCTGTCTGCTCTTTTGTCACTAGTATCAAAATGACCAATTTCCTTTTACGCTATTACCTCAAAAGGTCGTCGAAAATTCCAAGCCGTTTTATACAAGTCTACTTTAGGTAACTTGTATTTCGTAACCTTTACTTTATTTCCATGACTAGTTACAGAACCTTTGATCTCCGACACACAATCGCCTGCGTAGCGAGCATTAAACACGGCCACTTTGGTTCGAATCTAAAAAGGAAAGCTACAGGAAAATACTCGCCGCATGAACGCACACTGGTCACGCTTTGCCAGAAAATTTCTCATAAAAACCGTGACTCCCACTTTTCTGGGCTGCGAATAGTTCTGATCCTTTTGATTCGTACATTGTCGGAATGTTAGGATCTGACGAACCGATTCAGAGGCCGAGTTTCAATGCGGGTCGGCCGATATTTGTTATAAAACGAGACGTGGGACAAAGTTTAGCTGGGATCCCACTAGATTTCGGGAATTACGTCGCTACGTGTCTCGCTATCTCTGTAATACTGGATTCTTTTATCAGCTTCTACTCAGTTCATGCTACCTTTGCTCTGCTATGTTTTTTGTTTAGGATTTATGTTGTTGGTATGAATTTTTAGTTTGAAGAAAGACGTAAATACTTTCAGATATTGTTTCATGATGGTATTGTTTTATTTTCCTTTGTTTATATTCTCATTTTTTGCTTATGAAAATTTGTTATACCACTAAGGTGGCATACAAGCTTACGGCCTGCCTGATGGTGCGCAGTCACCGCAGCGTATGGACGTTTGCAATACCAGGGGCATCACCCACGCGTTGCCGACCCCGTAACAAACTTTTTACCCCTTTCTATAACCTTGACTTGTCGTCTCACCAGGTGGGAAGTGACATTGCGGACAAACATGAACTGTCTAGCAACAGCCTATTCACCACTACATCCTATTTTCTTTTTTATAAATAAAATTTCATGATTTTGAAATTGCGTAGAACAGTGATAGTGTAGAACTTTAATGAAAATACACACTGAGGGAGACAGAAGATTAGAATTGTAGTAAAAAAAATTAAATGGTAACTTTTAATTTATAATTTACTTCTATGTATCTATTATTGGCTTTTTAAAATCTGATGTAAAAGTTTTAAGAGCTGTTAATTCTACGACCATCAAACAGAATCGGTTTATGCATCCAATACCTCTTTGGATGAGTGAATTTCAATCTTCTCAAATATAATTGCAATAATCACTTCCAAATATGCCACACCTGCTATCAGCCCTGTCTCAATCGCCATAGATTAATCATCCAAAATTTACATCCCTATACCGATCCACGCAACGCCATCAATTCCTGGCCAGTAATAACTGTTTACTAGATAACCCTACGTCAAGTTTCATGGCACTCCAGGGGGTTGATACGAACCGTGCGTTTGCTGTGTACCTTTTGTTATCTACCGGCCAATCTATGGGGAGTACACAGAGGGTTATAAACTTGGTAATGGCGTCGGTTGGTGCTTGCGAAACTCCATTGATGCGCAAGGACGTCTGTGAAAGGTTAATAGAGGTGGCATGTGCTGTAAATTTGGGATCACTTTTGGCCGGGCCGATTGACTTTGTACCGGCGTCGTCGATTTTGAAATTGTTGAGTCCGATTGAATCTTGTTTGAATATTTAATTGTACGCTGTCCTTTGTTATACTGGCCGTGTGATCCGGCTGAGTTAATAGCTCCAAGCCCTACCAAGTTAACCAAAGATTCTCTAGAATATTTTGGAATTTGGTTAACTTAGATCTTGTATGCAAACTGTCCAGGAGCTCGAAATTTTGATAATAGATTACATCATATTTTCATGTGTATTATTAACGCTACTATGTCTAAACGTGAGAAGTCTCATATTTGACTAGGAGTACTCATACGTATAGTTGTTTTGTATGCATAGTTCTCTTCATGTTATGCCTATTGTTTTCTCTGTTACCGTTACCGATATGTACCGACTGAAAAATTAATATTAAATAAATAATAACCTATTTTCAAACAAGGTACAAGGGCTTGTAAGCAGACTGAATAAAAATAACAACTCACAATCTGTAACTATGTCTATCAATGACTGTAATGATCGCGTTATTGGTTATGTATTTTTAGACCCAGAAGAAAAAAGAGCGATGTTATAAGTTTAATATGTGTATCGGTGTGTGTCTGTCTGTGGCAACGTAGCTCCCAAACAGATGGACCGATTTCCGAGAGCCAGTTTAATAATGATGGTTCTTAGGTTTATTTTATTAAAATAAATTTTGTAGTTTAGGAAATATTGAGGAATATGACAATATATAGCTAGGTTATAGTTATTTAAAGAGAGGTATAGCAACAGCCTTACACTCATGGGTGTCGTACAAGGCGACTAATGTTTTCGAGACAAAAGATCAAGAGTCTCCGTAGTCTGGAAAATGGGCAGCAGCATTTTCCATTGTTATATTCAAACACTGCTATCTCCAACCCGCCTACCAAGCGTGGAGAATATGGCAATAACCTCCCCTTTCGTGGAAGAGGCCGTAATTCCTGCAGTGGACTGTGACGGGCTGTATGTTGATGATAGCAACAGAATTAGGTATGTTTTACACAAATTGAGACGTAGAACATCGCGTTTTCTATTTTTAGTATTAGTTAAGGATCTATTAGGACTAGATAAAACTCGATAAAATATCCCTGTTTGTAATATGTTTTCAATATCATGACTAAACTACTAACATTTTACATTTCATTTTTATGCTCAACTAAAGACATTAAACAGACAAATTAGCTGAGTTTGACTTTTGTTTTGAAATCGTTTTTTACAAAAATAACGTATCAAAATTATCACGTTTTCGCACTTACGCTCTACTCCGCGTTCTAAAACACGTGTTACGATAATGGCCCTTATTCCATGAGCAACGCGTTCCAAAGCAAATATACTAAAGACAAACGGACCGCCTGTACGTAGATTTAAATGTTCTCTCCTCCATTACCCCTTTACTTTCTCCGATTGCAAATTTAACTTCGGTCCCGATAAGCCTCCCAACATCCGTTACCGCCTTTAGTTAGGCCTTAAATTATATTCCTTTGATTTAATGCTTATCTGACTCTTGCGTCGAAGTTATCTATAGTTGGTTACTATATTTAAACATAATGCCATTTGAATACATATCGCAATTTAGTGTGAATCGTTTTATTTTCAATTCGCATGTGAAAGTACCGGTTACTAATGATACTACACAGGGACCTACTGGAAATATACATATTCCCATTGATTTATATTATAGTAGCTTATACAAATAAAATAAAATAAACAAAATAATAAAATTAAATAAATTAAATTAAATAATCATGGACAAATTCACACAGCGCCATCTAGCCCCAAAGTAAGCAAAGCTTGTGTTATGGGTGCTACATAACTGATAAACTACTTATATACTTTTAAATACATACTTATTATACATAGAACACCCAGACCCGTAACAGAAATTAAAATTCATCATTTCAATTTCTGCCTGGCCAGGAATCGAACACGGGACCTCTTGCGTGGCATACTGGCATGTTGACCACTGAACCACTCAGGTCGTCAGAGGTATACCTTATTGTTATGGATGGAGAAGAAAAGAAGAACAGGTTTTCATCAGTTTTAGTTAGGGATTTGACTGCCATTGCGTCTTATTTATTATTTGCATACATATTACATATGAACAATGGATGGCGAGAAGATTATATGGGACTCGCAATGATAGTCCTATCCACTAAAAACCACCACGTTGCACCCTTAATTCTTTCAATCATAGGACCGGTTTAACACTCCGCAAGGTCACACCTGCCATTGCAACTGATGTTGAGTGTAGATACAGTTATGATGGAGCATACCTATTTACTCTTCTCTCAAGTAAACCCAGTAATAAATAAATAATAGACCCAATACACAATGTGAAACATATTGCAGACAACGAACTTCAGTCCCTGTTGTTAATAAAATAAATCTGAAATGCTTAGCGCAGTTTCGTGTGAGAAATACCTACACAAGAGTTATAGGGCGAATAAATGTTTACAGCACATGGTTTTGAAACTACGAAATGTGCAGAGGCTCTAAATGTACCAATGAATAAGTATGTAGTGGTGTCCACAATGTACGAAAGAACGTTTCTCGCTCGTACGATTCGGATGTGGAATGAGCTGTCAGCCACATTGTTCCTTTTGGACTATGACATGGGATCGTTCTAGAGATATATTAGAGGTCTCTTTAGAAGCGGGAAATATCGAAATTAATGTATAATCGTAAAGTAGTAACCTAATTATCGTGTCGTGGTGTCGTCCATGTGCAATAAATATTTTCTTTCATTATTTCTTTCTTTCAACGTTTTTTAGAGAGCGTCGGTAGCCGAGCGGTTAGAGTATCTGACTCGTAAGCCAGAGGTCCCGGGTTCGAATCCCGCTCCGGCCATGTACCAATGACTGTTTTCTGAGTCATGTACATTAGTTGAATACTAACCGATGCTCTTACGGTGAGGGAAAACATCGTGATAAAACCTGTACATTCAGGCGACTAGATGTGTAACCATGATACAATCTGGTCAGGTTCCCCTGGTAGCAGGGTCTTGGAGGTCAGATGGCAGTCGCTCCGCTGTAATCACCTGACCTGCCAAATCCTGGATCATGGTCACGGCGGACTCCAAGCCCTTGTGCGCGAGAGCACAACCGGGACATTAACGCCAAGATGAGTTTTTTTTATTTCTTTCTTTCAACGCGTTGGTAGCGCCCTCGGTGTTGCTGACGTCCTTAGGCGGCGGTGACCACTTTCCATCAGGTGGCCCGCTTGCATGTTTGTCTGCCGTATAACATAACAAAATTTAACCCATGTTAATGAAACCTTTGTAACGACAGCTATTTCATGCATGACTTATATTTATTCATTACCTTCGTAAGCTTTACTGCTTTTATTTGCAAAGTTATGACATTTGTTCCGGTTATGTGTAACGGATAGAAAAGTTTTGAATGTTTCGTGTGATTTACGATCTAATTTCATTTCCGCATTGTGAGATCTGAAAACGGAATGGCGTTATGTCCTTACTGTTTTAATAAGCAATCTTTGTTCTTGTTTCTGCTTAGGACAAATTTTAATATTGATCTTCTTTGATGTTATTCTCTTTATTCATATCTTAATAAAAGTCCGGGCTTATTAATATTGTGTGGTCCAAGTGGAAGTTCCATCCTTATGTCGTTAATCTTCTAGCTAACTCCACAAACCTTTTTAGGTAGTTTTCTAAGTCTAATATACCTACATATGATGTCGGGCGCTCCACTGTAATTACCTTACCTGACCTGCCAAATCCTGGATCATGGTCAAGACGGACCGCGGGCCCTCGTGCGCGAGAGCACAGCCGGGACATTAACGCCAAGATAATGAGGCGCGATCCGGCTGTGATTGGCTCTAGACACGGTCGGGCCGTTGTCGACATGGGGTAGGGGTCCTTTGATCCTGGGGCAGCCAACATGTTACTGTTTGTTTCCTTTCTACTTTTCCATCCCCTTCTTTGCCGATTGATTGATATGGCCTGTGCCACCTTCAATGCTAGAGTAAACAGGCTGTTCATGATAGCCATCTTCATCCGCATCATCACTTACCACCAGGTGACCAGTTTCTATACAGGGTGTCCCAAAACTAGACGTCAACCCGGAATCTGGTGAAAAGGCAAGTCATGCTGGTTGGCAGAAAAACATTTAAAAAAATCTAAGTTGCATGATTTCAAAAATTATAGGCATTTAAAAAAAACGCAATATTGCACACCCTGCGACAGACTTTTCAGTCCTGTTGCCACAAATGTTTACTTTTTCCCATTTTTTTTTGCTGTGCTACCCTGAATAATGCTTCTCTAATCACAATTTTGAAACCAGCTGCTTAAGCTTGCATAAAAATGGGACTTATCTCTTAGAAAAAATTTCAAAATAAAAAATCGCCTAGGTTTAACTGACTGTATTGAAAAAAAAAAGTACTATGCGAGTTTGGCAAGTTATGTAAAAAGTTGGCGCATTTAGTAAGGATTCCAGGATGGTATGATACTTGGTAAATTGTAGCTGCTATCGTTGACAAAAAAACATTCCGTTGTGAGAAGTTGTTCTTTTGCGCTGAAAGTTATTATTTTTTATGTTATGTCTTCGATCAACTAAAGTTAAACTAATGTTCTTATATTGTTCTATATTCATAAAAACTTCCATGTTCATATATTTGAAAACAGGCCAGTGCAAATCACCATTACTTAATTGTGGATCCTGGCAAATTGTACTTATTTGTTAATCTACAGTAATGCGAAGACCCATATCAAAAACAGAATTATGTCTATAGACCTACAAAGTTTTATTCCTGTACGCCTTACGTGTGTTACAACCCAATTATCTTCAAGGCTTCCATATTGATCAATAGCTAATGTTGTATCCTCGCAACAACCCTCAAAGGTCCATTCTCAGCTAAATCTTGGTGATAAGGAATTAGACCTTAATCCGGCCAGATCAAGGTCTAATTCCAAGGCCCAGGGGGGGTTAAAGGATTAGATATACACCCACGAATTAACCTCAACCACTCACTCTTATGTCACCAGGTATTAAGTGGGTTTGAATGCATATTATTACCGGTATTCGGAAACGCCAATGCGCGCAGGATTCCAATAAAGAAATATACGTGGACAAATTCACACAGCGCCATCTAGCCCCAAACTAAGCAAAGCTTGTACTATGGGTGCTAGATAACTGATATACTACTTAAATACTTTTTAAATACATACTTATTATACATACAACACCCAGACTCGTAACAGAAATTTAAATTCATTATTTCAATTTCTGCCCGGCCGGGAATCGAACCCGGGACCTCTTGAGTGGCAGACCGGAATGTTGTCCACTGAACCACTCAGGTAGTCCAATAGACAATACTTGAGTGGCGGTCGGCACTATGCGTCCGTCAAAGTGAAAAAATTTACCAATCATGGAGCCGTATCGAACGTAGTGCGTTTACTTAGACAAGTTTTATGAGTGAATGTAGGTGTATTACTATTTTTACACAAAATATTGTTTCTTTTTTACCTCTAAGGTGGCCGGTGAGTAAGGTTTCCAGAGCTCCATGGGGTGCGAATTTCGGAAACCGTGGCTTTGGCAGTGGAGGGATATTGCCTTTTTGCTACCAGAGTAACGTGTTACCTAGTGGTGACCACTTTCCATCAGGTGGCCCGCTTGCCTGTTTGCATATCGTATGACATAAAAAAAAAACAAGCTTACGGCCTGCCTGATGGTAAGCAGCCACCGCAGCCGATGGCCGTTTGCAGCACCAGGGGCATCACCCACGCGTTGCCGACCCCATAAAAACCTTTTTACCCATTTCTGGAACTTATACACAGCATTTAAAAATCTTAAAATAAGACGATGTAAATCATGTTGCAAGAGAATTATTTAAGTTCTATGGACCATTCAAAGTCGAAGCGAAAGTCGCGTATGTGAGCTACAACGTAAAAAGTAAATACAATCAGTCTAAGAACCTCTAAGTCACAGAAGACGCCACAAAATATTGGTAGAGGCAGTGTATAGTACCAAGATATTGCTGGAGACATGTTATGGAGCCAAACTATACTAGGTCAGTCGTTGCTACTACTTTTACTGATCAGGCTTTTGATCGCCATCTCACGTTCCCCAAGGAGAAGCATCCCTGCCTGTCTAGACACAAATTATTCGCCGTAGCCTTGAAGGCTTCCAGATTTCACTCTTCGGGGATCAGTCTACACAGCCTCCCTACAACAACAGAGAATAATCAGAACTATCGATAAAGATAAACATGTACAGCCTCTCCCCCAGGTAGGCGAAGATGGATAAACATCTCAGTAGGAGTAATCGAATAAACCCGAGGCCCACACTGTCCCCTGCGGGTCATAACTCAGCAGCTCGGGCGCTAAATTCGAAGCCACCTAAATGGAATTAGGCACTCTACGTGTGTTGTGTAATTTGGAAAAATGCTGCGCTAATAAATATACGGCCAGAGATATGTGCTCAGATAAAAATGTGTGCCTCCGAAAGGTTTATGGTGCTCCTGCTATGATGTTGTAATGAAATGGGACCCTTGAGGTAGTGAGTGGGTTGCAGTGAAATAATCATATTGGTGTCAATATTTCGGACGGATATTTCGTCTCGCGGGCCTGGGGTCCAACTTGACCATGGTCCAGGATTTGTCGAATTGGGTAATTACAGTGGAGCGACTGACATCGACATCCGGGATCTAGTTCACAAAGGAACATGGATCATGTCATCATTGTTATTGGATCATTGTCACCTGAATATGTAACCGTATATACCGTAACAGCATCCGTTAGTGTTCAACTAATGTACGTACATAATTCAGAAAAAATCATCGGTACGTAGCGGGGGATCTGGGGATCGCGAATACCTCTCGCTTATTTATTAGACTATTTAAGCTGAGTACTAGTATTACAGTTTATTCTTGCATTACCTTTTTTATATTTGGAAATCCATACTTGCCTGGTGTTCGCCTAAATATAGCCCCAACTATTTTCTGGTCTTCATGTATGTTATTTTAATTAACAATTTATTGTACACAAGCTTGTTGTAAATAATGTCAATTTTTTATTTGTCTAACCAGGCATTTCACTTGATTGTAATGAAGTGGCGGCCAAAGATGGCGCATGCCTGTCTAGGAACAATCTCCTCTAATGCCTTGAAGGCATCCAGATTAAAATAAATAAATAATCGTGGACAAATTCACACAACGCCATCTAGCCCCAAAGTAAGCAAAGCTTGTGTTATGGGTGCTAGATAACTGATAAACTACTTATATATTTTTAAATGCATACTTATTATACATAGATCACCCAGACCCGTAACAGAAATTAAAATTCATCATTTCAATTTCTGCCCGGCCGGGAATCGAACCCGGGACCTCTTGCGTGGTAGACCGGCATGTTGACCACTGAACCACTCAGGTCGTCATATTCGGTCGGATTATAATGATCAGGGAATACGCTCGCTGTCAACGTGTCCTTAACCGTGCGCATTATAGAGTTTGAACCAAAGCGGTTAGTGCCGCTTGTGATAGCTGGAACATCCACGACGTAAGGATGAAGTATTCACCTGGATCGCGTTGCCGAGCCGGCGGAATGAGGTCGTGTTTTAATCTCCAATACGCTTACCTATTCTGCCGTACAAAATTAAAATGTAGTGAGTGCATTTATCTAGTTTTGAGAAAAAGAGTTTGCAGTACAGGTTTTTATTTTTTCGTGACAAATTTTGTTTTGACAAAAAAAACCAGAGTAGGTATCAAAAAACGAGTCTCTGATTCGAGTAGATTTCGTTTCCTGGATTCCGAAAATAGAATAAACTCAAAAGTGAAAAAATGCACACACTGCATTGTAAATTGGTACGGCAGTATTGCTTTAGCCTCCTGCACTAATATGGAGGAGGCGTTACTATGAGGTCTCACGTACCGTACAAAGCTGACGATACTTGTGTAGCGATCAACCAAATATATTGGACATAGAGCATGGATGGACCTTCGACCTATGGAGAATTTACATTGTCATTCTGTCACAACTCTAAAAACTAACTCAATGTCGTACGAAAAGCTAGTACATTAAGGTGACCAAGGCCACCAAATTTGACAATTTCAGTGGTTATAAGTTGTTAAACACCCCCCGTGTTTAACAACTTATAACCGTCCCTTTTGGACACGTTTTATGCACCATTAAAAAAGAAACAAAATATAGATTGTGACTTCAGCTGTGAGTACGCTCCTTCTATGTCCAATTTCTATGCGATAAACTGATGGGTCCGCCAAAATGAAAGGTGTCGAGAAAAATTCAGTGAGCAATATAGAGCCATATTGAACAGTGCGTTGACTTATCGTTCATCCCCGAAACCCTCCCATCCCCGCGGGCGATATTTACTAGTGGTGTGGTCGATATATAAGTGTACGGATACAATACAATACAAAAAATACAAAAACTCTTTATTTGCACACTAGATACATACATGGAATAAAATACATAATAATAAGCAGTACAAAGGGCGGTCTTATCACTAGAGTGATCTCTTCCAGACAACCTAGGTATGGAAAGAAAAAGTAAGTAAGTAAAGTACTTTAGCCATTGATAGGTAGTGCACACAAAATTGATACAAAAGTTTACAAAGAAAACACAAAAACAATTGGAAAGCTAGTACCCCAGCACCCACAATCACCCCACTAAAGACAAGTAATGTTGTTTTATTTGTTCTCAAAACAATACAGCGATTCTACATACCTAATATAATGGATAGTAGCTATGTAATTAATTTCCTTAGACAAGCTTCGTTTGTAAATACGGGTATTACTAGATGAGTATCGTTCAACAACTACCTAATTAAAGTGCATATGTGCAGCAAATAATATATTTTTATTGCCTAGGGAAGGCACTCGGTAGGACGGTCCACCTGATGGAAATTGGCCACCGTCCTCTAGGTACTCGGCAATCCAAGAGGAGCGGATACTGTGCAGGCCTTTGAGATACCTGCCTATTGAAGAACCCCCTGTTGTAGTGCAGAGGATAGACTTTAGAAGGGAGCTCATTCCACATCTTACACGTACGTGGTAAATTTTAGTCCTCTATCCCAACTGGTTGCGAAATTTGGTTGCGATGGCGGCCAGTAAGGATTTGCAAGCCAAAAGCCAGAAAAGTCGGCATTAAGTAAGCTTCCGAGCACGAAACACATTTAGTGATAATAACGACGATCTAGTCGTTGAGGATAATCCACCCGAAGTGGTTCTTTCACAGGTGGACTCAATCGGGCAACTAAAGCTGTAACTAAAGTTGTTAGCTACCGGCAAATGATGCTTAACAGAGCAGGAAAATAGCATATATTACTTACTGATTAGTATAAAAATGTTGCCGACAATAGCGTAGCTATATTCAGAATATTATAATGAGCTGGATGCGGGTGTTATATTATATGGTATTATAGAGTATTTTTAATTGTTATTTGATTGTAAAACTATCGTAATTAATAATAAATAACATTGCCAAATAAATATATAAACATTTCTGAACGAACGTAAGATATTCCTAAACGATGTTAAATCTTGAAGTACATTCAGTACTAATTAACTAAAATTTAGGTTTATTAACATGTAATTTATCTTATAATTATTAAAAATAGTTTTAAGAGCTATTTTTATGTTTTTGGTTTGTATCTTTGCACAATATTTCATAGTTAATTAGAATTATTTAACGTGCTGTCATTGGTTGAAATGTAGTCGATTTCCGTTCAAATGTTGGTTATATAAACACAGTCGAGAGACTGGGACTGGGGGGCTTTTTGCTCCAGATCCGGCACAGAGTTAAGTACAAACTTGCATTGTTTTATTGTTGCTTTATATTTTGTATTAGTTTTATTCACCTATATAATCGGTTATTGATTGAATCATACGTAATACTATTGTCCCATTTTTAGGGATTTTGTATTTTGCCATGTTTTATTATGTTCAGAATATATTGTTATATATTTATTTGGCAATGTTATTTATTATTAATTACGATAGTTTTACAATCAAATAACAATTAAAAATACTCTATAATACCATATAATATAACACGGGCATACAAAGATCGATCTTATTACAATTCCTTATTAATACTCACCCCGGCTTCGTACCTTAACAAATTATACACTTAAACCTTTCTCGTGAATCACTCTGTCTATTAGTGAAAACCACATAAAAATCCGTTCGGTAGTTTTTGATTTTATTGCAAACAGATAGTCAGACGCGGCGTAGGACTTCCTTTTTGTTGAAATAAATATTGGTGTTATAAATTTTACATGTGGATCTGTGTATATCTGGAAATATGTATCTGTCTGTGGCATCGTAACTCCCGAACAGATAACCGATTTGCAGTTTTCTCTATTTGAAAGCCAGTATAATTGAGATGGTTCTTAGTTTTCAGGTTCAGTTAGTTTTGAAAATACTTACCTTGGTCGAGGGTTATCCGACTTTTTCGGTCGATTCGGTTCAACACAACACAACACACTTAGCTACATTTGACCTATTCCTAACACCTAAAGCTTTCTATGAAATAAATCGGTAGTTTTCATAGCAAGACGGCCTTCAAGTGCCTATCCAAAGAGACGATTTAACCCTAAACTGCAGCTGCCAACACGTGCGTGACCCAAAATTGAGTCAATAATGGAATCCACGTGTTCTAACGCTTACGCGACACACCGCTTGAATAACAATAGCTCTTTATGAAATGACATACATACAGATCAAAGGAGAAGTTGGCGTACTGACGTGCGTTTCTCTTGATTTGATTGGCTGAGTTACAAGCAGATTTAATTTGATCGTGGCTTGTAAGTTGCCTGTGGCAACTGAGCCATGTTTAGACGCCTTATAAGCGGATGATTCGATTCTACATTGAGCTGTCTCATTAGAGCTAATTACCTCTAAGTTAATACGCTCATTATGTGTAATCTGACATGTAGCGTTCCTTGTATCAATACACAAGTAACTGAACTAAAATTTGTCTGTGAGTTAAGTACACGAAAAATAGTTATAGCGCATTGAGTGTGCAATACAACAATGCACCGAGGATGCTGAGGGCGCTACTGTAGTGCCTCGATAATGATGCCGGATTTCCGAATTCGTAAAAGAGCCCTGCTGAGTCAAGTGCGGGGGAGCGCCAACTCTATCCTCCAGCCGATAGCGGTGCGGTTTCAGTATCATTTAATGGGACACTAAAACAATGTCCATACTGGAGCCAGACCCCTTATTTTTAATGTGAAATTATAGACCTAAACTGTATGCATTTGTTACTAAATCTAGATTATAAAATATGTATTATTTTTTGTTCTCCAAATACTAACATACTATGGACCATGGTCTGAAATAAATGTTTATTTATTTATTATTAATACGATTGGAGCAACGAGTATCGCAAGCTTTCAAGAGAGGTATATATGCCTTGGTAGAGAGGTATTGCATATTTTTATTACTTTAGTGCTCATATAGCTTAATGTTGTGTCTTCATACAGCAAAACAGTTCAACACCTAGGACAGCGGTACATTTCCATCACGTAACCCGCATGTTTGTTTATCTACCGGGTGACATAAAACAGTGAAATTATCTTTGTAAATTTCCACTGGAAGGGTCTGAAACGGACGTGGAAACTTGCTGGGAAAGGCCGGAAAAATACAAAAGCCGATTCACGTGGACAATGTTGCATGGTTATGTAAACAAGCAAGTGACACAAACAAACTCCAATAGAAGCAGCAGAAAAATTGATTTCGAAATAAATAATGGCTAATATAATCAATAATTCCAAGGAGTGTCGGTGGGCGAGTGGTTAAGGTATATGACTTGTAAGCAGTACCGAGAGGTGCCGAGTTTGAATCACACTGCGGCCATGTACTAATGACTCTTTTCAGAGTTATGTATAGTAGTTGAATGCTAACCGATGCTGTTACGGTTTGGGTAAACATCGTGATTGAACCTACACATTCAGGCGACTGAATGTGTAACCATGATCCAATCTGGTCAGGATCCCCTGGTAGCAGGGTTACGGAGGTCAGATGGCAGTCGTTCTGTAATTATCTGATCTGCCAAATCCTGTATCATGGTCAAGGCGGACCCCGGACCATTAATGCCAGAATGATTATATTATTTGTTATTATCAATTACTTCCAAATAAATGTCACAAAAACGCGAAACGAGGTTGACTAAGGTCTTCCGCTGAGGCTGGTTGAACAGTCGGGCTTGGAAACCGATTTCCATCTCGTGACGGTATATCATTATTGTCAAATTACAAAACTCTACAGTACAGTCAGCTGCAGAGAGAACTGACCCCCTTTCCGTACATTTATAGTATGCTCCATTCACTCTGCAGCTGACTGTCCGTGGCATTGTAGAAGGGTAATGGTGCCCGATTACTGTCACTCAATTTAGACCCCTAACGACAGCATTGATATTGAGAATATAAGTATTTTCCTCTTGTGATCACGAGGTATCAGCGTATCTTTGAAGCAATTCCAGCGGCAAAATATTGCTGGAAATAACGCAGTGTCGAGTAGAGAAGACGAAAGTCCCATTTTCCCCGGCTTTGCCCCGTGAACGGGGCAGATGCGAAAAATGGTTTATCGGCCCCGGTAGCCCCGGGTGTTTGTTTAGCTGGAAGGATGGAGGAGGTCAAGTTTTTTATACTGATATTTACAATACCAATATATGGGAATATATGAAATTTAAATCTACCATGCTCCGAGGACCGTCAATGTGGTACTGGACGAGACTCTTAGAGATAAAGTTGTTTAAAAACTTTTAATAAGGTTGCTCGCAACGCGAGGCTCTTCATTGCTTTGTAAAAATACGAGCCGTTCTAAGCTAACCTAGCAGACATCTACCACCATTTATGCCAACTTTTAAAAAGTAAGTGGTACATGGTTATTCAAAGCAGTCGGCCTAGGCCAAACCTATGTATGTACATGCTTAGTGTCTACTAGTTTCTCTTGAAATCGAGTTTGAACGGTAACATACAATACAAAAATTTAAGTAAAGAGACTCTTCATTTTCTTTCTACTAATAATCTTGGCGTTAATGTCCCGGTTGGGCACTCGCGCGTAAGGGCCCGGGGTCCGCTTTGACCATGACCTACGATTTGGAAGATTACATTACAGCGGAGAGTTGATATCATGGTCATGGTCACCTGACCTTCATGACCATGTTAACAGGGAAACTTGACCAGCTCGGATCATGGTTACAGATTCAGTCATCTGAATGTGCAGGTTTCATCACGATGTTTTATCTCACCGTAAGAGCATCGGTTAGTGTTCAACTAATGCCATATAGACATTTGACGACCTTAGTGGTTCACTTGGTTGACATGCCGGTCTGTCACGCAGAGGTCCGGGGTTCGATTCTCGGCCGGGAAGGAATTGAAATGTTGAATTTCAATTTCTGGGTGAATAATAAGTAGATATGTATTTAAAAAAAGTATATGACTAGTTTATCAGTTATCTAACACCCATAACACAAGCTTGGCTTACTTTGAGGCTAGATGGTGCTGTGTGAATTTGTCCAAGCATAGGCATTTATATTAGTACAAGTCATGCCGGCCCTAGTATTCGAAGCCGGGTCCTCTCGCTTACGAGTCGTCGTAGAGTACTTAGAGAACCATTTCACTTTAATGTCACATCATAATATCTTTTAAGTGGTCCTTTTTGAAGGCCTTCCGGCTTCGATCGAAGACAAAAGGGTTGTCAAGATGGCTTCATAATATTGGAGAAACTGAATTACGCACAGATCAAGAGGAATTTCAATGAGCTTACGCACACTTGCTAGTCATGTTAATTATTCAGTAATTGGGTTATCCAAATGTTTGGAATTACGTGTTAATTGTAGACCGTTGGTATGTTTTAACATTGCCTTTGGATAATTATATAGTAGATAGGTAGTATCCGATTTATTTATTTGACGTACACCAACAGTACCCATTTATATATTAGGTATAGAAAATATAGGTGATGAATTTAGTTGTTTTAAAAATATCCTTTTTTCTCTGAATTGTTTTTTTTTATTAACGTGCAACTTGAATTTAATCTACCTATACTTGCCCAATGTATTTTTTGCATGGCAATCTCACCCCTTCTCACCATCGAATCTAAAAACCATGATCTATCCACACATTAGCCGTGTGGTGTCCGGCAGAGTAGAATAGCACCAACCCTTTACACTCATGGGTGTCGTACAAGGCGACTAATGTTTTCGAGGCAAAAGATCAAGAGTCTCCGTTGTCTGGAAAATGGGCAGCAGCATTTTATATTTAAATACTGCGATCTCCAACCCGCCTGCCAAGCGTGGAGATTATGGCAATAACCTCCCTTTTCATGGGAGAGGCCCTAAGTCCTGCAGTGGACTGTTACGGGCTGTGATGATGATCCACACATTCATCTGGACTCAATTTCAATAGGACATTTTTACTACCGACATACACTTGACCGCAGAATGTATATTTGCATCATCATCATCCGAGCGGTCAATTCCGGCTACTGCCAGGGTCCGCTTTCCTGCTTTGCTTTCTCCACTTTGCCCGATCTTCGGCATCCTCACGTCGCAAGCCGTTGGCTCTCGCGTCCGACTCGGCGATGTCAAACCATCGCTTCTTGGGCCTTCCGGGGGATCTCTTTCCTGATATGAGCAGATTCAGGCACCTATTTCCCACGTATCCCTGGGGCTTACGCAACACGTGACCATACCAGCGCAGCCGTGCCTCTTCGATCTTATCCGCGATATCTCTTACGCTAAGGCTGCCACGGATTGTCTCGTTACGCACTTGATCCAGTCGCGTAATGCCACACATCCATCGCAGCATTTTTATTTATATTTAAATAGAATGCCTATGTTACGAAACACAACTGCTGGTAAATTATCGCCAGCTATTCACCGTCAGAGCGCTACCGACTATAAGCAAAACTACTATTACGGTCTATTTTTAACTCCTATTACCCTCAACTCAATTATCTGATCCACTTTAATTACCTGATCTGCAAAATTCTGGACCATGGTCAAGGCCGATCCCGGGCCCTAGTGCGCGAGAGCACAACCGGGACGTTAACGCCAAGATGACCTTTGATTTTTTTTATACTTATCCCAAACCAGTCTCTGAGATTTCACAGCCAGGATGTCCATCTTCGGCCAGGTGGTCTGCGGCCTTGAGGTTGTATTTCTCGTTTCGCATTACCTATATGCCCGAGGTATTGTAGTTTCCTTATTTTTAGACTCTTCTATGTTCCAAGCTCAGTTTTGCTCAGTCTGAAGCTTGGTTCAGTTTCCGCAACACTGTCTATTTTCTAACTTCCAGCATAATAATATGTAAACTTCGTCGGGAGGCTTTCGACATCCAGTTGGTTATTTACTTTTGCAATTTATATTCGTCACATGCTGGCTCGATAATTATTCAATCATGGCGACTGTCAATATCGGTAATTCCGTGGATCGTGATTACTTTTAATGAGATTCCGGCGTATGACTGTTAGGTAGAATACATTATTTATAGATTATGTTATAATTAATATTGCACCAGACATGTAATTTACTATATTCATTGATAATTTTTTTACGGCCAGCTACATTATTTCTTTATGTCAGCAGGCGAAACTGAATGGCGAGTAACGAGCAAGTGATTGAACTTCACACCTACACACCTTATATAAATCAACTGTCACGAACTGTGCGGTTCCAGAGGAACTTTCTCCCACTTCAAGGTTGTGTAATGAACTCCCTGGAAAGGTTATCGCTGCAGAGTACAACGTGGAGTTCTTCTAGGTTTTTGCGAGATCGGCACCGCGTGGGTCATGCCTCTGGTGTTGCAAACGTCCATAGGCGGTAGCTGCTTACCATCATGCAGGTCGTAAGCTTGTTTTCCACCTTAGTGGTAGGTAGATAAAAAAATATCAGACACCCTCAAGTCGGAGGAATAGGTGCTATTCTACACTGCTAGGTGGCATACGACAAGTAGGCAATGTTACAAATGAGCGACAGTCAAATCTTACAGCTTAGGCAATAAATGTGATCTCAATTTTTTATCTATGCTTGTTGGTGTCTATGCTGCTGAAGTGCAGAATTTTTTATTTTTTTTATGTCATACGGAAGGCAAACAGGCAAGCGGGCCACCTGATGGAAAGTGGTCACCACTGCCTATAGACATTAGCAACACCGAAAGTATCGCCAATGCGTTCACACCTCTATAAGACGTTGCTCTGGCAGCAATAAGGCAAATGCCCCTCCACTGCCAAAGCCGCGGTTCCCCAAATCCCCACCCCATGGAGCACTGGAAACCTTTCTCACCGGCAGAAACACAATACTATTTAAAAGAGTATTGTTTAGCTGCGGTATTCTGTAAGGTGGAGGTACTTCCCCAGTCGGGCGGCTCCAATTCGAACGGGATATGCCCTACCTCTCTTTTTATTGGCTAAGGAGGCATACGGCTAGACGATCCACCTGATGGAAAGCGGCGGCTACCGTCGTCCAAGACATCTGCAACCTTTGCGTTGGCGGCCTCTGAGGTATCTGTAGACATGCCTATTAATTATTTTATTTAGGATAACACGCACATACACACACACACACTAATAGACATGTATTACCTTGTTTTATTCTTATTTTGTTTGTTCTATTTGTTTGTCAATAGGGTATCTATATGCTAAGCTCCTTACGTTCTATATATAAAATTTTTAAAATGCAGTTTTGTCATTGGCATTTTAACCATGATGTACTTATATTTTACATGTAATTAACTGCTGTTAAACTGCGAAATGAACTAATAAATAAATAACAATTTACACCAGCGACCTGCCTCGGCTTCACACGGGTTTTCTCGGAGTTACATTATTATAAAATGCATGACTATACATGAAACCCTAACGAAATCAAAATCTGTTGCGTGGTTTAGGAGTAGTTAGCGGGAATACAGACAGACAGAAGCAACTTTAATTTATACTATGTAAATAAATAAATAAAATAAATAAATCATTTATTATCAACTGGACGCCACAACACAACATTTAAACAAATAATTACATACATATTTCAAAACACACTTACAATCACACAACAAAAAATAAAATCAAAAATCAAAAATAAAATTACATAATTCTTACAATAAACAACTTGGCATTGCCTTGCTGTAGCCCTCTCGGTCGATAAAAGGACCTCACTCAGCATGAACCGTGGCCAAAGCCGCGGCGCTGGTCTTCCGCGGGTCCCGCGAAGTGAGGTCCGGACCACTACCCTTACTACGTGCGTTTTCGCTTGTAACAGTAGATTTTTAAAGATAAAATATTAGTAAATGATAATAATACATAATAGATAAATGATTGTTGAAAATGTGGTGTGTAGTGAAATTATTAAACGATATAAACTTCCGTTCCGTGTCTGTCAGTCACTTGCTCGCTATGTATATTGTGTTCTCTTACCTATGCATTTTCGTCATCGTTGTTAATAAAAGCTTGCATTAAAAACACACAACAGCAACCAACAATAAAATGAAAGGAGTATCCCAAACCAGTGCAGCAAATATTCCCCAGAGATCTCATTCACGGAGACCTCGTTACAGAACATTTCGACGCCAAAAACTGTACCATTGTTCCGACGATTCACAAATGCAGCCCAACGTTTAATTCCCGCTGTGGCTGATGAAAATACAAACAAAAATGTTGATGCAGCGAGTTACATTATTACAGTTTGGAGTAGTTACTTCGTGTGAATTTGAAAATAGTACATATAGTTCGCGCCAAATGGATTGGCGATAGCGAACATTGATCTCTGGATTAGATGTAACAAATTTGTCAGCGATGAAAGCAATAGTTATAATGATTTAAATGGTCGTTTTCGTTACAATTTGAAGAAATAGAAAAGTATATAACAGTTTTTGGTAAAGTATATAAAGTTGACCGAGAGAATAATGCATGCTATTGCTAATCTAAACTCCCACTTACACTTTATTCGCCCAGTATTCGGCGACAAATACAGCTATATATTTGGACTGGAGTCAAAAAAGTGACTTCCATTGTGCAATTTTTAGGATACGCCGAGTATGAGACACCACATCGTGCCATTTAGCCCTTAAAACCACATTATTCAAATTACTATCTAGACCTGAGTAGGAAAATCCGTGAGGACAAATCTTCACGTACAAAAGTGATTTCACATAATCCCCACCCCGGGATCCCGCAAAAATATTCTAGTGACGTTAAATCACGTGACCTTGGAGGTCGTCTCGTGACTTATTCTTGAGTTCAAGAAAGGTTATTCAATATAATCTGCATATTTATGAAAACGAGGTATTCATTTGCAAATCGCGTTGCAAATTAGCTGAACTTTCGTTCGTAACCAATACAAACATAAATCAATCTTCTCACAATATGTGAAGACATATCAGCTCTAGAGTCCAACAGTCAACTATCTGATGATTGATTGTCAGCCCAAATGACGCCGAAGTGACGCCTCAGTTTTGCAATAAAAACGCATTGTTTTCAAGCCAGGAAGGAGGTCAGTGCCCGGAATAACGCGCAAAATGGCGGACTGCCAACACTGGAACTAATGTTACGCACATTAGGATTAGAGTCATCCCGTTAATTGGCTTCGGATTCTGAGTATTCATATATTAATAGCCGATTGTTTTTGGGTGAGATGACATCTTTATTTGCCGATGGATCCGTTACTAAGTCATTAGGGGAATAGGAGAAGTAACAATTAGAGCGAATGATATCTCAATTATGTTTCCATCTGTCTCGATACAGAATCGATTTCCGCATTCATCAGAAATTTATTTGTGGAATTTTGTTGTTGTACAGTGTATTGCAGTATACAATATTTCATCAAAAACATTCGCTAAGTCTCGTTGACTCCGTAAAAATATGTTTCACCCCGTCAGGGGTGGATGTTTGCTGTTTCAGACATAAACTTTTAGCTATCTCCATGCTAAATTTAAACTTTCTAAGTCATCTGGAAGTGGTCTATCTTTCTGATGATATATGACTGTCAGTCAGTGACGAAATATTGAAACTTCGGTAAGCGATGTTTTAAAAACCGTTAAATGTAAAAACTCGTCATTTGGAATATACGGTGTCTACATTACGTAGACAATGTAATATGAAAATTCAGGCAGTTTATTCAGTACCTAACAAAGATATAAAGAGCTTGAAAGTTTTTTGAGTTGCTTCGAGAAAAGGGTGTACGGCCGTGCTTGTCTAAGTAATGACTAAGCTTCTTAATAAAATGAGAATAGAAAATGCTCGATACTGATATAATACTTTACTCCGTTCTCATTGTTAAGAAAAGATCTGGCCATTAATCGCAAAAATATTGATAAGTGCTTTTAGTTCAGGTTCATAATAATAACTACAATACTTGACAACAATTTACCTGAATCGCTTTCCTTTATTGGCGCAGTCCTAATTGGCAACGTTCGCACGTCCATTGTCCATGGTGGTTTTGAAATCTTCGACGACGTCGACGTCTGTCGTACGACTATGGTCCCACGACCGTTGCCAATTAGGACATTGCCAACGGGTTTGTTACCACGGTTAGTATTGGTTTCACGGCGATGTCTACTCGTGACCATGACACATGCAACTGCGTCGAAATATCGAGGAAAAAACAATACTAACCCGATACAATGTGCGATGAAAGTGTAATGAATAACCACGAATGTCTTAAAACCTATATTGAATCGTTTATACGTCACCGCTTACAAACCGGGCAGTAAACGCGTACGCGTCGTGCCCGCATAGTCTTCGCGTCACAGACAACGTGCAGTCGACATCCTATTAGTGCGCGCACATGCTGACGTCGGGCACAATTACTGTCAATGCGCATTATTTATAAAGAATAAAATAAGCTTTCTGTCATTAGTATACAATCTAAAATTGCTTGAACATTTGGGACAAATCGTGCAGAAATCGTGTGCGTCTGTATCTATGGACTCTTATTCGAGTCTGTAAAATGAGGTTACCAATAGCACAATATTAAGGTATAAGTTAGCTTAGCCTTTTAAGATTTTTGGTTTGGATATCTAATCGTTATACCTGTGAAAAAGTTAGGCCACTTTATTGCCATGCGTCATCTGCGAATGTCGCCATATCTGGTGGCAAAAAACAAGCCAATTTTTAACAACAAAAAGCCTTACAATAAGAGGCGTGTCAAGCACTCACATATTATTTATCCTATTGTCAAGTTACTGCATCGAACATTCAATTGTTTACTATTCATTATTGTGAAAAAAAACCGTTGAATCGCTGATTTACTCACAGTGAAAGTAACTAGTAAGCTCTCCTAAATACCTCAAACTTACATATACTAACTCAACATTGACGTAATCTGTGCCTTCATGCCGGAATATGAACAATAACACAATTTCTGCTGCATCGATATCAATTAGACTCAAAGCCAATCAAAGCCCAAGTTGATCCTCATTATATTAGAAGAGCTCACAAACCTAAATATTACCGTTCGGTCTCAATGCAATCCCTCGGACTCTAGTAGCACAATTCTGCACTACTACTGAATAAAATGCGCACAATCGCGCTATGCGGAAGTGTACCAGCTATCATCTTATTGGTAACTTTCACAGTCAGTCGGTTTATATTGGAACGTGGGTAGATTATCTTCTACAAGATTAGCTCCAGCGCTTGGCTCGAATTAGCTGAATTGTTTTAGAGCATTTTCCGGATTTGTAGGATAATCTCTTTATCTGTCTTTTGCTCGTGCTGTAGACGCGAGTTGGGTACGAAAAAGGAAGTCAAGAGCTTTATTCGTTCCTTGGTTCCTCTTTTTAGGCCAAATATAGGATGCTCTGTTTCGATGATTAAGGAAGAGAGACAAACAAACAATGTTTCACTATTAAGCATATAATAAACGGTTGTGCTGTCGTGTGCGAGGTTTTGAGGTAAATCTTGACCATGATCTAGGATACGGCAGATCGACTGCCGTCTGCGCCTGGCAGAGCGACTGCTATCTGTTATGTTCTGATTGGATAATTGGATAAGGTTTTCATATTCAAGACGCCTAATTGTGCAGGTTTCTTCACGATGCTTTCTCTCAACGTGAGAGCATCGGTTAGGTTTCAACTAAATATTAGTTATTGGTACCTACATGGTGGCACTGGGGATCGAACTTGGTTCATGTTGCTTATAAATTAACCCACTGGCCACCGACGCTCAATTCTAGATGCAACCGATTCGACTACTACATTATATATATAAAATAAATTTAGATTCCAAACTCAGCCGTTTCTCGATCAGTGTTTTAGCTGTACGTTTGAGTGGCAAACGAAGTGTCTTCTGGAGTGTGTCAAATCTGGAAAATGACCACCCCCCCTTCATTACCAAAGTCACGGTTCCCTGGAGACCTTACCCACTGGAATACAAGACTAAATATTAAAGATTGTATTACTTGGCTTCGGTATTCTGAAAGGTGCCACCTCCAATTCGAACGGAATAGCTACGCTCTACCTCTCTTTTACATGCAAATATGCAATCAAATCAATAACTCAAACGATTCCGCAAATAGAAAAGCCGCCGCCAATTTTCGCGTAACGAAAAACAAACTAAACTCGTTCTACCCCCGAAACATTCCAAGAATATTTTTTTACAACTCCCGTCAAATTACTGGTGTTTCCGTTCCTACCCGTAAAAAGTTAACCTCAAGAAATGCGCTCGGGAATTTTATAACCAGCAGAGAGGTTATATTAAAAAAGGGGAAAGAAGGGCGCCTCGGTATGCTCGCTGGCTCAACACCTAAATAAACATAATTCACGGCCTGGCCCCATAGTGTGTACTGGGGAGGCCGGGGAATATTTTGATAGAGGTATCTACTCACTAATATAAGGGGTGATATGCGTTTATGGGCAGCAGGACTTGGAAATAAATTACGTAAATATCGTACTATTTCATGGAGGTTTCAAACGCATTGACTGGTTGCGACGTTGCGATGAAACTTAAAATTAACTCCAGTTGTAATTATGTAGAATCTTCACATAAAATTTCCGTCGCCTTTTCGAGGTTCTATGATGGAACTGATAATAGGTAAATATAAAGAAAACCACAACATCTTTGGAGATGTAGCCCTGTTCTTTCCCACATTACCATCCTCCCTGCAAATTTTATCCAAATCTCATCACCGATTTAAGTGTGCAAACATAACAGATGGAGCTACAGTGGACTTTAGTTCTCTTCGTAATTTTATACCAGGAACGAGCAAACTGGCGGTTTATGTCTTTGCTTTATTCTGTCGGAAAAAAGTGTAAACTGAACAAATTTCTTTTACCCTACATCCCCAAAAATCGCCCTACACTGATTTTAGTGCAACAATGGAATAATTTTATGGGCAGGCGCAATTTTTTCTGCATTAGGCAACATTTCCACCCTGTATAGTTTGTACGTAAAACAGCCCACGCATTTCGGGGCAGACCCCATCCGCAAGATAGCTAGCGAGAATCTCGCTTTAGGTATGTATATATACGTATTAAAGCACTATAGTGCTTACTCAGACATCACTGTGCCTATATTGTTTTCTAGAGTTATTCGCCTTTGGCGTTTACACGAAGCCATATCATAATATGATCTGACCTATCTGAGAATAAACTTTCTTAGTACTTGGGGTGTTATTATCTTGTTTGTCAAATAACTGACTTTTCTGTTGGATTTTGCCCGCGCAATTACAGGCATAAGGCATTTCATCTTAGTCCTCACAGTGACAACGCACCTACGGATATGCATTTTTGTTGCCTACAACCTAAATGCACGAATCATAGATGTTATGGGCGACGGTTACCGCTTACCAACAGGTGGGCTGTCTGTTGGTTTGTCACTGAGAAGCATAAAAAAGAGCAGACTTGATGGTAAGTGGTAACAATGACAAAAAAAGCTGTTCAACTTAGGTGTACGAAGTTATGGAGGAAATTTTACGTACAAGTTATTCTGATAAAGCGAAAGCCTCTCGTCCTTCACAAGTAAACTAAATTTATAGCCATACTTAAATATGCAACATCACCGCAGACAACGTCAATATGGCGACTATCAATCATGTTTTTATATTTACTGCCACTGAGTTTTATACCAATAAAGTTCACAACAATCTTATCCGACAAGACAGACCATCTGCTCGTCTCCTTTGTTTATAGTCTGTGTTTATTCTTTAAGTAAACCAATCCCAAAGTACCAAAAAGAAAGATAAATTACCATTCGTTTGTCATTTGGTGAAATAAAACGAACTCTGTTCCTGTAGGCCTACCAACATTGGGCCTTAAAAATAGAGGATCTCTATGGGTACTCGGGCAAAGTACATACAATTTCAAAGTAGGCTGATGCATTATGTATTATTTCAACAAAGTCGAAGGTTGGAGAAAGTAAATGAAAGAGCAGGTTAAGGTAAACGTCCCAAGTTACCGAGGGTAGTACCTACGGAGGGTCATACCGTGCAGCCTCCTCAGGTCCTTTGAAGTCCGTTCTAGCGGATGTATTTTGTACTCTGATAAGGGTTTGCAGAATATACAAGTAGAACTATTACGTTCATTATGTTATGAACGCCTTGTTATGATTTGCTTGTGGTTTTTGAGGGTCATAGTAATGGGTTATCCAAAATTTATGACTAATATAGGATACAATGTGGAATAATTAGGTGACAAAAGCGAATATCTATTATATTTTATTAGACAGCTCCATCTAGCCCCACAGTATTTAAAGCTTGTGTTATGGGTGTTACATAACTAATAAACTACATATATAATTTTTAAAATATATACTTATTATACATACTACACCCGAAACAGAAATTAAAATTCATCATTTCATATTGTGCCGGGAATCGAACCCGGGACCTCTACGTCGCAAACCGTCATATTAATCAACTGATCCACTCAGGTCGTCAGTGTGATAAGAGTTCGTTGTAAGCTGAAGGATGATGGGGTGACTAGGTTTGAAAGAGGTATGCTGAGATGGTTTGGACACGAGAGGATGGGTAAAAGACGGCTTACGACAGATATATATCGTGCGAAAGTGATTGCAAGGGTCGGCAGTAAGCGAGCGAGGACATAATATACCGATCAAACAAATTACATTCTCCAAAAAGGTAAAAGGTATGAATGTGGAAGAAGTGTGTCAGAATTGTAGCTTGTGGCACTCGATAGACTCTGCCTAGCCCTGTGGGAAACGGGCATGAGAGTGTATGAGTGTATTAGTCCCAGATAGAAACCTAATGGTTGTTAATTTTTTTAACATTGGGTATAAATCGCGCAGTATAAGGACCAATGGCGAATCGACTTCGGATCGCTGAGCCAGCAAAGTAAAGTGAGTATTTAAGTACCGATTCAAAGAGGCTTCTATATATTACATGAAATACTGTGAAAGATCGCCCAATATCAACAGCCTGAAACCCTTTCCATAATTAATTAGCTACGCGCTATCCGAAATAAAACTCCCAATCCCGAAGTCTTGGAATACAATCAGAAAATGCGGGTAATCTCTTATTTTTTTTTGCATTCGAAAGAGTCCAAGTTTTTCATTACCGGTTGGTTGAAATAAGCGGGGAATCCCTTGGGTCCTGGTGCTGTTTATAAAATGAAATCGGCGCCAAGTTAGTCGGTTTTTACCTTTTTTTTGCATCCCAAGAGGTGGGAAAAATACTGTGGGCTGAGGTTTCCGTAGACACTTTAAAAGGCGTTTTATATTAGAAGTTTAAACGGTGGTATTTGTTTATTTATTGTAGGGAAAAAATATTGTAAGATTATTAAGGGCACAAAGCGTTTAACTTAACAGTAGGTACAAGGCGCCTACTATTGGCAAACATTTGTGAATTTTTCGGTTTCGTTATTTATTCTGGATACTGAATCGAATCGAAAGGTCAACACAATATTCAATAACTTATAATAAATAAACAATAAAAACGTATTCAGATAATTTCGTTGCACATATTTGTTAACGTTGCTCATCCATATCGATTGCGAAATGGCACTGGACTCGCTATTGTGTGTGTTTGGGCGTTCAACCCTCGCCACTGTACTTTTACTCACCATCTGTCCTTGATCAATATAAATTGGGCATAACCCTAATCGACCGAGCACACTTAACGATTCCACCCTGACCCAACACTATCATAACAAACATAACAAACCCAAGCCACCCATCCACGTACCTCGAAAAACTTATAACCTTAATTCAATCAAGCCGTAGGATCGCCTACGCGCACAGAATGATCGAGCATTGGAGACAATGGACGAAATTTGGGACAAAACGGGCCGATCCCTTAATCCGGAGTCCAAACAATCCTAGCGCAAACAACCTTAATACAAAGACAATCCCAACTGTCGCCAAGGATCAGAGCCTTCACGCGATCGAGCATTGCTATCGGCAGTCAAGAGCTTAGAGCTTAGCCGTAGGGCCGGCTTAACAGATTCATAAAAAGATGGCGACGAAAATTGTTCAATGATTGTTCTGTGAAACAGAAATCAATCTTGTAAAAATTTGTTTGTAATCTTTACATAGTATAAAATAAAGCCACTTTCTGTGTTTTCGTACTATTAGTTTAAGATGTTTTTCCGGAAGGTTTATATATTTACCGATTACATGCATATTATAATAGAGAAACCACGAGAAGGTTGCATTATTATACATAATGACTTCTTGATTTGATTACTTGGACGCATTTCGATGAAATTTTGCAATGTTGTAGCTTATAACACTGACAAACATGATATAATTATATACGTTTTACAAGGGACCACGGCACAATCTAATTTTTTTTAGTTTTTAGTTAGTATTTTACAATTGTTTTATATTTTTATTATTAGGTACTAAAAAAAACTGTAAATATTTTATGTGTACCTTCAATAATTGGTTTAAGATATTTTTTATCCTATTACTATTAAAATAGTAAACTAAAATAAGCTTTTCAATTGATATCTTCTTGTATAAGTGGACTAAACACAAGTTTAAGGAGACGACCTCAAAACTTCAATTCAGCAGTCAGAATCTGCACCAATTTAGCTATAGGGCCGTCGATATTCTCACCCTCCTTTCATCCCTTCCCTTTGGGAATATCCTAAAAGGCTTTCATCGTGCTCACTTACGGTATTTAAGAATTCTCTGTGCTAAAATATTGGGTACGATCTGCCGCTTACTGTAATTTCGTGGACACGTGGTTTTACTGTTTTGTATCATCTTATTGTGATATTAGCTCCTATGAAAATAGAGTTTTGTATGGCGAAGTAAATTTTTCAATATAGGTTTTAAGACTTTCGTGGTTATTCACTACACTTTCACAACACATGTTATCGGGTTTGTTACCACGGGGGTGTTGTTGGGTTTGGCGTCGAAATATCGAGGTAAAAACAATATTAACCGTGGTAACAAACCCAATAACATGTGTTGTGAAAGTGTAAATTTTTCAATTTCTTGGAAATGGCACCACGGTGAATCTTTGTAGTCATAATCAGACAACTTTAAGCTAACTGGTGCTTACCATTGTATTTTGATAGCTAGCTACCCTTTTCATAACATAACATTTGGTTAAAGAGGTAGATTTCAGTATTATTTATCATGAACAGCTCTTTTTGGGAATAAGTCAATTCAGGTTTCATCATAAACTGAATTTCTTCAAATATAATGTGTATAGTAATAATGACGTTCTTTAAATACACCTTTACAAAAAATCTAAAACGAGTGGAATACGATACGAAGTTGCTCTCAATGATTTTAAGTATCTATGATTCAACCAACCATCTGCAAGATGGTGTATTTCATATTATAAGGAAGTACGTAGATACTCACAAGTTGTACAATACTCAGCATCCCTACCTAATATATTTTACGGCACTTACTAACCGTGACCTCTGAACATAGCGCGGTTCCTTAGCCTACCACAGGTACAGTCGTGAACAGAAAACTAATGCAACAATATAAAATTGTAACAGATTTTTTTCTAAAATAAGCAAAGCTTACGTTTATTTAGAGTAAACCATCGTTGTTTATTAAATATATGATTTCTTTTAGAAATAAGTAGCGCCTGTTGTGCCATTTATTACTTTGCCTGTATATTATTCGCTACGTATTTCCTGTGCACAATTAACTGTTAAATAAATAAATAATATGCGACATAGGTGGATTATACGATTGTTACATTTCGATGCCAACGTTTGTCTACCGTGACGGGGTGCCAATTTGCTCCCGAGATTGTTCAACCAGTCAAGAGTCCCCAGCGGAAGACCTTAGTCAACAGTATAAAGAGACTCAACCAACGAGTGCCGAGCTCGTTGTGGTGCTTAAGTTCGATAAACCTCAAAGTATGAAACGGTCACCCATCCAGTTCCCGAGCTCTGTGAGCGTTGCTTAACCTTGGTTATCGGTCTCGCACGCTGCCACTAGATCAATGCCGCGTCATCGTCAGTACTATAACAGGTTGGTTTGATTATTATAATTCTATTATTTTGGCCATCACGCGTCCGATACCTCGAGCACATCATTATCCTAGAGGTGAATCCCGGCTTCAGCCAGGGTACCTACGCTTCCCTACTCCTACTCCTTCATGACGCCCGATATTCAGCATCATCGGTCAGCTAAGAGGAAACTTAGACTTGCTTTAGGCTACATCCGACTTGGCGATGTCAATCCATCGCTTCTCGACCATCGGATATTTTGCATTTAGGTATGGGATCGTCCAAGAGGTATATTATCTACCAACTACAGAAGGAACACCTTTCTATTGCGAGCAATGAATAATTTTAATGTTTTATCCAGGAGAATTGATCTTGATTTATTTAACACAAGTTGTGAGTCAGCGACTCCGCGAACTCAGCGAAACCGCATACTCAAGTATTACTTCGACTCGTAGCATTTTTTCAAACCAGATTATTATGCCATTGACTATTGTTGAATTACTTTCGAGTATTGTAGATATATTTCAGTTTAAATTTGAAATTGTAAAGTCTTGTAGACTGTTCGGTATGCTTAACGATTAGTTAAGTATGTATTAGTTTAACCAGTTTCTATCGGTCGAAACCTGTAATTGGCTCTGTGCTGCCAGTATTATTTCATATTGTAATCATTGCTGTTGGTTTTCCTTAAGTAAAAAAAATAAAATAAAATTAGATGTCTCCTTAGAGGCGGGTAACGCATTGGTGTTACTGATGTCCACTTTCCATTAGGTGGTCCACTGGCCTGATTCTCTGCCGTATTACATAAAAAGCTGTTTTTTTTTTTCAATTTTAGAATATATTTATTTTCTGTGCGAATACTGTATGTGTGCGTCTGAGAGTAGAGTGGTTCTTTAACGGATACTTTGTCTCAATCCACAGCTCAGCGCTTTAAGAACAAATACGCCGATAAATTCCGCTTTCTCGCGCTGTATGTACCTAAGACTCCATTGGCTGACCGCCCGGAACCAACCGGACAAGACAAATATCCCTTCCGCGTCCATTAATCCTTCTAATCTTGACAGAAAACCTCCGGGGCACCTCCGAGAAGCAATGGGAAACGAATTCATCAAAATAATCGCTTTGCAAAAGAAGTGGAGAAAGGGGATTGGGTCAAGCGAAAAGTAAAGGGCAGGCCATTTCCGTGTATATTGGCATTTGCAGAATTATTTAATGCCGTATAATTTGACAAGGGTCCTCTACCCAACCGTATAAAACGTAATTTGTATATCGCCATTTTGGAGATGCATAAGCCAAAATGCAAGACATTGAAAGCTGTAATACTATTAATACTTGCCTAAGAAGGTTTCAAGAAACTTTCTTCCACGCACATTAAGGTTATGGAATGAACTACCTGAAAAAGTTTTACCTGGAGAAGTACAACATGGAATTCTTCAAGGAAGGGGTGCAAAGGCTTTTACGGGGTCGGCAACGCGTGGGTGATGCCCCTGGTATTGCAAACGTACGCTGCGGTGACTGCTTACCATCAGGCGGGCCGTAGGCTTGTACTTACTTAGCGGTATCAATAAAAAGTAATGTAGCGTTCCTATGTGTTCTCACAGTGCTCGTAAACTCTTTGGTAAGTAAAGGCACTGATTTTAATACAACACTATTATTGGTAAATTTTGCTCGCTACCTTAGGCGTTAATTTTGACGGACATTATTAGACATTAAAGTGCCGATCGTCACCACGAATATTATCAGTTTGCCCGCACTGTGAGACCTCATTGTAACGTTTCCGAATACGGGTTGGAATTTTAGTATTTTTTTCTCTGTGATACGGGTGTAAAAAATTATGTAGTAGGTGGTGCTTAGTGTTCGAAATGGACTAGAACGCATTGGGCCGACATTCTAGGTGATACCACCATTTAATTTCGTAAAAGTTCTTCTTTATATCTTTTGGTTCGAAAGTTTTAAGTTTTGTTCGAAAGTTTGAAAATTCGGAAGGTTTGAAGGGAAATGCGTTCCTGTTCCTAAGTCCAATTCGAATACCACTGATGGCGAAATATTTCTCTACCAATTAATATTGATAGATTTGGTTAGTTTGAAACCCAAAATAGTCAGAGGGGTAGTAATAACACTTTATTATTGGAACCTGTTTTATTCTGTTTAAATATCGTCTTCAGGTACGTATTGATTGCAACATTGAAATTATTATTTGTCACGTCTGTCTTACAACAGATAAATATTTTTCGAATCACAAACTAAATGCCCACAAAACGTCTGAGAATTGAAAATATTTCTTTAAAAACGTAACTCATTCATTATCATTTTTTATTATCTTTCTATCTGTCGCTCAAGGTTGTCACTGTGACAATCTAATCCTACACAAGATTCAACATAAATCTCTATTTCATAATAATCACGCTTCTAAAATGGGCTAAGAATATAATCTCGGTCGTCAAATATTTTACGACTTTGCACTCTCTAGTCGTTTAGACTCAATGTAATATATTATATCGGAACAGGAGTATAATCAGAAATAAAGTTACCAAAATTTTTATATACTAAACGTAAGACAATAAAACCGTTGCAACAGTTACTCGCAACAATGCTTGCATTGTTGTATTCCAGTTTGAAGGATAAGGTAGCCAGCGAAATTACAGGTACGAGGCATGTCATCTTAATAGTCACAGTGACAATGCACCTGCGGTTTCGCATTTTTGTATGAACACCTACCCGCGTCTGTTAAAAACGAACAGACTGACGAAGCGTTTGCCCGCCGACTGAAAAACTTCTTATTGGATAATGTATTTTATTCCGTTAATGAATTTATGACTCATGTTGAGAACTAATTATTTTAAATGACATTTTTATTCTGACTTGATATCTATATTTAATAATTACTTAGTTGTTTGACATTACAAATTTTCAATTCAATTTTATTCTATTCAATATGAGTTTTATTTTCATTTATTGACATTTTTTGTATTTTTGTATTTTGTATCCAATAACGGACATTTAATTATTATTTAACTATTTGCATAAATAACCTGCCTTACTGGTATCGACATGCTTTGTATCAATTTACCTTAGTGTAATTTTATGTATTAATTTTTTATTTTGACATTGTTCACTATATTATTTCGATTTATTTATTATTTGATATTGCCTTCTTATATGAAAGCAATAATTCCTATATTATAATTTGACGATCTCTTTTATTGACCAAATGTAATCTATAATAAGAATATTATAATTATGTAAGAACTTAAGAGAGAAATAAATAAATCTAAATCTAAATCTATGAATTGTTGATGTTATGGGCGATAGTTACCACTTACCCTCAGGTGAGTTGTCTGCTCGTTTGTCACTGAGTAGTATAAAAAGACGTATTTACAGATTAATGAAGAAGCTGTCTTTCTAAAGCGAACCAATAAGCAAAATTAAGCCTTAAACGTATAACAAAATAGTATGTAACTACTTTCGAGCACAGCTAAAAATGTGTCTTGTACTACTTATATGTATAGGTACCTAAGCGTTCCAGCTCGTCTAAAGTGGTCCAACGTTCCGGCAAACTAATTTAATTAAAGGTAGATTAATTACTAGGGTGGCCAAGGATGATGAACCCAGCTTGCAAACTGACCAATTTAGCGTCCAGAATCGAGGCTATCTCACTCGGTATTTAATTAAATTCGTTGCAGCGTCTCACGGCATGCAGTTTCGGGTGAATTTCTCGGCGCCACGCAGAACGTGGGTGAAAGCTTAGATAGAAATGTAGCGAAACGGCTAATTTGAAATTTAGTACTCGTATTTATTCGTGACACAGATTAAAGAGGATGTATTTTGGGAGAGTGGTTAGTTTACGTCAATATATTTACAGAGAAAATATTCTGCAAGTACAGAGCAGGAGCCTAATTCTCCCGCTGTGACATCTCGAATTCGACATTTTTGTAGCTAAATTTATCTGTTAAAAATGTAATATTAAACGATTTTTGACTATAAAGGATTATCGAAAATCGTTGAGTATAAGTATTTTGCTTGCAATAGAGATTTAGTGACTTTTTAATATATAGGTTAGAGAAAATATCGAATTGTGATGTCGAAAGCGCGAACCCGTGGAGACGTATACATGAAAGATGTAGTAACAAATATGATATTTGTTTTGGGAAACTTATATTAAGATTAGGAAGAAGATGGAAATAGGAAGACGGAAGTAATAGAAATTTAATTTTCAATATAAACTGAAAATAATTTACATAAAACCCAATTACAAAATACGTTTTTCAGAGCTGCAATTCAAGTATATATTTACGAACTTTAAACTTGGATCTTCTAAATTAATGCTTAGTAGTTAATGGATTACAAAATTTTTAAGTATTATGTCTAGATTCGATTATTTTTCTTTAATAAAGAAAAGCTCATTTTTATACGTGGCCAAAATAATTGTACAATCAATAAAAACCAAACAGTAATACAGAACTAACACTGAAATAAAGAAGACAGTCTCGCTTACAGTATTTTATTTTTATCTTAGTACTTTTTGTTATCGAAATGAAAATCTCAGAAAATATCGTGCAACTGAGCCGTTCATTTGTGTTACTGCAGTCTACACCGCGCACCGACGAAATGGCATCCAGACTTAAAAGCGGCTTGATAATTTGGCATACAATTGTTCCAGTTGTGGCATCTAGTCATGCAAACAGTAAATCCACATTTAATGACTCGAAAACGTGGCGTGAGTAGACGGTATCACCGCAACCGTTAATCCTCCGCTGGCTCACTGAACTGCAAACGGGTGGCTTGACTTAAACCGCCATTAGCACAAGTAAATGAAGCCAAATTTATTGCGAGGCATCACGAGATACGTCACAGATACGATAACCAGACCCCATTGTGTTTTCTCCGGGCATTGTTTGGCTAATCGCGTATGATTAACGCCCCCCTTGTTGTTTCAGGCAGACGGCCGAAGCGAACATCAAGCCGAAATGAGATGAGTATGCGCGTGGCGTGGGCCCGATGGTACTGGATTGTGGTACTGACGACGTGCGCCGCGAGGACGGCCAGCGACTGGCTGGACTGCGCCCACATCGCCACGTGCCGCTGCAAGTGGTCCTCGGGCAAGAAGACCGCCTCCTGCGCCTCCAGCGACCTCCGCCGCCCGCCGGCGCTCTCGGCGGACATACAGGTCCTCGACCTGCACGATAACCCCCTCAGAAATCTACGCGAGGAAGTATTCTCCAATATCGGCCTACTAAATCTACAGAAGTTGAACCTCCGATCGACCAAACTGAGGTCGATACATGCGGACGCGTTCCTAGAATTAAGAGGCCTCATCGAAGTCGACCTAGCGGACAACGATCTCTCGAACCTACCCCGGGACATATTCAGAGGCAACGAAAGACTGCGCTTAGTAGTACTGAGCAACAACCCACTGACGACCCTCGTCGCAGACCAATTCCCACCGCTTCCGCATTTACGAATGCTCCTACTAGATGGATGCAGACTAAGGTCTTTTCATACATACGCTTTGAGAAACCTGAAATCACTCGAGACTATAGATTTACGTAGAAATCAGCTTACATTCCTGCGACAGATTACGTTCTCCCTGCCTGCTTTGAAGACGATATCGCTGTCCGGCAACCCGTGGAGGTGCGATTGCCGCCTGCGTGAATTCAAGGACTGGTTCTTAGAAAGTAAATTAGGTAATGAAGATTTGGTATGTGTGGAACCGTCAACTCAGGCCGGTAATAAGTGGCGGAGTGTGAGTAGTGATAGTATGACGTGCGCCCCGGAGGTGCGATCGAGTACTTTAGTAGTGAGGGCTGAGGTGGGCGTATCCACGTCCTTCGGTTGCTGGGTCCATGGCGTTCCGAAACCAAGAGTTACGTGGTTGTTCGACGGCGTCGACGTTCACAATAGCTCCGTTGACTGTGAAATGGAGGAAACGGAGACGGAGATTGAAGACGAGTCAGAGGATAGAGTGCCGGGTAGTGTAAGATGGGTTAACATCACACTATTAAACGTGACATCAAATGCAGCTGGGGAATGGTCTTGTGTAGCCAGCAGTGTCGCGGGTGAGGCTCGTGCCATCATCAGTCTAGTATTGCCGAGGTCACAGACAGCTACCGCTCGAACTGCCCCTGGAATACCACACCTTCTGGGGGTCGTCTTCGGTGCTCTCGGCCTTTTAGCATTCCTCGGCTTCTTGGCTGCTGTAGCGTGTTGGCACGTTAGAAGACGCTCCGTACCGCCCAGCCGAAGTTTCACAGACCAAGAGAAGCGACTAATAGACGCATCAGTGGTGGTCAGTTGCGATCGCTCTATCGGAAACATGGCGTCGCCGTGCGACTTCGAACTGACTGAGAGATCTATATCAGTCTGCGATGACCAGCCTATGGGATGTGGGTTTGACCCAGTCCATATAACGATAGAGGGCACGCCTGGAGCATTTCCGCCGCCACCGGCTGAGTTCGCCGTGCCAGTCCCGTACGGGAACATCTTCATATCGGTCCAGGTAGCAGGGAGAGGAGGTGAGCCAGGCAAGTACCCTGATTTGCTGAATGGCGGAGCAACTTTACCTCGACGGACCAGGACATGTTGCGGGAACCCTGCTTACGACAACATGGGACCTAGAGTGACGGCTGCGGGCAGCTCGACATGGTCGCTGCCAGGAGCTAGTTCAGATAACGTGGACATGTCAGAGACCCCTGTCCTGAACCTACCACCCCCACCTCCAGAGTTCGTCTCACTTTAGCCCAGGCCCTTGGTACTGGACGCCTCTGCCCTGAGGTGACCTGGTACCCAATAAATGTAAGTCAATTAGACTATCCCCAATTTTATTACATTTACGATAATTTCTTAATTATTAATTAACTTAATTGTAAATAGTTTAATTTGTAAGTGAGGACGATGTGTGACATCCTGTGAGATATAAATACGTAAGGTTGTTATCAATATTGAAAATTTAAAAGTGTATGATATTTTATTCGTTTAAGGGGGCACTTGTTAATCGTATGTTGGGATATAGAAGTGAGAGAGTATTTGCCTAATTTAAGTTTCTTAGATTATATTCCTTTATAGTCGTGCATATTGTGTCTTCCCAACTTTTGTAAATATTGTTTATTGGTGTTATACATACTTCCCAAACATAAGACTGACCCTTTTGTCTTGTTTTTCGTCTCTCTTTATATCTATAGAGTTTGTGTAAAGCTATACACTTCACTTAGAGTCAAACAAGATAGCTTAAAATGTTTTTTTGAAGCAAATACCTAATGTAAAACAAAATAAACCAATTACTTGCATGTGGTTTTGTTGTTATTATCCCAATGCTTACTGAGAGAATCATGCATATAGGATAGAGGCCTAAGATTCGTCCGCTATGTCTAAAATCTCTATTAAAAGAACACTAAAAATGATGTCCGACTTGATAGATTTATGAAAGAACGTTGATAATAAGTTATTTTTATGCCGCAATAGTGATTTCAGCAACATATTAAATATAGATTTGTGGCTAAAAATAGCGTTTAATTCAAGATGTCGCATAGCGAGAAAAGATACACAGGGCACATCATATCATCATCATCATCACAGCCCGTAACAGTCCACTGCAGGACTTCGGGCCTCTCCCACGAAAGGGGAGGTTATTGCCATAATCTCCACGCTTGGCAGGCGGGGACATTATATACATATTACAACAAAAGGAGAACTTGCGCACGAAGGCCTGGGGTTCAGCTTGATTCAGGATTTGGCAGTTCAGGTAATTACAGTGGAGCAACTGCCAGCTGACCTCCGTGACTTGTATAATAGGGGAACCCGGCCAGATTGCATCATGGTTACACATTCAGTCGCCTGAATGTGCAGGTTTCATCACGATGTATTCCCTCACCGTAAGAGCATCGGTTAGGGGCCCATTTATACGTCACCACTTACCAACTGAGCGGGCGCTGCGCTATTGTTTACTAATAATAAAATAAGAAACCAAAATAGATAAACATTTGGGACAAATCAAAAGAAAACGAGATCTAAGACGTCCTAAATTGATAATCTTTTGGAGAAAATCTGTGGGATAGTCGAAACTCATAACCGTTATAGTTCCCACTGCAATCAGTAGGATAGTCGAAACTTCAGTTCCCACTGCAATGGTAAGTAATTTCTTCATCATCATCAGCCTGTATTCATCTACTGGATATATGCCTCCCCCAAGGCGTATTTCTATTCTCGGCTTGCCGCGGCATAACATTATAAAAAAAAAAGTTTGAGATAATGTCCATATTTGAGTTAGTAAAAAAAACATTCAGGACTTACAAACTACATTAGTAAATCAAATTTATTACTGAACCTAGATGTCAAATTTTAAATTAAATCACCTATACAAAATAAAATGCCAGTAGTAACTTACAGTGCAAAATGTCAGAAAAATAATAATTTAGAATATAAAATGTCAACATAATACTAATTTAGATAACTTAGAATCCGGCATGTCAAAGATATAATAATTAAGAATCCAAGCAATAAATAAAATGTCAAAATTAGTCCACTAAAATTGGAATTCAAAATGTCAATATCAATGGTATTTACATTTTGAGACACCCGGCACTTGCGCGTGCGCCTGTACCCAATGTCTCAGAATAGGACAATCTGGCTTGTTTAATTATTATTTAACTCGAGATTTTTAGGATGTTCATTAAAATACCTTGGAGCCAAATTGGTCGCGAACTGTGCGATTCCAAAATAACTTTCTCTCACGCACAAGGTTGTGAAATGAGCTCTCTGGTGAGGTTTCCCCTGGAGAGTACAACATAGAGTTCTAAAACAAGAAAGAGGTGAAAACGTTTTTACAGGTTCGGCAGGGAGATGCTCCTGCGGATGCGACTGCGGTGACTGCTTACCATCGGGCAGGTAAGCTTGTTTGCCATCATAGTGGTATTAAAAATATAATTTTATATCTGAAAAATTAACGCCTCCATTTCATTCTACGCCACAACGAGTTCCAAGCAAAGGAAATTAAGCGTTACGTATAAAATAAAGTGGCTTTGTACCTATATTTCCGCAAATTGGCCGCGGGTTGCTGGTAGGTACATTATAATATCTTTTACATACAAAATGTAATAACTAATCTCTCTATTCTACTAATATTATAAATAGTGGACGCGGCGCGACTATGTTCACGTGACGGCCTACCCTTACACTATCTTACACCTACCCTATATTTACCCTATACCTAACCTACACCTACCCTACACCTACTGTACCCCTACCTACCCCTGCTTATCTCTTCTCTCTGCTTATTCTTACTTACAAACCGCATTTAAATTCGTTGTGTAAATATGTATGACAGACGGCGGGAAGCGACTTTATTGTATAGGTACTATGTAAAGATGCGATCATTCAAGAGGTATATTAGAGGTGTCTTTAGAGGCGAACAACGCATTGGTAGCGCCCCTGGTGTTGCTAATGTCCATAGGCGGCGGTGACCACTTTCCATCAGGTGGCCATATGGTGGCCACGTGGTGCTTGCTCTTATCAGCCGTATAACGCAAAAAAATGAGAAAATTTGTTTCGATGGATGGATGTTTGGATATTGATTACTCCTTCTCGCAAAAACTTCGGAATGGATATTGATTAAATTTGTCAGTGGTATAGCTTATAGCCCAGAAAAACACAGTCTATAGGTAATATAAATAATAATTTCGAAATTCAATTTGGTTCGGATGAAGTTTTACAAAAATGTAAATTCGAAATAAACAAACACAAAAATCTCTATTACTTTATTGTTTCATGACGGCATGTTTGTATTCAATAAAGACTAAAGAAGAAGAAAAATATTAAATAACGATACACATGTTTACCACTAATTAATAGCAACACTGGCGATGTTCGCGAAAAAGAAGCAAAAAAGCAAAATACTCAGACATAAAATGTAATTGGTTCACTGAACTCTGGCAAAATATCAAAATGGTTGAACAATCCTGGTACTATAGAAGCCGTAGATAGATAACTACACTCTTTATTGCACACTGCATTACAAAAAAAGAAAATGTAACATTTCGTTTCAAACATTGTGGGCAAAGAAGGACTGCAAGCGATCTCTTCCAGCACGGCTAACACAAGTGTACCCGCGACACAGCTCACGCCACGAGAGAGCGTTTGTTTCCACCTCTCAATACTAAGATGAAAGAAATAGCAATATCTATCGCGCCTTTTCTCGCTTAACTCGCGCGAGAGCAACTTATGCTAGCCGTACAGGCAGCCCTTGTCTAGAAAGAGAAAAAGATAAACATGAGACAGACAAGCAACGAAATCAGCATTAATCATCTAGGTGAAATACTATAGTACTATAAGCTAAAACTTATACATCTACATACCTACTAATAATATACACACATGCCGTAATGCCATTTTAAAACCAGTTAAGGCAAGGACTGATTTTGGTAGAATTGTTGCAATTAATAACGTTAATTTGGAAATCGGTGCGAAATTGGGTCAAACAGATAATGGTTGGAAACGAATTGTTTTGGCAGAAGCGTTATGATAGGCCGATTATGATATTGGGGACCGTCTAAGTTACGACTCTTTGTGTTTAAGAGATTTATTGCATGAATTTGTATTCAGTTTAGAATTACGTTGTAACCTTGCCTGTTTGAAGCTGTTAAAGGGGTTTGATTATGGTGTTCTGGGAATTCAGCATACTTTTTGTGTTATATTAGGAAAGACAGGCATTTGACCGCCATCCAACATGTTCGTAAGTGACGATGCGGCCGAAGATGGAGCATCCCTGTCTTGGAACAGCCTATTCACTCTAGCCCTGAAGGCGTCCAGATTATACTGATCAGAGAACACACTCGCATTCAACGTGTTCCATTCTTTAGCCACACGCATTGTAATGGTCGAACCTCGAACATCCCCGACATAATGATGAAGCGTTCGCCACGATCGCGTCTCCCGCTGGCCGAAAGGAGCCGGCGGAATGAGGTCGTACAATTGTTTCGCACAATCTCCGAAACTTAACCAGTAGAAGACCGCAACCCTACGCCGATGGATATGCAACTAACGAAGTCGTTTTTTATACCACTAAGGTGGCAAACAAATGGTTACCGCAGTCTATGGACATTATCCTACGCAGTTACTGCCGTGTGGACGTTTACAATTGGTATAACTCTCCTGCTAAAATTTCAATATCTATATGATTACAAACTACCTTTTGTCCGGGACCGGAACGTCGGTCACGTGGAACAGTTGAAGTTGCTGCAACAGGGAGCGAGGGGCGCGTTGCATTTCAACGAACGAAACAATGAGGTCTATATTTGGTCCATTTTTATAGGTTTGTTAATAAATCTGAATGAAAGCAATGAAACCCAGGTAAAGAATTTTTAAATCAATTATATTTGCTTTATTCCGTGATACATAATATTTACCCGGGTGTCGAATGACGTCATTTCTGGTTTAAGAAATATCATGAAAATTTCTTCACAGTCATTCATGTGGTATAAGCAGCTAATGGAAAAGTCACTAAACAGAAATCGTGACTGATCCTCATCGAGAACGTGTTCGTGCTATTGCGCACAGTAGCGCCAGCAGTTGCCTTGGACGACGGTGGCGACTTTCCATCAGGTGCCTCACTAGGTAATAAAAAAAGGTTGACAGAAAATTATAATAAAATGAAATAATGGTACTGAGTCAAAACATATTGCAGAAACATAAACCGCTTAATTTTTCCAATTAAGTTTGAAATTATAACTAATTAATTACTGTAGTTTAATTACTGAAATCAAGCTATGTATATCTCTAAAAGTAACTCACATAACTCAAGAAGCATGGAGTGTCAAAGGTCGTATCTGGGTAAAGGTAATCTGCTTCTTACGTGTGACAGTAAATACATTTCTGAAGAAAATGTCCTTTCCTACAGCTAGGAACAAGCTAGCGGTAAATATTTTTCTCATCATAAGTCACATCAAAATATGGAATCGAACTTTGCGGCTTGTCCGATCAGAATGTATAGCGCGTTGTAGTTGATCTTGCAAATCTTCGGAGTTCTGAAATATTTGCAAGATCAACCACATCCGAATTTTGCAAAACTGTTGCGTGATCTCGGTGTACCGAGACAGTATTGTCTAGTGGCGACTAATGTCATAGATTTTTCTGGTAATAGATGATCAGCCATCTATTACCAGAAAATGGGAAGTAGCCTTTTTTGTTGAGTATTTTTAAAATTTAGAATGTTGATATTGCGATTTCCAATATGCCTGCCAATCATAGATATTATTGCAATGTCCGCCACTGATTTGGAGGAGACTCAAGTTCAGTATTGGAGTACTAGGGGCGTGTTAATAATGTGATGTGTTTTATCTGAAGTAGAAATTTGAATATCGGCTAATTTTGAAACAAATAGAATCAAAACAAAGGTCATTATTAACAAACACTAGTCAAGTCAAGTCTTAATGATAAACTGCACTTTTCCGCTCCCTAGACAATGGCACAGAGAAAATAATATTATTACTAATAAACATTGAACACCGAATGGAAAGAGTGTGGTCGCACCTTTAAATTCCATATAGTTTCGATTTTATTGGCGTACGAGCCGCAGGGGTAACAACTATTGACTTACAATGTCATAGAAATAACACCAGCATTTTATCGCACGACACTTAAGAAATTCACGTCCCCAGGCGCCATATAAACGCAGTCATTTAGACGAATTGCCTCCTTCAGCAGTAATGATTTCAATTATCCCCTACAAAAGTTTACCCAGCTCTTTGTGCCACTGCGCATTTAAAGGGATTTCGTCCAATTTGCTACGTTTTTTTCAAGTAAAATAAAATGCGTGAGACTTTTCGCATACTCGTACAAATTTAGAGTAATGGCGGAATCACATACTTAAGAACGTCTCCGGAGATGCTACTTTCAGACGTTTTTCCTGTTAAATTGCCCGGGGAGTTATTAGCAGCGATTTGTGTTTCTTTTATACCCGGTTTTTTTTTATAATACCTATGTGAAATACGATCTCGTGTACTTACAGTTATATCTGCTTAGTCATACGTGATCCGGGTGAACGCTTCATCCTTATCGTTTTTTCTTAGAGAGGCATGTTCCATTTTCGGCCGCATCATGGCTAGTATCAAACCAAGAATGATCACTGCTGATCTTAGACCTCCCGTCTTCCTCCCCCACTTTGTGTCTCTTGTATCCATGGACTTTTCGAGATATTTACAAGGACCTATCTCTTGGCGGACTAACCTACGCTGGTATTCCATACTATATTATAAAGAGAAAAGATTGGATTGTATGTTTGTAATGGATAAACTCAAAAAACTACATAAACAATATTAAAAATTCTTACTGCGCTAAAGCTGTTTTATAAGCGAGTAACATAGATTATCCTTTTTTCTGAAATTTCATGTGGAAACGGGTCCTGAACGAAGTAACTGAATTTTACGCGCACGATATCGCGGGCGAAAAAGCTAGTCTATTATTAAAATACAAATCCCCATAATTCTAATGCCGTGGAATCCAAGTGGTTGGTACATACAGCCATGTATGCGTAGCATAGGACTATAAAGTGTTTGAAGTATTTTAAACTCAAGAGCCTTAGATGGTTTACGAGTAAACAGTCTGAACTCTTACTTAAGCCTAGCCTAGAGCCCTGCTCCTAACATAGTTGAAACACTTAGAAACAAATCTCTTCCGCCATATATAGTCTTTGGATTCTTTTCAAAGTTTATCTAAAAATAGGTATAATAAAATAGTGAAAAAGTGTACAGACATTGAATATATTTACAAAAAATAATTTAAGGCGATGAAGAAATAGTAATAGAATAAGAACCTTTGTCTGTTTTTCTAAGCTAATCTCCGGAACTACTGGACGGATTTGAATGAAACTGTTTTTTGTTGTGTAGCTAATACGCCTTGGCAACATATAGGGTATCATTGATTTTGGAAACTAGAACACCTGATATAGAACCATAATAGACCAGATAAACTGTAAGAAATATGGAAATGACGTCGAATCGAATTTGATGGGGTTTTCACAGTTTGGTAGTTTGAGGTCCAACATAAAATCTAGGCCATGTTTCATCTAATTCGGTAGGATAGAATCAGAGACTTTGTTGACAGTTTGACTTCTCCGTAGCACTAGCTTTCCTACATTAGTATTAAAATTATCGCTTGGGAAAAATATAATCTGCCTTTAAAACGATTTCCACGCAGCCGAAGTAACAGGCAAAACCTAGTAATGTATAAATTAAGACCATAAGATTGATACGCAAAAAGAACCACGCTTTAAAACCAAAAATACACATCTACAGCAATCTAAAGAACCAAATGCTCCACTCAGAAATGAACTCACTACAATAGCAGCCGTCATTACCAACTATTCCACCATGACTATAGTATTCATGAAAGCATCTTGAATGAGTGGAAAGCATCTAATCTTATTATCTCGAACTGTACGGTCGAAAGCGGCCCTGTTCCCAACAGTTTGCGTATAAGGGCACTTTGGCTTATACGCTTATATGTCTATATACTATGTTTACCCCGGTTATAGACTGTTTGCTCTATACAAGAGCCCCGATGGCACACTTGGGCCTTGGCCTGTTTTGTTTCCAAGTGAATTTCCCTATTGCAGCCAGTATGGGATATTGTGTGCGCGCTTTTTCTGTTCACTTTCCAATATTGGTAGCGAGTCTTTATTTATGCAATGAAACGACGCAAATACGAAAGTGTCAGGTCTGTATTTGCGCAATTTGGGAACGTGGGGACCAGGCGCATGTTCCTTAAAATATTGGAAACCAGCCAAACGCCTTGACCATATTGGTAATGATCAGAAGGATCGATTAGAACCTTTTAAATACTGAACGAAATACCGTCATAGGGCTCTAAACTGTTCAATGAGTCTCCGAATCCCTAGCGAACCTTGGTCAACCTTGCTTCGCCAACGATATTAGAAGGCACACCTAACGAGTGGCAAACTTGTTGCGATGCTAACTTTCGATTAGCCTCAAAATACGAAACGTTGTTCCTAGAGAGGCATGCTCCATCTACGACCAGATCGTCACCATCAACAGACTTTATAAATAAAATCGAAAAGACAATTTGATTGTGGCCCCTTCAAGTATAATTGAAAATGCACTACGGTTTTACATTACAGCGTGCACGACCTACAATTTAAATAAAATAATTTGAAACAGATCCATCCAACACACTCCAACAGTGCTGCGACCTACATTTTCGGATTCAGCAATTTGTGTTTGGGAGTCCATTGGAAACTATCGTCAATTTGGGATAGTGTCGCCGGTTTCCGGGGGATGCAGACTGTGCGTTGCATACGAAATCGGGGTAGAATTTACTGCCTACCTAGGGTAACTCTCAATTTATGTGTAAACAAGTACAAAGGAAAAAGTGTCGTAATTGTTTGTGGTTCAAGAGTTTTATTCTATTAGTGTAGGTAATTCCGAACACTTTTCCAAATTATAAACTACAGCGGGGTTGACGTCATGATGATGATGACTTCATTGAGGTGACTCCAAACAAACACTGATTATAAATGCGAATAATTATCCATTTGCCACAAAGCTATCTTACCGGTGAATAAAACTGGAACTGAGAAAAAATTGTGGCACTTCATTTTGAAATGTATTTGAAATGACATATCATTGTCAAGGACATCGCCGCCCTCAACGGTTCATATAAGTTTGTAACACTGTAAGTGAACGCACTGCGTTAAAAAACGGAATATGATTGGTCAATTTCCTACATTTTGACGGACGCATAGTGCTGATTCCCTCGCAATCGGCACTATGCGATGTGTATTATTAGTTGGTGGAACCTGGTGTCTGCGCGCTCTATGGGATATTACAGTAACGGTTCAGAGTATGGGTGTCAGGCGAGAGTCGAGCCCTTCGAAGCGGAAAATAACAGCGGAAATAATGTAGCTTTCTCTATATATGACTTACCCAATCCTCAGGCTCAGTGCTTACGCAGTGACAACCGGGCAGACAGCCCACCCGATGGTAAGCGGTAACTATCACCCATAACATCTAAGATTTATGCATTTAGGTTGCAAGCAACGAAAATGCAGAAACGCAGGTGCATTGTCACTGTGAGGACTAAGATGAAATGCCTTATGCCTGTAATTTCGCTGGCTACCTTATCCTTCAAACCGTAACACAACACAGACAGAAATAAATAAGGCGGCGGTACTCATCCAGGTAGACTCCTTGCAGGCTTGACAGAGTCTTATCACATGATGATGTCTATATTAAATGCCTAATAAATTTCACACTTGCATTTGCTACAAGGGAGCATAATTATCATTATAATCATCTCAGCTTAAGCATCTCTAATTTTGAACCGCTGACCTGTAAATAAATAAATAAATAAATAATCGTGGACAAATCCACACAGCGCCATCTAGCCCCAAAGTAAGCAAAGCTTGTGTTATGGGTGCTAGATAACTGATAAACTACTTATATACTTTTAAATACATACTTAGACCTGTAGTGTAGAATATTGATTTTCGGTATGAAATATTAAATATTTTCAAATTGCATTGGCAACACCGGAATCGAACGGTTCTTAAATAGGAAAAAACGTCATGCATCAAAATTTTAAAGGTTGTGCTGTTTTTTTTTGACTATCTAGGCATTGGACCTCCATCTCACCTGCTGGGAAGATGTAGCATGCCTGCCTAGGAACGGCCTATTTACTCTAGCCTTGAAGGTGTCCAGATTTGTTGATGAACAATGTGTTCCATTCCTTAGCCGTACGCAAAGGTTGCACCAAAACGGCTCGTGCAGATAGCTGGAAGATCCACGACATAAGGATGAAGCGTTCGCCCGGATCGCGTTCCACGATCTAGGAAACATGGACCTCTCTCACGCCTACATCGTCTGCGAGAGGAAGTTCTAGTAAGAAATCCTACAAACTAACAATCACGTCAAACAATTGCATGGTCGCATTTGAAATCAAATTTCGCTTCTCCCATAAAGTTGCTTCCGTCATCACTAGTCGTTGCCTAGGTCCCTGTGCCCATAGAGTGGATACTAGATTCTAGGTCTAGTTTCACTAATGACTGTCACAAGTACGCTGGAACGTGCCAAATGCAGTTGAATGAAATGGAACTGTTGGAATGCCAGCCATTTTCGGGTATTATATTCGCTGAAGTGAATCGTTAGGACCTGAATCGTTAGGGTCTGACGGCTGACTCAGATTGTTATTTAAAATCTTTCACCCAAAGTTTAACTCTGTTTATGATCTGTTTTGAAGTTTTGTTTTATTTCAAATGAATGTGAATTTTACTATTTAATTATTGCTACTTTAAATATAGTATGTCCGAAATGGGCAAACTGTTGAGATTCACAAATATAATTTGTTATACCTAAATGTACCTTCACAGTTCAACAATAAAGTTATTCTATTTTATTCTATTCCAACTGTGAGGACCTGCACTCAGGTCCACCACCAGGTCAGGAATCACTGTTCAATTGGTTCATATGCCGCCACGCAGAGGTCCCATGCAGGCTCGATTCCCGGCCGAATAGAAATTGAAATGATGAATTTTAATTTCTGTTACGGGTCTGGATAACAATATGTATAGTAAGTATGTATTTTTAAAAAGTATATAACGCCTCTTTGCTTCAATAACGTGTTACCTCGAAAAATGCAATTTTACAGGAGAGCATTTTTAAAGTTATAAAAAATTATTGTGTTTAACAAAAGGTGTTGTTACTGGAAATTTTACACTAATTATGTATAAGGTTTATGCAAATAAAGGAAAAACCATATAATTCCAAACATTTTAGGAAAATAAGTACATTTAAAAAAAGGGGTGACTAGATGTCACGTTTTTCCTGAAAATATGGTATATGATGAGTGTTTCAAACTAACTTGTCACGGTGTTCATGATATTATTTTTGTTATGCGTTTGAGTTATCTAACAAAACATCGTTGTTGTAATAATAAAAGCTATAAATTTAAGATTCATCTTTTTTATTGAAAAAAAAACGTAAAGGTAATTAATGGGCACTAACGTCACCCGCTTTCCTGCTCGTCTTTCTCCTTGCCCGATGTTTGGCATTCTTTTTTTTTTTTTATGTTATACGGCAGACAAACAGGCAAGCGGGCCACCTGATGGAAAGTGGTCACCGCCGCCTATGGACATCAGCAACACCAGGGGAGTCACTGATGCGTTGCCCGCCTCTGAAGAGACCTCTAATATACCTCTTGAACGATCCCATGTCATAGTCCAAAGGAAACACTGTGGCTGGGAGCTCATTCCACATCCGAATCGTACGAGCGAGAAACGTTCTTTCGAACCTTCGCGTCGTGACCAACAGAGGGTCTACGTAGTGAGGATGAGTACCCAGCCCACGGCGGGTGGTGCGATGGCGGAATTGCGCTGTGGGCACCAGATCGAAAAGTTCCACGGAACGCTCCCCATTGTACAGCCGATAGAACACACACAGGGAGCCAAAGTCCCTTCGGTTTGCCAGTGGTTCGTGCGTGTTAGTATGGGATCATCGACAATTCGTACGGCGCGTCTCTGTACGGAGTCCAGAGGATTAAGCAGGTCGGCAGTTTCGCCGGCCCAAAGATGGGAACAATACTCCATATGCGGCCGCACTTGTGCCTTGTACAGCAGCAGGCGCTGCCCTGGGGTGAAGTATCGCTTGGACCGGTTAAGCACTCCAAGCTTTTTCGAAGCCAGTTTGGCCTTGCCTTCCAGGTGACTCCGGAATCGCACGCTATCCGATATGTAGACACCGAGGATCCGAGGATTCTACTTGGTAAGCCGTTGTCTGTCGCATCTGACACGGCGATGTTAGTCACGCTTCTGGAGCCTCCTGCGGGGCACTTATCCCACGCAGCCCTGGGTTGAACGCAGGACGTGACCAAACCAGCGAAGACGAGCTTCTTCGATCTCACCTGCAACGTCTCTGACGCCAAGGCTACCACAAATGTACTCGTTACGTACTCGATCTAGTCTCGTAACGCCACACATCCACCGGAGTATTTTCATTTCATTGGCCTGGAGTTTTAATTTCATTGGTTACCAGGTAATAACAGTGAAGCGACTACCATCTGACCTCCGTGACCCTGCGGAGAACCAGACCAGATTGGATCATGGTTACAAATTCAGTTGTCTGAATTTGCAGGTTTAATCACGATGTTTTCCCTCACCATAAGAGCATCGGCTAGTATTCAACTAATGTAGGTACATAACTTATAAAAGAGTCATTGGTACATTTCCGTATCGGGATTCAACCCCCTCGCTTACGATTCGGATACTCAACCGCTCGTCCAGCGACGCTCCCAGGTTAGCTCTCAGGTCCAACGGTATAGGTACTTATCAAATCGGGGGTGTAATAGTCCAAAATTTAAAGTCCCTTGAGCTTGATAGATATTTTAAGGTCGCAGGTGACTGCTGTGAGCGTGGGACTTGACATCGGAATGAATATCTCCGGACTCGTGCGGCACGGATCCGAGGTACTTGAATTTATCTATTGACAGCTTTGTTCCCTATGTTGATGTTAAGATCCGTGTTTCGGCTAGCCATGTACTCTGTTTTGGCGACGTTTAGTTTTAAACCCCCTTTTTGTAGCATTGCCTTCCACCTATTTACCCTGGTCTCAAGATACTGCGTATGCTTGCTAACAAGTGCGATGCCATGTGCCATGGAGGCATATCCAGCATTTGGGCAGAGAGGGCATCCAGCACAATGCATATCTGGAAACCGCTAAGGATAGAACCCTGGCGAACACCCACGGTAATCGGGAAGGGATTAGTATGGTATACGATGGTTTTGTCGGCTTTACGTTTCGGGTAAAGACTTGGACGTTAGCGCCCACCAGATTACCTCTCGAGGAACACTGTCAAAAGCCCTCTGCAGATCGAGAAGTGCAAAACGCAGAGGTTGATTTTGTTCATTAAGGGAAGATCCTGGAGTCTGTAACACAGTTTTAACTAACACAGAGTCCCAGGGTTTCTATACTGCTATAACCTGTTTCTTGGTACAATAAAATTTTTATTTATTATTGATTTCCGGAGCCTTCTGGAGAATTTTTAGGCCAAAAATTGGTCTTTGGTGATGCATCAGCCCGGCCTGAACCCGAATTGGCATTCCGACAGGGAGCATTCCTGGCCTCCGCCAACTATCTTTGGTCTATGATACGTTCGAATAGCTTCATTGTAAGGCTCATAAGTTTGATACCTCTACAAATAAGGCACGGATTATACCAAGCGTCGGCGACGCTGGTTGCGTTATGCTGTCAAGTCAAAATATAACGAATTTTTAATGCACGCGCCGACGCTGGTTGCGTCGGCGACGCAGCTTGCGTCGGTAACGCAAGTTGCGTCGGCGACGCAGGTTTATTAAGAACCGACCAAACCGGAGCTCAAAATACGCCATCGCTGTGATAACGCCGCATATAGTCGATTGCGTCGGGTTTTTAACGCGAGCTGTCCACACGATTTGTTCGACAAGTTTCACAAAAGCATTTTTTTATAGTAGCAAATCTTACACCCCATTCCCATCTCTCCTCTCTCGCTTAACTCAGTAGCGATTGGTCCTAGAATTCATTGTTTCTGAGTTACAACGGTTTTAAGTTCGGCAGCTGGCATTCTCGCAGTGTCAGCTTATTTTGGACTTAGGTTTGGTCGGTCTCTAATGCTGTCACAAGTGTCAATTCAAAATTGTATGAAATTCGTACAATTTTTAGTTGACAGCATAACGCAACCTGCGTCGCCGATATATATCGCTTGATATAATCCGCGCCTAATATCCTCACTCCTGTACACTGCCCTTTCCTCTATAGATAGGCGAAATTATGTTTACGCGCCACGCGTCAGGTACCTATAAGCCTCATCAATATGAATAGTTCAGGGAGCAGGAGTACGCCCAGGGCCCCCATAGTTTTCCAGGTTGTTTACGCACGCAGGTACGCAATCATGCCCAATAGCTTTTCCATTCTTCATGGAGGCCAGTGACCTCTCCATTTCATCAGGGGTCAGGGTTATCATACCAAGGCTTGCGGGAAGCCGTTGTGGCTCATCCTTCTTGGCCTTGTTGGATAGCTTTCTGAAATGGGCGCACCAACGGTCTTTAATCGACTTTGCATTTGTGAGCAAAACGCCGTCCTGGTTCCTTATGGCATCATACTTCGTCACAATAAAACTGGCTTGTCTTTGCGACTTGGCCAGCTTATAGATAAGATTCTTCACCTCCACTGTCATAGAGCGGAGCCAGCTGAGCCGACCGAGCCTTTGCCACCACCTTTTATACTCGGCGCTATGCTCGCAATTCCCAGAAGATGGACTCCTTATCCAAAGCACAATTACTTCGCTACAATTTCGCAAAGCATGCCTTTTCGTCCCTTACTGCTTCCTGTACCTCCCTATTCCAACATCCCGTGTCCTTGTCAATGTAGCGCCCTTTCGACGTGCCAAGGACTGTACCCCCGAGTTTCACTATGGACGTCTGCAAATGATGCCAGAGCTCATTTGGTGGCTTCTGTACTAATAGGCATTGTAACGGGAATACTGGATTTCTCAATGCTTATTGCAAGTTCTAAAAGTCGTTTACTTCGCGGTCTCATCTAAAAAAACAATTCATAATACTCATATAATTTACTATAAACAACGTTATATTTAGGAATACTACACATCAGAATATGAATATTTTTTGGGAAAATGGAACATCAGTAAGTAACAAGAACTTGTTTTTGTATGGCAAAAAATTTCATCACCAACAGTGTTGCATCCTAAGATAACACAAAGCAAAATTTAAATTCTTTCGGCAACAGGGTGAAATGATGATTTGTCCCAATTCACACTCCATTCAAGTTTATCAACAACACTGTGTTAACATACAATATAACGTTATAAAATAAAATATTAAAAGTGAATTTAATCATACTTTTGCAACCAAACCGTGATATTACCGCAATATCACGTTTTCGTTGAAAACCAAGAGCACTTTGCAGGTCGCGTGCGCAGTGACTACTGTATTGTTACGTTGTTGAAATAAAACACTCCGAAGTAAGAAACGATGTGACATCGCGATATGACACGGTTGCGCTCTTCTTGCGGTCTCTTTTCCTCATAACTTCGCCAATATTCGTTTAAAAGATACCGCGTTTTTGGAGAAAATAGAATCCGACACGGCGGTTATAAATGAGCATAAAAAAATTTGACTTTTTCGACTTGTCACGTTATTGAAGCAAAGAGGCGATAAGTAATTTATCAGTCATCTAACACTTATAACACAAACTTTGCTTACTTTGTGGCTAGATGGGGCTATGTGAATGGTCCAAGCATATTTATATTCGTTATGGGTGGACGACGTAAATTCTAGGTAATATTACCTAGTCTGGTTATTTTTGCCTTAATCGTTTTCCTTATGGGAATGCCGCGTCTTGCTCCTCGACTTTGTCGGTGTTGACCAGGTTTTGTGTTTCGCGTATATTGACGCATGTGAGAGGTACCGGGTTCGAACTCCAGTTCAGCCATGTACCAGTCTCTTTTCTGAGTTTATATGATTGGAGTATAAAAAACAATTTTCACTGTAATGCAAGATTTTCAATTCCGGTTCAGCAGTGTACAGAGTTTATCGATTGCAAACAACTATTTATATTCTAAATATGTACCTATTATGTCAGTGTGTAGTAGTAACAATACAATATGTTTCATATCCCAGTTGTAATAATATACTCTTCCGTCTCTGAACAAGTACAGAGCAATAGTTAGAAATAGAAACGTTCTTACATTCCTTACATTCCCTTGTACCGCCAATTAGCCAAAAACTACATAGCGCAAAAAAATAAACAGTAGAATAATCATCAAGGTTACCTGGAAGAGATCGCTTGTAGCGATAAGGCCGCCTTTGCTCATATGTGTTCCTTGTTACTGTAACTAATTGATACTGTTATGTTTTGTGACCAATAAAGTGTTTATCTATCATCAAGGACCCGGGGTTCACCTTGACCATAATCCTGGTAAGACCAAAACAAGTAATTACAGAGGAACGACTGTTAACAGGGGACCCCGACCAGATTGGATCATGGTTATACATTCAGTCGCCTGAATGTGAAAACTGAGAAACTTATCACGATGTTTTCCCTCACCGTAAGAGCATCGATACGCCACTCGGTAAATAATAATAATAATAATAATCTTTATTTATTTTACATCAGGATAGAACCAAAAACAGATTGACATAACAGGTACTACACATTATGATAGAAATATTACATTTTTTTTATACAATACAATAATGGTTGTAATTAGTCTAAAGTGGAGTCCCTGCTTTCCAAACTAGGAAAATCCTGTGCTATGGGAAGCAGTTATTCCCATAAAACTAGGCTATTTAAAAAATAGGTAAAATAGTAGCGACTCGTAATTTATCATTTTGTGATTGTGCTCTCAGTGTGATTTTACAGATCAGGTAATTACAGTGGAGCGACTGCTATCTTAACCCCGTGACCTAGTTAACAGGGGACCCTGACCTGGTTGGATCATGTTACATTTCAGGTTTCATCACGATGCTTTCCCTTACCGTAAGAGTATCGATAAATGTTAAACTTATATATCTACATAACTCAGAAAACACTCATTGGTATGGCAACAAAATAAGCAATAACAGAGTAACTGAGAGAAATCATAAAACAGGAAAGGAACTCGTGGCAAGCATTAAGGAGTCCCGCAGAAAACAGTATATTTCGGTACCGCACACCCAAATCACGGACGTACGCATTGCAGTGTGTTTTAGTTATTCCAAACTTGTACGGGAAGAGACAACGGGTACTAGGTTTTGCCTCTCTATGCTTGTATGAAATATCACGGGGATTCGGATCATATGAACAACTTGAAGGGATTTTGTCAAGCTTCTACAAGGGCTCTACACTGAAGATAAAATTATTTATAGTAGGTTTCTACTACTTTGCCGTGTGGTGTCCGGCAGAGTACAATAGAACCAACCCCTTACACTCGTGGGTGTCGTACAAGGCGACTAATGATTTCGAGGCACAAAATCTAAGAGACTCCGTAGGTTTGAAAATGGGCAGCAGCGTTTTCCATTGTTGTACAACACTGCGATCTCCAACCCGCCTGCCAAGCGTGGAGATTATGGCAACAACCTCCCCTTTCGTGGGAGAGGCCCGAAGTCCTGCAGTGAACTGTTATGGGCTGTGATGATGATTATGATGATGATCTACTACTTACTCACTTCTCTTTAAGCGATGCCCAGACACTTTTTTAACCGCGGACGAAAATGAGGGATATTATCAGTTTGATGTGTTTATCTGTGGTGTTTGTATAATTTTAGCTCCCGAAAGGATTGACCGATTTCGATGTGGTTTCCTTTGTTTGAAAGGCAGTTTAATTGAGATCGATTAATAGCTTCGTTTCATTAAAATTACTTTAGTAGTTTAGAAAATAATTGGGTACACGTAAACTTGGACGGGAGTTTTACGACGTTTTTCTGTTGAATTGATCGCGGTTAAAGCCTAATTTACATTAGATTGCTAAACCCCAATTCCTCGTTAAAGAATCAAAATATTACCAAGAACGATTTGAAAAATAATGGGGAAGTAAGATCCTAGTAAATACAAAAAAAATCCGCTACAAATTTTCGAAACACATGATACAGTATGAAAGAGTTTATATTCTTTGCCACGTACAGCGGGTTGCGTAGTTGCATGTCTATTTTTATGTTGTACGGCAGACAAACAGGCAAGCTGGCCACCTGATAGAAAGTGGTCAACGCCCGCCTATAGACATCAGCAACACCAGGGGCGCTACCAATGCGTTGCCCGCGTCTAAAGAGACAACTAATATACATCTTGAACGATCCTATGTCATAGTTCAAAGGAAACACTTCACTTCAGTGGTCACTTATAAGCGAAACTTTTAGAGATGCTCTAAATGGGGCACTCAGAGCGAGACAAGATGAACAGTGGACATAGTAAAAAGTATAATTGTAAATTGTAACAGATACCTTTCATTATTGCAATGTAATATGCCTTTTTTTTACGTATTACTCCTTAATAGTATAAGATGTATTACCCAGATTCAACTTTACTGAACTATTTGATACTTTCCTAGATTCGTTTGTTTACCAAATTACTGTGATTGTGTTGTCCTGTTAATGGCTTCTAAATTGTAAACATGTATGTAGTTAAGGCTCAGAATAAAGTTTCTGTTGGATATACTATAAATAAATAAATAATAAATAAATAAATATTACAAAGTTATAAATGCCGGTAAGCTTAACCACTTATTTCGATTTGAGTCTGAGCCAGCACGTGACTAAACCACATGTGTAATAAGAGTTAGCCATAACACAAGTCATTAACAAAATATACGCTTCGAATACTTGAATTTCACCTTGAGGGTGAAAAACACGCACATGCCTCGCTGAAAACGCTCGTGTCCCTTTTAGGGTGACTTAAAATTTCCTTACTTACTCTGAAGATGATAGTAGCGGAGTTGATGCAAAATTCTCCTAGAGAAAAAAAAAATGGCGTTAATGTCTCGGTTGTGCTCTCGCAAGCGAGGGCCCGGGTTCCGCCTTGAGCATGATCTAGGATTTGGTAGATCAGGCAAGTATAGTGGAGCAACTGCCATCTGACCTCCGTGACCTTGTTAACAGGGGAACCTGACCAGATTGGATTATGGTTACACATATAGTCGCCTGAATGTGTGAATGTGCAGGTTTTGTCACGATGTTTTTTCCCTCATCGTAAAAACATCGGTGAGTGATCAACTAATGTACGTAACTCATAAAAGAGTCATGGGTACATGGCGGCAGTGGGATTCGAACCTGGAATTCTCGCTTACGAATCGGACCCTTTAAATACTAGGCCACCAACGCTACAGCATAATTATAAATGATATTAAATTGAATTTATAAGCTTTTGAAATTTAAAACCCAAAAATAAACTTAAGTGATAATATATATTACAACAAAAAATTAAATTGAACTAATTATCTACATTATATTTAAAAATAAAACTTTATTAAATTGGCTTTCTAAAGTATACCTAGGGGACCTAGTATAATCATCATGGCGTTAATGTATTGGTTATGCTCTTGCGCACGAGGGACCGGGGTACGCCTTGCCCATGATCCAGGATTTGGAAGATCATGTTATTACAGGGGAGCGACTGCCATCTGACCTCCGTGCCCTGCTACGAGAGGAACTTTACCAGATTGGATCATGGTTGCACATTCAATGGTTACACCTGAATGTGCAGGTTTCACAACGATGTTTTCCCTCACCATAAGAGAATCGGTTAGTATTAAACTAATGTCGGTTGGAGATCGCATTGTTATAAATATAAAAATGTAAAATGCTACTGCCCATTTCCCAATCTACGGAAACTGTTGAAACATTTGTCACCTTGTACGATAGCCCAACTGCTAACTATCAATATAATTGTTCAACAAGTCTTAGACCGGTTTCCGAGAAACGAACTCCACGAATTGCCCGTATAATATAATTAGAAAACATATGTATAGAAAATAGTACTTAGAAAAATGGCTTGTATTAGTTTATTTCTCACCAATAAACTACTGAACCGATTTCTCAATATTCTTTGGCAAAAATATAGAAATGTAATTTAATAAGTACCTAAACTAATATTTAAATTTTCACCATAGGCTACAATCTCGGTTTGTTTCAATAAGGATAAACCACTTACCCACTTTCGTCTTATTTTAAAACTAAGCAGGAAACCAACAATGCGCTCAAATTGAGGGCAATTTTCATCTGAAAGGAATATACAAACTTTTCTTCCAGTAAAGCACATTACATCGTATTTACCTACTCACACGCTTAAGACTGAGACGACGTCCCACTAAGCTAAACTGCTTTAATTTTAAAATAGCTCCTCCATACACTAGCTTTTTTCAAGTCTTTATCTCCTGTCCTTAGACTACAGGAGCGATGCAGCGGTTCATAAAATATTGAATTTTCCGTAGGTCAGCATAAAACACACCTCAAAACACCCGCTTATTTCAAGCATTGCTTGCCCCCTACCTGGGTGAGCTCGCTTAACTTTCCCTTTGGTTTCCATTAAATTCTTTACTTTTCAAAAGAAATTAATTAACGTAATCCTAATTCAATAAATTCTTTTTTTCATTTTCATTTTCAGCCTCTAGCTCCTGTACTAAGACTAAGACTGTACAGGAGCATTGCAGCAGTTCATACAATATGCAAGACGTTTACAAGGCGTCGCACAAGCGTGCCTCAGTTTTGACGCCCTAAATTGGTAGGGCTTCGCGTATCTTGAGTCAGTTTTGTTGCATTACAGGCTAACGAGCTTGAGGGCATTATAAGACTTAAGTAGAATTATTACTTGAACCGAAATGAAACTATGAAATTATGTTGTTTTAAGTATTTCATCATTTCAATTTCTGCGCGGCTGGGAATCCAACCCGAGACCACTGCGTGGCAGAATGTTAACCAACTGAACGACTCAGGTCGTCAATTATAATGGCCACCTTATCCCATCAAACCGAAAAATGCCAGAATAAATTTGCAGATAGAAAAGTTGAAGAATAATTTAATTTAATAACTTAATAAAGATGACTTGGGTGTACCTCTATTGTAACTTTCTTTTGAAGACAATAAATTATTTATTATTATTAATTGTACCTAAAACGGCTATGCAAGAGATTTTAAAGTCAGAAGCAGAAGAGACATTGTCACCCTTCAAGGCCGAATACCCAGGCGTGGTAGCAATGTAACTAGCTATTGTACATAGAGCACACTGAAAGTTCTGTGCTCCTGGCCGCTCACAAATGTTTGAATTTCGAATGTTATATATTTTTTTTAATATAAGAAACTGAATCATTGATTTCTATAAAAATTGGCGGGAAATCGCGTGTCAATTGTTTTTATCGCAAGTTGAAGTTCGTCGCCTGACCGATCAAATGGTTTTCGTGTTTTTAAAAATAGTTTGATCGAATGAATAAGCGTTTAAAATGTAATGGAGAATACTTCGAAAAGCAGTAAATACCTACCTACTTACCTAAGGTACATGTAAAATATTTTATAAATGCCTATACCTATTCAAAATAGTACTTAGTAGTTATTATTTGATACCCACTCAGAACATAATCGACTCATACAAAAGCTACAAGTAACATAGCCTTACGTTCAGGTTGATGAAGAATCGTGTGGTATTCCGCTCCCTAGGGAATCATATGTGCTTCCAGGTAAGTGACCCGTGGGTTGGACATTACAAGATTTAGGGGAAAACATGCAACCGTACTGAGGGATTTGTGTCAAGGGGTTTCTTTTGGTACGGTGTAGTCTGTATTACTTATAGGGGTACGGTTTCCATACATATTTTATGTTGGTGCCCTTATTTTTCCATTCTTTCGAGGGTTTGACGTTTTTAATGTACCTATGTTTGTGCAATTGGCCGTTTGCAAATGTGTTCAAATGAGCATGGAATGGACTTCTACATAATAATGAAATCACAAAACAACGTCTTGCGGCGATTTGCGTTATTTTCAATTTAAGTGTTTTATTGTAAACCATTAACCTATAGAAACCCATTTTGTGCACCATTGAATACATTTACTAAAGATATACAAGTTAATTCAATGACTAAACACTCAAATAAATTAAATACTAGCTACCTGCCTACAGGTAGTGAATAGTGGTGATGTCCATTTTCTGATTTATGGAGGTAATAGGTTGACAGCTGGTCTATTTCTTATACGAAACGTCGCTTTTCGGATGCGCGGGCGAAACGATTTTGGTCACACTGCCAACTACGCCCCCACATCCGAAAAGCGAGTTTATTCTTTACTGCGAAAGGATTATTATCAACTGTCTAGCTCGTAAGCTTTCTGCTACTCAATTAAAACGTGCATACAGCTCATCTGGTGGAGATCGGTAACATCTATGACTCGCTTGTGTTTCACATAACAATAAATTACCAGACAGAAAAGTTTACATATACACAAATATTTACTAAACTACTGAACCGATTTTAATGAAACAAAGCTAAGCATCATCTTTATTAAACTTTCAAAGAAAACCACTACCAAATCGGTCGTTCCGTTCGGGAGACAGACACACAGATACACACCTCAAACTTATAACGCCCCACTTTTTCTTCGGAGGTTAAAATGCCTTCGAGCGTGTTCCCTAGTCATTTTATTCTGGACGCCTTCAAGGCTAAATAGGCTGTTCCAAGACAGGCATATTCCATCAACGGCCACATCTTCACCACCAGATGAGATGACGGTCAAATGGCTAGTTCTTATATGAAAAACTGCAGAACTGCAACACTTGAATCGCATTTCCACAAATATATGGACTGACTAATGTTATATTATTGTGGAAAGTTTCGATTTAAAGTTTGTACTTACCTGTACGAAGCTAGACCGTGTCGTTAGTTCATCATAATACCTACTCATAAATTATAACATCTGCATAAGATTTTGTAAGAAAAATATATGCACGATAACTTTGTTTCCTTGGCTTGCTAGCAATGCGGTCGGCATAACCGCAATGCGTTCCCACAGAGTAATATTAAATGAAAAATAGCCTTATAAAGCATTCCCTTGTTGTTGTGGTTTTGATTTTCCGTTTGCGGCCCCATTTATGTAAGTTATGTTTGTAAACCAATGATCTAGGATGTGATTCGGAATGTAATAAAGAATATGGCTGCTGGTACGGTCATGGTCATCTTGGCGTTAATGTCCCGGTTGTGCTACCGTTGACCTCAGTGACCTCAGTGACCTTGTTATCAGGTGAACCTGACCGATCATGGTTACACATTCAGTCCGGTATGCGGGTTTCCTTATGATGTTTTGCCTCACCGTAAGCATCGGTTAGTGTTCAACTACTTAATGTATACCTAAGTAGATGCTTATCCGAAAATATTATAACTATAATTTGTCCAAACTGACTTGTCTTATTTGGTTAAGGAAATTATGTATTTAAATGGATAATGTGCAGCAGTATTAGTTGAAAGTCACATTCTATGTGTTTTTTATACAATTCTCGATATCTATACACAATATACGTAGCGTGATTGAAACGTGATTTTGGGCACCAAATAAGATAAGTCAGTTTATACGGATCATACCTACCTACTGCTCGTTATACCTACCAAAACGAATGAAAATACTATTACTTTAAAAAATTTATATAGGTGGCAATACCAAAAAGACTATTACATCGACACACATTAAAATCTTCTTGCGTCGCCATAGCCTCACCGATTTTTTCGTTATAAACCTGACATTTTGAAAATCGAATTGGCGACGGCAAGCATCATTCCAAAAAAGAATTTTTGCGCGCCTTTGTCACGTTTACAAACATACAAATAAAAAATGGCCAAAACATAAAAAATATAATATCGGAGCCCTTGTTAATTTCTAATTACAGTATTTACGCAAAGTTTTTGAGAAAAAATCGTCAAAATGTATCCGCTAGTGGAGTTCTTCTTCAACCACGGACTGTTGGTGCTGTCACTTGCTATTTATGTGTTTGTGTTCGTATTCTTCGTTCTGGTGACATATTCTGCTACCGAAGCGAAGAGAAGAATCCGCCGTCCTTCTAGCGATATACTGTTTATATCCTAGACGCTTAGAACTGAAGACTGAAGGTAATCAGGTCACGCCTTCAGATTTTTATAATAATGTATTTTTCTGTTATGTCTAACTATGTAAAGATGTAAATAATAATGTTATACGTGCTGCCGTGAGAGATTTTATTATAAAATTGGTTTTTACTAATTACTAGCTGTTTCCCGCGGCTTTCAGTTACCTAAAGTTATTTGTATCTGCTTATTTTAATCTCCCTTCGAAAAAATGCAGCTGTAAAGCAGAATGCATCCTATTTAGCATCATGTCTACAGGTATCTCAAAGGCCGGCACCGCATTCGCTGCCCTTAGGTTGCAGATGTCCTGGACGACGGTTGCCACTTTCCATCAGGTGGACCGTCCGTCCGTGTCATCATCATCATCATCATTATATCCGGCTCCCCCTCCAGTATTCCCATAGACATAACATAACTTTAAATTAGTATTCCATACTGTTCGATTGTGTGATCCCGCTCCGGCCATGTACCAATGACTTTTGTCTGAGTTATGTACATTAGGTAAATACTGACCGATGCTCTTACGGTGAAGGAAAACATCATGATGAAACCTGTACATTCAGGCGACTGGATGTGTAACCATGATCCAATCTGGTCAGGTTTCCCTGGTAGCAGGGTCATGGAGGTCAGATGGCAGTCGCTCCACTGTAATAACCTGACCTGCCAAATCCTGGATCATGGTCAAGGCGGACCTCGGGCTCTCGTGCGCGAGAGCATAACCGGGACATTAACGCTAAGATGAGACTGCTTCGATTGTGTATCGCCTACAACTGTTATAAGTGTCTCTGTCATTATCATCATCATCATCATGATCCCTTATAAGTGTCTCTGTATGTAGTACTAATAAGTCTCTGTGTTCCATAGTTGTGGTGTTCTTCTTTTTTGTGTTCTTGGTATCTACGAAAGGCAGCGGGGTTCCAGTGGGCTATGAATAATATTTTAAAGGTATGTTCCGGGTTTCCTACCGCGTCCCTTTGTTTACGAGTAACCCGATATCCTGGATGCCCGGAACCCCCCGGAAGTAGGAAACCCGGAATATACATTTAAAATGTGTGATAACAACAGCGATAGTTTAAAACATTGTTTAGATACCTATAACTGAACAAATCTGGGAATTCGATTTAAACCTACACTTACCTACTTAAGTACAAATTATGTTTATATAGCTCATCTCTATATTGCTGTGCCCTTACGGGGTATCTTGTACTACTACCATCAATGTACTTGATTATGCAATAAAACTGAATTACTAATTATTACCATATTGATTTGAAAGTTGCACTTTGGCTGACAATTGGATAATAAGGATCACGAGCGTATTCAATTTGGGTGACAATTAAATACTTCGGGTACCCTCGAGCTGATTATATTATAGGAGGTGCGAAATGGATCTCTTTGAATAGCGTAACTCTAACACTAATTCTTAAACTATAACAAACCACTCGGTTTTGGGCCCATTTGATTTGTATTTATGTCGCAGCCATCTGGTTAAATCAGCCATTTAATGAGTAGGCTAGCCTGTTAATTAATCGCCGGCATTCAATTGAATGCCTAGGCCGATAGTTAATGGACCATCAACACTTAACGTTTAACTAGTTGGCTTATTGTAAGCCAGCCCTTTGAAGACGGCTGACGTAAAATCAGGCAGGTGAAATAAATTTAGTTCAAATTTTATCCACTGCAGCACTGGTAGTCATTAAAACAAATATGGCGTCAGACAGCTCGCACAGCAAGCAATGTTTTTGTATTTTTATCGTTTTAACTAAATTTAAAGTGTGGTACCTAGATGTTTTTAAGTAAGAATAAGGATAACTTAATTTGTTCATTTTCTTTTCATACTTACAATTAGAAACAAATTTCTAAGAAAGTTTCGTGCCATTTTATATTTAATATTATAAAATAAGAAAGTGCATTCTTCCTATACTACATTGTTGCAAATAGTATTAACTATTATACTATTTGCAGTTATACCTAAGTTTAAAGTTATTATTGTGGTAAGTACTATAAATTTTATAGGTACTCGCAATGCAATTACTAATAGAATTTGTTGCCACTAATATTTTCGTTTCTAAATAAAAATTATATTTGTTAATTCGTATTTTTTATCTTATATTACGAATGGTCACTCAAACCAAACATATATATTCTAATAACAAAATGGCTAAATAACGTTCAGCCAAGTAGCTGCACGTTACATTCAACTACTTGGCTAGTTGTCATTTAGCCATTTAATTTAATGCCGGCGTTTAATTAACGGACTAGCCTTCTTATTAAATGGCTAATTTAACCAGATGGCTGCGACATTTACATCACCATCAGCATAGGTCAGTCCATTCATAGTAATCATCCGATAAGCACCATTATCATCATCAGCTCCAAGATGACCACAGCTATGCTAAGCATACTTAGTTACATCTGATGTAAGGTAGGTAATATGTATTTTAGTAGCCGTACTTGCTGTCTTGCTCTGATATATTCTTTCCTTTTAGGCCCGGCGCCCACTAGCGGCACGGCCGGCATGGTTGTAATCTCACGCGCGAGTGACCGGGGTGCACCTTGCCATCATCCAGGGTTTGGCAGATCAGGTAATTTCTGGTGAGCAACTGCCTTCTGACCTTAGAGACTCTGTTAACCGGAGAACATGGTCAGATTGGATCATGGTTACACATTCAGTCGTCTGAATGTGCAGTGTTCATCACGTTATTATGCACTTATAAGCATCGGTTAGTGTTCAACTAATGTACATAACCCATAAATGTACTAAACTAAGAAAAGTCTTTTTCACAAGGCGGTACTGGGGATCGAACTCTTTACCTCTTACTTACAATCCGGATCTCTTAACCATTAAGCCACCGATGCTCTCACTGACGGCAACTATGCAACAGTATCCTTAGCCACGTCGGGAAGGCCTTAGGCATGCCTTCGGCGTAGAGCACGCGGGGCGCGGGGGCCATCTTGCCTCGGCATCCCACTGCCGAAGTGTCCCGAGGGATACATTCCGATTGAAGCCGCAAACGGCACGCCTAAACTTTCCGCGACATTGTTATCTATCATATACTAATCATTACCCTACGAACAATTTAAAAATAAAAAGAGTTATGTATTGTCGAAAAAGGATTGCAAACATTTCTTATCTTTAAAAAAGAGCAAAAATCCAGATCATTCTGCTACGTCGCTTTTGACGCTATCTCTGCAATGGAGATTTTAATATTTAAAACAGTCTTCCAGAGATCCGTCAACCTAAATGTTTATAAAATACGTCTCGTTCTCCACAGTAATCGGATTTTGATGTGACAATCTTATTTGTAGCGCACACCACCTAATTTCCTCTATGCCGCCCCTGGAATCACACACTGCCATAAAGGTAGTGTAGGCATCTCGTAAGTGTGTCTTCACACCCCCGCGTTTCGCCAAGTAGGCAATTTGCATGTATATAACATTCTTTGTGAATCGGATTTGCATTCTATTTAAATAAGAATTTTCGTGTGTAATGAGGATTGTGTTGTTTTGGCCTTGGTGGGGTTTGTGTCTGTTCATGTTGTGAAAGAAAGGCAGTACATGACCTTCCACACATACGAAGGTTAATCATTATTATCTATCATGTTTGAATTTGTTTAGCGAAATTTCAAATCATATGTACCTCGTGGGAATTATCAAAAGTTATTTCTTGTCGAATGTCAACGTCCTACGAAATCTATGCACATAGTCCTTCCATACATCCATACATAGATAGAGCTCGTCTAATCTAAAATGACGCGCCCCACTATCGCATTAACGCACACAAGCAAGTTTAAAATATGGACGCAATACATATACAAATGCCGTTGTAATTGGTCATTCAGTTGCCGGTGATATTCAAACGTAGGAGCACGCGTCGTTCATTGGCTCCCACACAGATGAAGTGTCGTTATCAATATTTGCACTCACACATCGAAATCAACTAACTAAGTAGTGGGGCGCGTCATTTTAGACTAGACGAGCTCTACATCATTATTCTCTAATCCTCGAAGAATATTTTTAGTAAAAATTTTAATATTTTCTATCACGTGGGCGGTTTTTGTCGAATGTCTACGTCCTGAAATTTAAGTACATGACACGATTTCGTCCTGTTGTTTGGGATCTGTATGTTATCTACGCTTTCTGTATTTCTTTCTTTGTTATTAATAATTTAATATAAGAAGAAAACAACTAAAGTCTATTATCCCTCCCTCCAGGAACTTTCCCTATTTATCATCATCAACATCTGAACGGTGAATCCCGGCTCGTGCAAGTGCTCTTTCTTCTACACTTCGGTCGGTCTTTGGCATCATCACGACCATTTAACGACTTCGTCGGCCTTCGAATCCAACTCGGTGCTTCCTTCCTATTTATGATGTAGCTAAAAAGTCGAAATCTAGTTTAATTCAAAACATAAAAATGAAAGAACATATCATAATTTAATCATGTATTTTGTTGAAATGCAATTCTGGAGCATATTTGAATACGCATGTTGTTATTTCGTTTCCTAGTTGGCATGGCTGCACGTTGTGGTGGTTGATCTGGAAGTTAAAATTATTATTTTAATAATGATGTAAATTCATTATGCAAATGTTATGAAAATCCAACGTTGGGAGATATGTTCGTTCCTTTAGACTTGACAGTTAATGTGAAATTTTAGTTACATACTCAATTCCAATATGCTCAGTTGTTCCTGGTAGCAGGATCACAAAGGTCAGATGGCAGTCGCTCCACTGCAATTATCTGATCTGCCAAATCCTGGATCATGTCAAGGCGGACCCCGGCACCCTCGTGCGCGAGTACAACCGAGACATTAACGCCAAGAAATTATTTTTGTTGCTTCAATTACTAAAATATTTGCAATTTTTGAGCGTATTTTTCTGTATCTTTGTCAATCTGAATTCATTGAATATGATTGGAATGAAAAGCGTTGATTCATCTCAATCTCTCGCTTCAGTAATTTTAGTAGAATTGTTTACAATATTTCAATTCCACTAACAACATTGGTAATATTAATACCGATTACTATATTTTTCTCTATAAAAATACACCTGTGTCGTACTAATTGAATAAAAAGAATATGGCCTCTCATCCAAAAAAATACGTGGTAAACATTAATGCGACTAATGGCCAATTACCGAATTATCAGTATTCTTCACATCGGTCCTGACACAACTCTAGCGTCGCATTTATCCACAATTCCTTTCATAAATCTCCTTTTATTCTTGCCACTTCGAACCCCAGCTTTTTTAAAAACATTACTGATTTTATCTGTTATTGATATTTATCAGTTTATCTGGCTCGCCCTCTTAAGGGCCTGTTTTCCCAGGCCTACCGTATGATATCGACATAGCATGACTCTATCTTGAACTGGATCTTGAACCCTATCACTATAAACACTTGGTATTTATTGATCATCCGTAAATATCCATAACTCCTATAAGTATACGAGCGGTTTTTTTATACCACTAAGGTGGCAAACAAGCTACGGCCTGCCTGATGATAAGCAGTCACCGTAGCCTATGGATGTTTGCAATACGAGGTACTTTTGGATATACACATACATACAAATATTCAGAATCCTCAATGTTAATACAGTACTAATCGGGCACCGGACACAAGTAAAGAAATATCATAACGACCCGATTGTCCACCGGTCGACAACGGAAATCGTTTTTCTGCATTAGTGTAATTTGCTCTCTAGTGTCTGTGCAAGGCGTCTGATTTAGAATTATTGTGGAGAGAAATTGGTATTAAAATAAATCTACAATATCGCATCTTCCGAGATTATAAACGTACCAATTTAAACTAGAGAAAATTATGCTTCAGTTGCTGCAAGGTAATTGTAGGTAATTTCTTGTCAATTTTCATTTTTAAATTTTTTTTTTTTTTTTTTTTTGTTATACGGCAGACAAACAGGCAAGCGGGCCACCTGATGACAAGTGGTCACCGCCGCCTATGGACATCAGCAACACCAGGTATAACAACAGATATACCAGATCTGGCAATCTGTCGCCATTTTGTTTGATTTTGTATCGCACTGTCAATCCAGTGACAGTGTCAAAGCAAGCACACACATAAATGAACGACAACATTGATGCTTCCGTTTCCGTCCTGCTGTAGTTTATATTTCCCCGGTTTCTTAATGAAACATAAACAGTTCAGCAATATCCACATAATTTTTTAACAATAATTTGTTTTTAGAATGCCGCCATTTCATTATAATGTCACCAGACAGTCCATGCGTTCCATGAGCTGTGTTTCTTCCTAAACATCTGATTTTTGTCCCAATATTTCAAATATTGTCTTACTAATCATTTAAATTCTATCTTACATATAACAGTGATAGTAAAAAACGCACCTCCCTATCGCAGTTATCCGAAACCGTTTTCATGTGTTCCAATTTCTTCTTGTTCCTGAAGACTAACGGAGAAACGGCCGCCATGAAGCCAGCTTTGGAATATTTGTTGTTTTTCACCACACCGATCTGTCAGACGAAGCGGATAGTAATTGATAATTTATTAGGTCTCCTGGTACGGGCACGAGTTGTTTCATGTCCTACATTTTTGTTTGCAAGAACGCTACTGAGTTATTCGTCTCAATTTACTAAAAATACATTCAAAAAGGTCTTTTGATGTAATATTTTATCCCATTTTTATATTACAAAAGTATTCTTCGCTATTGAGAAAAACTAGTTTTTGCCAGGGGCTTCGCTCACGTCAAATTCGGGATAATTTTAAATTTAAAAAAGCTAGTCTCCCTGTGCGAAACAATGAGTACAATTCAAGATCCAGTTGAATTTTAATAATGTACATATCCAAACGTTGCTCATAAGAAGTATAATGTAAAATCTAAAATTATTATCTAAGATGGAAGGCCGGTAAAATAAAGAACTGGTCTTTCATAACATAAACGTTTACCACTTTTGGATATGTTTGTCATGTTCTTATTTACAACTTTACGTTTTACATTCCCTTCGACGAAACTAAGAGGAGACCCACTTCCATCTGTCAATGATGACACATTTGCCATGAAAATCTGGAGCCTAGTTTCTGCATATCAGCCTGTGACGTCTAATCTATCACGTACCTTTTCGCATAAGCACTTGATGATGCAAGCAGCCTTCTCGGGATAAGGCGGGTCCTTTCGCAAGTACTCCAGATCTGATTCAGTTGCGTTGATGTGCACCATGCAGCTTCTGGCTGCACTGGAGAGCGTGTTCTTGACCACCGTCGATATCGGGTTCTCTGTTGTAGTAGAATTTTAAGCATTTATATGGTCTAAATTATCAATAGCTATTTTTTATCATTTATATCTGCAGTAGGTCATGGGACGTATGAAATTATGAGTATGGCACGGGATTTTTGAAGAGGTATATTAGAGGTCTCATTAGATGCGGGCAACGCATTGGTAGCGCCCCTAGGCGGCGGTGACCACTTATACCACGTATTACTTAAAAAAAGGTATATAACTACTGAAGTTACACCAATGACAGTATCATTAGTACTTTACCGTGATAACTCAAATAATTAAACATATTGGAGAAAAGAAAGAAATAATACATTTATTAGAAATTGATAAAATTATCTTCATTGCAATATTAAAAATTGAATCCGAAGTAATACGAGGCTGTACTTGTCTATTTTTACATTACTTCCCGATATCCGAGGAGTTTCAATTTTGTTTATAGTAACAAAACAAATAAAAGTAAGCAGTAAACACAAATCAAAGTACGTAATTATTTCTAGGTAATCAACGTTCGAACACTTGAAATATTTCGGCAGAGATTGTGCAAAAGGAAATTGCAATACTGATAATTATTACGGTTATAATCCAGGCGGAATTGTCGAACAAAATAGTGAGAGTGAAATAGTAAAAGTTCACTTTCCTGTAAGAACGCGTCGATAGTCCATTTCCCCTTCCGAAGTTCCCAACTTACCATATTCGCCGAACGATTTATGAATTAATATAGTTAGCAAAAGTACAATGCGATAAACGAGCATTCTCGATGGGCCTCTTGTGTTCTCTGTCATGTAATAAATATTGTACCACCACATTCGGATGTTGATGATAAAATCTTTACGGTACAATGAATATAAATTTCGTATTTGGGACATGGGCTGGTAAAAACGAATAATGTTTGTTTTCCGTTATTCTTATATTTTGATATTCAATGTACAAAAGTATGTTCGTTTTAGTTTCTTTGTCGGTATAGAAGTTTGGCGTTTTTCGAAAATTTGTTTGGTTTTCTTATGGCATTGTGTTGAGTTCCTGTAGGTAATTTCATCACACCCAGGGAACGTAATACCGAGATCCCGAAATACCGGGATCCCGCAAGTAAAAGGTGTTTGATTTATCGGTGTAAAAAAGTGGATTAACATGTATCAAAAAAAATAAAAAATAATGTTAGGTCACACGATCAGATAGATAACGTGAAATTATTCGTTGATATTTATTTCTTTCCCCACACAACATTTTGTTCGGCGATGAAGCTCACTTTTTGTTGAATTATTAAGTTAATAAACACATGGGGGATCCCGTGCGGGATTTGTGAGACTGAGGAGACACACGGACTCACAAATCGAACTTGAACTTGAACTGACTTTTTCCACAAAAGGGGATAGTCAGTTTAATGAAAACCTGACCTAGATCTGGAAATAACTAATTTGAATTTGTGAAAAAAAGAAAAAGTTTACTTTTGATTCCTGGTTGATTAAGGGCACTTGCTTTATTAATGTGGGATCAGAATAGCGATTTCTGGATGGCCGCTATTATACCTATTTGAGTTTAGTTCCGATTTCACAAGAAAAATGATTTAGTCAATGAAAACATTTTGACTTCTTTCCGCTGCTAGTTTCTGGTAAGGTACATCCATAGGCTACGGTTACTGCTTACCATCAAGTGGACCGTTGTTTGCTATCTTAATGGTAAAAAAATACTTAACATTTTGGATAGTTTCCTTAAATAAAATTTTATTTCTCTTATTTCTTGCAATTCGGTACTTTCTAATTATTTATCCTCAAAGTCTTGCAGCATCCTACGTGATCCCGTTGATACCGGGATTGAGAATAATCAGTCCCCCAAATACCGGGATTGAAATGATCACACCCTTACTCGATGGCGAAAAATACCCATTTGATTAGACGTTTGTTACACTATTACCCAATCGAAAAAACTTACAAGTCACATGGTAGATCCTGTTGCGCATTAAAATATAGATGTTATAATTTTTTCAAGATCTTTTTGGTTCTCGTTTAAGAACGACAAAATTTCTTCTTTTTTGGTTGTTCAATCAAATAATTATGTACCAGCCTCCTCAAATACAACCTTCAGGTGGCCAGTATTGTTCTGACAATAATAACGAACATTCTAGAGCTTCACATGAAATTAATAATTCAGCTTTAATTACAATAATTAGATTCAGTAGTTAATCTCCACGTATTGTGTTAGCGTCAACCCTATGATCCCGGTATAAATTATCTTCCAAACCGTAGCCGTGATGTTATTACAGTAAATTGGCCGTAATGTCCACAAACTGCCCAGAACATATATCAGCATGGACATCGGAAATGATGAAAACAATAGGGTGTAATAGTTTCATAAGTTATAATGACTTTGAAATGTTTTTAGAAGGTTGTTGATCCATTTTTAGCTTTTGGATTATTACCTAGCTAGACAGACAACATGGACAAACAACAGGTTAAGTACATACTTACGACGTTGACGCAACGACCCAAAATGAGTCTTGGTCTCCGACTAAGATGTTCCATTCCACTGTCCTGTGCCACCTCCTGACAACAGTCAGCCCGGAGTTCCAACAGGTCTCTTTCCATTTCATCACTCCAGCGATACCTTGGACGGCCGACCGGTTAAGTATTCCATACATAGCCTGAACTGAAGTTTTGAAACTCCCTTGACTGAGTTGGTAGGTATAACGCTAATTCATTCGTTGTTTGTATGGTAGACCAATACAAATAAGCTTGTAGCATGTACGTTCATATCTTTCTTCATAAATCAATATATCTATTGATATCATTTCGCTGATTCCACGTAGCTTTCTAAGTCATGTACACTGTATACAGATGGAGAGCTTCGAAAATTCTTTTAAAGTTCCATTGCAAAAGTACAGTTTAAAATGAAAATGAAAATGAAATGAAATGAAAAAATGAAAAAGTATTTATTGAATTAGGATTACGTTAATTAATCTCTTTTCAAAAGTCAAAAATCTAACGGAAAACAAAGGGAAGTTAAGCGAGCTCATCCAGGTAGGGGGCGACGCATGCAGACCGATCAGCGCGTACGAGGGCTTACTCCGGCGAGACACCGGGCACCGATACGCGCCACGCACATAACCGCCTAGGCGAATCATGTGCGGCGCGCGCCCGGCCCCAGCCAGCCCGCCGGCGCTCACACCCGCACGCACCAGCCGGCCTACCCGCGTCGCCCCCTGAGCTCGGAACAAATAAGTAAAAAGAATGTCGTCTGTCTGTCAGTATGCCGCTTCAGTTAGGAAAATGACCATCTGTGGGAAAAAGAAACGGCAAGAAACCCACAGGTACATTTAAATATGATTACATTGCATTGATACATTTATCAATTTAATTTTTAAAGATAATTGTTGTAATCAAATGCCTTTAAGAGTAACGAATAAAAAGTATGCCAGATAATATTTTCGGATTCAGTTTGAAATCAATTTGGGCTCTTCTACTTCCAAGGCTTCGCTGCACAAATATTTGTTGCCGTTTGTTATGTTGCAAAGATTATTCCGATAAATGTTGGTACGTACTTTCTCTTACAAAAATTTCTCGATTTCGTTAAAATAAAAATAGTCTAGAAGCAACAGCTATTTCGTCTTTCCTTTTCTCTTAAGTTGGGAGTGGTTAGAATAGAATAGAATAGAATAATAATTTATTCGACATTTACATGTGGGAGTAAGTGTATAGAAATTAAAGAAATATGAAGAATAAATCCATGTATATTATTGCAAATAACATACTAAATAGACAGCAACAGATCGAGAGGACATATTTTATTAAATTAAGCAATTTACTTAGAATTAGCAAAATACAGACAAATTCACAATCATTAAAATTGTTATATCTAATGAAAGCAAATAGAACATCGAAATAATACGAATTATACGATTAATCAAGATTACCTGAGGAAGACAGCTCAGAGCACTGGTGGTGCCGTGTCCGCAGTCGGACAACGTCTGACCTGTCGAGAGCGATGGCCGCTTTCTTATATACTGCGGTGTACCCGCATGTGTGGTTTTTAAGTTAAGAACACTACCGACATTTTATAAAAATGAAGATAAATAAAATAATAATCTTATTTCCCACATACATTTTTACTTACGTTATATACCTATATAACGTAATGTTATGTACCTACCTGGGTACACTAGGTAGGTGTAACAAAATGCCGAAACGGTTCCAGCTCAGCATATTGCCACAGCCGAGGCTGCGACGCTGAGTTTCGGCTGAATCCGGTTGATGAGATGGCGTACGTCCATAATTAAAAGTTTATATTTGTTCATTAGTAACCTTAATACTAATAATGGGTATTTACAAACATAACAAAAATAAAAATAAACCAATTTAACATATCAATTAAAGATGTCCTAATTTTCAATCAGATAGTCGTGTATATGTGTGTGTGTGCGTGGTGTGTATAAGTGTGTTGTGTGCAAGTAATAATATCCCCAAATTCAAAATAGCGACATGTATTACCATTATTATTGACAATACCCAAAACATAAATGAGACTCTAAATATCTAAATGAGTCTAAGATGAGATACATATAATATGCGCTTTAATATTACGTACAGAAATTTGTGTGTACATAACCTATCGTAGATCTAATGTGAATGTTAAAAATTATATTGTAAACTAGAAATTGAAAGAAAGTCACTCAGCAGCCAATTGCGCTCTTAAAAAATGTTCTTGCATTTTTACCTTATAAATGTGGATAGAGGTTCATGGTTCATGTTCCTACATAAAAATAGTCATGGAAATTTTAATTGTCTTAATACTTTTTGGGATATGTGTGTAACCAATCGCCTTGTTTACAGTTTACGAAAAATACAAATTTAATTAGAAACAAGTGTTTGCAAATAGGTTATTTTCTAGGAGAGATAGAAACTGATTTTATGATTAAGTATAAAGCATATTTTTTTATAACTTTGCCTTATTTTTTTCATGGAATACTGTCTCTTATTTTTACATAATATTAAATAAACTTACACAAACATCTTCACTGTAAATTTTCAGTTACGTCGTATTTCTGCCACTTTTCTTAATATTTACTGCTACTGTTGTTTCATTTGGTATTCAATGATAACTCTTGTATTCAAGTGACAGGTTTATTATTTACATCTTAAACATAATACACAAACAAAATACTATAATAAATATTAAAACTACGTATCAATAAAAACCTTACTTTAAATTACTTAAACAGGTAAAATATTTGCTCCAACTCCCCTGAATGCGGAAATGTGCCCTGAAGGCTGGCTGCGTTGCCGTTGTTCTAGTAACTAAATACTGTTTTATATAAAATATTACTTTAGCCCATAAACGCAAATAGCGGTAAAAATGTTGAGGTAATTTTCCCACTCAAAGTGCATATTCCATTGTGCATTAATTTGACAAAGTCACTTCAGTGGCCGAACACGAAATCAATTTGTTCGAATCAAGCAGCTAAAGCCCATGGAAGCCATTAATTAAGCTAGCAACGTAGGTAAATAGATCCGTCGGTTACAAATTGAACTGTTTTGCCTATCGCATGGCACCATTCATCAAAGCCTTAAATTAAGCTAGTCCAGATAGCTTCATCTATCTGTCTGGACCCTAGTGGCTTGATAAGTAAGTGAGTATAGAACCTATTGGACAAATAGATGATACTGGATAAATAGTCCTTCTTTACTGCAGTATCTTTTTAATGTTTCTCCTTGTCTCTAGAGTAGAGTAGTACCAACCCTGTGTCGTTCATGATGGCATAATTAGGTCGTAAGTAGGCTCTATTCAGTGTTCGACAGATGGTACGTAGCTATAACAATGGTATCAATGACAGCAATGTGTGAACGACTTGATTGGTGCACTGTGTACAACTACGAATGTCATTCATACATTTTGACTGCGATATGTAAGCATCGGACCATCTAGAGGTCCTACGTGACCGACATCTAAGCAGACTAGAAAGTTCTGTTTGTATGTTTCCTGTACTGCGAAGCGAGCATCTCAGTTTTGTTTTTCCAGGATCCGGATTTATTTAATTGTTTCATTATTCTTTTATTTACCCGAAGTATTCTTAGAATTCAATATCGGTGAAAATATGATTACGATTTTTCCAGAAGCGTTTGTTACTGAGAAATGTTTGTCTGCAGAAGAATAAGAAAAGAAAAGAGAATCGGAAATGTTATTTTCGTTTACATCATTTTTAATGAATTTAATATCCACTCGTAACTGAGTCCGAGGGTTCAATGTTTTGCAAAAGTTAAATAATATGCTATGGTTTAATTTTAGTCAAACTATATGGAAATGACTCTTGCAATGTTAAATCGGACTATGGGTTTTCGGAAATGGAATACACTGATATAATCACCAGGATATTACCAGTACAATAGACAGAGGTGTATTTCAAATGCGAGCATTTTTTTCAACTATATTACCGTGTTTTTGTCACTTTATGAATTTTTAAAAGTAGGATTTGGTTTAGTTACTTAGTGAATGGCCTGCACGGAGTTGATGGAGCCCTTCCGGGTAGTGGTGATGTCTATTCAATATCATCATCATCAGCCAATTGGCAGTCCACTGTTGAACGTAGGCTTCTGGGGCATATCACTTGATCAGTCCCCAGTTTTGCGGAACTAGTGACTGGCAGACTATTTGAAAAAATCGTCGTTCCATCTAGTCACAGGTTCTTCTATGCCACATTTGACCATTCGTGGTCATCGCTCGAGAGCACATCATCCGAACGGCTATCGGTTCTACGGTAAATTATAACTAGCCCACTGCCATTTTGTTTTTGAAATTCGGGGTAGGTATATCATTTTATCGTAATATTTAGTCGTCATATAAAATCAATAAAGATATTGAATCTATCTGGGTGAAACTTTAGCCATAATATCGCTTTTTAGTCACAAATGGTATCTAATTCGAATTTATCAAACTAAAGCCTAAAAGGTACATATTATTCGAGAATTTCCTGTTTCGCTATTGGTGACGAAACAGCAATCGTTTACCGACTTGACAACTTCCCTAGTCGCGGAGAAATGGCAAAAAACAACGTTCCATAAACAAATGGTCACAAGTCCGTCACTGTTCCGCCGGATGGTGAATGTGTCCGGTCAACGATAGTTGGCAACGTCATGTTTATTTTATGACGTCATTACGAGCTGTAATGGTATCCTGGATGAGCGGAGATTGAGCGTTATTACGATCTCAAGTAAAAAGAATAATGGTCCCTATATCTTTTTGGAAACCGTGTTTTTAGCACATATACTTAGGATCTTTTTACCTTCTTTGGCAGATTTCGTGTTTAAAATATAAATTTCATAAATTCCTGGTTTTCTTGGAGAGAAAAGAAGAAGAAAGGGATATTTATTAAACGTTATAAACACGGAATTTAAAAAGCATTTCGGAATTCGGGTTTGCTTTCTTTTTCATAAAAACTTTGAAATGATAAAACTTTACACTTTATATGAAAGAACAAATTTGTCTTGACTTTCGAAATAGGACCAGTGGGACCACGTTATTACAATTTTATGCGTGTGAGGCGGCATACTACGTTCAAGTTACCTAGCTTTTATTGGACATTTTCGAACAAATATTTAAACAGTTCCAAAATAGGGCAGCCAATTACTGGCCTCAAAAGAAAGTTTTATCGGCAGCATTCAATTCAGTTCTATTATTGTCCCAAGTTCTACGTGTCGACAAATTTCGACTGGCGCGTTGCTATTGTTTGTCTCTTGCCACGCTTCTGGCGGCGGCCTTACTTTGTCTGCTTCACAATGCGAAGACTCGAAGAGTTGACTTTTGTCCTCTTTGCACCTGCGAAAATGTTCGGCGAATTTTGCTTTTCTTGGCCTGATTTCTCGACAGGCCTGCGCAGTTGTTGACGTTTTTGCACAGTCTGATTGTTGGTTGTGCTATTTGCGGTCAGGTTGCGGACGAACAAATATTATTGTGACAAAACGTACGGACTGAGAGAACACTCTCTTAAACTTAGAAAAACTTCTTTCATGTAATTGACGATCATACAAATTTACCAGCAATGCGACATCTCGCCCAAATACCTCGCCACGTGAGGTTACCAACCGTTGCAGTTTGTGAGGATGCATGTACGTGAAGTTCGATCACAATTATTTAAGCCGCTTCATACTTTTACCTAACCCAGCTATAATATTTTGGTCTGGGTGTTCTATGAAGGTGTGTAATAAGTAATAAGAATGTATATAAAAGTATTTAAGAAGTATGTCAGTTACCTAGCAGCAATTACTATTCAAGCATTTGCAAGTTTTAAGCATTGCTTAGATTAGGGCTAGGTGGCGCAGTGTGAATTTGCTCACGAATTTAATAATAAAGAAAATTGCTTATTGTCAGGGCATTTTCTGAGGAGGATGACGAAAAGAAGCAACACCATTAGTGGTACCGCCTTCTAATTCTAATCTTCATCGTCCTTCCTCTTGACCCCCTATGCAAAAAATATATAATTTGTAGAAAAATAATACCTTTGCCCTCTTAAAAAAAAGGTGTAGCAAAACCTAATAGCGAGAGCATGGCTAATTGTTTACAATAATTGATTAAACTCGTCAAAAGAATGAAGTTGCGAAATGTAATTCTATCGTAGTACGTACTCACAAGTGTTAGAAAAATAAACATATTCTAATGTCGAAAATCACCACAACCATAAGAATACCTATATAAGTATTTTCTATGTTAATTAAAATACTGGGCCTGATATTGAGAAGCTACTTCCTAAAAGGTGTGCTGAAAGTGTTGCAAAACTGAGGACGGGGTCTATACAATTTTTGTCTATTGTTCTCTTTGTAAAGAATCCGTCGCAGTTGAGCCGAAAAAATAGCGACGCGGTATTTCTGTGGAAACTCTATTTCCCGACCGATATTCGTATTCAGCCAGAATTTCACACATCATATTTCACATTCGAAAATTTCGAAGTGGCAATCAATATAGTATGGCAAAGCTCCAAGTGCAAAGTGAGAGAGTCATAATTCAAAGGATATAGTGGGTCTCGGGAGTTACGTCTGGTGAAACTTTACCTGCACCCGAATGCGTCATCAATTTCTGCATCATCAGATTATTACGTTATCTTCGACGCTAATGTTATGTTATTCGTGATAATGTTCGATAATATTATAAGGAGATTAGTAAAGGACTTTTTGTAGGTAAAGTAATGAAGACATTCACCAACCTCGAAGTTCTATTACAAAATGTAATGTTTCAAAATATTTAACACTTTGTGTTGTGTCTTCGTGATAGAACTCCATTATGAATTAAAACAATTTAAAAAATTGCAACCAGTTTCAAATTATTTCGAGGTATTTCGAAACCAATTTAATAAAATTTGTGTAATAAAGTGGAACTAGCGTCATTGGTTCATCGGTTCAAACAAATTTCGTTAGAGCCAAATTTCCAGTGAAAATGAAATGATAAATGAATGAATGATGTCTAAAAATTTGTAAATTTTTAGATATCATTAGTTTTCCCTCACGGCTAAGATTGCATGGATTAAAATAAAATAAATGAAATTTATTTAGCTGCCAGTTGTCCTAGTCGTAATAAAAGCTTGAAATTAATTTTTTTTGCTTGCGGCCTGATGGTAAGCAGTCGCCGCAGCCTATGGACGAAAATATTTTTTATTTGTATTTATGTTCATAATTTGGTCGTAAACAACATCGACGTGGTCGTGATCGTGTGGTGGTTAAAGGATCTTGTAATTAGTCGATTTGGCACTTAGATATTTGTAGTATAAGTAATATGTGTGTATTATTATTATAGAGCTTCTGATTAAGTAATTTGCCATGCAATCAGCAGCAATTATTTACTCTTTTATCTTCATAGGTAGTATGTAATGCTTCCCAACTATCTTTAGCGTTTTTTGCCTTCCTAATAAGCACTGAGCTGTGTGTTTTAACCATTAGTAATATTTTATACTTTCTTTTGCGTTTTTTGCCTTCCAAACATGCGCAAAGCAATGTGTTTTAACCACTATTAATAACTTAGCGCGTTCTATCTGATCTTTCTTTACACCTAATTTAGCTATCGGCGTAAATTCCCATTATATCCTTCGTAATGAGATAAAGTTACGCCTGAAATTTTCATGTGAAATAATTCGTCGTTCTGTCCATATACTTTCTCAAAAATAAAAGATTGTTGCTCATTTTTACGCTCTACTTTCCATTTCAATACATTTTTGCAAAAAAATACATTGATAGATTTCACCAATAATTTCTTGATTTTACCTACATACTTTTCATGTACTCTTCTGTAATCTTCTTTGTTGGTCTGCCTTGTACTACTACAGACTTTATAGTTCGAGTTGTTGCTACTCTGCCGGACACCGCACGGCGGCGGTGTTGTGGGCCCTAATTGGACTCGTAATTGAAAAGCAAGGATTGATACGGATCAATGCTCGCAAAGGGGAGTTACGGGACAGTATGTTCTCGCAAAGTGGAATTGAATGGAATTTGTGATATTCCAGGAACACAAACTTCATCTATTGGCACAGAATATCTATCTATACCAACGCTCTTGGCTGAATGACCTTTGAAAACCTTGACGTGCAATCTGGTTCCGTCGGACAGCAAAGGTTGTATTGTATCACACATTTATGTTATGAACGCGGCAACTTCTAGTTTAAACTCGTGTTAGGGAAATAATTCAAGAACTGCAAAGTTCGCAGCCACGGTATGCAGTAACGTTGTTTAGTCTACTCAAACTAAGAACAGAGTTGTTTGTAGGTCTGAAACATTAGCAATTGTAATGAACAGATAATTCATAATCCCTGTACTAATGGCTAGTGCTTACCACCTATTGCTAACGACTATATTATGCTTTTATAGTGATAATTTAGTTTTCCAATCATTTTCATTTCATGGTAAAAACATTGGTCTACCTAAAGATAAAGTCTTAAGGCTCTGAATTTGGTAAACATGTGTGAGTGCGATTAAGAAACTCACAAAAGAAAAGCTATTCGAAAGAAAGACTCAAATATCCAATGTTATTAACCCCTAAAGGCAAAACATTATAAACCTCTGGCTATCTTCTCGTCGATGTTATATTAGGCATTTTGAAAGCCGCAGAAGCAGTCCACTTTCAGACAAGACGCCGAGATTACAGTTCACACTTGAGATATTCAGATACAATGGCACGAATTTTACGCATGAGAAGCTGCAAATATTGTAAGATTGTATTAGCATACTCCTAAGGTTCCATCGTCCCAAATACGAAACATTAAATTTTGAATTTCGCAACCAAAAATCGTGAGGGAGAGGGCTGTGTCGGAATACACGGCCGTTTGTTGTAACTTGAAATGTCAAATCATTATGTCAAAATCATAGGTAGTGATACAAACACGCAAGTTAGAACCACTGGCAAACCGAAGGGACTTTGGCTCCCTGTGTGTGTTCTATCGGCTGTACAATAGGGAGTTTTCCGAGGAACTTTTCGATCTGGTGCCCACAGCACAATTCCGCCATTGCACCACCCGCCGTGGGCTGGGTACCCATCCCCACTACGTAGACCCTCTGTTGGTCATGACGCGAAGGTTCGAAAGAACGTTTCTCGCTCGTACGATTCGGATGTGGAATGAGCTCCCAGCCACAGTGTTTCCTTTGGACTATGACATGGGATCGTTCAAGAGGTATATTAGATGTCTCTTCAGAGGCGGGCAACGCATTAGTGACTCCCCTGGTGTTGCTGATGTCCATAGACGGCGGTGACCACTTTCTATCAGGTGGCCCGCTTGCCTGTTGGTCTGCCGTATAACATAAAAAAAAAAGAAAAAAACATAAAGAAGTGATCGGTGGGAGAGGTAGTTGTGCTCGCGGAGTAGGCGTCGTATTACTAAGCGTATCTTTGCATCTTTGAGACGCTCTCTAAAGCGCCTCGCTCGATCAGCGCCAAACATTGGATTACCCACGTGTGGCCCATAACCCCTTCTTACCGACGATACCGTAATTTGTATTTCTTTCTAGATCTTGCATGGGCTTGGGCATATTTGATTTTCGATTATTTCGTTTACACTTTTTGCTTAATTTTTACTGTAAAAATGGTTTAAATTGTACCTATTTTTATCACGTGTGAGTCGTATTTTAGAAATGTGCGGGAGCGCACGTTTCGTTCATTCAATGTAGTGGCCCTCTGCGCCGCTAAACAATAATACTAGGTTTATATTTCTAAGACTAACTCATTTTTCTTCTTAGTATTTTAATGGTTGTAGGCTATATAAGTTAGTAATCCAAAATTGAGCATTTAATTTTCAAGAAAGGATCTCGAAGCCACCTACGAGTCGACGCCAATGTCGAATGACTATAAAATGTTCTGCCAGTCTGTGGGAGTGAAGGAAAAGGGAAAGAAAACTGTCAAATCGAACTTTAATTAATTTGTTTGCTATTCAGTTAGGTCGGTATACGAGGAAACCTCTTCCTCGCCAATGTTGGCAATAGCGATTGTGAATGAAAAGTGAATTACCTATATGGCCGAGTTCCTGTGGTCAGGGAAACGAGGTTCAATGGACGATCTTGTTTGCGTCGTAGGGGAAACATTTGGTTCGCGCAATGTAGGTTGCTGTCAAGCTGACGTGTTGCCGACCCCAACGAACTTACATATAGTTATATATAGTTTATAGGGGGTAACCATATATAGGTCTCCTGGTATCTTTGCCTGGAGAAATTGGACGCATTTTGACAGATTTTTATGAATTTCTTAGGGTAAAGATAATCTAGGAGATAACCTCGGATGAACGATTATTAGTTCGCTGGCCAATTCGAAGTTTGCGCGAGCTCCTTGGTTATAGGTTATAGATAGATACAAAGGTATTCGACGAGATTTCCACATTCTGTGATAGCTTTTTCTGCTGTTTTCTTCACAGTAACATACGAATACATACACGATGATCAATGATTTAATTTTGAAAAACTGAAAACAGGGCCGTTCTACTATTGATTATTTCAATGATAACTACAGTTTTGTGTGCTGCAAGCAAACTCTTTATTACCGCGATAATTTGATTCGATAAGCCCTAATTTTTTAACACTTGCCTTGTGGTTTCTTTTAAGCAAGTACTTATCATCCTCCGATTTTGAAAAGAAACAATCTGAAGAGCGATTTTGATCCAACTGCTTTCAATTCTCACGTATCTCAACTCACAAAACTTGTATCAATGTGTATTGTATCAATTTTCAATTCTCTTTTTCCCATTTTGCGAGAATATTATTCATTTATGATTGTAGGTTATTACTGGGATTACATAATGGGAAATTAAAAAAAATATTTTCACTACTAACCTTTTATTGTTTTTTGTGAAATTTATATTTTGTTACTTTATAAGATGATAAATAAACTATTATTTATTTATTTATTTATTTTTAACCCGTAGTGTTAAGTTTTACTAACTAGGTATGGATAATGTATGTAATTTATTTTGTGTACTGTCTGAAATAAAATTTATTATTGTTGTTATTATTCTATTTATTTTCTTTCTTAGATTTAATTTTAATTAATATAAATATAAATTATACACATTATAAAAAACCTCAAGTTTTCACAATATTAAAAATAAAGATTACAAAAAACCTGAATCTACAGTACCGCCAGCACTGGGGCGAGGCCTAAGCTACCGGCGGTTAGGGCTGCAGAAACAGAAACCTGACAGTATGCGCCGTCTCCGAGAGAACCGCCTTCTGGATCTGACCCTTGAATCAACCATCTAGCGAGACACTCTTAAGGTGTGGTGTTGGTCGAGGCTCTTCGCTATGAGACCATCCACTGATACAACTATCGGAACAATGATCGTCGAATCAACATCCCATATGGCGGTCACCTTATTATTATTACTATTATTATATTCGATGGCTTTTCCACATTCTGTGATAGCTTTCTCTGCTGTTTTACACATACGCATGCATAATAATCAATTATTTTATTTCCCAACTTCCAACTTCTACATTTTCGATTTCCCCCTATTTTTCCATTCCCGCCTATTTCTCCAATTTGGAAACGGGGCCAATCTACCATCGATTCTTTCAATGAGTAGTTCTGTGTAATGTAGATAATGTAGTCAGTTTTGAGTGTCTGCAAGCAAACTATTTATGAACTCGTTTGCTGCCAAGGCTGGTGCGATTTAATACATAATACCTTTATTTCTTTCCCACAATTTGATTAGGTAAGCCCTAATTTTTTTTATCCACCGATTTTGAAAGGAAATAATTTTCACGTATCTCAACTTACATAACTTGTATCAATGTGTGTTGTATCAATTTTCAATTCTCTTTTACCCATTTTGCGAGTATATTTTTCATTTAAGATATTCGACGAATTTTCTACTTTTTTGCTTCCTTTACACACTTACACATACATAATATTTAATTATTTGCGTTGTGGTTTATTTTAAACATGTATCATTCATAGTTTTTGAAAAGAAATAATCTGAGGAGCGATTTTGATCCAACTGCTTTCAATTTTCACGTATCTCAACTTACGTAACTTGTATCAATGTGTGTTATATAAATTTTCAATTCTTCTTTTCCCTCATTATGTATGTCCTTGTTTTATAATTTTAATTTTTTGCATTTGCCTTACCTTACCTATGGTGTCGTAAGAAATTAAGAAATTTCGATCCTCTCTTTTCTCTTTTCCACCAATATTTTAAAACTTAGGTACATTATGTTCAAGCTTTTCATAAGCAATACATATTTCATTAGAAATTTATTCCCGTTTTACTGCGTGCCCAAAAAGAAGGAAAATAATTATTGTAATTTTATTCGGCTACTTTTTAATGTAGCTACAGAGATGAGTAAACACGCAAGTCAGCAAAAGTTCGTTTGAAAGAAAAACGGCTTGCAAATATAGGTCATGCGTATAATGCTCACGCACTGGTTTTGTATCTATTCCCTTGTGTTGCGATTACAGGGTGTAGCTTCGATTTCAGTAAAGTTTGAATTTGTCGACGGGTGGCAATTTTCGTATTTTGAAAGATCATTCTAAAGTGAATACTATTCCATTCGTTTAATAGATGGAATACAATTATATAAAATTATCCTAATTTTAAAAACGCTTATTTCAACTAACAAAGAGATAAAAAATTTGGCCCAGGTCTCTCGAATTTGGAAAGGTCTGGCTGGCTGCGTTGCACTGCTGGATAGTAAGACTTATAACCCAAGGGTTTCAACGCCAATATAATTGCCACCGAGACTAGCATATTTGCGCCGCTTAGCATTATTAGCTGTGACAGCACACAGCTGGAACACAGTGGAAGATAGGACGGCGCAAGGGTATCTTTGCAAGTAGCAATCCAGACCAAAAGCCGTCCCAGTTTCCAGGAGGTAATTGTCATTCCATCAGGCTTCTTACCATCGTCGCGGGCTAATCCACTCGGTTCTAGCAATGCGGGTGCACCAGCGGAGGTAAAGGCCCGACAGATCACATCATTGAGTTCCACCTGCTGAGGAATGCGACCAGCTCTCCTGCTACAAGACAGGCCATGGTGGCCGAGCTGGTCAACAGGGAGACCACAATGGCATTGACGCGGGGAGCGGTACATTTTGCGCCAAGACGAAGGGCTGTGGCAAGCCTGAATGTCGCACCGTCGAGCAGAGTGCCGATGTTCCTAGATGCCATTGCCTGTAGCCAGAGGCCTGACTCCTAATCACCAGCTGCTCACACAAGAATAATTACACTAAAAAGTTCTGACAAAAACCATAACTAGTTGTGAGCAAAGGCGGCCTTTGCAGCGATCCCTATCAGGCAACCTTCTAAAGAACTGCTTGAATACACAGGCAAGTCAACAACATGGACTTATACTAGCAAACTTATACTTAATACAAAGTATAAATATACACCTACATGCGAATATACACATATAAAAAAACTAAAAAAAATATAGACAATACACCTACAAAAACTACATAAAAAATTGCCAATTAAGGACATCAAAATTCATATGCCAGCCGAGAGGAGATGCGTGACTCGGAGTGACGAATCTCTTTGGGTAACTGATTCCACAAGACGGTAGCTTTCACAGTAAAGGACTCTTTCAAATAGCCAGATCGAGTAAACGGTAGCCTCAGAGTCCCCAGTCACCCAGGCCTAGCGAATAGGCAATGATGCCTGGCCCCAGGAGAAAAAAAAATAGATTTATAACGGAACAGAGGGTTTGTTTCACGGTGTTGTCTAGGTGACTAAAAGAGCATGATGTTTCTACAGCTGACAACACCGCAAAACGTACATAAATTTTGGAACAAATAGACGGCTATTAATTTGGAGTAAGTGGTCCATAATGTTATTTGAAATTTTGGATGTTTGTCAATAAAATATTGGAAGGAATCATCAAAAATTGGGGAACCTAGACGGTGAAGCGAGACTTTGTCGGCGAGTGTGAATACTTGGTTTCTATTGGTAGTATTGTTAAACATTTGTCTTTAATGTTTTGGAATATAAAAAGCTATCCCTTCGTTTATGCTACATGGTTAAATGTCCAAGTTTTAATGCCAGAGATTGAAAAAGGTAGGTACCGTTTTTATTTGGTGGCTTTTAGGTACTTGTTAAACCTGGGGTCTAATAACATCAACGGTTGCAAACACGTCTCGCACAGGCTGCCTTTACACGTGGAATAGTTAGATGTCATTCCTCATAGGAATCGTATTCCCTACATTATTTGGAAAACATTTTTGTCGATTTGTTTCACAACATATAAATAAATAAATAAATAAATATTCGTGGACAAATTTACACAGCGCCATCTAGCCCCAAACTAAGCAAAGCTTGTACTATGGGTGCTAGATAACTGATATACTTCTTAAATACTTTTTAAATACATACTTATTATACATAGATCACCCAGACCCGTAACAGAAATTATAATTCATCATTTCAATTTCTGCCCGGCCGGGAATCGTACCCGGGACCTCTTGCGTGGCAGACCGGCATGTTGACCATTGAACCACACAGGTCGTCAAAGAAATCTTCTCAGGTATGAAAGAAACATATGATTAGTGCTGTGACTGGTCCGTTACTTGCTGGGAAATATTGGACAGGTCCCACCCCAAATCTACCACTACAGAGACTAGTGCCCCAGTTATTAATAGGTTCAAGGAACTGTCAATTCCCAAGGAATCCTCAGACTGTTTGTAAAGCGAGCTCATTATTTATATAACAATTCCTTGAATCTTGCTATTTTTATATTTCCATAAATTGTAGTAATGGAGCAGTATCAATAGTAGTAATAGGCACTTTTTTCTTTTATTTCAATTTTTTTTCTTCAAATTTTCAACCTCCTTAAGTACGTTGTTCCAAGCAGTCGGTAAGTCAAATCATCCTGTGCCACGCTTCTACTCCCGGCACGTCCCACAATTTCCTGTCTCTAGTCGCTCTGTTTCAAACTCTCGGTTCCCTATTTAGAGGTTGAAAATACAACACGCTGTAGGTATAAATATAATGGCACATTATTGGCAGGAACATGGTTTTACATCATAAATAAAAGAGAATGTGTGAATTTTTGATGATCATGCATGTTTACAAGGTGGTTCTTAACCGATTTCTTTATGAGCGTAAATATATACTTAAATATTTAAGCGAAACTTATGAGAACCGAAGACCTTCTTGTTTGTGAAAATGATAGGTTGGTATAAAATAAAATTGTGTATATTATGGCGAAGACCAAACGCAGTGCCGGCAAAAGCAATCGTATTTGCACTAGTGTTCCCCGCGAATTCGTCCGCGTGGACCAGTTTTGGCACTTTATGTCCAACAGAATATATTTTTACATTCTCGGCCACCCCGTGATGGTGTACCATGCCATACCATACAATTTCATAACCTACCTATTACCTACAATTTGTGGAAACCTTGTGTCCTTTCGTGGAAAATTCTATTTTAGTTTTTTACGTCTTCGTACTAAAATACCTTTACTTTCCCTTGTCTACTATTATTCAATATCCAAAGCCGAGAGCATGTATCATCGGTGAGATTACCCTAGAAGCTTGACGGTTTACTTCATTACGAGCCAGAAAAGATTTGTATTATCATCATTATCATTAGCACATTGTTGCTGGACTGGAGCCACCATAGATTTTATCAATGGGAGCCGCAAATGCCTTCCGTTCACACAATCACATTGTTTCCTTTGGACATGAGATCGTTCAAGAGGTAAATTAGAAGTCCCCTTAGCGGCGAGCAACGCATTGGTAGCGCCCCTGGTGTTGCTGATGTCCATAGGCGGCGGTGACCACTTTCCATCAGGTCGCCCTCGCATGCCTGTTTGTATGTTGTATTTAATATATTTTAAAAATCAAACCACAACGCTTCCGCATTCTAATTCGCATCCAGCGACCTCGTTCGAGTAAGTAACGTACTATACGGTAGCATTATTATCCTCTGTCCTAAATTCCTCCGTGCCGTCGGTCATAAACGTGGGGGCAGACTCATTTCCTGGAAGCGGTGTTTGTCAACACATTTGTGGCTCCACATATCGGAACAAACAGCCTGTATAGGATTACCTTGTGTTTCGGATGCCATTGATTTGCTATAGCTAACAGTGTTTGCTAGGTGATTGTGTCTGAAATGCCACGAATTAGTGGAGTGCCCAGAATTTGTTGTAGTTATCTATGATGCGTTTGGTATGATCAATGACGTCTTTTGAATGCCTATGTAACGGTTGCATTTATTGGCGACTGAATGTAACCATGATCCAATCTGGTCATGTACCCCTGGTAGCAGGAACATGGAGTTCAGATGGCAGTCGCTCCACTGCAATTGCCTGAGATGTCAAATCCTAGATCACAGTCATGGCGGACCCCGGGCTCTCGTTCACAAGAGTACAACCGGGACAAAAACGCCAAGATGAATATTTTATTGGTTCTAGCGACAAAGTGAATTTCAAATATTACAAATTAAAATAAATTATATTTGGAAGTAAAAATCTCTGAAGCAGGTTCATTCAGGGACGGCGTCATCCGCCATGATGATTATGGAACACGACGTGTAATGTCTCGTTCAAGAACTCCAATGGAAAATTCCTGTTGTCCGAGTATAATAAAATGATACTACCTGAACAAAGCTGCGACCTACAGTCCGCAAGCTTATGTACCAAGGGCCCTCCACTTGTCAAAACTATTCGGAATAGGTGAATATGGCTACTGAATCTCCAGTTTCGATATTAACAAACCTGTAAATAGGAAACATAAATTCGCGGGTAAATACAACCCACTATCTAGCCAGGTTAGCCTTCCCACAAGGTAGACTGACGGCCTGGTGAAGCTCGCAGGTATCAGCTGGATGTGCAAGGCTCAAGACTGGTCTTTGTAGAGATCTCTGGGGGAGGCCTATGCCCAAGAGTGGGCGTCTGGCCGGTAAGTAAAATCCATTATCATGCCGGTACCTAAGTCCTTGGAATAAGATATAGAAACATAAGTGAAGTAAAACACGAGCTGCTAGTTAAACACTGACTTTATTTAGGCTTACCCGCATTGGTACATCATTATAAATACATGGCGGTAGTTTAAACTTATAATGTATACAACATCTTCCCCTTATCAGTGCCAACTGATAAAAACAATAAACAGTAAAACAGGCAACAGTATTACACTATTACAAAGAAACTAAAGCTAACATAACTACGGTAGGTAAGTATATAATTTCGAAACCAAGATTTTACATGTACGGTATTAGAACAATGTTTAGAGGTATACCTACTTACAGAATTAAATATAACCGCTAAACCCTATTGGATCGTTATACTATTCCACAACTACCACCGTAGGTATATCTAAGGATATCGAATAGGTTAGTTACATAAGCAATTTGATCACTACTAAACGTAGGTACCTACAAGGTAGGTTCGTGAGTTAATTATTACATTTATGTTACATCCTTCAATGGTAGGTAATAAATTAAAAACAAAAAAAAAAACTGATTTAGCATACAATAATAAGCATAGGTATTAATCAGTTTGTTTCTATTAAGAACTAGTTCATTTAATACTAATAGAAAGTACACAATGGTTAAGTAGGCACTGGCTAATACTTAATACCTGAGGTGCGGCGGTTATCTACAAGTACCTACTTTGGTATAGGTAGACTTTAGCCTATAGGCAGTCTTAGCATTTAGGTAACTTTGACCGTATTTATAACAAAATATCTAAACTAAAATAAACAACTTAAACCAACTTAGGCACCCTAACCTAACAAATACTTAGGCAGAGAATAAAATAAACACCCTATCAAGAACTTAGAACTAGCGAGGTAAGTTAATCAAATTCTGGTATTTTATATTTTGCTTTACTTCTTGTAATCGGACCAACTGCTTCCGACTTTAATTCGCTATGCTTAGGCATTTCTAGCACAGGTACAGCACCGTACGGCGCAGCCGGCGTGGGGCGCGCGGCGGCGGGCATGTTCCTCCCGAACGGCGGCGGCGGCTCGGCGGCCGGCTGTTGGGTGACGTCACCGCCGTCGGCGCCGGCGCATCGCGCGACTTCGACTCTGCTTTGTGATTCCCTTTTTATTAGGTGGCGCCTATTGCGCCGGTACTTACGGCCTGCTGCATCTTGCAGTAGGTAAGACCTCGGCTCCAGACTTTTCCCGACGACTTCCATGAACTCTCGTCTTCCACCGTCCGCTACGACTACCTTGTCGTTATTATGTAGTGTAGGGAGGCTCCGGGTTGACTTGTCGTAATTGTTTTTATGTATTTTCTGTTTATTCAGAATTGATTGGTGATTCATTTTATTGTTAGATTTTTGCTCCAATAGCGTTTTATGCATCGGTAGCCGGGTACTTAATTTTCGACCCATTAATATTTCAGCCGGCGAGTCGATGTTATCCCTAGGCGTACTCCTATAGTTCAATAGACCTATGTAATAATCTCCACCAGACAGTAAACATTTCTTTAAAATAGTTTTACAGTACGAACTGTACGTTCAGCCTTGCCATTAGACTGAGGGTACATAGGTGAAGAGGTTATGTGCTTAATATCCCAAAACTTAATGAATTTTTTAAATTCACCTGAAGAGTATGCCGGACCGTTGTCCGTCACTAATTCCTTTGGAATGCCATGTCTCGAGAACTGCTCCTTTAATGCTGTTATAACCGCTTTACTATTAATGTGATTAATTTGATTAACCTCCACAAAATTAGAAAAATAATCGACCAATATGACGTAATATTTCTTTTTATATTCGAATATGTCGGAGGCCAATTTGTACCACGGCACGTCGGGTACAGCATGCGGCAGCAGCGGCTCGGCGCGCGGCCGCGGCGCGAGCTGCGCGCACGCAGCGCAGTCGCGCACGGCGCGCTCCACGTCGCGCGACATGCCCGGCCAGAACATGGCGTCGCGCGCGCGCCGCTTGCACCGGTCGATGCCCAAGTGCCCTTCGTGAATACGGTTTAACATTTCACCACGTAAAGCTTTTGGGATAAAAACCTTATAGTCATTAAATATAAGACCGTCAATGGTTTGTAAGCATTCCCGGTATGACCAGAATAATTTCACTTCATTTTCAACCTTGCGTTTATGTTCAGGCCATCCGTTATTTATATAGTTCATTATTAATTTACACTGGTTGTCCATTTTAGTATACTCTTTTACTGATTTTAATTTCTCATCGCTAAACTGTACTTGCTGTAGTAAAAAGCATGATTGCGCCTCGATCTCCTCGTTTAGTCGTTCGTGCATAAGCGTAGGCAATGCCGCCCGCGATAAAGTGTCCGCTATATACATATATTTGCCAGGGGTATATTCTACCTTGAAACTATAGCATTGTAGCCGTAGCATCATTCTCTGTAACCGCGCGGGGACTGCTGATAAAGATTTCTTAAAAATACCTTCTAAAGGCTTGTGATCTGTCTGTACAGTAATGTCACGTCGTCCAAACACATATTGGTGAAAACGTTCACAAGCAAAGACTATGGCCAATAATTCTTTTTCGATTTGAGCATATCGACGTTGTGTTTCCGTTAGTGTCAGCGAGGCGAACTCCACCGGCTGCCCGTTCTGCAACACGACCGCCCCGAGGGCCTCTGCGCTGGCATCAACGGACAGTGTTATAGGCAATTTATTTGAATATAACGCCAACACTGGTGCTGACGATATTTTTTGTTTTATTGACATAATGGCATCTGAATGGTGTTGGTCCCATACCCACTCAGTGTTCTTTTTGAGGAGTCCCCTCAGCACGGCTACGCTTTCTGAATAATTGGGTATAAACTTAGACAGGTAATTTACCATACCCAAAAAACGTTCCAACGAGCGTCGGTCAGTAGGCTCCGGCATAGCGACTATGGCCTGTATTTTATCTTCATCTGGACGCATTCCTCGAAAATCAAATACATGTCCTAAGTATTTTATTTCAGTAAGTCCAAACTTGCATTTTTCCCTATTAAATTTAATGCCGATTTCTTTAGATCGCTGTAACAGACGTTGTAAACGAACGTCGTGCTCGTCTTTCGTGCGGCCCCACACTATTATATCGTCTATGAACGAATCTGTCCCCTCCAGATCTTCCAGATACTGCCTTATTTTTGCGTGGAACATTTCCGGTGCACAGTTAATGCCGTAGGGCAGCCGCAGGAACTGGTACCTACCGAATGGGGTGTTGAACGTGCACAGGTCTGCGCTCGCGTCGTCCAGCTTGAGCATCCAGAACCCGCAGCGCGCGTCCAGCACGCTGAAGTAGCGCGCGCCGCGCAGCCGCGCCGCCAGCTCACTGACTGTGGGCAGCGCGAAGTGTGCGCGCCGCACCGCGCGGTTCAGGTGCAGAGGGTCCAAACATACGCGAATATCGCCGTTCTTTTTTGCAGCAATCACTATCGGGCTAACCCATTGTGTAGGATGATTAACTTTCCTCACTACGCCTAGTTGCTCCATTCTGCCTAATTCACCTCGCAACTTGTCACGCATGCCAAGAGGTATTCTACGAACTGGACATATGACCGGCTGTGCATTCGGGTCAATCGTTATTTTATGTTTACCAGGTAACTCGCCCAAACCCTCAAATAATTCACTGTATTTTTGTAATTCTAGAGTGTCCACTCGTTGAATAACTCCCAGCTCTGTGCAGGCCTCTAAACCTAAAATATTCTGGCAACGCATAGAAGCTACTACAAAATTTAAGTTAAATTTTCTATTTTCTTTACTAACTAGTAACTCACACTTGCCTATTATTGGCACCAAATCGCCTGTATAGGAATAAACTCGCTTGTTATAAGGTGTTAAATCGCACAAATTACCGTTCAGTGACTTATATTGCGATTCAGACAAAATATTTAACATGGATCCTGTATCTAGTTTAAATTGAATGCGCTTACCATTAACAAGTAGATATTCATACCATTCCCGTGACCGTTTGGGTGAACCTTGAGGCTCATTAATGACACTTACGTACAAAACATCCGAGCCCGAGTCCTCCGAATACTCTTCGATACTCACATTATGCACACGATTGGCATATCTTTTAGAGCACACCTTGGCGAAATGACCACGCATATCACACACGAAGCACGTCGCCCTCACCGCCGGGCAACGGTCCCCGGCGTCGCAGTAGGCGCCGCCGCAGCGCGCGCACGGCGGCCGCCGCGGCGCCGCGCCGGGCCGCACGCGCCGGCCCGCACCGCCGCGCCTGCCGCGCCCGCGCCCGCGAACCTCGACACCATTATCCCGATTGTAGACTGCATCTACTTGAACCACACTTGAACTCGAACTTTGTAGTTGTTCAATTTGCTTGTTCTCCTCTTTTGACAACTCATCCGCTTCACATATTTGTATGGCCTTTGCTAACGTCAAATCATCAGTTCGTAATAAACGATCCCTGACGATGTTGTTCGATAATCCGCAAACTATCCGATCACGTATGAGACTATCTGTCAATGTTTCGAATTGACATCCTTGACTTAGCAACTTTAACGCTGTTACGTATTGATTTATTGTTTCACCGTCGTTCTGGTTGCGGGTAAAAAATTTAAATCGTAACATCGTAACATTAACCTTCGTGCCGAAATGCGCATCAAATTTTTTTTTTAAACATGACAAATCTTCGGCATTCTCGCCCTTTTCGTAGCTAAACGTTGAAAATATCTCATAACCCTCCGCTCCAATGAGGTTAACCAACAAGCTCGCTTGCACTTCCGTCGGCTCCTTATTGACGCCCGACGCTTTCAAAAACAAAGAAAACTGCGTCCACCATTTTTGCCAGGCAGCCGCCCGCACTGCGGGACTGCCCTCCACACTTAGTTCCGACGGAGGCCGTGCGTGTTCCATAACACAATATCAATATTATCACTATATATTTAATATTTATCACTTTTTAAACTTATATCGGGACGATTTCTATTAAAATCGTACCACCGTTGTCACCATGAAGTAAAACACGAGCTGCTAGTTAAACACTGACTTTATTTAGGCTTACCCGCATTGGTACATCATTATAAATACATGGCGGTAGTTTAAACTTATAATGTATACAACAATAAGAACTTAAAAATAGACAAATTCACGAAAGCGTGAAATCAAAGACGAATATAACAACTCAACTCTCTCAGCCATAGTCAGGATCCAGTCATAGTCATTAGAAAATCGGGTTCGACCCTCAAATAAAGAAGTTGAACTCAACTGAAATTTACATTATGAAAATTATATTTACACGAAGAATGAAAAATCAATAATGTCATTTTCAAACAGATAGGATTACGCCAAATATTAAAATTTAATTAGAGGAAACAATACTGTGTAAAATGAAAACAGACATCGATCCATGAAAAGCAAGTGAAAGAAAAAAATTTAAGGATAAATAGTTTTCATTGTAGTGATTACGCTGATAGGCGGAGGCTGTCGAGTACCACAAGCTATTAATCCTGATACACCTACCTCTTTTGGCGTCCATAAATTAATAATAATTTGCAGTACGTACAATATCAAACCAAGCGGACTAAGATCTAGTGCTCAAAGTTCACACAAAGTGTTGCTACCCTTTCATTTCCATAATTAAGAACCAAAACTTGTATGAATAGTGACGCTATCAAGCGAATATTTACTAACAGTAGGTTATACTATTATTATTATAATGAAATCCTTTCATCCTTGATTTGGGGCGCCGGCTAATCCTACGCCTACGCCTATTAATCCAATGTTACCTTTCTCTTTCGCATAATTTGAATATGATATGCCTATACAGATACTCAGGCCGTTGCCTGTCATAGGAATGGTAAATTAAAATTTTGTCGGTTCAGTACAGGTATCGAAAATGAATGGATGAAAATGAAAAAAGCATTTATTGAATTAAGATTATGTTAATTAATCTCTTTTCTAACCGAATGTCTGTCTGTCAGTATAACTTGTAACGTTACAGCTTGTAAGAGCGGCGGGAACGTAATCATCGAAACATCAATCAATGCTATGCCGCAACGTAATAATCATCATCATCATTTTGGCGTTCATGTTCCGGATTTGCTCTCGCGCGCGAGGGCCCGGGGTTTGCTTTGACCATGATTAAAGATTTGGCAGATCAGGTAATTACAATGGAACGAATGCCATCTGACCTTCGTGATCGTGTTAATCGGGTTGGACCACATTGGATCATGGCCGCAACGTAATAATCGTAATTTCTCCTATTTGAACGACATTACATCAGCATCATCAAATGTCAATTTCGAATACCCTTTTAATTTATTGTTTCTGTATAACCTAGTCTATATCCTACATAAACATACAAAGCTAATTTCTCTTCGTATCACAGTGGCCTTTTTAATATCAGCTATAAAGTGTAAAAGTACGCAAGTACACTCCCCGTTACGGCCGGTATAAAATTTTGTTGGCGATACACTTGAGGTTTTTACGCATACCGGAATGTCGCTGTAAAATGTCGGTCTGTTTTTTTTTTACTACACCCACCTACTTAAAACTACACAAAGACGTCGAGGCATCTTGATCAATATTGTTACGGATCTGCTGAAGTTAGTGCACGTTGTAAAAATGTAATACTAAAAGAACGATCCCGAAACTTGATTTGAAAAAAAAATCAACGTTTTTACAAAAAGAAATTGGTAATATTCAAATAACTCTAAATTCTAAAGAAAAATAAATGGGTTGAAGCCAAAAAATTCTCATAAATATAAGTACATAAAAATCTATGAATAAAACCATGTGGGCTAGGAACTTCATAACCTATCCAATCACACCACACCACATCGACAGGGAGTGAGCTCCGTACATGTATTCGAAACTCATTTTACCGCATATCTCCAGAAGAGCTAAACATCTTAAGTAAACCTTTTTTCTATTTTATAACTTTTCCGTTTGTAAAGCTATAAAAATGAATTGTGTACAGTTTCCGGAACGCTTTAAGCTAATGTATAAAAACATTCTAACAAACTGAACATTAAAATAAATGAAAAGAAAATATATTGGAACAAGAAACGTAAAAAGGAAGAAAATATGCTGGACAAAGAAATGTCTTCGGTACTACGCAGTAATGCCTTTAACACGTTTAATACTGATGTCTAGAAACAAAGGGAAGATATAAAGTAATTTACAATAGTCTATCGGGCGGGTAAACAGAGCCTAGTCTGTATCCTTGCTTACTGAAGTCGGGTGTTATGATTCACTAGTAAAAGGAAAGATGTGAAATGCTATTACGATTTATTTATTGCAGCTAGTCCTTTTAAATTTATTTTTTTATTTTTACTTGGCATTTGGTACAAAAAGCAGATTACATTTGTACTTTAAGCTAAGGCAAGTTGCAGTTATCGTAGAGTTGGATGACTGCCTCTATGTACAGCTAAATTTTAAAAGTAGCTGATGACATGACAATATGATGATATGGTAAAAGCGGTCAGATAATTTGTTGTTAATTGTACAATATCCGTAAGTGGATACTCTATTGGCTATCACACAGACAAAGCTCGACTAGGTGAAAAGATTAGGGCGGGAGAGAGTGAGCTGTAATCCTGATAACAAAGTATGAATGTTACTTTATGCGTAGGTAGTTTAATACCACAATTCAGACCAAACGTAAAACAAGCATATTAATAGAGAATTAAACCAATACGACAAAACAATAACATATTGATAATGATAAAGAAATAAACACTAGCATGACAACGTAACAAGACAGTTTTTCAAGGATATTATTGATTTGAACCAAAACGCTGAAAGTGCTTACCGGCAGCCGGCCTGAAAAAATATTTTAAAGTTCAGATACAGTTTATAATTGTTTAGTTTTTACCAAACCTCTACCACAATGAACTACTCGGTGTACACTGTACAGTACAAAATATGGTTATTTTAAAATATAACAACCCTAGCATTGGGCGACATCATCATCATCATCACAGCCCGTAACAGTCCACTGCAGGATTTAGGGCCTCTCCCACGAAAGGGGAGGTTATTGCCATAATCTCCACGCTTGGCAGGCGGGTTGGAGATCGCAGTATTTAAATATAACAATGGAAAATGCTGCAGCCCATCTTCCAGACTACGGAGACTCTTGATCTTTTGCCTCGAAAACATTAGTCGCCTTGTAGGATACCCATGAGTGTAAGGGGTTGGTGCTATTCTACTCTGCCGGACACCACAGGGCCATTGGGCGACATTGGGATTAGAATTGTTTGCTCTATTGGAAAATATTTTTTTTTGTTCTGTCCGCCATTTTTACATTTTTGGTCTTTTGAAACATAAAGTTACCAAAGGAGTTCATAACACTGGAAAAAAAAACTCCCCTAAATACCTTAATGAATTGGTCAATCGAGACGGCTTTGAAGTTTACCTCTAGCTAAAAGTGGATTGCAGTTTTTAATCTCTAGGTGAAATTAAAAGGTGCGATTAATGCATCGTGCCTGATTAATGCTAATACGGGAACGGTGCTTATTAAGATAAATTGCCCGGACCGCCTGCGCCCGTGGCGGCCGCCGGAGGTATGTGCATGTAGCGGTGAGACTGCGAACGAAGTAAAAGTTAAAGCTTACCAAATGCTTTATAATAATATGTCGGGAAAAAACTGCAGAAATTTCTATCGGTGGAAACCTGTAATTAGCTCAGAGCTGCCAGTATTATTTTATATTGTAATCATTGCTGTTGGTTTTTCTTAAGTAAAGACATTAAATAAAAATAAAAAAAGACTCGCCCATGTGCGAGGAATAGCCATCAGAACTTATTTGTCGGGGTTTTTAGTTTTGTAGTATAAAGAGGTATCTATAGTGTTTCAAGAACGTATTGTCAAACGAGTTTACAATTACAGCCGAAACAACCCCGTAGGTTATTTGCAAAAACCCTACACTACCCATGGCCAATCTCATCAGGCCGATCCGCGGGAGATGCCCCGGGGCTCTTGCTAGTTGCCACGTTTGCAGATTGACACCCTACACATTGTTTACAGTACATTCTGTACTCACGTTTCTACTTTCTTGAGCTATCACGCAGCTTTTAAACTACACTTTGCTCTTGAATGGATTCTAGTTCTTGGTCTAAAGGTCCTCGCGGGTTAGTCATGTATGCTTAGGGAGTCAATGCAATCTAGCACCCAAAATAACACAGAAGATTGGTCCAGGCGCGCTTTGAATTTTCCTTTATTGCTTTTTTAATAAAAGTGGTCAGTTTGTGGCACTAACTGTTCCAATTTGGCAAGATATGACCACAGTGGCTCGTAATGGGTTGTACTGGATGGAAAGGAACTAATGATGATTGAGGCGTGTGTTCTTGGCCTACTTATGGAAGAGGAATTACGTTTTGAGAACCACATAAGTAACACAGCGAATATATGTTTTTGTATGCTCAAAATACTGTACCATGGCCGCCGATATCAACCTGCGTGTAACGCATGTCAAACCTTACATTAATGAGGCCTCATTAATATAAAATCCTTACATTAAAAATGAAACCTTCACTTTTACAACTATCAGACGCATACAATTTTGAATTTGGATTGTTTTTGTTTCAAGTCCATTGCCTTAAAAGACTCAAGACAAGACATTTTTAGAGGCCTTTGGAGAATAATTATTGTGGTCAGTCAATGCGAAAACTTTAAGGTCTCGCGGATATTGCACCATATTTTACAAACCAATATTTTCATTTTTTAAATACTAATTTAGTTTCATATTCTTGATATTAATCCCTGATGTCTTTGTATTCTTGTTTTCTAAATTTGACTTCTCCCAAAGGTTTTAAATAACCAAATTGAATTTAGTAAAATTAATGGTTAACCTTCAATTTGACTCTCTGATACGCTAATATACATAAATAGTGGTGGTTCAAAGCACTTCACTAATGTAATAAAATAATAAAACCTTCAACACAAAATATTTAAATATTTTACCAATAAATAAACTGAAATGCAAATTCCTTGGCAATCAAATATATTATCACCGTGACATTTGGCGCGCACTCTTGCTAAAGTAACCGCTCTACCTAGGCGTGGAGACAGCCAAATTTTTAATATCTTTTGTAGAAGTACTCTTTTGCGTTTCCGAAATCTAGTTTATGTGCATTCGGTCGATACCACTGGTATTGTAAACATCCATACGCAACAGTGCTCACCATCAGGCCGTAAGCTAGTGGCCACCTTAGTCGTATAAAAAAATTGCCAACAAAAATTGGCGTAGGGTATTTTTAGAAAGTCTATATTATTATAGTGTAAGGCTTAAGCTTCTAGGGTAGCGGTTTGATGAAAGAAACTTGCGGAAATGAGAAAAGAAGCAAATTAATTAACAAATGAACATTTATAGCTAATTATACAAGCATGAAGCGGCTAAGGTTCGTTTACCCTTACAATTAGACTGACAGCGATAGTCAAGGGGTTTCTTATTGACTTCATAAATTGTATTTTTGTAATAGTACTAACTGCCTATCGGAGTAAACACTCAAAGCTCGGTATGGTACAGCAAACAGTATGGTATAGTCGTTAGTGCGATGTAGAATACTATCAGCGCCATATGTTGTGAGATTACAAAACTAGTGATACGTCTATTCTAGTGATAGTATAGTCTTAAAAAAGCCGATCTCATAAAGCTATTTGTAAGTCATTGAGGGTGTCGGCTATCTGTCTACCTTATCCACCTTTATTGTCAAAACTTTTATTATCGCCATCTTGAATCATAGCATGTAGATATATTTGTTTTCTTCACGAGGAGAACCACTCCCGAAAACCTACAGCTTCGTGTATCTTCCAGTAAAAGTCGTCCCAGACATTCTTCCAAACGTCTAGTTTCCCACAGTGGCAGCGACGCTGTGACACCTGACGCTGCGTCAGATATTAATTACAAGTTTAATAATAAAACGGATTCAATTTCTCAGAATTCACTTGAGTCAAACGTAACATGAAAGCGGGTGGGTTATTATTTAACTAGGACGGGTTTACGTATACTGCGAAGTTAATTGAACTATTACAACTTTACTCCTCTATCCATAAATGGATATGTGTAGTCAAGAATAATGTTGAAGTTAAATATTCAAATCAGATTAATCGCTTTTGTCCTAAAATCATTTGCGGATAAAACTTTTGTTTCATGTTCGATGCTGGCGGATTTCTAATGGAAATTTTAGTATGTAGGTACGATTATCTTTTATGAAGTGAAAATTTCATAAATGAAATAAATAAATTATACAATCTGGCTTAATTTATGTTAATCTGATTAAGTTAATTTCAAAATCAATAAAACATTTATTTTGTTTAATAATACGGAAGGCAGCATATCAACCTATCGAACACTACTATAAAATGAGCTTGCATCACTATGGATATGCATACAAACCGGAGACCGTTCAAAGTCTAAAGGGTAGGTTGAGATGCAGCTGTCATGTGTACTCAAGGTGGTACGAATTACATACAAATTTTTAAAGGTAACCTTTGATAAACGTTTTATATTTAAGAATATCCAATGGACTGCGATATGAATTTCTACAGGTTACTAACATAAAACAAAGCAATGAAAAAAAAAGAAAATATAATCACATAACACCGCCATCTAGCGACAAATTAGGTTTTTTAAATTTCACTGCCTTTTTTAGAAATATAACATCTAAAAATCCATTTTCGGTTCATTAAATATATTTACTAGAGTATCTATAAATCTTAAAGCAATTACTAAACTAATCAAACCAATGTAGAAATATCGGGCAAAAATTTAGTAAGGGTGCCCAAAGTTTCTGCTAAGACATTGCAATGCAGTGGAATTTCACGGAACACTTTCTCCCTTTTTTCTTTCCAATTTATATACCCACAGGCGACAAGAAACCTACCGCAATGGTTGCTTGCATCTGTGCCCGTCTAATTTAGCGCAAAAAACAATGAACGGGACATAAGCTTGGATCGGTAAACATATTTCTTCCTGGCATATGGCATTTCGCCAAGCGCTATTGATTTTAGTTGCGCCAGAGGTCCAAGGACCCACTGTGTGTCTTGCTTTCTGAAGATGTAACTCATGTGGTATTTACATAATGGAATTGATACTCGATATTGACGACCATTTATGTTGTACAGCTCCAAAGTGTAGCTTCAGCCTAAGTTTACGTAACGGTACGGTACTGTAGTATTCCGTACTCATACTCAAAATATTTGATGGTCAGTTTGCTTTTAGCTTCAACATTAGGGTAACTGAAGTCCCGGTTGCGCTCTCGCGTCACGAGGGCCCGGGGTCCGCCTTGCCCATGATCCAGGATTTGGCAGATCAGATAATTACAGTAGAGCGACTGCCATCTAACCTCCGTAACGCTGCTACTAGGGGAACCTGACCAGACTGGATCATGGTTACACATTTAGTCGCATGAATGTGCAGGTTTCATAACTATGTTTTCCCTCACCGTAAGAGATTCGGTAGGATGACTGAGGTTTAGGCATGTACCTGTGATGATTGCATAAATGTGATATTGGATTTTGACCCCTAAAGTAAGAATTGCGATTATCTGCAGATGGGTCTACGTTCACTTGCGGACGGCAATCGCGCCTATCAGTTTTTGCTTTTTTATTTTATAATTTGACACAAGCTTATTGTCTCTGTTATTTAATATTTCTAACTTCTGTCAAAGCAGCAGTAGGTAATGTAACAAATGTTGAATATTTTCAATATTTTGAAAGCGGCTCTCTATTTGGAGAAGGCACGAGATTTCCAGATTTGTAAACTTTAATCACTTTAACCTAGAGATCTTCTAGAAGATCGTAGACATAAAGGCGTTTAAAATAAATATTCATGCAAAGCTGGAGATTTGTCATCATCCGTTAAAGTACCTACAGTGTTGTAGGCAGAGGGTGTTTATTCCAATGGTCTTTAACTTAGAATTTAACTTAGACTTTAGCACTGAGAATTTACTATAACTGATCAAAGCTAATAAAGAATAGATTAATATATAAGTGCATATTAATAAAAATATTCTACAGTCGTCAAAGACAATTTATATCAAATAATAAAGAAAACGTAACAAATAATAAACCGGTACAAAGTGTATAAAGACGTTTTTAACTAAATTAAATTTATTTATAATTTAGAAACATAACGTATAATATCCTGTGTCACTCTTATTATGAAACTAGTGGACCCGGCGCGACTTCGTTCGCGTACACCTACTTTACTCCTACCTACCCTCTTTCTACTTGCTTATAAACCTTCCTCTTGAATCACTCTATCTGCTGTTGAAACCCGCATCAAAATCCGTTGCGTAGTTTCAAAGATTTAAGCATACAAAGGGACATAGGGACAGAGAAAGCGACTTTGTTTTATACTATGTAGTGAAGTACAATTGACAGTACATCCCATAATTGTGAAGCTGTAACACACTGTTTAGTGTACTAAGAAATAAACGATTATATATTGCTGTCATTTAATTATTTGCGGCGGCGAGCGGCACAAACTAGGCAACCTAGTCAAAGTCCTTTGAAAGGCTTTGTTACGCCAAACGTAATTTGTGTAAATTAATTATAGATTTCCGAATTCCGTTCCGAGTCATCATAGGGTTTTCGTCTTTATTCGTTAAAGTTATTAAAAAAAATCTTTATGAATTTTATACTCTACTGATTGATTCTTCCAATAAGTTAGAGTTGGATTAGGTACTTTCCTCGCATTCCATCTCCTAATTTTCTAATGTTATGTCTTGTAGTAAAGAATCAATAGTTGCATTAGCAATTAATACTGTTTCCGTCTTCTATTTTTCTATCGTGCATTGCATTTTTTAATATCTTTTTCTCTTTAATTCACTGTGGCCGAGTTTCACCACGTTCTCAAAAACGAAAAGTAAAGGGAACAGGCCGTACTCGCTCTAAATAGTACAGCAGAGTGCTTCTTTAAAGTGTAGCAATCCGCATCGGTAAAAGGCTTATTTATACTGGATGGCCTTAACCATATTCCCATAAAAAACAATATTAATAAAAGATAGATTAATATGTAAGTGCATATTAATAAAAATATTCTACAGACGTCAAAGACAATCTTATAAAATAATAAAGAAAACGTAACGAATAATGAAGCGGTATAAAGCGTATAAATATAAAAGAGAGCCCACGTGTTAAACTAAATAAAAGTTTGGTAGAATTTAGAAACCTAACGTATATTATCCAAATTAACTCTTACTATGAAGGGTACAATTGACAGGACATCCCATAATTGTGATTCTGTAACACACTGTTTGGTGGACTAAGAAGTAAACGATTTTCAAGTGCTGTCATCAACTTATAATTTATTTGCTAAAGGATTGTGCCCAATCTGAGCTTACTAGATGTGAATTGTTTTCATAGTTTGTACAAGCTACAGAAATATCATTAATAGTGACTTTTAACACCAATAGGCAAAGTAAAACCGAAATATAGCTGAACAAGCTACAGAACTGTCATCACAAGCGTCCCTCAGCTAGGGTGACCAACCCTGTGTGCTGATTTTACACTACTCTACACGTGATTTAAAGTTGCGGGATATAAGGCAAAAATATGTGTTTGTCAAGTCAAATTTGCTAATCATAATCTAAAAAATTAAAAATCAACATTAAAAATTGCTGTCATTTTATTTATTGCGGCGTCGAGCGGCGCACGAATCAGTGTGCGAGATTCAACATACATGGTGGGGAGTCAGTTCTGTGAAGGTAATTAAAATATTATATAGAGTAACGTAACACCACGTACAGTGCCAGGTTCAGTTAATAAAGGAAACACAAATATTCAAGGTAATGGGTTATATTCTTTCAGTCCGGAAAACATACAAGAAATTTATAAAAGAAAATAACACTCCACATAATCTTAGTCAAGGCAGAATCACTGAGTTTACATGGATTTTGTTAAAGCAGGCCGAGAAGTACAGATTGCAGACTGACTAGGAAATTAATGTTAGTTTGAGAATTTCACAGAGAATTATTTGATGCAACATATGCATTTTGTGACCGGTCATCTATTATTTAATTTAGGTTTTTAAAATAGCTTCTGCTGAGCAATAATACTGGTTCTTTTCAAATTATATTCATTTTTGTAAAATAGCATTTAAAATCCTTCATCTTTATTCACTTTCAAACTTCAGACACCCTTTCTTTCTCTCTAGCCGTCAATCAATTTCAAATTTATGATAGCCACAGTATTTTTCGTGGCCAACAAGTAGGAATAAAATCATCGCCATCATGGCATCGATCTATGGTTTGTCACTGCTTGAAAACTTCAAAACAATTTAAAGCATATTTAAAACATTTCACAATTTAAGCACTTTATTGAAAGTTTACAAAGTTTTATTAATTGGAACCATATTTTTATAATTAAAAAATTATTTAGTGTATAAAAACAATATTGTAGAAGCCATTCAGTTAACTTTACTTTAAACTGCTTTTCCTCTAATATTTTAATTTCATTTGGTAAATTATTATACAAGATTATGCACATATAATAAATAGTAACTTGGCTCGGTCACAACTGTGCGCCCAAATCTAAGAAAGTAGTAAAACTTCATTAATTTAAAATAAGTAAAACTTTTCCGACTGCATAATATTATAAATAAATATAAAATAAATATTTCAGGATAAATATTGATAAGAAGAAATAAAAAGGGTGACTCAAAGATTCGAATGTTCTGTGCGACGTAAATCTGAGGTACCACCCGCTCAGAACGAAACGTGTAGGCTTTAGATAGATGTCACGATCCGCATCAGTGAGACTAATTTATTTTACCTACCACACAGAACACGCGAAAACTTGGTAATCAATAAATACGTTATAATAAATATGGTTTATATAAATGTAAAATACACGATGACCGCAAACGGGATTCAACAAATTCATCTCTTTTACAGGCGCTCGTAGCATCCACAACGAGAAGAATGTACAAGAGGACAGGCGGTACCTAACACGGGATTGTAGAGTCACCAACCGCTCTAATAGGTGCATCGAAGGGCTTATTTTAAGTGTTGCAAACCGCACTCGGTGTAGACTTTTTTATACCGGACGGCCCTACCGATAACCCAGGACAAATAAACAAAGAGAAATATAATAAAGGACAGTAGATATATATTGCATATTAATAAACATATTTAAGAGTCGGTAAAGAAAAACGATATAAACAATAATAACATGGAAGAAATAAATCGATATAGGGTATTAAAGGATAAAAGAAAGAGCCCTAGATTAAAATTTAATCATGAGTTTAGGAAGAAGTTGAAGTACGTGCCATGATTAAATTGTTATTGCCAAAATTAGAGCCGAAATACTGTTTTACTTTAGAGACAAGAGTGTCTTTTTTAGAATTTAGAGATAAAGCAAGTTAGATATATGATAGGTTTGTAGATGAGTATTGTATATGTTAGCATCGCCAGAGAGTAGCCCTGGGACCCGATGCCAACGTAAGTATAGAAGTGTTAAGTATGTTTTTAATGAATATACTGAAATATATATTTAAAGATTTTATTTACGAATGTACGCAAAATAATTAAAAGTGAACCGACTACTGAAGATATTACTAATATAAACTAATTACTTCTGGACTTAAAGACCACAGTTGAAGGCGCCAAACTGTAACGTAACACTGTCTCACGTACAGTGTCAGGTTCAGTAATGGGTTATAATTTTTCAGTCCGGAAAAGTTAGTATGTTTATTTATGTAGTTGACTGAATTCATTTTTCTTTAAAAAAACAGTTTTGTAATAAAAACATTTAATACGACCTGTCATATAAGTAACTAGCCCAACATTTCTAAGTAATGGACCCACACTAATGTGTTCATGTGACAACTCCATTTGAGCTTGAATAATTTCATCGTTTACTTGACTGTTTTTGGTGGATTGTTTTAGTCGGTTTCAGAGGCTGCAATTAATTTAAAAAAAATTGTTTATTTCTTTGATGCTTTTATTAAACTTTGTGTTGCCAACCTTCAACATAATTATTCGTGTGGTGCCTTTCATCAAAAACACACCAGTCTTAAGCCTGGTTCGACTTCATTCAGTGATGATAGCTGAAAACAGGACATCCTGTAAAATACAGGACAGGTGGCCAGCCTACCCAACCTCGGCTTTAACTTAACTAACCTCGTAAAGCAAAACCCGTCCGCCGGTGGCGCCCCCAAAATAAATTACGAACTCCCACTAAGAGATTAGAGCCGTAGGATAACTCTCGTAACGTAACACGCACTAAACTAATTTCTAATTGTGATACGGCGCGACACGGAATTCGTCCCGAAATTAATTTATCCTGTTTGGCAATTTATAAAATTAATTTAGACTCTAAATCAGTATGGGGGCTTCAATTACCTCGGATATTGTTCGTGCGTCCGTCCGTGCCGCTTTGCCCGCTTTGCCCAGATAAGATTCACACAAAAAGGTTCGGACCGCTCTCACGACGTCGTTTCGGTACCCACGGACATTATACTGCTTTGGTTCGCCTGTCACACCGACGTGCACTGCAGCAATTTCTGTTGAAGCTTTGGGTTAGTAGCTTTCGTGATTTTGTATGGGCGAGGCTTCTCTTATTTCCCGTTATGTACACCCTTCCGGGTCCACCGTATCACCACCCGTACCCTTAGTGGTACCTTGGGTATTCCATTAAGTATTACCATATCTACATTCACGGGCACATTTATTTGCCCATAGGTATATTTATATTTTTTCATATAAGCTCATACATTTTGACATTGATAGCCTATAAGACAATGACTACCTTTGTCTTTAATTAATTTCTTCAACACTTGGTCATTTCTGTAGACTGATTTTTTATAGACTATTCTGATCGGAACGGACGGGATCCCTCTACCGCCACCTGTCCGATTATGGCAAGCACCCGGTTATCAATTTCGCTCAGTGGCACAAGCTTTGATGGCCCTGCACCAGCGGAGGATGTACTCCGTCTTGAGTCTATATCCAATAATAAAGAAAACGTAAGTAATAAACCGGTATAAAGTGTATAGTGATAAAAGAGAGCCCACGTGTTATAAATTAAGCTTAGGTATTATTTAGAAAAAGCCTTGAACTCTGTCCAGTACTGCACAAGCAAAATGTTAAAGGTAGAATTACAAAAACATGCAGTGGAATAGTTATTCGGGTGGATTACTATTTGCATTTACATTCACTGACTCCGAATAATGCGATACATTACTAAGTACTCACTCTTTGCCACTGGTCCGCCGATTTCAAAACGCCTTGCGACAATGAGTTTAGGCGTAGCGCCAGCTGCTCCCAAGCCTGCCTAACGGTTTGAAAAGCTAGAGCTTCGCCTGTGTACCGGCCCAATGCCACCTCTATATTTCCTTCGGCCCACTCCAGCAGTAATTTGATTTGCCGTGCAGATAACATTAAAAGACAATATTAAAAATGCAGCATATTTTCTCATCATCATCATCATCATCTCCTAGGTATAAGACCGTTAGTGACAACGTCCTATATTTCTTATAATCCTCTCCAGGAAATGTATGGTTTCTCAGACTATATCCTGATGAACCCAAGTTCGTCGTCTTCAGAATTCTCGTCCGAGTATTATATACGTATATATTATATATTTGGTTGAGGACGTTCTACAAATAGAGATTTAGATAAATTGAAATGCTTAGAGCATACTTTGTGGTGTGTCTACGAATGTGTGAATGTGTAAATTTTTCAAAGGACTACGTTGATCCACTGTTGCTTCGCATCTAAAAGCTGAACAAAGGAAGCATTATCGGAACAAAAGCAAATACCAATGATTGTCCTTTTAATGATAATTCAAAATCTTTCTTAGCTATGAAATGAAAAGCCACATCCATGGAAAGATTAATTTCTACAACCACGCACTGAACATTTGATCACCATTTCTCTTAAAATTATCTCGGATTTCCCCAAGTATTAAGCTCATAAATTATGAAAATTAATCACCGCCTTTGAAATTGACAAGTGTCATTGTTTGGTGTTGCCATTATTGGAGATATAATTTTTGGGGAAGACGTTTATGCCTGATGCTCTCTGTCGTGAGAGCATTAGGCATCAAAATCGACCAACAGTTCCAGCTGTCGGAACTGCGAGCTGCATTATCGATCATACTTAGATCGAACATAAAGTACAACTTATATTTTTTTAATAATCGTGGTAGCCTCAAAAAATAGCGCAATACAATTTTTACAACGGTTAAACCAAAGTTAAACCAGAAACGTTCCGCTGCAGTAAAACCGTTCAAACACTCCGTCGAACGACTGATGATCGAACATTTGTAGTTCGAACCAAGGTTACGGACTCTGACACGACGGACGTTCGGTGTGACGGCGGTCGGTTGTAGTGTGCGGATAGGTATGTAATATAAAAGTGGCCACTGGCAGCGATTACGCGGGATCCGCTGATGACATCATTACGGCGGTCGAAACCGGCGATGGGCCATTTACCTTTGTATTGTACGCAAAAATTACAAAATCTGTACGTGAGCGGGTACGCGCGAAACAAAGGGCCGCGGAATGGATCTTTGGCGGCGAAAACACTGGGTTTCGTTTTGTTTTCGAAGGGTTTCGATTTAGGTGAGTCGGCTAGGCTTTTTTAGAAATATAATAATAATAGGTTGGGGAGAAAGTTTCTTCGCATTTTATATGAAAATTGAAAACATTTTTTAATATAGTTTATTTACATTTAACTAAAGTATGTAGGTAACATTTTGTTCGATAACTTTTTGCCATTTTATAGGTAGGGACATGATCCCATTGCTATAGAAATTTTGGGGCTTCTGATCAAAAAACTGCGTCAAGTAGTTTTGGCAGTCCTCTCGTGATGTTAACCTGACACTGCCTAAAGAATTCTGAAGAGACCGAAACAGGTGGAAATCTGAAGGTGCAAGGTCAGGACTATACGGCGGATGCATTGACACCTCCCAGCCAAACTCTCTTAATTTTTGCTGAGTGGTTAAAGTTGTGTGAGGTCTAGTAGCGTTATCATGATGAAAAACCACACCCCTTCTGTTGATTAATTCCGGCCGCTTTATCTCACATTCTTGCTTTAATCTTATGAGTTGTTCGCAGTAGAGTTCTGAATCGATGGTCCTGCCTGGTGGTAACAGCTCATAATGAATAATGCCCTTCCAATCCCACCACACACACAGCATCACCTTGTTGCGAGTTAACCCGGGTTTCGCCACAGTCTGTGAAGCCTGACCGGCCTTTGACCACACGTTCTTGTCGTACGTGATCCACTTTTCATCACCAGTTATCAATTTCTTCAAAAATGGTTCGGTTTCATTACGTTGTAATAAAGAATCACACACGGTTCATTAGGTTTCTTTCAGAGAGCTCGTGAGGTACCCAAATATCGAGTTTTTTGTGTACCAATTTTTTTTCAAATGCGCCAAAACTATTTTGTGGTCAATTCCCAGTTCTTCAGCTACGTCGTAACTACTGATATGCCGATCTTGCTCCACTTTTTCAAAAATAGCATCCATTTTATCCGTAACAGGGCGACCAGAGCGATGTGCATCTTTGACATCAAAATTTCCGGATTGAAAACGCTTAAACCAAATTTGTTCTACTCTCACAGACACTGCATTAGGTCCATAAACATCCCAAATTTTTTTCGCGGCTTGCGTTGCATTTTTACTTTTTTTGTAGTAAAATTTTAAAATGTATCTAATTTCTCCATTAGATTCACTCATCTTGACGGTAAGAAAAACAAAAAACTTTTAAATTATACCAAAACCAGCCAGGTACAAATAGTATAGCCAAAGAGGTTTTATTACAAGTTCATACATACTATATGCGAAAATACTTTTTCCCCAACCTAATAGAATAATTTGTTTTTGTTAAACTGTGTTTCATTAAGTTGTTACACGTCAAATTAAGGGTGTCAACAGCTTGCACATTTCGGACAAACAAAAATGAAGTAAGTACTAATTTCTAGGTATTTTGTAATTGTCCATATTCTTCTTTTCTACTACTCAGTTGCAAACAAATAGACATCCCACCGATTCCCACCTGATGGACTTTTTATTTTAAGTCCGTGTCAAAGCGCGGTTGATCCTTAGTACCTTCTTCTGGTTGCTTGCTTTACTTTTTCAAGAATCCTATGTACCTTTGCATCTTTCGGTGGGGTTATGGGGTTGTTTCCCTACATTTTTACTAGTTAGGGTATGGTTATCGCCATTACATAGGTACACTTACTTATTAATACTATGTGCCCATGATTAAAATTTAGGATATAGGTTTATTTTTTGACAATATATAGATACGAATATAAATATGTTTTAAGAGAGGTAGGCCACAGCGGGGTATCCTGTTCGAATTGGAGCCGCCCGACTGGGGAGGTACCTCCACCTTACAGAATACCGTAGCTAAACAATACTCTTTTAAATAGTATTGTGTTTCTGTCGGTGAGTAAGGTCTCCAGTGCTCCATGGGATGGGGATTTGGGGAACCGTTGCTTTGGCAGTGGAGGGGCATTTGCCCTTTTTGCTGCCAGAGCAACGTGCTATAGAGGTGGGCTACGCATTGGCGATACGCTTGGTGTTGCTAATGTGGTGACCACTTTCTATCTGGTGGCCCGCTTGCCTGTTTGCCTACCATATGAAAAAGAATAAAAAAAATAATGTGCTCTTCTAAAGACAAATCTACAGGACCTCAACGGTCGGCACCACTACTGCTCCCTATAGATTGCAAATATCCATACCAAATTTCAATGAACTCACCATTTACTCAACTTTTTTAAATACGTTAAGTTTCGAAGAAGGCTTTCAATAGACTCGCCGCTAGTTCTGCAACGTAGGTTTTTAAATATTGCCGAGTTAAGGCATCTAGACCATCCGCAGAACCTTTATTGAATGATGCGACGGCTGCAGACACGTCTTGGTCACCAGCTCCAAAGGAGTCAAATCTTGTTGTGGCACCGAAAGTTTTAAGCCAGCTGTTGTATATAGGTCCCTTTTCATTTATCATCAGTTTGACCAGATGCAACTATATGAAAACTGAAGCGTTCAAAATGAATTGTTATGAACCAGTTAGCATAATGTTGTCTGATTATACGTACAAACTTTTATCGTAATCGGATTGGCAATTTCCAAGAAATTTGCATTTATGAAAATTCCAGTTTCGCTGTACAAAACGCTAATTTTACAGGTAAGATAAAACATCTCCTGGTTCAAATAACATGGACAATAATAAAATCATAGCTTGATCTGTAAATGTTTTTAAGAATAAGTGAGTTGCTCACGTTCTATCTTTTCAATAGCAATGGGAAAGCCGCGACATTTTCTCCTCTCTGTAACAGTTGTTTGCGCTATTCTTTTAATGAATATTTAGAGTTGTACGATTTCCTCTCTTCTGAAATAGAAAGTAATGTGACAGGAATCCATAAAAGCATTGTTGTCTCGCGTAGGGATGCGCGTAAAATCTCGTGGAGAAAGAATTAATACCACCATTAAACTAAGGGATGGTGTTATGTAACCTCAGAATGGGTTTTTTACGCCACACAAGGGAGACGGGCGGTGCTCCGTTTGCTATAGTCCAGTCACGGAGGAGACGGTCGAGTTGTCACCTTAGCTTGCAAAGCATTCGAGACACCATGTTAGGAGATGCAAATATTTTGTGGCACTGGAAGCTCGTTCGGTTGAACCCGTTAGTTCACATTAGTTTGAACCTCTTTCCTTAATCTGGATATCCTATTTTTATACACTTTTCGCAACAATTGTGGCCGTATTTCGCTAATAACTCGCCGAATTTTGTGTTTGATCGTCGCTGGTGTATAAAAGTGAGTCGACAGAAAATAATGTAATGGAGTTAGATCATACAATCTCGGTAGCTAACGTGTAATTATTCGTTAATGCTCATTTCTTTCCCATACAAAATTTTGTTCGGCGATGAAGGTCACTTTTGGTCGAATGATTACGTTAATAGTCACACGACGGCCCCATGACCGAAATCATATTCGGTCGGTATAAATGCCATAAAATTATCTTTCCAATAAAGCTAATTTCACTGATATTAAATACCTTTAACTTTGTTTTATTTTAATTTAAAGTTCTCCTGCTCTAAAAAAACATCCTTGAGTTATCTATGTACCAACCGTAATAATGTGAATTTGAGCCTACTTAAAATTTATAAAGTGCTGTCATTATAGGTTTTAAGACTTTCATGGTTTTTTACTACACATAAATCCATAAATTGTCACATTTAACGAGTTTGTCACCAAGGTTTTACAAAGCTGTGATGACATACCTGTTAAGTGTAATGATTTATGTGTAATGTTGGCATAGGCGGATTGGAGAATTATGTCCAATTAGGGAACTCTTAAACTGAAACCCTTCATTAATATTGACATTAGAATTTGACATTGCAAATAGTATTTTAATTGGCGTTGAAATATTGACATTGTATTGTGTTGAATTTAACATTGTACCTAACTTTGTAAATAAATGTTAGTGTTCCTATTTTATGGACTACCATGAGTCTGAAGTTAATTATTTATAATTTAATTTAAAACAAAAAGTGACAGATTTTAATGAAAAGGTGTTAAAAGCTCCTATTGTGAAATCGGGCATACGTTATTTAAAATCTCCGAACTGGCTTTCGGTACAAACGCTCCCTCATGGACCATGGACCGCTCAATGTGTTTGTCTATAGGTCGCAAAGGTCACCGCACTGGCTTGATGGGAATTGAGAGGCTCTCCGGTCACGTCCTATTAATTAATGGTGGAACGAACTTACCTGCACGGAGGATTTTTTTTTTCCTTTTTTTTGTCATTGGGGTAGGGTAGAAGGTTATAATGGAAATGAAAGGTAGAAACGTTCACACACTAGTCGTTCCCTCGGTGTTTACTCGCACGCAGTTCTATATTTAAATATCCCGCGGGATGTTATTACTTTTCGGGAATCACGTGATTCGTATTAGTAATCGAATTTTAATTTTCGGTTCTGTGGTTTCGCACATTACTCCTAATGTACAAACTCACAAACTTACAGATATGCACACTTTTCCTCTTTCGTCATAACTCATAGCGTCATATTAACTAGTGGATCCGGCGCAACTTCGTGCGCAAACACCTACATTACCCTTTTTTCTTGCTTATACAGCTTCCTCTTGAATCGCATTAAAATTTGTTGCGTAGTTTTAAATATCTAAGCGTACTTAGAAACAGACGGCGGCGACTTTGTTTTATACTATTTATAGAGATACATTAGTATAGATAGACTAGTATAGATAGATACCACGATACGACAAGAAATGCGAGAAATTTATACAATTCAGTTTAATATGTATTAAACAAGTCATCGCTCAGCTAGACCTACTAGACAGGGTCGAGCTGGCATTATGACGTGGCATTCGCTAATGACGGATATTTAGAACTTCCCACGAAAAGAGGATGAATCCGGGGTGGAAATGTTGCATGAAAAATCAATGGGAAAGCTTAAAAATTGTCTTGTCTGAAAAATACCCGTTTTAAATACTTTTCCTAGCTATTTTCCTCAAAAAGAGCGGCAGACTTTTTGCAATGAGCCCGTCGTTTGTTGCATCGCATGTGTCCATTTTGTACAAAAGGCCACTGACTTTGAGATGCAAATCACTGTAGCGACGTTTTGCTGCAGTGCCCCCGGAAAATTGCCTTTTTGCTAACTGTTCAGCAACCTGCTGCATTATTCTAAAACTTTGGAAGGAGAGCACACATTGAAGTTGGGGTACATGGGCATTTAGATTTTATGTTTCTTTCTTGTTTGCTCATTTTCTTGCGCTTGGTAACCTTTAGATTATACCGAGTTACGTAAATGGAAGGCATTATCAGTGAAACAATAAAATTGACATCGCTTTCGCCTGGTACTCTTTTGAACGGACCTTTCCTAGAGCAAGATCTTTGTGGTCCGCCATGAAAGACACCAGCTGTTAGCAGCAAGTCCCGCTGACGCAAGGTTATTTACGCCTGGAACTCAACTGATTGGTAACTTTTTATTTTTAGGTATAATATTATTGTTTGTCATCGTCATCATTATCTTCGAAGCGATCGGTCCCGGCTTCTGCCAGGGTCCGCTTTCTTCTCCTCCATTTCGCCCGGTATTGGGCATCCTCGCGTCGTAAGCCATTGGCTCTCGCATCCGACCCGGCGAGGCCATTCATATATATATTTTTAAATCATTTATTATTATCACATTTTTTTAAAACTTATACTACCTACTACAATAACGTAAAAACCGAAGATGTTTATGCCAGTAACATAGTAAGCGAGCCTTATCTAAATAACATATTAATGTGTTGTGGCAACATTCTTATTCCTAGGAAACGATGTGTCTCTTCGAGACTAATTTTGTTGAATTCAATTTGTTGTGATTGATGTTTGTATGCGTATCGGTGGATCTGATTTTCTAATATCTCACTCTTACTTACTTGAGTTACCTACTTGAGTTTCACAAATAAAATACTTGATATGTATTCACTTTTTCCTTCCGCAAGAGGATACGCCTTATAATGAGCAAAACATTCAATAACTATTTCCGTAAACAATCATGTTATTATTGCCGGCTGAATATGTACCAAAATGACTACTTTCACTATGATTACAGTTTTATTTACTACCATAGGTAGTCAAGTAATACCTGCAGTAGTTTTTTCTTAGTTAACTAAATTAAACAGATTCGAAAATTACATTTATTTTCAAGAGAACACTATTCTCAAATACAAAGTGAGTTATTGTTCTAAAAAGTGAATATTAATCTTAATTCGTTTCACGAAGAAATCCGTCGAAAGCTACGTTTATTTTCAAGAGTACACCGTTCCCAAGAAATATATTCTCATTGCGAACTTAATGTTTACAAATGGAAGCCAGGGACTTGTTTATTGAATGAAGTTTAAGTAGTCAAACCATAGAAGTGTTTGCTACTTTTTATATTATTTACGATTCTTAGAATCCTGCAGGTTGCTGTAGCTCTAGAGGTAGAGTTCTTTTCTTTTAATGTACAGCTTTAAAAATGTAGTTTCATTTTCCACCTTAAAATTAACATAATGTTTTATACTATCGTGTTTGGCATTTTATTAGTCATTTCGGGTTTCTTACAACATATTAAGTACACTTATTCAGTAGTTATCACACATAAGTACTAATCTAATATAATATCATCATTGCAATAATAAGATATTAGTTGAGTACTAACCGACGCTCTTACGGTGCGGGAAAACATCGTGATGAAACCTGCACATTCAGGCGACTGAATGTGTAACCATAATTCAATTTGGTCAGGTTCCCCTGGTAGCAGGGTCATGGAGGTCAGATGTCAGTAGTCACCTAGAGCATAATCAAGGCGGACCTGGGGCCCTCGGGCGCAAGAGTACAACTGGGATATTCACGCCCGATTTTATATTGCAATCTTAAGATAATCAATCATTCAGTGCTTCATGAGGAAATTGTCTCTTTAGCAGTTGATGGGTATTTGCCTGATTGCTTCTAGGCAAACGTAAACCAGATTTTAAGAGGTGGGCAACGTATCGGTGATACCACTGGTGTTGCTAATGTTCAAAGCTTATCAGGTGACATGCTGGTGTGTTTGTCTACCACATCATCACATCAACAGTCCATAACTGTCTACTGCTGGACGTGAGCCTCCTCCACATCAGTGCAGGACTTTGCCATAAACACTTGACTTGGAGACCGCAGTGTCCAAAACACACTCTAGAAAACGCTGCTACCCATTTTCTGCTCTAAGACTAAACCAGATCGGGGAGTTGGTGCACTTCTAACTGCGTCGGACACCCCACGGCTTCCGTTGTTGTGTCATTTTGTAGGGTTTGCGTACCGGTCGACATGCAAAATAAATATACAGTTAGCTACAAGCTGCTATTACTTTTGTGAGTGTTAACCTTGGTGGCTGTCCTAAATAAAAAATGCAGATGCAGTGCCATAAAATACGAGGGTAGCATCATTGTGCAACTCCCATCAAAAACGAGGGTAGTGTCACTGTCTCAGTGAGTGGCGGACGCACTCAGCTTGCATGCTGGCTCGCAAAGGGCGCGGTATCGGCAATCTGGGCGAGCTCGCTCGGCACGTAGCGTCGCCGGCGCACGTTCCGATGACGCGGCGCTCTTAGCCGCCGGGGACACACGGGCTTTGGCTGTGCGGTTATTACAAGCTTTTCTGTAGTTTCTCATAACGACCACGACCACTCTGCTAAGAGTGCTATGACTGTCGACAATATACGACTTTCGAATATACGACTTCCCATAACATTATTAGAACAAATGTCGAATTCGAGATGTCACAGCTCGAGAGTTAGACCCATGAATCGATTTTAATGAAGCAAAGCTAAGAACTATTTTATTTATTTTGATTGTTACATTTTACTATCTTGATTAAACTGGCTTCCAAACAGAGTAAGCCGCATCCGTTCGTCTACGCTGCCACAGACAGACATACTGATACGCAGATACAGGTACACACTTCACACTGAGACTCCTCTTTTTTCGTTGATGCTTAAAAACCATGCTCGGAGATACACATCCGTGTGTTTCCCGGCTTATGCACGACTCGTGTCGCTAATAAACCCTCTTACGGGCTATCTGGAGCGTGCAACGCGACAAAGATGCCGAAGCAAAACCCATTGTATCGATACTCTGTAACTTTTGGCTCCTTTCTTCTCGCCCTTGTTTTTAGAAGTCTTTGTTGGTGAGGTTCGTATACGGCTGTGATTGGGAATTTTATGTAGACTATATGGCTATGGGAAGAGGTCCTGCATTTTTTGATGTCCTATCTCTACATACATACTTATTCACGCCCGTTTTCCATAGGGGTTGGCAGATCCTGACGTACTGAGGGGTTGAGGTTTGAACGCCTGTTGTGGGGTTGTCCGATCTAGTGGCAAAAATTAGTCAGTTTCGCCTCGTACCAACTTATACTTGACATCATCATCACAGCTCATAACAGTCCACTGCAGGACTTAGAGACCCTCCCACGAAAGGGGAGGTGATTTTCATACTTGGCAGGCGGGTTCGAGATCGCAGTGTTATAAATATAACAATGGAAAACGCTGCTGCCCATTTTTCAACCTACGGGGACCCTAGATCTTTGGCTTTTGTACGACACCTACGAGTGTAAGGGGTTGAAGCTAAGAATCCCTATCCCTATCCAGCCTACATTACAAATACAAATAAAGCTTAGAGCATTACAAATAAAGCCTAGAGTAGAAACTCTGCCGGACACAAGTCGTGAAGGTTTCACAGAAATAGAATAGAATAGTCAATAGGCTTGTCATTTTGCGGCTCTTGGTCAGAAGGAAGATGTAATTTCAGAATCATTGCAATACTTTAACATTTTTAAATGTTTATATTTTTTTCAAAAGTGTGGGTTTTTTATGTTTTTAACAATCCCACTTCTGAGAACCGTTGCCGAGGTCGTTCTTTTTTAATAGTCGTTCATTTCTAGGAGAGATTTGTTATGGATCAAATCTGCAAAAACTACTTGTTCATTTTTAATTATTTCTAAGTCAGATCGTAACTTTCCTGGACTATCTTTGGAATGAAAACTAGCTAAGCATTTGACCGCCATCTCACCTGGTGGTAAGTGACAATGCGGCCAAAGATGGACCATGCCTGTCTGACCAAACAATTTATTTGCTAGCCCTGAAGACGTTCAGATTATAATCGAGATGTTCCAGGCAACGAGTTTCAATCTTTAGCCGTACGCACTAGGTTAAAATCAAAGGAGGTATATATCTTTTCTCGAGCCGTAACGTAGCAAAGCCCTCATATCAAATACGCAGTCGAAACCCGAAACCGAACTGAGCAAAGCCTAGCAGTAGTTCAGCCGAAATCTGGGCTCCTGCACGCCAAACACACGTCGCAAACTCGCAAACGTTCCACTGGCGATGTATCAACGAAGCAAGTGGACGTTGAGCGATTTATGCGTCACCAATCACGGACATGTGCTGCGCTGGAGCGCTTTGCCTACTGCCTCAAACAGAGGGCAGCACCTACAGAACCATTATAGAAGGAGCTAACATTGCGATGCGCGTCAATAGAGATGAGAGCTCATCTTATACTAGTTTTTGCTTCGTACGGTGCGGAAGTGCTAACCTTGTTGCCTTCTGAGTCTGAATGATGAGTGTAATAGTTTGAAGTTCAAAATTGGGATGCACTGCAGCCCTAAAGTACTAAAATGCGACGCACGTTTCGGCGAAAGTACCTACGCCACTTCGATATTCTTGATTTTTTTCCATCGCGATGCACCACGTTAGTGCGAAAGTATGCTACATCATCGTGGAATACATTCGAGTATGTATGCACCAGCGCGATGCACGATGCATAAGCGCGATGACTGGCGTACTGGCGACGGCATGCCTCATAGACAAATTCTCGTTCTACTATTTTAGAGCAATGTAACTATATTAAATTTTATTTTTCATTACATGGTTATAGAATCCTCGTAAAGTGATTTTGCTGTGGTGGAGTTTACATCGCGCTGCAATATATTCGAGAATATATGCATCGATGTAGCATACTTTACACGGATTCGTGTGGGTAGGCGTGACAAATTGTTTTACTTAGTAAACCCGGTAATTTGTTACTTTCGGTTGCTTATTATGCGTGTTTGGTAATAAATGCCGACCTCTAGTGTTATCTCCTTTCTAGCATTTCACAGAGTTAAACTACTACACACTTCATTATTTAACTCAAAATGATGAGCATGGAATCCATCAAGAAGACACAAGAAGAACTTTTTTCACTATTCCACAGTAAAATGGATAAGTTTGAAGAAGAACTAAAAATAAACACTGCCACTGCTTCAGGTCAGCCTGCTCCCACCCAGTGCAGTGAGATGCAGGTATTTAAAACTTTCTTCCTTGGTATTCTCACATCTTTACAAGAGCAGATAGAGTTAGTGTTGCAGGAAGTTGACCGCATGCAGACAAGAAGTAGTCGCAAGATGCTTTTGTTTCACGGTGTTCCCGAAACCACAGATGAAGACACTGCCGAAGCTGTTGACAAGATTTCTAAAACCCAACTTAAACTGCCAGATGGTTCCCGAGAAGATTTAAGCAGATGTAATCGCATCGGTCGGGCCTCCAGTGATGAGAGTAAGCCTCGACCCTTCCTCGTCAAACTGAAAGCTGCGACAGTCCGTGACAGTATCTGGTTTTCTAAGACATGTCTCAAGGGCTCCGGAACCACAGTCTCTGAATTTCTAACCCCACGGCGACATCGACTTTTCATGGAGGCTAGACGTCGTCTAGGGGTTGCCAAGTGCTGGACAAGGGAGGGAACCGTGTCTGTCCTTGACGCCGATGGCAAGCGGCACAAGTTGACTTCAATCAAATAGGTACCTATGTAACATTTTTCTTTTCTCTGAAACTTATTTAGTCACTTGTTTCGTTTTCTCTTCATACAAATTCTTATGCTTGTAACCCTATACAATTTTTCTTAGTTTTTTATATGAACTGTAAGTAACAAAACTGCAGGGCAGTGTCAGGTTCAGTTGATAAGGAAAAGCTCAATTAGAGGTCTGTACCAGGCCCAGTTGATAAAGCGAAACTAATTAGAGGGCGGTAGCAGACTCGGTGGATAAAGAAAACTAAAGAATCAGGGTAGTGGGTTATGATTATTCAGTCCATTGGTAAGCTAGCTACTACAATGAATTTATAAAAGAAATACTCTAATAAAGCAATATAGGTCCAAAAGAGCGACACGTAACTTTTGTCCAGCAGGATCACATAATTCACTTTGATAAAATTCCATTAATTTTGATGCAGCCTTTGTGCATTTTTAGTCCGAGATCGATTTTATTAATTTTGAATGGCGATAACAGTATCTTCTAGTGGCGATCTAGGTCCACCCTTTTGTTCGAAGGCTGATTTGGTAAAAATAAAAATCGTGAAAAAACCTCCACGTTTTTCCCCTCCAAACTTCAGACCCCCAGACCTCTGTCCGCCTTTTTTTATTTCTCTTCAGCAGACAATCAATTTCATATTTATCTTCGCTATCATGGCATCGATCTGTGGTACGTCAGTGCTTGACAACTTCACAACAATTTGTCAACATTATTTATACCAAGATTAATGTTTAATAATATTATAATAGAAACAACGTTTTCATAGCCAAAAAGGAAATAAATTAACAGAACAAACAAGTACGTCTAGAAATACATAATTCGTAGATCATTTCAAATAATGATCGCATCCAAATAAACATAGTATCCTCTCTTTTTCAGAACATAATATAATGAATTGGAGAGCCATTAAAGCCTGAAGGGCCAAAACCAAAGATACCCATAAAAAACCATTATTCAATTAATGAAAAATTAAAGTATCAACGTGCTAAACCAACGTTTGAACAGAAGTCCTAATAGTCGTAAGTAATAACACAAGTCAGGGTTAAACCCTACATACTACAAATTTCTATTAGAATCAAAACATTAGTAAAACGTAGTTACAACGTAGTCTGATTTTACAGAATAGACTTAATTTTCCAGGGAGGAATGATGAGATACCCTTAAAAACTATATTATACTATAAAAAGTATTCAACATGCTAAATCAATGTTAAAACAGGAGTCCTCATAACCGTAAGTAGTAAAATAAGACAAGAGAGATCCTACAGCACCAACAACTATTTTGTAATAACAACAAATATACTTAATGATAATTTTGTTACAATTTTCACTTACACCAGCAATTTTATTATATTGTTTTGTTTCGGCTTGGATCTGTCTGCTTGACGTTGACGCTTTGACGTTTATATTGTCAATGTACTTCAATTTTTAATTTTTCGGCTCTACGGTGGGCAAAGAAACAAACACTCAAACAGCCATGTCCTTACCTGCGTAGATTTGGTTTTTGCGATTTGTGATTAGTTTTTAAGTACTTTTGTAATAGACACTATTGGTTGGCGAAAATTTTGTTTAGAACCCATTAAAGTAAACCTATACTCACATAAGCAGACACACATATACTTAACTCTACAGAACACAGGAACAAATAACAACACCCGACACAAATACAGTAAACGACTTTGAAAACACAATAAAAATAGACTGTATAGAAATTGGAACAATAGATGGCTGCAGGCTTGCGTTGACAGATAAATTCAAACTTAAGATACTTACCTATAATATACGGAGTATTCAGAAGAACTTCAACTCATTTCTCGTATCACTGGTTCGTCTTGGGTTGGAAATCGACGTCATTATATTGACCGAATGTTGGCTAGGGCCGGGGACGATAGTGGGGCAGATTCCCGGCTACAATTCTTTCCACACTTCTCGCTGCCAAAATAGGGCGGGCGGAGTTGTGTTTTATGTCAGGAACTGCATGGATGCCAATGCCGATGAACCCTCTCTCATGGACTCATGTCGTCTGAGGATAGATCTATCAAACTTCACTATAATACTCGGTATATACAGGTCTCCCTCATTCTCACAAACGTCCAACTTCTTGAGAAGCTTAGAAACGGTGGCGAATTATATTACACATAGATCTCGTATAATCATAGCAGGTGACATAAACGTGAATATACTGGACCCATCGGATTCCATATCCAATAAATATTGTAACTTAATGGCCGAGCTGGCTTTCCTACCGCAATCACCCAGCCTACCAGACTTGAATCGTGCCTGGATCACATACTCGTATATGTACGCTCCGACGGGGAGACCGGCTCCTCGGTGTTGTATCCGATCTAGATATTACGGGGTGGCTCTTCTTGGTGTTGCTGGTCCAAACTCCAAGATTCACAAAATCAAACATAAGTCAGTAACTGATCACAATGCCGTCTTGTCTGAGGTTGCAAAGGTAGACTGGTCACCTGTTATGACTGTTACCGACGTGAATACTGCTGTCCAGATTTTTACCTCCATTCTAACTGAAATTATTAGGAGGAATACCTACACGATCAGTGAGTCTCAGTAGATCTAAGCTAGTCCTAAAGCCATGGATAACCCCAGGTCTCATGAGGTTGTCACGTTGTATGAGACATAGTGATAAGCTACTAAGGGTCTTTATTCGGATGCCGTTTCCTGAATGTCCGCCAACTGTACGTCCTTAAGGTGTTCTCAATTGCTCACCGAGACACTCTAAAGTCCGCTGAGTATCCAGTATTAGTGGCAAAGCGGGTTTACCGTATTCCACCAAACCCTGTAAAAACTGTCTTTGCAAATAAATACCTCACCTTCAAAACTCCTTTTATATACAACTTAGTTGCGCGTGTGACATCAAATCCTCTTCAGTTTCGGAGGCGAGGAAACAGGTAACTGCGTTGCTCCTTACTTTATCATATCGGAGACTGAAGACATTTTGAAAGTAATCCAATAAAGACAGTACACACACACAAACACGCGCGCACAGGCACGCGCACGCACAGGCACGCGCACGCACACAGGCACGCGCACGCACACACGCACGCACGCACATATACACGCACAAACACAACACACACACCATAATCTTATTTTAAGTACTTATTTATATTTATTCTTTTATTTTTACTTTTTTTAATTACTTGAATTTAACCCACTATGAAATTCTTATGTTGCCCACAGTATAGTTTTACCTAAGCATAGATTAATCTATAAATACAATCTGTAGTGTGGGGGCTATAATAACCTTTCCATTTATCTGTAAATCTAGTTTATATACTGGAAACGTGTAACAAAATATTATTTTTTAATTTTTGTTCAATTAAATTTTTGGCAGGTATTGTATTGTCTACTACAGGCCGATCCGACTATGAGAGAGACGATGATGATTATGGATCTCCAGTTTCGAGAAAGCGCACTTTAACCAGCTTTTTAAAGATTGTTAAGATTTTGGCAAGACGGATTTTGATAGGCAGAGTTCCAGAATCGAATCAACTGGTCAGTTTACCTGTAGTACTAACACTAAATATTAGTATGCGAACTGCGAACACAAGTTAGTCGGCAGCTCTAGGCTCCGGGCCACCTACGAATCATTCTTGATTGCGGACAAATATGTTGTTGCAAGCATAATAATAATTAATAAAAAATCGTTTACTACTATTAGACAGCATAACACAGCAAGTCAACGACAAATGTACTTGTTAATAACTTAAATAGGTACCAGTAGAACTGCCGAAAAATTAGATATTTTCCATACGTCGACATCTGGACTGGAGATCAGTCATTAAGGTCAAAATTAACGTACGAAATGAGGTTTTTGTTTACCTTTTCTCAGTCATAGGTACGGTAAGCACAAGGCAAGGTAAGACAGCAGGCAACCTGATGAAAATAGACACCAGCTACGCCCTATATTACCCTACCTCTTTCAAGAAATAAAGATAGGAACATGGACACCACGATACAATAATTTTGAAATACAATAACATGAAAAAAAGTAAGAACCTACCTACTTAGTAGTAGGAGTAATAAGATTAGCATGTTTTCAAGGCTGAACACAGTGCACAATATTTACGTTATGGCTCAGGCCATATGACTGCTAATTTGGAGAAAACACACATCATTTCATTTACTGAAAGGAAAACTTTTATTTTCCCTTATTCCCCTGCATTTTTATTGTCTATTTGCTTCATTAATTTTATATGAGGTGGAGAAGTTGAGATGAAGTTCTTCAACTTTTCATAAATACCTTCGTAGAATTTTATAAGCGCCTCAAGAAAACTTCGGACCAGAGCCAATATCTTATGAAATTGTTCAATAAAATCTTTACTCGTTGTTCTCCTTATCGTGAAAATATAAACGGAATAGGTAACATTCGCCGAGGCATCTTACCAGTTCTAGTTGGCGTTTCAACAAACGTTATGGCATAATATCTTTCTACTCGTAAGCGCTTAATACAAGGGGAGGATAGCCGGAATTAAGAAATGTTTGAGTTTTACAATCTTTTTAACGGGAAACACGATTTTAATGCTTGGTAAAGCTTTATCTGATGCCGTCTCGGTCCTTATTTAAAATAAACAGCTCGTATTTGTTCGTTTCGGAACATAAACGCTATATTTACTTAAACCGTGAATTGTTTCATTGCATTTGAAGTATTTTTCTATGTGGTGGTGTGCTCGTACATTTCCTATGCCACAGTAGGTAGTTGAAACTTTGTGTGTCTCATGATGAAACTCCATTATATAGATTAAAACACTTATTACACTAGTTCCACAAAATATTCTGGCCCAGGCCAGAAGATGATGTCTGAAACCGGTCGCAATTAATTAAAAGTTTATAAATATACGAGTATAATATTATTTTGTGGAACTAGTGTATAAAATCATTTAGTAGCCTATATATTATTAGTATTATTATTGTATTATGTTTTGGGGGGATATTTTGTAGTAAATAATTAGTTTTTAGTTGTCTCCCTACTTCTATAAGTATGTTCTAGCTTTGTATGCTTTGCCTGTCCCGCTATACAATTTGCTTCACATAATTTGTGGTTAGCTGGAAGAAATCTCTCATTGAGATAAGTTCGCCATTGTACATTTTTGTTTGATGTATCTAACTAAGTATATACAATAAAGAATATAATATAAAAGTGTTTTAATTTATACCACAGTTTGTAGACTGGAATTTCTGGAAAATGACTTTCTCCAACTATGATGTGTTGAACTAATTTTACATTTGAATTTCAGCTGCTTTCATTAAGCAGCGTTGTAAACTGCGTCCGCTGCTGAAATTGAGGTCGGAATGAGTTTTTCACTAGAATAATACCCGCCTCAATTTCGGATTCCACTCTCATTACAAAATCTACCTTCGCTCCTTCGTTTTGCAGATGCATTTGCAAGCCATTTAAAATTTTGTTCCCGTCACTTTAAAGTTTCATTGTTGATAAATGTAACAATCGTAGTTGCAATGTCGTTTGCTGAAATTTTTAATAGAAATGGCTTATAAGTACGAGCACGAAATGAGTATAAAAGCAGAACTAGGCTTCTATGTGTCATTCAATTGCAAAAACTCGTGTATTTTTCGCGGTGGGTAACAGAAGTTCCTTATAATATGATTACAAATAATGGTTTACTAAACGTAAATAAAAAAGTATATATTTTTGCTTATTTTGCATTTCAATTTTTGAATTTTACATTAGGTACGGCCGTGTGGTGTCTGGCAGAGTAGAATAGCACCAACCCCTTACACTCGTGGGCGACTAATGTTTTCGAGGCGAAAGATCAAGAGTCTCCGTAGTCTGGAAAATGGGCAGCAGCATTTTTCATTGTTATATTTAAACACTGCGATCTGCAACCCGCCTGCCAAGCGTGGAGATTATGGCAATAACCTCCCCTTTCGTGGGAGAGGCCCCCTTGGTCATGCAGTGGACTGTTACAGGCTGTGATGATGACATTAAGCACAAATCATCGACGTGAAACTTTTATCCGATGCCGCTGTCTGTAGGTATAGATAGATAGTAGTAGATTTGGATAGCAAACTGAGTAAAACAGGGGTTGCAATTTCATTCCTTTTAACATTCCGACCCTTAAAAATCTGTGGACGAAATCATACTTTGTATTTTACGTTACGTGACCCAAAAATTGTAATGCGGTTGTTCAAAGAATTTCAATCACCCGAGCTATGTAGATTCCAGGTGAAGCAAGGAATGGGGCGGGGATACTTGTAGGAATCTGCGATAATAAAATAAGGCAATGAAATCTTTACAGCCTGAAGGTATTTCACCTTTTACGACTTCCCATACCCATAGGTACGGAGCAAATTGAGGATTTATGTTTTTATGTGCAGGACATTTTGTTAAACAAATTAGGACTGCCAGGATGTGGTAATGGTTACCTACCTGGTATTGAATTGTTACCGGAAATTGGATTGCATATTTACTTTACTATAGTAACCTTATATTTTGTAGAATAAAATAATTGCTTTATCGCTTCTTTCTTGTAATGTAGAGCCTGTTCGTTAGTAGGTACCCATTAATTAATTGATATTGTTGCTGATAGAACTAATAAAACTCACGTTTATAATTATAATTAAATATAATTAACATAATAGAAGGCTTGTCTGCCTTACAAAGGTAATTATTACATGGAATTTTAATAGAAATAATAGATAGGTGAGAGTTTCGTTTCACCCAAAATATGTGGTGATTGCTTGAAAACTAGTGTGATAATGACAGTGAAACCAAAATATATTGAATAGCTATTGAAATTGAATAGGTAATTGTATAAAAACTGAAATATAATTTAATCTAGCAACAAAACCATGTTGTTTAGTTTATACTTAATTCCTTGTTATTTGTTTTATTTTGTTTTAAATGACACTGAACGAGAATGTTGTGTCACCAATATGGGACTCGTATTAGAATAACTTTAATGTAAACTGTTTATTATGTAACAATATGTGTTCTGCAGGTGTACCTTACTTAAATAAATAAATAAAACCAAAATTAATAAAGACTGCGACAGATGTTCAAATGTAATAAAGTGCTTGTAGAAATTATATCCAAAATCTCTTCGGTGCAAGAGTCCATCCTACAACCAGGAAATGATTAAACATTCCACCTCTCTTAGCGGTTTTCAATTATTTTTAAGTCGGCTTTACGACTTTCTGAAATTATTTGAGGGGGAGCTGCCTGGGATATGGAAATATTCAAGATTATTCTAATAGTAATTAATCTAGATTCCTAGCTTTGAAATTTACTTAAAGTTTAATGTATGTATGTATGTATTGTATGTATGTATGTAAACTCTTTATTGCGTATAACTACATAAAGAACAATAACAAAAGAAAATAAATATACATTGCAAAGGCGGGCTTATCCCACAATGGGATTTCTTCCAGCTAACCTTACCTTGGATAGTCCGAAATGACTACATAGCTATAACTACAAGTAGAGTGTAGCTATAACTACATACTATCTATCTAACGCATCTATCGAAACTCGTCGATAGATGCAGGGTTCGTGTGGTGCTATAGCAATACAGTCGCGCTTAAAAGTGCATTACAACATTTAGAAAATAAAATTGTAGCTACTGCCACATACAGTAGGAATGCGACACAGCAAATGGAATTCACTAAAAGAAACGTGTATTAGCACCAATAACTAATTCTTAAACATCAGGCTTTTTTTGATAAATAAAAGTATATTTAAAAGATTTAATTTTAATTTAGTAACTATTAATGTATGGTTACAATACCTAAATTAAACAATATTTACACATAATGTTAAATTTTTAAATAAAAAAACCATTGTGACTTTCTAATAGAAAAACTGACAGTGATTTTGAATTGTAATAAAAAAAATACAAGCGATTTTGACCTGTATTTTATTTTAAAATGTTTTCTAGGGAATAAATCCCTTCGAATAGTATGCTTCATTCTATAAAAACTTTTACAGCTGCAAGGGTATATGAATTTTAAGGTCATAATGCACTTATGATCGCGACTGTACTGTATCTTATTATTGGTATTATCACAATTTATTTGTTTTGAGGTTGTTTTTTTTACGCCATAGCGTCACAGGCACAGAAGTTTCGTGTTTCGTGATCCCCCTAGGCTTGCTCGGCTCAGCTCCATCCCGAGTATTGTTAGCTTTTCCGCAAATCACTGCGGGACGTCAAAAAGTTGGAATCCTGATCGAAAGATCCCAAATTGATTAAACTTTTTCAATCATAACTGTCGGATATTTGAGGCTGAAACAACAAAATGTGGCTTGGTACCGGATTTTCTGGCAGAATCGAATATCATCTTCATTTAACTTTGCGCTTGCTTTCTTTAGTTTGATCTGAGTTTGGCACCGTGATTATGAGATAGGCATATTTGCGATGCGACGCCACGTTAGAGTAATGTGCGAAGTTTGCAGTTGATGTTGTTGTCTTTTTATATTGAGTACACAAAATTTTACATGAGAACTTTCGTGGTTTTTTTAACTTTTGTCTAAAAGTAAGATGTACCTAACCTAACTTAACCTAATTGGAAAAAGTAATTTGAAATTGAATTGAATTTTTTTTTCAGATTTGAACATTAATATTATCTAGAACTTTATATGATTTTTTTTTTATATCTGTCAAGACAGGCATTTGGCTGCTGATAAATTTATTTAAATAACATGAGACTTAAATGGCAAGAAATAGCATAAAATATTTACAGTTATAATAAAAATATACACTAATACATATAAATAGACTAAACTAAAACTTTTTAAGTTATAAATATTTTATTATCTAACTTAATTAAATTAAAGAATATGTAAAAAGCCATGGTCCCGCGATAAGGTGCCCATCATGGCGGCGGCATTCCCGCGCTGGATGGCGCGCGCATTCGGCGCCGAGACAACTGTACTTGCCCACCTTCGAACGCTCACGTAGCCCACACCAGCAGGCGACCCATCCTCCATGGTATCATAGACATCCTGTCAGGTGTCTCGCCATCGTCCCGTTCAATGTGTTGAGGTTCCAGGATTGCGGGGACGTTGGCGCTGACGAGAGACCGTCGCAGGATGTCACTAATCGCGGCGTGACGGGAGAGGCGGCCAGCGCTCGAAGAACAGGCAAGCCCATGGTGACCGAGGCGGTCAACACTCGCTCCACAAGCAGCACAACTATGCTCGATACAAACCTCGGCTCCTAGCCGGAGACCGATGGCGAGACGAAGAATGGTCGGGTCGATGAAAGTGCCGGTGTTGGGGGATGGGTAAGCGTGGAGCCAGTGCCCGGATTCTCGTCTGGCAACTGCTTCCAGCCTGGCGCGGTCTTTTAAAGATTGTGAGGTATTAATAAGAGTGTCTAATATGACTTGAGATGAAATTTTGTCCCAGGCCTTTTGAATTTTGGGTGTGGGAGGAAAGTTTGGGCTCGGTCCAGCTAGCCAGGCAGTTTCAGCCTCCGCCAAGCACGCGACCTCACAGTTTGTAGCCGCGGGGGCATTAAGAATATTTCTTGTGAGGTCAGACGAGCTATAGACAGAGGACAGAAACGCCGGCAGTGCTACACTAGAGATTTTGCTGGTTCCCAGGCTACCATACCTAATTGGCAGGGAGGCCTGAGGCCATGCCTGCTCGCTGATTCTGATATTTGTGATAGATTCAATTTGGAATTTTATTACATTATCTAAGTGTTGGATTAGAGCAAGGAATTTCCACACTGGGCAGCAGCGGAGCAGGTAAGTAAATTTAGGAACGAAAAGACAAAACTTCAATATGAAAAGGGCAGAACGGCTGCTAATTTTAAGGAGGCAGTCCGAAAATTCATTAAATTTAGAAACCGAACTTGTTAGAAGCGGTGGAATAGCCTCGTCGAAAATAGGGAGCCAAGGAGGCTCAGACTGTCTTTTGTGAGTATTCTTGTTTGGGCTACGCTATTAAAATTGTGGACTATGAATTGTGCCAAGGTTGTGTCTATTATTTCAGAAATGAAGAGCTCACATTTGTCAAAATTTAGTTCCAAATTTGTGTTTTATCATTTCTAAATCAGTTAGGACAGTCTGAGCATCCCCGGCTATGGTACCGTCGTCCAGGTACCATACGTATAATTTTGAATTGACACTGGATTATCGAATTTATGGCCGAACTGAAGATCGCTGGACCGAGGGGATCACCCTGCTGACACCCCACGGCCGAAAGAATTTCATTATTTTTGTGCAATTATTTTGAAGGACAGTGATAACAATGTAGCATAAAATTATAAATCTCCGGAACACGCAGTTTAATTTTATTCAGGAGGGTGTCCCTGTTTACTGAATTAAAAGCATTTTTACATCTAGTTTAAGGATCACCTCGCACAGATCGTCTTGCGTGAAGGTGCGTACGGCATGGACCGTTGCCTCGCAGCCTCCGCGGGTTCCAAGGCCAACCTGTACGAGTTCGAAATAGATTGGAATTTGACCGTCATCTCGCCTATTGGTAAATGACAATGCGGCCGAAGATGAAACATGCCCGTCTTGGAACAGCCTATTCACTCTAGCCTTGAAGGCGTCCAGGGGATGCAGTCTCGACATACATAGCGATCGCAAACTTATCGATTTCGGTCGTTATGTCATAACGATTAGATAGATAGATATTATACTCTTTATTGCACACAAAATTACAAAAAAGACAATTTAACAGGTCTCAAATATTGTGGGCAAAGGAGCTTTATCGCTACAAGCGATCTCTTCCAGGCAACCCTTGTCTAGAAAGAGAAAAAGATAAACATGAGTCAGACAAGCAACAAAAATAGCATTTATCATCTAGTTGAACTACTATATTATAAGCTAATAATTTTACACCTACATACATTAGTATATACACACACTATATGCTACAATATATATAGATAATATACGTATATATTAATATGATAAATTGGTCGGCAGAGGACAATGTCAACTAATTGCAAACAGAGAGAAGAGGGGCATGCCATTTGGTTTTAAAAGTTGCAAGTGATTCGATTTTATCAATATTCCGGAATCGGTAGATTCGAAGCTCTCGATAAAGATAGGTAACTTAGCGAATTCAGATGTCAATATAACGATTCTACGTTAGATATAGCGAACAAATTTGACAGCCCGCAAAGTTAACGATAAATCGTCACGGTGTACGAATTTGACGTTGCCAAAATGTCAATTGATAAGTAAACAAATAAAGTATTGTAAATATATAATTTTCAATTTCCTTAGATTACTTAGATATTACAGGAGTTTTCATACATCGTTTCTGATAATCTTACAAATTTTAACTGGGAGTTATTTATATTGATAAAAACAGCCCCTGACAACAACCAAAATCGATAATTTTGCGATCGCTATGTATGTCGAGACTGCATCCCCAGATTATATTGATCAGGGAACACACTCGCAGGCAACGCGTTCCATTCCTTAGCCGTACGCATTGTAAAGGTCGAGCCAAAGCGGCTCACCCACCCAACTTCAACACCCGACTAAACAGAGGGTTGTGGTGTTATAGTTTTGACTTGTGTATCTGTGTGTCTGTAGCATCGTAGCTCTTGAACGGATGGACCGATTTCGATGTCGAGAATTTCTTAATTTGAAAGCCAGATTAATCGACATGGTACTTAGCTGAGTTTCATATAAATCGGTTTAGTAGTTTATATTTATGTTTATATTATTGTAACTTTCATTGTGCACAAGAAATGGTTAAATAAATAAATACATTATACGGACGAAGACTTCTTGAAGAAGAGAAAGGAGCGTTGGTGGTACCAGATTCGAATCCCACTTGCCGCCATGTACCAATGACTCTTCACTGAGTTATGTACATTAGTTGAATACTAACCGATGCTCTTACGATGAGGGAAAACATCGTGATAAAACCAGCACATTTAGCTGGCTGAATCTGTAAGCATGATTTAATCTGGTCAGGTTCCCCTGGTAGCACGGTCACGGAGGTCAGCTGACTGTCGCTCCGCTGTAATTATTTGATCTGCCAAATCCTAGATTTTCATTCTCTCCTAATGCGCTTATTTCATTTGTCTAAATTCAAAATCAAAAAGTGTGAAAGCTTATAAAAATGGAATGTATGGTTCATATTTATTTATTTATTTAATCCTTACAATATTTCGTACATTCGGTCTTACTTATAGTTACCCTGCCAAACTGCATAACAGTTTCTTGGCAATGGTGTTTCTCTCGTAATATAATTAAGTCTATTTTTGTATCACGCCTTATGAAAAGCAAAGCGACGTAAAACAATACCTACGTTATTCAAAAATGGACAAGCAATACATTCCACTTTGATTGCTCTCACGCTTTTTGTTTCCGAATTTATTCTACTTAATTTAGCCAGTTTTAATAAGAGTATTGAAAAAAGAACTGAAAAATTGTGTACGATACGCTTAAAGGAGTTTATTCTTCAAAAACGCTATACAAAATTACAGAGCAGTTTCATTTGCTCAACGAAACGAGTTTAAAACGTGGTATTAAAAAAGTGTGTAGAATTATTTCAAACAAAATTAATTAATAAAACAATGTACAAATAACTTGACGCCGCTTTTCAGGCAGTTATTTCGTTTCAGTGGATGTTTCAGCGGCATTTGATACTACAGTTGATGTTCCATTTGTAATTTGATTCAGTTTTAAGGTCAATTAAGTTTAGAGCTTGGACTTTGTGATTCCAGGCCGATGGGCAATGGAATATCAAAGCGTTTTAATTGCTCACTCGCAGCAGTAGTTCCTGGAGTGGCACTTTGTGTTGTTATAGGTTTTATCAAATCAAGATAGGAATGGGGTCGAGTTCGCTACTGAATTCACACAGTCATCATTCCGGTGCTAATGCTCACATTGTTGTGTTCCGATTTGGAGGATAAGGTACCCATCACAGTTACAGGCATAAGGCAATTAGTTCTCACAGTGACAACGCACCTGCGGTTCTGCATTTTTGTTGCCTGATCGTTGATGCTATGGGTGACAGTTACCACTTACGATCAGGTGGGCTGTCTGCTCATTTGTCACTACGTAGCAAAAAAAATATATCTTGTATCTAATGTTTAAAATGGGTTATACGTACTGAAGATACATGACACTAGACACTAGTTGAGTACTCGATATTTTGTCTATACCATGTAGAATACAATAATCGCAAAATGTATACATACCCATGGAGAATCAATCAGCTTTAACTTATCATAAATTACTGGTCGGACCTTGGAAGGCGGACCCTACAGGAGCTTCCTGTCCTGACTTCAATATTATTTACTTAATAACTGCTACTATTGGATTCACAACCACCAAGGAATTTCTACACGAATAATCTACAAATGATGGCTAAGCCATTAAATGCTACAAGTGCAACATGGTTGCTACCTATCTCTGCGATCCGGATTTCAATAAATTAAAACAGGGTTGATATTTTCCCCCTAATAATTACATATTATGGCAAGGCCATTGGAATTGAAACAACACCATTGATATGTGAAACATATCCAAATATTAACCTTTCCTGATAACATCACCGCCAGTAATTGGCCATATTTTGCATGTGTTTGGAGCACTCTATCCAGGACTACCTGCACAGCCCAAGTATTCGCCTTTAATGTTTGGGTTGCCACATCTACATCGACGAGTCTATACATATACCTGCACCCTGCATTGCGTTTGAGTAAGCTTATATATAATAAATCTCACTTTCCAAGTGAGATTTATTATGCACATGGGTTGGTTTTTGAACATGATCTACCTACCTACAACGAGACGATGTGGAGAGTTCGTGGAAAGAGCAACAAGCTTTATGGATCTACTTTATACATTTATCACCTGGATATGCTTTGGAGACACTGGATTGTTCATATCGTCCTCTCAAGTTACTTCATAACTCGAAAACAACCTGACTCTGACGATTATGACTTACCTCTTTGTACCCTCTCATTCAATATATAAAAAAGCATTGCTGGGCGGTTTGGAGTTTTTAAAATATGTCTTTGGCTGCTCCAAACGGAATCTTGCGGAGAGATATCCTCACTTTGGCTTATAGAGGATATGATGAGCCAGTGTAATAAGGCAAGGGGCAATATTCACTCTCCCAATTTCCTATTTCTTTATAATATGGAGAGTCTTTAAATTCCCTTTAGTATAAATATTCTCCTTGAACATACAACAGCTATTTTATAATTAAACTAAATCCGCTATTTATCTAATACATGGAATTATAATAACCTGTTTATCTTCCAACTTTAAAAGTCTTGGGTTACCACAAACACAACGTAGGAATAACTAGACGATCACGAGGCCAAAGTAATGTCAAAAATGTACGAATACGCATTAGGTAATAAATAGAACTAGCACTCTAGGGTTAACGAGTACTTTAGGGTTAACGTGCGAATGAATTAGTGAGTGTGTGAGAGGTTTAGTTGAATTATTTAAGTAGAGAGGGAATATGTAAAGGGGGGGGGGGGGGGGGGTACAAGTGATCACCGCCGATTGACCACGCCGCTTTTGCGGTCTGTCCCGCTTGACAAAACGAAAGAAGATACTGAGGAGATTTTGAACAAACTTGAGCGCCTTCAAAATATATGTCGTGTAAAATCGTCGCTTGCAATTGCTACTCACAGTTCCGATTTCCTCTCCTATTCGTTCACTGTTCATGCAGCTGTGGAATTCTCTCACACACGAGGTGCGGGATAGTCAGTCAATACATATTTTTAAAAAACGTGAAAGAATACTATCTTTCCCAGTGTGCCTAGATGTAATTCAGTATCCTCAATGCCTTTATGTTATATTGTATTAGTTATTATGGTAGATGTTTATTTTATTTATATTCATATTCATTTATTCGTAGTAATAATCATACATCGTCATAGTTGATGTCAATATTAAAAAACAATTAATTCAATAGTATCAAATTATCATGATTCGAAATTGTCAAGAATTAAATTAGTATTATAATATCAAATAATAATTAAGTCAAATGTTAAATTAAATAATTATAAGAAAAATACAAAATGCTTCAAACATGTCAAATATAAAATTAAATCATAATATGAAATGTCAAATACAATGTTCGAAAACTATATGTCAAATATTAATTAATCGAAATGTCTAATACAATACAATGAAACAAATAGTCGCATACAATATTGCGAGTCACAGAAAGAAACCATTTTTTATAGTGTATTATTATTCATTGTATTCAATTAAATGACTAGAAGTGGGTGATATCAATCTAATAACGGAGAGGGACTAACGGCTTCGCTCATCTAAAAACTCATCTATAGAGTAGTATGCTTTTTTTATTAATGTCAATTTTAATAGCTTGCAGAACCTGTGGTAGGTTTTGCATTCACGAATATCCGTATGCAGTCTATTATAGATCCGCGGGCCCATATGGTATATTAATATGGTAACTATATAATTTTATGTATGTATTTAGTTATCGTATTATTATTATAGTCATTGTGCACGTCTTATGTGCATTTAATTTTCACATATCTCTTTTGTAGGCCTACTGGAAAAGATTTCTTTTAGAGATGAGTAGTGCCTGTTGTGTCATAACTAATCTTCTCTTTCTGTATTTGTTATCTTGTGTACAATAAACTGGCAAATAAGATAATTCTATATTCTTTAAAGACAACCAATTGATCATCAAGGTAACCTTTGGCACGCATTTTACCCAAAAGGGCCGCTCTACTCATACATGAAGGTCGCTTTCCAATATTTTGATGATCTCTGTTCAGTCCCATAGAAAGCGTTTAATTTCCGCTTAATACAAAATAACATAACGTCACGCCATTGTCCCGCAGGATTAGGCAGATACCACATTGTTCCACTTTCTGAGGTCCTGACAAATCTCTCGCTCTTCCACATTCATCAACAATTTCATACATGCTCGTCGCTTTTGATGCTCTTGACCTGACCTTTCTTATACAGCTAAGGTCAAATATGTATCCAGCATTTGAAGCAAAATGAGGCTCTAAACCAACATTAGACTGTCAACAATGTTGATTATGATGACGAATCGAAAGTTTAACAATTAAAAATACATCTCCAGTCCGTAAGAGTCCAGTCTGCCCAGTTCTGCTTTGTATCACCTACTTTGGAGTCCCTTAAAGTAGGTGATACAAAGCAGAAGTGGGCGAGATACCGCTTCTGCAGACCAATTAGACCCGGTGATAAGTGCTCGAGACATGCTGAAATATTTCAAAGTTTCAGCCGTAAGTCTTTGGCGCCTTTGGAGTGTAGAGAAAATATAAAATTAAGTTAGTGTGGTGTGAAACATCAACGGGCAGGGTCGGAGTTATCTCTAGTGAGTAGATTTTTTTCTTGTACAAATTAATACTGCATATCCCAGAAGTCACTTTTATTTTTGGTGACATTAATGTGGCACTCCGATTTTTTTTACTTCTAGGACTTCTACACACAAGAGGATAAGTAGGAAAGTACTAAAAAAAGACTAAGATCGGATCATTAAAAAATTAAATTGTGTCAGGTTGTGCAGAGGCAGACGAACGTTTTGGGGGCTTTTAAACCTTTACTAGCACTACAAAATGGAATTTTTCTATAAGCTACGGCGCCTTCACAGTCTAAATGTAAAGCCTGTTTAGGAAATGTCAAGAGGGAGCTACTGTTGCTGTTACTTGCTGTTGCCAGTGTAAGGAATGACCTCTTAAAATTTGCAAAATTATCGGTAAACAAATACTTTTGATGATAACTGGAGTAAAATATACTAATAATCTTGGCGTTATTGTCCCGGTTGTGCTCTCGCGCACGAGGGCCCGAGGTCCGCCTGGACCGTGATCCAGGATTTGATAGGTCAGGTAATTACAGTGGAGCGACTGCCATCTGACCTCTATGACCCTTCTACCAGGGGAATCTGACCAGGTTGGATCAAGGTTACACATCCAGTCGCCTGAATGTGCAGGTTTCATCACGATATTTTCCCTCACCGTAAGAGCATCGGTTAGTATTCAACTAATGTACATAAAGTCATTGGTACATGGCCGAAGCGGGATTCGAACCCGGGACCTCTGGCTTACGAGTCGTATACTTTAACCACTCGGCCACCGACGCTCAAAAGCACAACTGGAGTAAAATATATTTAATGAAAAACACAAATAATGGAGTGAATGAACGTGAATGGATATATCAGTATCTTATATTTTCTACAGTTTCCCTATTCGTGGTGCAATATCCTTTTTACGCCATATTCGTGTTGTGCTTTTGATTTCTATTGAAATCTATAAGATAATTTGACCACCGATTTTGCTATTTTTGTTAACGTTTCTAAGTTCGCTCTACTATTTATTTATTTATTTACCATAAATTTACAGCGTTACAGTACTTACAATGTTGTGGTATAGGTATGTATGTGTGAAATGAGATTGTGATAAAAAGCAGTGGTAACACAATTAATTTAGTATTTTATTCGTCTTCCAACAAAAATATGTCTTTTCGCTAGTCTTGTCGTTCGTCTTCTTTTACCTTCTTTTTAAATCATTTAGTATGTAGACATATCGAAGGCAACATCACGATACAGCCTAGGTGAGATTCATGATTTATTGTACGTACGATTATTTGTAGTAGTTAATTTAGTTATGTAACTCGTTGACTTTCGAGTTACCTCAAGTCACCTGGAAGGGATCGCGTTTTCTACAAGTCCAACTTTTTCGCTTTGTGTGCAACTCGGATTCGACTTCGATAATGCACTGGTATTCTGTGGGTCGTTGCTGTTTCACGCTGTTGCAACAACGATAATTCATCCATACATACATACATTATCACAGACCAAGCTCCGCAGTCCGGGCCAGGACTGGGCGCTCAGGTGCGCGGGGCTCTTAACGTTTATTAAGACATAGCTCCACTTTCGCGTGCCCATTAGCCGAACTGCAAGCTTTCAACGAATTTAGAAATTTCATTGTATGTGGGTGTTAGCGAGGCCTGGGGTCTTCATCCGGAACATTGGGGACTGGGATGGGAAGTCGTTCCGAAGGCAATTGACTTTTGTATAAAGCATGTGATATGAGCGATTGATGATATGCAGGAGCGTCTTATGTTGTACCTAAAGTAGGGCTTCGAGTATGGTCCCATATGGCAGAAAGCATGAAACTTGGCATGTATGTAGCTTAACAAATAACTTCACTGATATATGACGATAAATTGATCAGATACTTGCAATTGTTTTTCTGCTGTATTTTAATACTCAAATGTTTATTGCTTCATAAAAGTAATTTACAATTATGACCCTGACGGGCACTACAATATTAAAATCTTAAAAATACTAGGGTTATATAATTTTCTAATTTTAATAACAGTGTCGTTATATTATCTACCTACTATGGCTATTAACAAGGCAATCTTTAATAAGCTTAATATTAAAGATTTAAATTGATGAAATCTTGAATCTACTCGTTTGTTAATAAAAAAATCTAAAACAGTCTAACTTGACATTTGTGATTGGTATTGACATTTATAAAGCGCATTCCATTCTGTAGAAAATAAATGGATTTATATATTCTATTCGGAGGTGCTCAAAATAGCAAAACTAAAGATGCGCTTATAAAAGTACGTGTAACGTTGTGTCTGATTCCTTATTATTCTAGTGATTAAAGAGTAAACAATAGTTCTGAATTTTATATTTTTATTCAATACAATAAGTATTTGGCGGTAATGTGGAGGAGAGAATTCCAGCCGCCAATGTTGGCAAGCGAAGATGGAGAAGGTGGAAAAGGGTAATTACCCACCTGGCCGACTTGCTGTGACCAGGGGACCGAAGTTCAATGGACGCTCTTTGGATCTTGTATATAAGCGTTGTAGATGGAACACTCCGTTAGCGCGATGTAGATTTGACAGTTGCTGTCATGCTGATTTGTCTTGCCAACTCGTGTGTGCGAGCTCTCTTTGGTTCTCTATGGAAATCGCTACAAGTATAACAGTATAACTGCCTAGTTAAATTCCTCTAACAATACATAATGAAATGTACAAGTAGAAAGAAGTCGAGAAGTTATTTTCCCCCCTTTCTCCGCTTTTTGTACATTTGTATTTATTTTTTAGGAAAACTGTTACAGCTAAGTATAACAAATATTTTTATGAGTCATTTATTCTATATTATATTTTCTACAATAATGTCTCTGGAAGTATTAAGTTAAGATTTATGGTTAAAAGAAACGAATAACTCGCGATCAATCAAATCTATTCCCCCCATATTTTTCCATATACACCACACACGTCATTCACGCGCCCTAACGCCCACGCCGTGGGATTTGGTCGCATCAGCGACATCACGTACATCAAGTGTATTGCTAAATTGGGATTTTTCATACATTTACTATGAGAGCGGATGTCCATTGCATCACGTACGTCACATCACGTGACTCTAATGTGGCGCAACCTTTACATTTGTTATTGCAGTAATAAAGTTTGAATGAAACATAGTAAATATTAGGATTTGGGAAAACGAAAACGCCATCGTGTGTTCCTTTCTTGTGTGTTTCGTGTTTTATGGAACCATTTGCCATCGACAGGGTGTTCATACTCACAGCTTAGCACCAAATTGATCGCGAACGGTTCCAAAGGAACTAACGCACACAAAGGTTATAAAATAGCACCCTGGAGAGGTTTTCCCTAGAGAATCAAACATGGAGTTAGAAATGGAGAGAGAGAAAGGAGTTGAAAAGCTGTTTAAAGTGTCGGCAGCAGATGAGTGCCCCTGGTATTGCAACGTCTATAGGCTGCGGTAACTGCGCACCACAAGACGGACTGTAATCTTTTTTGTCAACTTATGCGCTTATCTTTGGCTGAATTCAGAAGCAAAAAGCGTGAGAGCAACTCAAAGTGGAATGTATTGCTCATAAAATAAGGTAAATTTTTGTATCGCCTTTTGAAAAGCGGAGCGATGCCTAATATAACATCTATACTTCTATACTAATAATAATATAATACTTCTATAATAAAGAGGAAAGGTTTGATTATTTGTTTGTTTGTTTGTATTCAATAGGATTTCAAAAATTCTTTCACCGTTGGGAAGCTACACTATCCCCGGGTGACATAGGCTATATACCCGTGTACCCGTAGTGGTACCCGTGCGAAGCCGGGGCGGCTGCTAGTAAGTGATATTTCTAAATTACATCACTCCTTTATTTGCTCTCATGCTATTTGTCTCTGAATATAGATAGGTGTAATATGCGCATTAGGGCATAAAAAAATTCATTCCTACCAAATTGTCCTTCACGAGTGTAAAAAAATGTTGATAGAATACTGACGTGATCACCCCTGCACGTGTTCCCTATTACCTCACCAACACACGAGTCGACAATTATCCAACAGGTACGTCGCGCGTGGAAAGTTCGGATGTATAATTAGGGCCGTAGCGGGGGCCCCCGGAGAATTGTGGTCATGTGACCTTTGGGGAACATCAATGGCCGCGTCTGCTTGATGAAGGACCGTACGTTGGAGTCCCAAAGTCCATTCGGATTCTGAATGCTTAAGTTGGAAAAATTATACCGGATTTGGGTGTTTTGGTTCCGTTTTTTTTTTATACCGCTAAGGTGGCAAGTTTACGGCCTGCGTGATGGTAAGCAGTTACTGCAGCCTAGGACGTTTGCAATATCAAGGACATCACCCACGCGTTGCCGATCCCGTTAGAACGTTTTTTGATTGCTTAGTAAGTCTGAAAACTGACATAAGTCTAGAATTGGCCGTGTTACTATTTTCCGAAGTGTGGTTTGTTATTGTGCGGTTTTGTCGTTATGAAAAATCATCTGGGCGTTAATGTCACGGTTGCGCTCTCGCGCACGAGGGCCCGGGGTCCGCTTTGACCTTAATCTAGGATTTGGCAAATCAGATAATTACAGTGGAGCGACTGCCATCTGACCTCCGTGACCCTGCTACCAGGCGATCCTGACCAGATCCGATCATTGTTCCACATTCAGTCGCCTGTAAATGTGCAGTATTGTGTAGGTTTCAACACGATGTTTTTCCACACCGTAAGAGCATCGGTTAGCATTCAACTAATGTACATAACTCAGAAAAGAGTCATTGGTACGTGGCCACAGTGGGATTCGAAGCCTTTCGCGTTTGAGACGGATACCTGAACCACTCGGCCACCGATTTCTCGTAATAATACGAACAAATTAAGAAGACGATTTTACTGCTTTGAATATTCAGTTTCCTTGACAGTACTTAATTGAAATAGAAATCTATGGGGATGGGTGCAATCAGAAGGTATTTATAAGGTTTTGGAAGTGTTTATTTGATTCCTAAGCAAGATAGAAGGCTAATGACGTGTGTCAATCAATAAAAAACATATTTGAAAAAGTATTTACTACGGAGTCGCCTCATATCTATACTGTGTTCAGGCATGAGTATGAAATAATATGTCCTCACAAAGTAATCAATGATATACAACGAGATAGTAAGTAAAAACTGTTTATAAAAATCTATTAATTTTATGATTGTATACAAAGCTAGCTTATGCCCGCGACTAAAGTTTTTTAACAGTTTAGCTTTTGGCGGGTTACCGTTTTAAATTACCTCTGCATTGTATGAATGCTGGCACTACGGGGAGGTCAAGTTTTACCTCTGGTTCTGCTTAACCAAATTAGATAAAACATGGCTTACATTGTAGCCTGGAGTTCAAGATACATCAAACATCGAATTAAAATCTCTATATCAAAATCAAACACCGAATCAAAATCCGTCCAGAAGTTTTTGCGTGATGCGCGGTCACACAAAAACTAAAATATTTTTTTGTGCGTAGTTTTTTCTCAAAGATCTTCAATGCTGTGAATTTGTTACAGTTTCATAATAGTATAGATGGATGATCCAGTAATTATCCAAAGAAAAAGCTGGCCAACCCCGTAGCCTTATGATTCCCATTTAATAAATTCCCTTAGTGTTTTGCTGCTTAAATTATTATTCCGGCATTAATTACCTTCGCTTTGGCAAATAAAGGGAATCCCGGGGATAAGCGTCAACAATTACCATTTAAAATTTTAATCGAAGCTCTAAAATATAATAATTCCGAAAGCTTTACGCCATATTTAATATACGCAATTTGAAATATAATTTGTAAGTATTTAGTTTGAGTTAAAATATTGTATAATGAAATTTTTAATTTCCATCTCTGTGGCAAGAATAAGGTGAGTCTTCAGTGCTCCATAGCTAGTATTTCGTTCGAATTGGAGCCGCTTGACTGAGGAAGTACCTTCTTACAGAAGTATGTACCTTACAGAATACCACAGTCGAGGATTTCTTCTCACCCCTTCAGTGCGGCGAGGCGAGGGCTGTGACGGGGTCTATAGGTAGCAGTGACCACTTTCCATCTTCTCAGTCTTTGCAGTATGTAGTAGTATATATTACGATTTAATTTTATATTTGACATTTTTGAAGCATTTGTTTATAATTATTATCATTTAACATTTGACATAATTTTTATTTGATATTGTAATACTAATTTAATTGTTGACAATTTTTAATCATGATAATTGAATACTATTTATTATTTTTTATTATTTTAATTAATTGTATTTTAATATTGACATTAACTATTAGTAATTCTATTCATGAAACTACTTTAAATGACGATGTATGATTATTACTATGAATAAATGAATATGAATATATGAATATGACATAAAATAACTAAATATTATTGACTCTAATATAATATGTATTATGTTTTATATAGCTGATGGTTCTCCAATGAATAAATAAACTAAATAAATAACCTAACCGGCTGAATAAGGCGGATAATCCCCGACCAAGTTTAACTTAACTCGAATATTTTCTAAAGTAGAGAATCGATTTTAATAAAACAAAGCTATAAACCATCTCGACTTTAAACTGACTTTCAAATAAAGAAAACCACATCCAAATCAGTCCATCGTTCCAAGGGCTATGATGCCACAGACAGACACAAAGCCATACAGCCACATATATACGAGCAAACTTATAATACACTTCTTCTTTCGTCGAGGGTTAAGAACAGAAAAGGATGCTATTGTTGCGTGAAAACTAGAAGCAAAATTTTATCACTCACTCACTTACTCACATTTACTCTAGAAAGCGCTTTACTTGGTTGGGTAACAGTGATAATCACTGTAAAGTTCTTGGCTAAAAAAACCAGAGTCGCTAGAAATTTTTTATATGCCGGTTTCATAATATGTACATCAAACGTATATAATAATTTACCGCAAAATCGATGTGGTATACTAGATATTTTGTTTATAAATCATACAATCTCCATTCAAATCAATCAATTGCTCTTTGTTAACATCGATATAACTCGAAAACAGGGGTGGTTAGTACGCAAGAAAAAAAAGCTTACGTCTTTGCCCCTCCATACCCTTTTTTACTTTGTGTTTGGTAGGTACAATTCTCTATTATAACTTATATATTACATGGTTTAAGAGGCTGATTTTTTTTAAAACATTATGAGTTAGTGGCTGGCGATTCTGGGTTTTTTGTGTATGATTTTTGCAAGCCCTTTGTAAAAGATGTAAGACCAGCTTTGGTCCACTCCACGAACTAGTATTTCCTTTTGAGTCAACTTTGGCACGATCTTGCAAGCACCAAGAATTTCCTCTGTCTCAAATATAAACGTTGACTGAAACCGCACAGAGAAAAATACATATTCTGCGAAATACGATTGTCTATCTGTTACGGTTCAAAGGATACGGCCCTGTCACGAACACGTTACAAACGTCGGAAGCTTAGTATTCCCGTCGATGCCCTTTGGGTGCAAAATCCTAAAAATAGTAGACGCTATCTCTATTTGTAGGTGAATATCTACCAGATATTCTGGATGAACGTTATTTTTGTTTGTAGATATCTATCAGATATTCTAGTTGTATAGTCTCGGGATCCGATTGGCACCCCGTGACGGTATATTGTTTTTTTATACCAGATAGGTATTTCGAAGATAAAATAATTTTAAAAATTTTTTGTCAGATGGATTGTTTTTTTTGTCAGACAGTTATTGGAATTATACTATAGACTGTGATGGCGCCGTAGGTTTTCCAACGTCATCGAGTAAAAAAAAAATACTATGTAGCAAAGCCCTCACAATCTTATTACGTAGAATAAGTACATCAAACATTTTGGTCGGCTTATGTCAAAAAATCATCATAATAATAGGTTTTACCCACGTCTCTGTCCTGCCCGCGCAGACTTCGATAAAATGTCTGTTATTTACCGCCGATATTCGAATCTGACTTAACACGTTCGCTGACAGTACGTCCACAGGCGGGAAAATTTAAATGATGCGGTACGACAGTACGTCGAAAGGCGGGGTACTTTTTCTTACGGGTTTGGACACTACGTCGACCGCCGATACTTTTGCTTATAAGTATTAGGAAGAGTGTTATCCACTCATCTTGAAAGCATTTACGTATATATTTTTGATTTTTTATGGGTTTTATGGCAATTACAACAAATGCGACGTTGATATTGTCGTCCCAGGGCGTATTATCGTGTTAAGACAGAATTTAAACACGTCCGTGGACTTGTATCATTTAGTATGGAAAATTGTACTGCCGCATAATGGTGACAGCGTCAGCGAACGTATTAATATGTATACATGTAGCTATATATGTATATAGGTAGATAACAAAACACCCCGTTCCTTCAGTGTCATGTTGCCGTATTCATTACTCTCGGCCGAAAAAACGCAACAAAACCCGTACGGGACGACGCGAGAGAAATGTATCACTATTACCTACGAGAGATTTATGGCTAGTCGCGTTACGTTCGGGCACATTCGGATTATTTCGGATACACTCGGCTCTGGCTCCGATGACTCGGTGCCAACGCTGATTAGGTTCGATTCGTTTCAAACGCGCGGGTACTTTGTATTTTGTGAGTGATTTTGGGTAGTTTGGCGTTTGGTACGGGATACATATTGACACCTAAACTCGTTTGTTATTCGAGAAAAAGACGATGACGTACAAAAGAACGGATGATGGATCTCGGACGCCGGACGCCGGACGTCGCGTGGAAAAACGTTCATATAAATATATAGGCCGCTTCTTCGGTCCGGTTTTTTCTCGGATGACGGATCCGGCGACACGGACGCCGTGGACAAATGGCGTCAGGCTAGCATTTGGACCTGACAATGCGCGATAAACTCCTAAAAAAGTTTTTTTTTTATTCTGCTACTTTGAATGGCGGCAAGTTTCGAATCGTTGGGGGGAAAAATACAGTTTATTTTTAGTGACTGATTAGCATGTAGACATAATTAGGTACTTATACTATTTTCGAAATTAAAGATTAATGTTTGTTTATATATCCACCCAAGAAACGATGGATTGACATCTTACGATTAAGATACAACTGTGATTAAGAGCGAACCGCCGATGCCAAGGATCGGAAAAAGCGGAGAAAACAAAGTAGGTAAGAGGACCCTGTCAGAAACCGGGATTGACCGCTCTGATGATGATAAATATAACACGTATAATAAAAAAATTAGTGAGCATGTCATATTTATTTGTGTTTCAATAGTGTATCACAAGTAAATCACTAATAACAACTTGACATTTATAAAATGATTAGTCTCCGGTAGCGTCAATTTACCAGCTTTACATATTTTCTTCTAAAAGCTCCAGAATCCAGATTATATCCATTGCGAAATGAACTTAGAAGCATGAAGATGCACTTCATAGCTATGACTATTCTCATATTATTACAAACAAACAAATGCCGGAACCAATGTTGTATTTGTTTACACTGTCGTTCTGTTCCTTTGTTGTATACCGTGTTCTATGGAAGCACATGTAGCTACGTCTAAATTGGAGCGCAGTTTACTTCGACCAAGCGTGCAGTTTTCTCAGAACACTCACAAGTAGCCACGCCAGGTGTAAAGCACGGACCTGGAAAAATACAGACGGATACTCTCTAAAATCACGAGTCGAGTATTAAAATTGGCGCCCGTTTATCTGTGTGCGTGCTTTGACACTGTCACTAGCGTGTAGTGTCCGACCGAAGGTCAATCAATAGGTTTTTACGGGGTCGGCAACGCGTGGGTGATGCCCCTGGTATTGTAAACGTCCATAGGCTGCGGTGACTGCTTACCATCAGGCAGGCCGCAAGCTTGTTTGCCACCTTAGTGGTATAAAAAAAATCTCTGGCCGATGCCGAAGCTGCAGCCGAGGGTTTAAAAAATCTAAGAAATTTCGTTCAAGATTGGCTTCAACATAAGTATTAAAGGTTTATATTGACTGTATATTAAGGTAGTTTAAATAATATCCAGAAGTTGATTTAGAGATAATAAAAAAAATTACCTTGTAAAAACGGGCTGAAGCCGAAGGTTTCGCCGAAGGTGGCTTTTTTGGCTGAAGGTGGCGGCAAAATGTAATACCTGGTAAACACGTATACGTGTATGAGTGTGTAGGTAATATACAGCAAAATAAATTATCAAGAAACTGTCACACCTTGCATGCTTCACTTGTCTTTAGTGTAGAATGTCGTCCATACCTTTTCCAGATCCGTGGTGTAAAGTTAACCCGAAGTAGCCCAAGCTCATAAAGTGTTAATTTTAACCCGCCAAACGAAACTGTTGTTTGCCAGACTCGAGTGCTTGAATGTCTTTGTTGTTAACATGAACGTTGTGTTGTTGCAACGGCTTCTGGATGGCGTCAGCTTTGTAATAGCTTGTCGTAGAATAAATATTCTTTCTGGGAGAGTGCAGCGTTTTGCTTTTGGGAGCTTGGAATACCAGATAAATAAAAACATTTTGGCGTTTGGACGTTATTGATCATTTCAAATCGTCTTGGCGTTAATGTCCCGGTTGTGCTCTTGTGCCCGAGGACCCGGGGTCCGCTTAGACTATGATCCAAAACTTAGCAGATCAGGTAATTACAGTGGAGCGACTGCCATCTGACCTCCGTGACCCTGCTACCAGGGGAATCTAACCAAATTGGATCATGGTTACACATTTAGTTGCCTGAATGTGCAGAATCGGAGATCAACGGTACGGATCCAACTGTCACCGCCCAGTCCAAAAAATCAGTAACAAAATCCGCAACCCACCCAAAACACTTGTTAAGACGGGCCCCCACGCAATAACCTGTATAATTTCATAAGGCCCCGTCGTCACCCGCATTCTTGACAGGCGCGAATAAATTAGATAGAGGGGGGATCCCCGGCAACGCGAATATGTCGCGCGGTAATCTCTCGGCGGTAATTAAAGCCGCCGCAATGCGACTCCGCCCTTTGGAGGTACTATGGGACAGTGGGAGGTCGGGTCAACGGTTGTGCGAGTCAAATTCTTCGATTGCAGGCGGTCGGTGAATCATTTTTTGGAGTTTATTTTACTTTTCTTTTAGTATAAATGTGTAGCACCTTTATTAAATAAATCAATAATTAATAATTTGTTCACGAAACTTGAGTCTAGAATTACATTGTACTTTGGTTAAATTTAAAAGTACCTACCTATGATAAGATATTATGAGTAGTATTTATTAGTTCTACTTTTCGAGGTAACCCATTGATGAAATGAACCATCGAGGTACCTACTAGGAGGTATAGTAGAATATAGTACATTAACGAGTCTACACACGTTTCTACTGCAGGCCCGAGTTAGGAGATAGCTAGACGGTTGATACAAATCCTTACGCAGTACAAAATAAGGCCGCTGTCGGATGTGGAGGACGTGGTCGGACGTCCAACGAAGGTCGGCTCTCCCGCGTATCCGAAAAGCGATATTTTGTATACTACTTAGGGAACAAATGGGGTGCTCTTCAACAGTGAGTGCTTTCGGTAGCAACGTGCTGCAGTCGATAAAAGAAAGCCTAGCTAAACCTATCTAACCTAAGCCTATTTCGTTTGAACTGGGTCTTCAATTGACGACCTGAGTGGTTCAGTTGGTTAACAAATCGGTCTGCCACGCAGAGGGCCCGGGTTCGAAATTATATACAAACACAAATGCCACAAAATTATAGATCGAATATAGCAAGTTTCACTAATACTCAATACTTTTTTTTTCGGTTTATTTCAATTTAAAGTTCTCCTGAAAAAACACCCGTTACTTCAGTGTTGGGTTTCATTTCTTAGCATCATCAACGTGAAAAAGGTCATATACAAGCCGACTGTTATAGCATTTTACAACCGCAAATGTAGTCTATTTCCTGACACACGTGCGCGTTATAATTTAGATTCACGTCACATAACTCTTCATGCTGACATTTTGAAAACAAAACAGTCAGGTTTGTAAACGATTTTTCAGCGTTTACAATCTCAATTAAATTATTACGTACGGAATATTTTATTTTTATATTCTTACTAGCGATCTGCCCCGGATTTGCGCGGGTGTACGCCATTGCAATATGCACGTATTATCCTGGTGATGATGGTGAAAACCGTATCGAAATCCATTGTATGGTTTAGGAGGCATTAGCGGATATACAGATAGCGACTTCATTTTTAACCCTTGATAAAAAAAAGGGGTTTTAAGTTTGACATCTGTATATATGGGTCTGTATGTGTGTGTCTGTCTGTTGTATCATCATCACAGCCCGTAACAGTCCACTGCAGGACTTAGGGCCTCTCCCACGAAAGGGGAGGTTATTGCCATAATCTCCACGCTTGGCAGGCGGGTCGGAGATCGCAGTGTTTTAAATATAACAATGGAAAATGCTGCTGCCCATTTTCCAGACTACGGAGGCTATTGATCGTTTGCCTCGAGACCATTAGACGACACCCATGAGTGTACGGGGTTGGTGCTATTCTACTGTGCCGGACACCACACGGCCTGTCTGTGGTATCGGAGCTCCCGAATGGATGGACCGATTTCGATGCTCTGGTGCTCCGATGGTGAAAACAGCATCAAAATCCGTTGCGTGGTTTTGGAGCATTTAGCAGACCTGTGACGGCATTGTCATGTGAACCTTTTAAGGAAGTAGACCGATGTTATAAAATAGACAATTAGGGAAATCAAGTGCTGTGTTTAATAAATCAGAGTCATACCGAAACTGAACTGAACGGAAACGTGGACATGTTTTCGGGGTATTAAATATTTAATGACCAAGTGTAGGTACTTTAAAGTTGGTCTTAGAAACTGTACTCTGAATGCGGTTGAGCCATCACAACTAATGGAGGTCTGTTCAAGGACTACCCAGTTGAGTTCTTAACCAAGTTGAGGGTAACTAGTTGGAAACTTACATAGCAACGCAAGGCCAAGTCGTCGCACGACTTCTATAGTATTTTCACCTCTCCTGTACGGAAAGAACGTCTTTGATACGTAAAAACTTGCAGTAAATTTGCTGCGTCTTGGGCAGAAGTGGCTTCTAATCAGTCGACATGGCATGAGTTAAAACTTCTACACGATATTGAACTTTACAGCTTTACATATAACGCTGAAATACGGGGAAAAATATTTATGGGCGTATGACTCTGAAAATAAATAAAAAGTTAATTAGAAATTTTCTTATGTGTATGATCATGATGATGATAATATGAATCGAAGTCATATTTAATGCAACATAGTTGTGTACATATTGTACCAATGACTCTTTTCTGAGTTATGTACATTAGTACAACACTAAGCGATGCTCTTGCGGCGAGGAAAAACATCGTGATAAAACCTGCACATTCAGGCGAGTGAATGTGTAACTATGATCCAATCTGGTCAGGTTCCTATGTTAACAGTGTCATGGAGATCAGATGGCAGTCATCATCACAGCCCAGAACAGTCCACTGCAGGACTAAGGGCTTCTCCCACAAAAAAGGAGGTTATTGCCATAACCTCTACGCTTGGCAGGCGGGTTGGAGATCGCAGTGTTATAATATAACAATGGAAAATGCTGCTGCCCATTTTCCAGTCTACGGAGGCGCTTAGATCTTTTGCCTCGAAAACATTAGTCGCCTTGTACGACACCCACGAGTGTAAGGGGTTGGTGCTATTCTACTCTGCCGGACACCACACGGCCAACGGGTTTGTGGCACTCTAATATGAAACGATAATGTAGCCTTTTTAGACCCCCTGATCTGTCAAATCCAGGATCATGGTCTAGGCGGATCCCGGGCGCCAGAGAGCACAACCGGGTCATTAACGCCAAAATGACCATTAAATGCAACATAGTTGCTATTTCACATTTTAACGTGAAACGTGGTACGCGATAGGAAACCCGGAACATATCGTTAAAATGTGTGATGATTACCGCGATAGTTTAAAACATTATAGATAGTTGCTAAATCTATAATGTTTTAAATATATTCTATCAACAGCTATTCAGGCCCAAGTAGGTAAAGACGATGGCGTGAAGTGTGAAGCCTTTTATTAAGTGGATTGCGGGACTCGGGACGTGGCAAATCGGTCAGTTTACACAGTGCGGTTTACTTGACACAGTGTTTCCGTATTGTTTATTATTATTATTATGAGTAAATACATCGAATAAATCAAACGAAAATTCTTTGGGAAATTGTGGCCGATGGGTCTTTTTCTTATTCTAACATTCGCATTCAGAAACATAACCGTCAGAAAAAGGTGGATGACCCCCGAACGAATTGACATATAGGTACTCAAATATTTTCTAAGCTACTAAACCGATTTCGATGAAACAAGCTAATAACAAGCTCGATTAAACTGGCTTTTAAATACAGAAAACTGCGTCTAAATCGGTCCATCCGTTCGGGAGCTACGATAATACAGACAGATACACGAAACCACAGACGCAGGTCAAACTTATAACACTCTTCTTTAATACTTAGCCAGTATTGTTTGTGGTGGGCTGTCTGCTTGTTTGACACTAAATAACATAAAAAGTACCGAAATGTAATTGTTAAGCTTAGCACAGTATTAATATTCTGAGGCTTAAGCTTAACCTCATATTTGTCGGATTACGGATGATGTTGCTTCAAATGCAGAAAATATGTCTTTAACTTGAAAATGCTAAAATAAATCCACAGGACAGCTGTGCAGAAATAGAGGTATGTCTCGTTACCATAAAGCGTAATTCAAAGTTTTACACTATGCATTGTTGCTAGCGCTCTAAGAAAATGGAGGTAGGACGAAACTGTATGAAAATGAAGGTAGAACGAAACTATTATGTAACAATGCAGAGATTGTTTGATAACATAATTGTGTTGCTGCTTCTATATTGCTACACCGCGAGTTGCTGATTCAGATATACTTTTATAGAACCACTACATTGATATTACAGTTAGATGATATCTTGCGGTGTTATTTTATTTTTTGTACTAATAAGGTGGTAAGCTGCTTACTAAATTTTTCATAGGTGTTTACTATTTTTATAAGCAAGTATTTATTTGTCTTGGTGGTGATGTTATAGGCGATGATATAGCATACTTCATTATATGATTTGCTGTGTCTCTGTACCAGTGATGTGCACTAGCGAATTCAGCTTTATCAATGTTTATTTTACCTATATTTAACGAATATGCTTACACTAATCCAAATCTAGAGTCAATAGAAACGTGGGGTACCTGTAACCACCAGTAAGACATATCGGGTCTACTATATCAATTTGGGCATTAGAAAAGCGCGTTTGTACCAAGAACATGCAGTCAAGTGTTAACAAAATGCTGACACCGTATTTGCCGGGAAGTAAGCAATTCCTGTAGCCTATAGACGTTTGCAATACCTTGGGTATCACATAAGTGATGATGACCCCGTAAAAACCTTATCACCCCTTTCTTGATGAACTCTGTATTGTATTCTCCAAGGAAAACCTTTCTAGGGATCTAATTCCACAACCTTAGCGTCCATGGAAGAAAGTTCTTTTTGAACCGCATTGTTCGCGATTAATTTACATACCTTCATTATATGTGCATTGTATGTATAATTTTATATAGCAGGTAGTTCATTCCACAACCTTGTGTGCGTGGGAGAAACTTCCTTCAAAAGTATTTAGGTAGTTTATCAGTTGTCGAGCACCCATAGCACTGCTTACTTTGGGGCTAAATGGCGCTTTGTGTCTTGTCAAACCATATTTATTTATTATTTATTAATTAATTAAAATACCCTAAGTACGGCCAAGGGTGGCAGTCATGGTAATAGGTTTTACCGTAACTAGACGGAGGAATGGAGGGAGAATCTCGAAACTTATATCATTAAGGAAGTTAATTAAGTAGGCAGCTTTATCGGAAAGTTTAGGCAGGGAAACGGGCCTCTGGACTGTTTAAATTATCGCTTAAGAATGACTAAGGTGAAAGTGTTTCTTTTTTTGGGTACCTCGGACTGGGGTCTTCTTATTAATTAGTTTTTGTTTCAACGTTTTTCTTCCATTGTGTAGGAAGCGGTAATAAGCTCAGTGGTATTGTCTGTTATTGTTCTCATGGTCGTAATAGTTTAGATATCTCTTTTTAACAATATTGTCATCTTATTTATTTGATATATCAATACGTCCTTATGTTAGTTTCTTAGTGCTGAATAATAAGGACAATTCATAAACACTCAAATTTATTCTAAGATTTGCGTTTCTTTACATTTCCTTCGCCGTAGAAGACGTTAGAAACATTTAACATTGGTTGCTTATCAAGAAGATACACACCTAAGATAACAATATACCTATTTCAATTGCATATTCAAATTAAAACACAGTTGCAGTTTTTTAAGACTGCCTGAAAACCTCGGCGTACCTCGCACCTCAAGCGGTGCAAGTTAATCATAACCATTTTTGGGTTAACCTAATAGGTTTGGGCTTTGTATCATTGTCTCACGTTATTTTAGCAGCAATTGCTAGTCATGGATTAATTAAATATTCCACAAAGGCAGAGTGAACACCCCAATTTTTCTAATCATACTTTTCTCTGCATAAGTATCTTCTTATATATTTCACCATCGTCATCCATATCCCATAGAGGACTTAATTAATTCGCAAAATATGATTTACCTAATTTTATGTTCATAAATACACATTGGAGAACTTGTTCGAGACCAGGCCAATTGCTGGATGCGTCGCCGAATATCGAGCGAACGAGGTGTAAGGGGTTAAGTCCATCGACTCGATAAGAAGAAGACATTTTTTAAGCTAAATCAACTCACAATCGACCCAATATTTCATTCGCCAAAAAAAGCTTTTACCGATACCGTAAATAACCTATTTTCCGTATTCGCCGAAATGGAAATACGTTACAACCCTAGATGGGTTTTCAAGAGGCAATTTTCACAATTGAAAGAATTACCGGTAAGTACCGAACCTGCAAGTCCACATTATATGTTTTCTTTAGGCCGCCCGCTGTGCGAAAATTAAAGATTTCTCTTTCAGACGCCTATTGTGCTGGGGTAGCATTGTCGGCGGTTGCAGGGCGATGCTGGAGCCCTATTATCCCTATAATATATTGTAATGCTGTAGCGTGGCCGTTGCCGTTTCAGAGTGGCGCGAGACTGCGTCGAGGCCGCCCGCGTTCGTCGAGCGTCGTTTCCCCGACGACCGGTCGCTGGATCGGTCCGGTTCTGTCCGGATTGCGCCCGATCGTTACGGCTGCAAGTGCAATGGATTGTACCCAGAATTGTGTGTGTCAGTGACTGTGGAGATCAGAAAGTAAGTGCTGGGGATGAAGGGTTGAGGCGGTGACCCTAATAATTTGTGGGCGGCACGGCTTTGGGTGCGTATGGTTGCCGTATTTTTTTGCAAGTGTTTTCGAGTTTTACTTTTAGTTCGTATGGGTTGAAGATGAGCATGCATTTGTATAATTAAAAACATAAAATTTTAGAACAATATTGTTATTACAAAATTCAGTATTTTATAAATTATATTGTAAATATTAAGATATTCGTAAAAGTTTTGTAGAATTTTAAAAGTATACTTATACCTACCAACGTAAAAAGATTTAATTAAAATTACCATTACGATTTCCCGCAACAAAAATCTGGATGGAGCAAAAATAACTTTCATTTGAACAACTTTCACCAATTTAATCAAATCAACAGCGCGACGGTAAAAGCCTTTTTTATTTCTGTATTTGTCTGTAATTTCGTGTTTATCTTGGCCTTTTATTGTGTTTCGAACTAGAATTGTCGGGCCATTTTTATTTTCCTCCTAGAGTATTCCTTTGTCGAGTGCGGTGGAAATATTTGCCTCCCCCATTATGGACGTTTGCGGCACTTCATTCATTGTATTGGCCGAAATAGGAGTAATAAACAAGATGTAAAGCCGCTTTTTTAACGACAGAAGAATTGTCCCAAGAAAGGTATAGAAAAGGAAAACAAGAAATAAATTCTCAATGCCAACCAAACGTACAAAAGCTAATATTAGTATTTTTTTAGAGGCTTTAAATAGTATTCCAGAGTTAATATATCTTCTGATATCTATCTTGCCCGATTCATTCGAAACCGGTCGCAATAATATTGGAGAAAATAAAATCGAACTCGGCGGTTTTTAATTATTAATAAAAAAAAAATTTGATAAGCGATATATTAAGTTTATTTTAATTATAATGGAACTTGTGTAAAAAGTGTCACAAGTTCCATTAGACATAGACATTATTTATTTTGACTTTACAAAAATCCATAAGCGTATTCATTTAATTCTATCGGAAATATTTCTGCTAAATAGCTCTGGTTATAACGGTAGTACAGTCAATTATATTTGCAATTTGCAATACAAAAGATTGAATGTGCATTGCAGTTTTCAGCAGTAGCCATTTCACTGCATTGCCGCTGTGAACGAGTACGATTCCGTATTCGTTTCGGATATTTTCCCTTGTGTGAAAATGAGATGTGTCGAGAAATAATTGTTTGGAGGAGTCTTTTTAAGTCACAATATTTTTTTTACTATAGTGATATAATTGTCCGTTTACTAAATATAAACCAGATACTATGCTTAATTTTTTCGGAATAAAAATATTGAAAGTGTTGGAGTTTGGTTTTTATATCTGAAATGCGAGTTTTTGTTAATGTAATACTATGTCTCTATTAATAATATGGTTTATTAATAGAGATATAGTAATAATATGGTCTAATCATATAAAATGTAGAAAATCTAAATTTGGAAATTGTAATACTATTTATGTCTGCAATCAGTGTTAATAAATTCAACTATCATTTAATTTTCACGTTTTGTCAGTTAATAATGGACTAATTTGACAAAATGTATTATTATATGAATATAAGCCTAAATTAAGAAGAGGAGAGGTTTTACTGTTAATTTAATTCTAAATCCAAACAGAATACCAGATACATTTTATTTTATTTTGCTTCATGCCACGAACTTGTACGCTGAAGTAGACTATCACAACGAAACCTGCGCATGTCTTAGATGATATCTAGGATGTGCCTTAAATCAGTAGTCAGATAAAAAAATAGTATAAAAACTAAAAACCCCTACTTTAAAACTGAAAAGATACCTTTATACCTTTCTCAGGTTTAGATTATCCCGGTTGACTGGTACATAAGGCTATTTTAGCTTAAAGTCCGCCACTGTACTTTTGTGCATAAAGTTCTACCCGTTCTATGTTTATATAAAATATCACCGTAGTAGTTAAGTTGGTACTAATGCAAATATGGGTTGCATGGTTTATCGGACATTTAATTTATTATTTATCACTTTTTTATTTAATTTTGATTTATGTCCTGTCTTCAGTGATACTCGCAAGATTAAGACAAGACGATAAAAGTAATAGAACCATCAAAATCACCCCACGCAATTGGTCTCTAGAATGCCACTAAGAAACAAACATGCATACATACATACATAGACTGATAAACACATTACCCTCCTTTAAGTCGCGCACTCGGTTAAAAAGTGAAGAACGTGCCTCAATGATGTTGTGGGACGTTTGTGACAGACAGACAGCCCACCAGCAGCGCGATTACGCGTAATAATGTCGGTTGAAATCAAACTGAACGCCGAACGACATCCGTATCACGATTTTGACAGTTGACAGTTAGTTGAGACGTAACTGTGTCACAATCGGTACGTAACGGCTCAAATCAAATCATTTTATTTATTGAGTAGGATATTAAATATCTCTTCCGATCGTCAAAAGGGAGGAGGTAGGAAAGTAGGAAGGAAACACACAGTGACATGCCAACGTCAGTGGCTGTCAAACAATAAGTTAGAAAGACGATACTTCTTTTTGATTGCTTTTGAACTGTTGTGTTTATTTCTGAGTGAACCCCAAAAATGTAAGAAAAGATTTCGGTGTAGTTTCTACTCGACTTTGGTTGGCTTTAAAGTTTTAGCGTAATATCTGATTTCAGGCGGCTGGATGATGATAGGAATTGGATAAAAAGATTTACTCGTAATTGAGTAATTGTGTTCCAGATGGAAAGTAGTAAAGTTATTTTTATTCCACACTGTGACAAACGAGCACATAACCCTGATGGTAAACGGTAACGTATTATGGGCGACAGTTACCGCTTTTTCACTAAGATAATGATAAGAAATTTACAAAAATGCAGAAGGGGACTAAGCAAAGATTACGCACCCTACCTTATCCCTCAAATTAAGACAACATCACAAAGCATTATAACTTAACAGCAGAATTAGATATTGCCCTCAAAAAATATGACGATGATGATAATGATGATGATATTCCTACATATGCAACAAGATCTAACACCTATGATAAAATATAGGTTTTTAGACTTTCGTGGTTATTTACTGCACTTTCCTCGCACATGTAATCGGGTTTATTACCTATGATGAATCTAAAATAGAAGTAGTCATCTCACTCCTCACTGGGTCAATGAATTCTCAAGAGTTATAAATACTAGCGTCTACAATGTATAGATAAGGATTGCAGTGTCCGCCGTCTTTGACCAGGCCAGACGATCTGGAAATTTATTTTAAGAAATCGATCGAAGGTCTAGTCTGATTGATTTGCGTACTGTTTGAATGAGAGGACTGGATGTAGTTATGCCGAATTTCGGCTAATGTGTCATAAACATAATTGATGCGAGCGTATCCAGCCGAACTTTTTTTATACCACTAAAGTGGCAAACAAGCTTACGGCCTGCCTGATGGTAAGCAGTCACCGCAGCGTATGGACGTTTGCAATACCAGGGGCATCACCCACGCGTTGCCGGCCCCGTAAAAAGGTTTGAAGGGAATCGTTGCTCTGACAGTAAATTGACAAATGGGCTGTCATAACTGTCACGGAGTCTGGCAACTTTCGGCAGTTTGTGTCTATGGGATAGAAAAATAAAAACTTAGCTTCAATATCCCGGTTGTGCTCTCGCGTGCGAGGAATCAGGATCCACTTTGATCAGCTAATTACAGTACAACGATTACCATCTGACCTCCGTTACCCTGTTAACAAGGGAACCAGAGCAGGTTTTATCACGATTTTTACCCTCACTTCCACTAATGTTATACCTTAGAAGAAGGATATTGGTTCATTGCGACACTGGGGATCGAACTTGATACCTCTCACTTAAGAATCGGACTTGCTAGCCTATAGGAGATTATCCTTATAGGATTACTGGCAGCTGTACCTTTGATGTTATCGCTATACATAACATTTTGACACTCTCCCTGTACTTGTATGGCTACTTAGCTGAAACACATTGCAAGGCACTTCTGAGGATTACTTACATAAATGGTTAACAAGCCTATTACCGACGCTCAACCGTCTGTCACACATAAGACTTTATCATTTGAACCGTAAGAGGGATAAGTATGAGTACATCTGATATGTTCACAGAAGACGTAATGCTACAGTCTTGGTACCGATAAAATAATGATGGTAACGGATTATGTTCTTTGTTACTCGTGACCATGCCTGCCTTGACTAGTTATAAGAAATAAGTTCATAACCTAACCAACGGGAAAAATCGGATAACTCACGACACTTGAACTCTAATATTTTCTTCTTTCTACAAGATTGATTTGAATGAAACAAAGCTATGGACCATATCGATTAAACTGGCTTCCGTTCGGGAGATACGATGCCACAGACAGACACAACGCCACAGATACACGTCATAATTATATGTAAACACCCTTGTTTTTTCATCAGGGTTTAGGATTTGAACGTTGGTATAGAAAAAACATCGTGATTAATCCAATAATTTATTGTGTTTTATCTGAAATGGATTAAGTTTGTGAGAACCCTACCAGAACATTAAATGAGACCTCGACAAAGGGTTGAACAAATATAATGATAAATGTAAATGGAAGCAATATTAAAAAAAAACTAAAAATTCACACTGCATGCAAGTTTTTATTCTTGACTACCAACAGTTCTTTGCTAGGCGACAAGGTGGGCAAGGGCCGCCACATATTTTTTCTTATTTTTCATTCTGTAGCCTGATATAAATAAATAAAAAGCAGGGGTATATAACTTCCGCGTTAGCGATCCTCTAAAATCCTTTTCACCCCGATATTGAAGAACTCCATGATATAGTCTCAAGGAAACCCTAGTGTGCATGGGAGAAAGATCCTTTGTAATCTCACATTTTACTTCCGTTTTTAAATAATTCGTTTCAAATAAGGCTAAGAGCTCTATCTCTACTTCTATACCAATCTTACATTTAAGTTTATATTGACCATAAATTGGCTGTTTACACGGTTCAAGTTGATAAGTAATTCAATCAAAATTAGGTCTTCGGTCAACTTAATTTCCGCGTGTAAACAGGGAAACAAGTAAGTTGACCTTTAATTGGGAAAGTCATTTTGTGAATAGAATCTAGTCTATTTTTTGGGCAAGTAACCGAGCCGCCCGCGCCGCATTCCTCTCCAATAGGCATGGTCACGCGCTTTACTTGGTACTTGACAGACAGATGATTAAGTGGTTTAGTGGTACGAGGATCGTACGAGTTACAACACTAAATAAATATCTAGCCCCAAAGTAAGCAAAGCTTGTGTTATGAATGTTATATAACTGATAAACTACTTTTATACTTTTTAAATACGTATTTGTTATACATACTACACCCAGACACGTAACAGCAATTAAAATTCATCATTTTAATATCTGCTCGGCCGGGAATCGAATCCGAGCGTTGCGACCAGTATGTTACGGTAGTAGCCAGTGCGGTTACGGTGGTGTCCACCACCACCGTAACCTCATTGGCTACTTACTACTAAACACTTAAACTGTGTAAACAATTATTCACTAAATATTAACTTAAAATGAAGTTGCTCATTTAGTTACCACTTAATCACTTGAACCGTGTAAAGAGCCCCTTAGGGTACGAATGTTATGCTACACATACAATTCTATTTTAATCTTCTTGCTTTGGACTTTGGGAATGCTTATGTTACTATAAACAAGTAGGTCGTTACTTTGACTTCACATAAACATTTAGATGAGTTTCAAAGCAGCTAATTGCCTATCAACGTGAATCATCTTTGAAGTTAATTCTGTAATTTTAATAGGTTACTTTTCTGATGCATTCCTTTGGTTAAATAATTAACTTTGTACTGATTAAAATATCAAGTTAACATGTTTAAAATGTGTATTAGAAAGATCTTGTTTTCATAATCAGTGACGTTATTTCTTTAATGTATGGGAAAGTACGCGGAGAGTGTAATTCAATAAACAACAAGTAATTATGTTGTATTTGTTGAATTGTATAATGGAGTGAATTTGTTTTCTAACAACGCTCCTTAAATTAAGATCTAAAAAAATAGGTTTTATACTTAGGTAGGTCCATTACAAAACGCATTGCGAAAACAATGACATGCAAGTATCGTGGTAAATACATTGTGTAAATACCAATACAGTATTAACATGAAACAGTTCTCAATTATATTGGAGCAATTAATTTTGCGCCCAGCAGCTGATTCGGCTGAAGATGAATTAATTTTAGACACAAAGAGAAATAGAACTCCATATTTAGTTCCACATTAATCTGAACTGATTGAAACATACTAATATTTCACGCAGACTGCATCGAAATGGTAGCAGCTGTTCATGAGCAACAATGTCGCAGAATTCACACAATGAAGTCAAAATTATAAAATCCATACTTTTCTGTGTCGGGCTTAGGTAAAAGGATCAGTATGAAATAGGAGTATGATTAGTTGAACCATCGCAGATTCATGGATCCTACGAAGCGACTTGGAGCAAGCTACAGTAGGCAACACACGAAGTTGCGAATTCCGTGGTCATGAGCATTCCAAGTTATACCTATGTGCTATAAATTCAACTCCTTTGAGTGGAGTTTTGCCAGCCCTAGCGACTAGGCGACCTCTGCAATGCTTAGAGATAACCTTGGGTATAAATTATGACATGGTCGCTGGTCGTCTTCGCGTTAAGTTTCTTATGACAGATTTCACTGAAATTTAGGCGATGCCTAAGTTGATTTCAGATATTCAAAATAAGGAAAGCATAGATAGCACCATTTTACATTTTTGCACCGACCTCATTCCTGCGGCCCGGTCTGGATCTTCCAGCTACCTACGGAAGTTAATCAAATTCGCACGAGCCACTTAGGCTCGACCTTTTTAATACTTACAGCAAGGAATGGAAGATTTGATGACTTGAGTGGTTCAGTTGGTTTACATGCCTATCTGCTTCGCACGTGGTCTCGGGTTCGATTCCCGGCCGGGCAGAAATTGAAATGATGGATTTTAATTACTGTTACGGGTATGTATGTATTGTATAATAAGTATGTCTTTAAAAAGAAAGTATATAAGCAGTTCATCAGTTACCTAACACCCATAAAACAAGCTTTGCTTACTTTGGGGCCAGATGGCGCTGTGTGATGTTGTCCAAGCATATTTATTTATTTATTTTACATGTCGGAGACGGTGCGAAGCTGTCGCATGACCTCATTCCGGCGGTCGTGGATCTTCCAGCTACGTACGGAAATTAATCAAATTCGCACGAACCATTTAAGCTCGACCTTTTTTCAACGTACGGCAAGGAATGGAAGACTTTTCCTGCCAAATTGTGTTCCAGTACGATGACTAATTCAAGGCGAGCATCGTCACTTACCATCAGTAGTTTAATTACGTAACCTTGTTGCAATCAATTCTGTAATTTCAATAATTGAAATTGTTACTTTTGCAATTCCGTATCATCGATTTCATGGGTTCAGTAGCTAACAAAGTTTCAATGCAATAAAACTGAAACTATGAAATCGATCATACGTGATCGCAAAAGTAACAATTTCAATAATGAGGAGTTTTCCAGTAGGTATTGTCAATTGGTTTCAAAAAGCATCAATAGATGGCGCTCCTACAATAAAGGTATTTTTTTACCAAAAGGTTCAACGAAATGTATTTTAATACAAACCTTTCATATTATCTGTGGATTTGTATTGCACAAATCGAATTGACTCAGTCAAATTTATGTTTGTTTTGTTTGTAATAATTTATTACAACCTCTAAAATTGTTAAAAACTATTGATAAATACAATATTATCCAATACAACGTACCCAGTGTTTATATCCTCTTTGCTAAGAACCTATTTCAAGCGATTATCAATTACCAAAATTGTCGGGACGCCATCTAGGGAGTGGTTAGGAATGCTTTAGATACCAATTGAATTGAATTGGAAAACTGCTCATTGAAATGAGATAATTGTTTTCAACTAGGTAACGTAAGTAGCCTACACGTGAGATGATGGGCAAATGCTTACCTAGTTTCTCTACAAGAAACAAGAATCATAGATGGTGACTCTGTGCAAAATCAGCACTGTTAGTCATATTCACACTGAAGCATGAGGCCTGATGACTTGAGGTACCTATTTCAGCCTTTACCGTACCTTTTTGGTTCGTGACTAGGGTTGCCAACTTTATTTAGACCAAATATAGTATTATCGGGTTTAGAAGCCATAAAAATATAGTAGGTAGGCAATTAATCAAGAAATATATAATAGGTTTTTTGAAATTAAATGATCGTACCTATATTTTTTCCTAAATTCTTCTACTACATTGAGCTTCATAGCTGTTTTGTTTTATTTGACTCGAGTTTGTCGTCACGTCATACAAATGTCAAGGCTCAAGATCGTTCTAAAATATTCGATTTGCATCAGGAAAATTTTTCTTTTGAGGATCTTATAGATACGTTCCGTTTTGCGGTAAGTAGTAATGTTGTGCTAATTAAATATTGTAGTTTAGTAATATAGTAGTTTCGCCAACTTTATTTTAATTTTTAATTTATAGTAGGTAGACTCCTAATATAGTAGGATACTATATTATATAGTAGGGTTGGCAACCCTATTCGTGACATAGCAAAGATCAGTTGACTCTGTATACTGTTTTGTTTAGTTTGGAGCGTCGGTAGCCGGGCGGTTGAGTATCCAACTCGTAAGCGAGAGGTACCGGTATCACTGTATTTTTTATTAGTTGTTAAGAACTCTATATCTACTTCTATATCAATCTTACAGTTAAGTTTATATTGACCTTAAATTGGCTGTTTACACGGTTCAAGTTGATAAGTAATTCAATCAAAATTAGGTCTTCGGTCAACTTAATTTCCGCGTGTAAACAGGCAAACAAGTAGTAAGTTGACCTTTAATTGGGAAAGTGATTTAGTGAATAGAATCTAGTCTATTTTTTGGGCAAGTAACCGAACTGCCCGCACCGCATTCCCCTCCAATGGGCATGGTCACGCGCTTTACTTGGTACTTGACAGACAGCTGATTTAGTGGATCGTACGAGTTACAACACTAAATAAATATCTAGCCCCAAAGTAAGCAAAGCTTGTGTTATGAATGTTATATAACTGATAAACTACTTTTATACTTTTTAAATACGTATTTGTTATACATAGTACACCCAGACACGTAACAGCAATTAAAATTCATCATTTTAATATCTGCTCGGCCGGGAATCGAATCCGAGCGTTGCGACCAGTATGTTACGGTAGTAGCCAGTGCGGTTACGGTGGTGTCCACCACCACCGTAACCTCATTGGCTACTTACTACTAAACACTTAAACTGTGTAAACAATTATTCACTAAATATTAACTTAAAATGAAGTTGCTCATTTAGTTACCACTTAATCACTTGAACCGTGTAAAGAGCCCCTTAGGGTACGAATGTTATGCTACACATACAATTCTATTTTAATCTTCTTGCTTTGGACTTTGGGAATGCTTATGTTACTATAAACAAGTAGGTCGTTACTTTGACTTCACATAAACATTTAGATGAGTTTCAAAGGAGCTAATTGCCTATCAACGTGAATCATCTTTGAAGTTAATTCTGTAATTTTAATAGGTTATTTTCTGATGCATTCCTTTTGTTAAATAATTAACTTTGTACTGATTAAAATATCAAGTTAACATGTTTAAAATGTTTATTAGAAGGATCTTGTTTTCATAATCAGTGATGTTATTTCTTTAATGTATGGGAAAGTACGCGGAGAGTGTAATTCAATAAACAACAAGTAATTATGTTGTATTTGTTGAATTGTATAATGGAGTGAATTTGTTTTCTAACAACGCTCCTTAAATTAAGATCTAAAAAAATAGGTTTTATACTTAGGTAGGTCCATTACAAAACGCATTGCGAAAACAATGACATGCAAGTATCGTGGTAAATACATTGTGTAAATACCAATACAGTATTAAAATGAAACAGTTCTCAATTATATTGGAGCAATTAATTTTGCGCCCAGCAGCTGATTCGGCTGAAGATGAATTAATTTTAGACACAAAGAGAAATAGAACTTCATATTTAGTTCCACATTAATCTGAACTGATTGAAACATACTAATATTTCACGCAGACTGCATCGAAATGGTAGCAGCTGTTCATGAGCAACAATGTCGCAGAATTCACACAATTAAGTTGTCAAAATTATCAAATCCATACTTTTCTGTGTCGGGCTTAAGTAATAGGATCAGTATGAAATAAGGAATAGGATTAGTTGAACCATCGCAGATTCATGGATCCAATAGTCGTCCTACAAAGCGACTTGGAGCAAGCTACAGTAGGCAACACACGAAGTTGCGAATTCCGTGGTCATGAGCATTCCAAGTTATACCTATGTGCTATAAATTCAACTCCTTTGAGTGGAGTTTTGCCAGCCCTAGCGACTAGCCGACCTCTGCAATGCTAACGCTTCAGAGATAACCTTGGGTATAAATTATGACATGGTCGCTGGTCGTCTTCGCGTTAATTTTCTTATGACAGATTTCACTGAAATTTAGGCGATGCCTAGGTTGATTTTAGATATTACAAATAAGGAAAGCATAGATAGCACCATTTTATATTTTTGCACCGACCTCATTCCTGCGGCCCGGTCGTGGATCTTCCAGCTACCTACGGAAGTTAATCAAATTCGCACGAGCCACTTAGGCTCGACCTTTTTAATACTTATAGCAAGGAATGGAAGATTTGATGACTTGAGTGGTTCAGTTGGTTTACATGCCTATCTGCTTCGCATGTGGTCTCGGGTTCGATTCCCGGCCGGGCAGAAATTGAAATAATGAATTTTAATTGCTGTTACGGGTATATTTGTATTGTATAATAAGTATGTCTTTAAAAAGAAAATATATAAGCAGTTCATCACTTACCTAACACCCATAACACAAGCTTTGCTTACTTTGGGGCCAGATGGCGCTGTGTTAATTTGTCCTAGCATATTTATTTATTTATTTTACATTTCGGAGACTGTTCGAAGCTGTAGCATTACCTCATTCCGGCGGTCGTGGATCTTCCAGCTACGTACAGAAATTAATCAAATTCGCATGAACCATTTAGGCTCGACCTTTTTTGACGTACGGCAAGGAATGGAAGAGTTTACCTGCCAAATTGTGTTTCAGTACGATGACTCATTTAAGACCAGCATGTTGCGATTCTCATCACATCGTCACTTACCATCAGTAGGCTAATTGCGTAACCTTGTTGCTATCAATTCTGTAATTTCAATGATTGAAATTGTTACATTTGCAATTCTGCATCATCGATTTCATGGGTTCAGTGGCTAACAAAGTTCCAATGTAATAAACTGAAACTCGATCATACGTGATCGCAAAAGTAACAATTTCAATAATTGAAATGAGAGAATTGTTTTCAACTAGGTAACGTAAGTAGCCTACACGTGAGATGATGGGCAAATGCTTACCTAGTTTCTCTACAAGAAACAAGAATCATAGATGGTGACTCTGTGCAAAATCAGCACTGTTAGTCATATTCACACTGAAGCATGAGGCCTGATGACTTGAGGTACCTATTTCAGCCTTTACCGTACCTTTTTGGTTCGTGACTAGGGTTGCCAACTTTATTTAGACCAAATATAGTATTATCGGGTTTAGAAGCCATAAAAATATAGTAGGTAGGCAATTAATCAAGAAATATATAATAGGTTTTTTGAAATTAAATGATCGTACCTATATTTTTTCCTAAATTCTTCTACTACATTGAGCTTCATAGCTGTTTTGTTTTATTTGACTCGAGTTTGTCGTCACGTCATACAAATGTCAAGGCTCAAGATCGTTCTAAAATATTCGATTTGCATCAGGAATATTTTTCTTTTGAGGATCTTATAGATACGTTCCGTTTTGCGGTAAGTAGTAATGTTGCGCTAATTAAATATAGAAGTTTAGTAATATAGTAGTTTGCCAACTATATTTTAATTTTTAATTTATAGTAGGTAGACTCCTAATATAGTAGGATACTATATTATATAGTAGGGTTGGCAACCCTATTCGTGACATAGCAAAGATCAGTTGACTCTGTATACTGTTTTGTTTAGTTTGGAGCGTCGGTAGCCGGGCGGTTCAGTATCCAACTCGTAAGCGAGAGGTACCGGGTTCGAATCCCGCTGCGGCCATGTACCAATGTCTCTTTCGGAGTTATGTACATTAGTTGAATACTAACCGATGCTCTTACGGTGAGGGAAAACATCGTGATGAAACCCGCAAATTCAGGCGACTGAATTTGTAACCATGATCCAATCTGGTCAGGTTCCCCTGGTAGCAGGGTCACAGAGGTCAGATGGTAGTCACTCCACTGTAATTACCTGATCTGCCACATTCTGGATCATGGTCAAGGCGGATCCCGGGCCCTCGTTATCTAGAGAACAACCAGGACATTAACGCCAAGATGATTATTTTTTTATGATATGTGTTGTTTAGTTTAGCTTCAATAATGGGCACTTTTGAGCGTCGCATTACTTGGGGAGGGCTATTCGTATAGTTTTCATCTTTTTTGACGATGTCTTATCACAGATTATAATGAAATTGCTGGTTTCTTTTTCCTCCATTTCTTTGACGTTCATTTATTACCCTCATTTCGGACGAAGCATGATTGTAAATTAGTTTGTGTTCACAGGTGTATTATTGACATTATTTTAACGTGACATGTGTTTAAAATGCTTAATGATTGATTAAATGACAATCGGTTTTAGTATGTCATAATTAGTACTAAGCTATAACTTCATAAAACACCGACTATTGTATAATATAACAAATTTTAGGCCGAGGCATTTGTTTGTCCCATGTTAATTTGGACCCGAAAAGGTCGCATCTGTTTCAAATTTGTGCCCAATTTAACCAGTAACTTGCGAAGTTAACTTTAATTAAAATTATCAGACAAGCGGTACCGATGCCTTTCGGTAGAACTGCTTCCCCGAGCTCGTTTGTTGTCTGTAGACATTTGTTATGTTGATTGTACCCTCCATTTGAAGTGTAAGCGTTGGCATAAAATCCATTAAGACGACATTGGAATTGGCAACTGGATTATGTGTGGCAAATTGATTCAAGTAATCAAAGGTTGTGAAATGAGCGTCGGTGGCCGAGTGGTTATGGTATCCGATTCGTAAGCGAGAGGTACCGGGTTCGAATCTGCGGCCATGTATAAATTACTCATTTCTGGGATATGTACATTAATTGAATATAATCGATGCTCTTAGGGTGAGGGAAAACATCGTGATGAAACTTACACATTCAAGCCACTGAATATATGTAACCATGATCCAATCTGTTCAGGTTCCCCTGGTAGCAGATTCACGGAGGTCAGATAGCAGTCGCTCCACTGTAAGAATCTGATCTGGCAAAGCCTGGATCATGGTCAAGGCGGACCCCGGGTCCACGTGCGCGAGAGCACAACCGGGACATTAACACCAAGATGATGATGATGTTGAATCTTCTTCATAGTAGAGTCACAGACAGACAGTTGGTGTATTTCACAGAATTCCTCGTAAAATGCATTTGCGCAAGGACCACAAAGCGATAATTAAATTCATTAATTAGGTACTATATAATAGACAGTAACATTGCAAATATAACAGAATGATATTTAAACTTTTGTGGTTATTCATTATACTTTAATCACGCATATTACCTGTGGTTATTGATCGCGCTAACAAACCCGATAAATGTGTGATGATTGAATAACTGTGTTTATTGTGTGTGTTCGATATTCCGTATAAAAAAATCGTTTTCAAAAGGTAATCTCCCATGGCCATTGTAAATAATTGATGGATTTCATTTTCTGCGATGCGCAAATTTGCGTTCATTTAATATCACAAATCCTGTCATGTCATGTCTTATTATTTCATTCCCTTTTTTTGCTGTGTTTTATGTTTGTGTATTATTATTTATTTTTCCTACGAGAGCTCTGTCGCGTCGTGGTATTTAGAGTGTTATATCTTTTTTTCAATCTTTTATTTCTTTCTCTCTTGTATTTGTCACATTTTTTATTCATTTATTTCAGGCAACTGTGGTCCATATTTATAAATACAAACATATCAATTATTATATACTAATACATACTATACAACTTTAAACGTAATATGTACACTTCACTTTAGTTCCTTTTTACTTCTTTCAAAGTCGTTTCGGCCGTACCGGAAATCCTAGGTCGCCCATGGAATCGCCGGAACACCAAACCCTTCGGCTATCAGTCTTCCCTTATGAAGAACTCCAAATCTGCAGTATAGATCAACGCCACAAACAAGTTGAATATACGTTTTAAGACTTTCGTGGTAATTCACTACACTTTAACTACACAAATATATCGAGGTAAAAACAATACTAACCGTGGTAAACCCGATAATAAGTGCAGTGAAAGCGAATGGTCGTTTATACCGTGACTCCAAGAGCTGGACCATCACGAATTAATATAAATCACCTAATCATCATCGTCATCACAGCCCTTAGCAGTACACTGCAGGACTTAGGGCCTTTCCCACGTAAGAGGAGGTTATTCCCATAATCTCCACGCTTGGCAGGCGGGTTGGAAATCGCAGTTTATAAATATAACAATGGAAAACGCTGCTGTCCATTTTCCAGTCTACGGAGACTTTAGATGATTTGCCTCGAAAACATTAGTCGCCTTGTACGACACCCACGAGTGGAAGGGATTGGTACTTTTCTACTCTACCGGACCGCATGGTGTCGTGTGGTGGCCACATTATTGCCAACATCAATATAAATGATTCTTATAATTGAAAACGCTTCTTCCCCTTTTCCAGTCTACGTAGACTGTAGATCTTTCGCCTTGACAACATTAGTCGCCTTGTACGACACCCACGAGTGTGAGGGTTTTGGTGTTATTGTACTCTGCCGGACACTACACGGCTACATTACTGCCTACACCAATATAAATATGCTACGGTACATTGAAGCAGAACCGCCGTAAAAAACTGGCGCAATAATTAAACCGAAGTTGCTCTAAGTAGCTACTATTCCCAGCCCCCAGGGCGCCAGCGAAACACTAATTCTACTTAAGCTTTCGACTCGAAGCCTGGGGCTTTACAAACATTTTACAAATGCAAGTGGAGTCGGGGCCATGGGGAGATGCAATTCCTTACGGCGTTAATCCGGGGGCAGGATGCCAAGTACGTCCTATACGTATAGGCTGTAGGAAAATGTGCGAGACGTATTTTGGAGGGTGGTCCGGAAATGAAATTAATTACGGAAATTTATATTTTTTTATTTTTAGGTTTGGAAAAACGTATGTGAACATTTAACGACGTAGTGGCGCAATTTTTATAGATAAAACTTTAATAATTTTTATAGACGAAATTAAATTAAATAAATATAAATAAATAAATATTCGTGGACAAATTACACAGCGCCATCTAGCCCCAAAGTAAGCAAAGCTTGTGTTATGGGTGCTAGATAACTGATAAACTACTTAAATTGTTTTTAAATACATACTTATTATACATAGAACACCCAGACCCGTAACAGAAATTAAAATTCATCATTTCAATTTCTGCCCGGCCGGGAATCGAACCCGGGATACCGGGGACCTCTTGCGTGGCAGACCGGCATGTGAACCATTGAACCACTCAGGTCGTCAAATTAAGATATTTAATATATATATATATATTTTAAAACGGCTTCATACATGAACGAATGAACGAAAATAAAAACACATTGATTGCTTAAATGTACAGAATACAATAGTTGCAAAACACTAGCAATTAGTCGCAGGAACTAGAAAGCAGACAGCCGAGCTGATGGAAAGCGGGAATTGTTGTCCATAACATCTACGGTGGTCTTAAATATAACAAAATTTGCAGAACTGCAGGTCCGTTGCCTGAGAGGACAATTCAGATGAAATACTTCATGTATTCATTTCCTTTGGACTATGATATGGGATCGTTCAAGAGGTATATTAGAGTTCTCTTTAGAGGCAGGCAACGCATTGGTAGCGCCCCTGGTGTTGCTGTTGTCCATAGGCGGCGGTGACCACTTTCCATCAGGTGGCCTGGTTGCCTGTTTGTCTGCCGTATAACTTAAAAAAATGACTGTAATTGCTACCATTATTTTCAAACGGGAACATAAATGAATTTCTTCAAGAAAGGGGTGAAAAGATTTTTAAAGGGTCGGCAACGCGTGGGTGATGCCCCTGGTATTGCAAACGTCTATAGGCTGCGGTGACTGCTTACCATCAGGCAGGTCGTTAGCTTGTTTTCCATCTTAGTGGTATAAAAAAGAGAAAATATGTTAATAATCCAAACGTGAAAACTTTCTTGACACCCTGTACAACGTCGACCTTTCGACAGGCCTTTGTTAGAGGAAAAGTTTAAAACAAACTAGGCCAGGTTTCTTTGTTTCGCGTTTCTTTCTTTGTTTCTCGGATTGGGTTCGTGTATTCCTTTTATCCGCCTTTACTAATAAGAACTTGTAGGTTCTCTACGCGATCGCTTGCGAATCGGAAATAATTCTGTTTTTCGCTTGGAGTTTGTTTTTTCTTTTTCGTTTATTTTCGATTTTCCGGTTTAATGCCTTTAGTTTTGCTCTGGAATAGGGACTTTTTCGATTTAGGTATTGTATTGTTCAATATTTATTTCTTCTAAAGTGTTTCTGTGTAGGTAAAGAGGATTTACTAATTTTAATCTTGGCATTAATGTTCCGGTTGTGCTATCGCGCGTGAGGGCTCGGGCTCCGCCTTGACCACGATCCAGGATTTGGCAGATCAGGTATCCCATCTGCCATCTGACCTCCGTGGCTCTATTAACAGGGGCACCTGACCAGATTAGATCATGGTTACATATTCATACCATGAACAAAGGGTCCCCAAAATATCCTCTGAATGTCCCAAAATGAAATATCCAGTTTTCAGGATCACAAATAAATTAATTACAATGCTTCGTAAAAGTAAGCGAAAAAACCATTGAAGAACAAAATATATCGAAGCACCAAATTCAAAATGGTGACAATACTTCTTCTTATTTTATGGCTCTGCAGGTGAACATATTGAGGTTGCAAAATGAGTTTTTACTATCAATAAACATACCGGCCGCCAAGAACGGACGTAAGTTCTTAATTAGAAGTTGAAATTATCAAAAATTTACACAATGTAACAGTAAAAATAACAGATACAATGTTAAACTACTGTTTGATAAACTGCGTACTCATTACTTTTTAACCAAATTACGTTTTAATTTGCAACAGGTAAAATGCATAATTTACTAATAGGTCTCTGAATAACAGACCCATTTGATATAAGAGAAACTACTCGCGTTACTTGGTCCAAACCCGTAAGCTTTATAAATAAATAAAAAATATTCAGCCGCCTTAATGTGCAGGTTTCATCACGATGTTTTCCCTCACCGTAAGAGCATCGGTTAGTGTTCTACTAATGTACATAACTCAGAAAAGAGTCATTGGCACATGGCGGCATTCGGGATCGAACCCGGTACCTCTGGGTACGAGTCGGACCCCTTAAACGTTAGGCCATCGCCGCTCCTTTTGTTTTTATAGACATAGACATGATTTATTTTGACATTACAAAAATCCATAAGCGTTTACATATTATGACAATTTTAGAACACTTCAATACTTAACAAAAATAAAGTAGGTACAAACACACAAACACAATAAATCATGGACCAATGCGATGTCAAAAAAAGACCCCAGCTCAGCATTAGCTACAACAAGTGCTGCAGCGCTGATTTTCAGTGGGATCTATAAATAGTAAAATGTTAATAGTATTATAAATACTAGTAGTAGGTAGTAATAGTAGGTATAGGTAACAATAGTATTTATTGTTTAAATTGCTTTTGTTCGCAATTTCATCCGTGTAAAATTCGTTATTCTAGTTGGATTGTGCTTCTACGTAAGCTGTGTTATTATCATAAGTCGTTTTTTTTCGGATTTTTGCCTGAAGATTTAACAATCTAAAAATCTATCCATAATTTTTTTATTTTTAGCAATAAGTTTTTGTATTTAGATTATGCAGGTATACCACAAATATTAATACTGCCATTCCTAAAACCATTACCACATATCACTACCACCAACACCTACCATTGTTTTTACCTAGTTATTGTTAGTTATTGTTGTGCAGGCTACCACTGTAAATAAACATTTAGTTGGCCGATAGTATGCATTTGATCTAATTAAAAAAGTGATATTGCCTTACCAATTAAATTTGCATTTTTTTCGCAGTTACACATTAATCACACTTAATACATCAAAATTAATACTTGATTTCGAAAATAGAGTATGTATTAGATGCCAGTAAGTCCCTGAAATTGCAAGAAATATACTTTCTCAGTTTTTATCTTATTGTTTGAAAATATCCCTTTCCATTTGTCGTCAGTTTAGTCTCTGTAACCAGATATAGTTTTATGAAAAGAGTACATAGCTATCAAAATGAAATAGTATGCAGCAGTTAGCATAACGTTGTCTAATTATACCTACAAAAATTCTTTCTAATTGGGTTGGCCGTTTCCAAGCAATGGACAAATTAGTTTATATGAACATTGCAGTTTCCGTAATTTTCGCGATATAAAACTCAAATTTTATAGATAAGAATCCATATGTATTAGAGAACTAGTGGACCCGGCACGACTTAGTTCGCGTACACCTACTTTACTCATACCTACCCGTTCTGTTTCATTCTATATAATGTTGAAAACCACATTAAAACCGTTGCGTAAGTTTAAAAGATCTAAGCGTACATAGATACATAGGGACAGACGGCGGGAAGCGACTTTGTTTTATTTTATTTGGAAAACAAACACCACTAAATTAATAACAAAGTCAATAACCAATACGCCAATGATATGTTTTCACATTCAACAACTAAGATGGGATGCGACTTGCCTTATGAAGCTATAACCTAACATAATAGTAGCCTGAGAAGATTAACATTTCAGTAGGTACTATGTATAGATAAACTCATACTCAATAAAACTTGAGACCTGAAAATGGATCTGCCGACCTAGTTACGTAGCCAGGGGAACTGCAGACTTCTTACACGTAGTGAACGTGAAAGATATAACAAGTCTAATGTTATTTACAGCTTTGCCGGACCACTGTATCGAAAAGAACTTATATATTACGTATAAAATTGTAATACTCTGATTTTCTTTAGTTTCCAGCAATTATATGTGGAATTGGAGTGATAGTTTCGTTTCGTATAGTCAAATGATTTATTCAAATTTGGTTTACAAATCTCTTATGTCTTATGTTACCCATGCTAAGAACCTATAACAGTTTAAAGTAGCTACAGGGATTAGCACTAAACTGTAAGAAAGAGACGATCACAATAGATCAGGGCTTCGATTCTGGTACGGAAATCGTCTCAGTTGCAGTAACATTATAATTGCATCGCATGTCAAACGTGTGATTGTTATTCAAATGACAGATGTTGAGTTCGAACTTTTCCATAATTCGTTTTCTCGTACTTTAGTTGCATTATGGTTTTATATGGCTGTTGGTACTCCAATAAATAAATAAATAAATTACTAAGTTGCACCTTCTTAGTTGTCAAAGTGCCTTTAATTCTGTCAACGAAAACTGCTGGTCGAACAATGATTTAACTGCAATTTAACTGGGATGATGCTGGGACTGACTCGATACCTCGACGTAGTTATAGTAACATCACAGTTACATTGCAACATAATAACAACTGCATTGCACACCAGAATCGGTACCCAGTAATGGTCGCAGTGATGCTAGGACTGAGAAAGGCTCGAAAAGCCCACTTTTCAAATAAAAAATTAAATAATGTACCATACTTGATTTTCTTAAGATTAAAATAATCTTTGGCATAGATTTCCTTTGAATTGTATTGGAAATATTTGTTTCGATGGTTCGTCGCAGAATTAGTGTTAAATTTTGTATGAAACCGCTGATTTCAGAGTTGGTGTCATAGTAAATGTTTTTGTGATCACGAGCATATGCATTATATGGAATACCCCTTGGAATCATGAATTTGAAATTATCCTGTATTCACTACACGTGTCTATATATCCTTGTATATTGTATAAATGGGTTCCTTTGTAGGTGTAACAAAGGTAAATTACATTAAATTTTTTTATTCCACTAAGGAGGCAAACAAGCTTACGTCCTACCTGATGGTAAGCAGTCCCCGCAGCCTTTGGACTTTTGGAATACCAGGGGCATAACCCACACGTTACCGACCCCGTAAAAACCTTTTCACCCTTTTCTTGAAGAACTCCATGTTGTATTCTCCAGGGAGAACCTCTCCAGGTAGTTCATTCCACAACCTTATTGTGTAACATTAACAACAACACAACAACTAGGACCAACATTGACATCTCTTGACTGTGCCTAAATTCGGAAAGCTGCCTTGTTTGTACCCTATACCTTTGAAAACGGTACCTGTAACTAATATTGGAAAACTGTCGGAACCAATATATTGTAGCTAAAATCAAAGAGCGATTTTCAGACTTGTATTATTTGGACGAATGCCACCAGCAATCGACGCTTTGTTGGAAAACTGACTTCACTTGTGCTAAAGTGTATAGTTTAGTTACTGTATAACTGTACTGTACCGACGAATATAAATGGGTCCACAGAATACCAGTGATGTGAGTCGCTTGGCCGTGTGGTGTCCGACAGAGTGGAATAGCACCAACCCCTTACACTCATGGGTGTTGTACAAGGTGACTAATGTTTTCGAAGCAAAAGATCAAAAGTCTCCATAGTCTGGAAAATGGGCAGCAGCATTTTCCATTGTTATATTTAAACACTGCGATCTCCAATGCGCCTGCCAAGTGTGGAGATTATGGCAATAACCTTCCCTTTAGTGGGAGAGGCCCTAAGTCCTGCAGATGACTGTTACGGGCTGTGATGATGAGTCGCATCTTGAGCTTCACTGCACTTGCTGAGTGAGTACCATTTATGCTGGCCGCCGCGGCACCGACAGTGGCATTGGACGCATTGTTTTGAATGGTTAATTATTAATGTTTCCTTTATCTGTAACTGTTATTGTGTCGTGGTATAAAAGCCTTTTCTTTCTTTCTTAATAGACATAGACATGATTTATTTTGACATCACAAAAAAAAAAAAAAAAAACTTTTCTGTAATTTTCTTCTGATCACATGAATTTTGTAGGTGTTACACATTACATAACGTAGGCAAGTTTCGTTTTTTTCTCTTGATGTTCAATTTATCAAGAAAATATTTTATATTTATGGTCTTAAGAATGAATCTTAAGAATGTACTCTATAATATATTGAAGAGGCTCATCTGCGCTGGTTTGGTCACGTGTTGCGCAACCCCCAGGGATAAGTGAGAAATAGGTTCCTAAATCTGTGAGTTTCATGAAAAAGGTCCCGTGGGACACCAAAGAAACCGTGGATTGATATCGTCGAGTCAGATGTGAGAAGCTAACGCGATTCCGATGAGCGGGTGAAGTGGAGAGGAAAGAGCAGGAAAGCGGATCTCTCGGAGCGGAAAGCGGAGTTATACTGTAGCAATAATAATGTATTGTCATGGTTATTGACCGCCGTAAACATGGCCAAACTCCTTACGCTTCTCACCCACTCCCGCGACTTCGTCCGCGTCAAATTCAGTTATTGCATTCCAGATCCGTTCCCGCGGGAACCACATTGAATTTCGGGATATATTTTATATAGGCTGTGTGCTATTCTGGGCAATAAGCTACTTTACTTCAAAGTTTCAAATAATCCATCAAAATAATTTTGCGTGAAGGAGTAGCTATCCAATTTCGTTACAAACTTTTATAATAAATAAATAAATAAATAAATAAATATTCGTGGACAAATTCACACAGCGCCATCTAGCCCCAAACTAAGCAAAGCTTGTACTATGGGTGCTAGATAACTGATATACTACTTAAATACTTTCTTTTTTTAAATACATACGTATTATACATAGAACACCCAGACCCGTAACAGAAATTAAAATTCATCATTTCAATTTCTGCCCGGCCGGGAATCGAACCCGGGACCTCTTGCGTGGCAGACCGGCATGTTGACCATTGAACCACTCAGGTCGTCTAATATAGTATAATATTAGTAGGTTAATATTATTCACCTTCGTCCTAATTTAAGTTTCGCTTGCAGCTATCCTAATACGAAATTTGACGTCCTGTCAAAGGTAAAGCTCGTTTCAAACTGAATAGCAGCTTGCAGTGAATCTTACGCAAGTTTGCTCTCCAACTCTCTAACCGTTCAGTGGGTTTGAATACGAACAAATTTTGTGAACCATAAACAACGTCCAAAACTTCACTAGCCATAGCAATACGGAAAAACGTTCAAGCGTTGCAAAAACTGGTCAGATTTGCAGACCAAATAATAAATAAAATACATAAATATGTCATACAAGGTGGTTACTTAACCGTGAACCGAAATGGACTGATGTCAGCATAATCCTGTCAGGACTGACGCATGTCACAGCTCTGGTTTTCAGAAGTGACCGAGCGATATGAGAACGAATAAACGCAATGAAAATGAATGTGTATTTCGTTAATTGATTAGATAAAGTGATTTTCTGTGAGTGAAAGGAACTATAGTTTTATTGAAGATTATACTCGTACTAGCCGTTCTTAGCGGCTTTCACCCGCGCGCAGTTCGGATCTCTGTAAACAATCATTTTTCTCGCGGGAACCTATATTATCTTCCTGAGATAAAAAGTAGCCATTTCTGATTCTATCGCGCTACGAGACTCCGAGTATTGCCCTTTCCAGTGAGCGGTCACGTCTCTGTTCCGTAGGTCACCACTGACAACACACATTGGTCAAAGACCTTCGTTTTGAGACACTGCGGTAATTGGGACGAAAATATGTAGCGTAGCTTCCCGAACGCTGCCCAACTGTGCTTGGAGCTTACCGTCAAATATTTAAATCGGAAGAACAAAAATGTGTGCTGTTTGGGAATCGAATGGATGACATAACTATCGGCAGATAGCATCACAACCAATATGATAATTGGACCAGACATCTGTTGGTTATGCAGTTTTGGATTTTTCAGATATATTTTAGATTTGTTTACCACAAAAATATAGTTGCTGAAATGAACGAAGCTCTTTTTAACCCGCGACGAAAACGTAGGGAGTTATAGTATGTCGTCTGTATCTGGGGCTTTGTATACGGGTGTCTGTCTGTAGCAGTATCGTAACTCCCGAGCGGATGGACCGATTTCGATGTGGTTTTCATGGTTTGAAAGCCAGTTTAATTGTGATGGTTCTTAGCTATGTTTGATTAAAATAACATCATTGAAGTATATGTACACTTAGTTGGGAGCCATCTGACGTTTCCCCGTCCGGTTAGGTTATCAATACCTGTCTCTGTAAATCTCCTGCAAATAGTTAATTGTTTGTTTAATGTATTCATGATGGAACTCCATTGTATGATATAATTAAAACACTTATTTACACAGTTCCAGTATATATAAAATAAATTTAATATATTGCGACCGGTATCGAATGAACCTTTATCAGGATTACCTTTTAACATTAGTTTGAACACCGTGACGAACCGTAATAGTGATTCAAACCCTTTTTAAGCCATTATATTATGTGTTTGTGGTGTTGTTGTGTGTAAATAAATGTATTATATTCTATTACAACTTCCTATTCTAGTTCCACTGCGGCCGTTACGAATGTCTCTTTTCTGAGTTATGTACATTATTGAATACTAACCGATGCTCTTACGGTGAGGAAAATCACCGTGATGAAACCTGCACATTCAGGCGACAGAATGTGTAACCATGATCCAATCTGGTCAGGTTCCCCTGGTAGCAGGGTCACGGAGGTCAGATGGCAGTCGCTCCACTGTAATTACCTGATTTGCCAAATCCTGGATCATGGTCAAGGTGGACCCCGGGCCCTCGTACGCGAGAGCATAACCACTAACGCCAAGATACTGAGTCAAAATTTGTAGACAGGCAGTTAAATTAATCCTGCACAACAGCAACCTGTATCTGTAAATATCGTGCGTCGATATTTCGGTACAAATGTTTCCTCAATCGAGCGTTTCCGATACAGACAGGTACACAGCGAATGCGCAGATTTGAGCCGCGAATCGCTCCGCACGTAGTGTGGATAGTGTAACGAGGTTATCTCGTTATCCGCCGCTCGTCGCCAATTATGGCCGTCTGCTAAAATATCGGCGGGAAATCCAGGCGGTAGATAACGATGACGAACCATCTGAGCGAGATTTTCGATTAAGGATCCGGGGTTGGCTTTGATAGAGGCGGGTTTTTTGACGAGATACAATTCAGCGCAATTACAGGCTTGCATGAGGCATTTTATTCTAGTCCTCATTTTGACGCACCTACGATTCTGCATTTTTGATGGCTGATGCAACTTAAATGTATGGATCGTATTATGGGCGACAGTTACTGTTTACCATCAGTTGGGCTGTCTGCTCGATTGTCACTGCGTAGCTTGAAAGAAGATGGTTCAACCGTGGAACAAAATGGTCTCTGCCTGTACTCCTACAGGGAAAAGGCCGGACGTTAGGTAGGTGTGTATGTGTAAATTAAGCTTCGTGTAGTGTCCGACAGAATAAAGCACTAATTCCATCGATTCATGGGTCTGTAACGTCTCTTAGCCATTGGACGTCCACTACTGAACATGAGCTTCTTCCTCCCCGGAGGATCTTAACGACGTCGTCTGTTCATCTTGTGGGGGGGTCAGTCCCACGATGCGATTACTTTTAGATGGGTTATATTGTATCTTCGAGTGAGAAATCTAGGTAGCGCTCCTCCCACTCTTGTGGGTGATCAGATGCTCGGTTTTCTATTGAAAAACATGTTCACGGGGGCCAGGTCGGTAGCCATACATGTCCGGAGAATTTCTTCCCCTTCGGCGTTACGGCTCCCAACACCAAAACCGACGTAAACATGGCCAAACTCCTCACGCTTCTTACCCACTCCCGTCCGATTAGGGAATGCCGTTAGGGAAATGCTGATTCGCCAGAGCCTCGTCCGTCTACCAGCAGGGGAACTACGTGCATATGAGGTTGGCTCGGGCCCCTGAGATGGTGGGACGCCATACCCGCCATGTCTTCTGTACCTACTTTCTGAGATAATTTCCTTTTCATCATTTGTCATTCTTGGCTAATGCCATTTTGCTCGAGGAATCTAAATGCATCATTTCGTTACGTCACTGGCTTGTCTTTCGTATTTCATTCGTTTATAATGATAATAGCTTTTATTCAAATTTGTTCGGCGTTTTAGACTAGAGAAGTAATTTTCAATTATTCATTTTAAATATTAAATTTCAGTTATTAGTTCAATATTATCATTTATTTATTTATATCAACTAACATAATAATTAATATGTACAATAAAAAGAAAAAGAAATTGCCTAACTTAAAATATGTAAAGAATTTGGGCCGTGTGGAAGCGTACCCAAGATGCTGGCAGCATTACCTCTCTGAAAAGCAATGCTTATTCTTTGTGCGAGGTAGCTGCCAGCTCTTCGGTCACCTGTGGTGTCGACCAATTTCTTCGCAAGTTCTCTGTACTAAAAGAGCGCCCCGGGGCCCCACGGACCCAGGGACTCGACAACACATGCAACAAAATTGTATTGGGTGCGGTGCCGATACCCCGGTATTTCACAATTTTTTGTCTTTCTGCTGTCTCAGCCGCAGCAGCAACCTTTTTAGAAGTAAATAGCAGATGGGAGGGTGCCAGAGTGTCGACACACGTTGCATCCCATACTAAGGCCCGACCCATCTTCCAAGGGATGAGCGACATTCCGTCCGGTCTCTTACCATCGTCACGTGCGATACCGTTCGGCTCTAGAATTCGCCACATTGACGGTAGCGAGAGAGCGGCGCAAAATGTTGTTCAAGGCTGCATGGCGTGAAAAACGGCCTGCGCTTTTTTGGCAGGATAGACCGTGGTGTCCCAGGTGGCCGACGTCCACTCCACACGGGCATTTATGTGGGGTGCAGACCTCGGCACCGAGGCGGAGAGCCACGGCCAGACGAAAAGTGGAGTTATCCAAAAAAGTGCCGGTATTGGCCGATGGGTACGCCTGGAGCCACTGGCCAGACTTCCACCTGGACACAGCTTCCAACCTGGCGCAGGTAGAGTCTACTAAACAGGATCGAACGTATAAATTTGGATTGAATATCATCCCAGCTCTTTTGACTTTTAGGGCATAATGGTGAATTTGGACTCGGGACAGTCGTAAGCCAAACGTTTGTAGCCTCGCCCAAACACGTCACCTCAAATTTTGAGACGGTAGGTTTTAGATATTTTTCTATGAGGTTGAACGTGCTGTTGATTGAAGATAGGAAATATGGTAAATATACGTTTGAAATTTTGCGGATATCTAAGCCCCCACAACGGATAGGCAGAGAGTCCAGGACTGCTCGGAAAGGTTGACATTTAAAATAGATTCTAATTTACCTTTTACGAGGTTGTCAATAGAATCTGTTAAATTTTTGAATTTCCAGAAAGGACAACCAGTAAGTAAATTTGGATAAAAAGAGGCAAAATTTCGAAATAAAAATAGACGAATGTGTGTTGATTTTAAATAGGCGGTCCGAATATGAGTTGAATTTAGAAATCGAATGCTGTACTAGGGATGTTATGGAGTCATCGAAGATGGGCGACCCTAGGAGGCTAAGTGATGTCTTGGAAATAATTTTGATGTTGGGGGCCAGAATGTTGAAGTTATTAGTAATGGTTATGATATCTCTGGAAGGGATGTAATCTGATATAATCAATTCACATTTGTCTATATTCAGTTCGAGACCTATCGTTTGAAATTTCTGAATTACGTTGGCGAGGTCAGGTAAGACGGAATCTGCTGAGCCTCCTAGAGTCCCAACATTAAAGTACCAAACGATAAATTTAGATACCAGACTTTGGACAATTATATTATTGGAAATATATTATTATTGGAGATAATTATAAATTTCTGGCAGGTTTGTTGTATCTTCTTACAACGGGGTGTCCCTATTTCCTGAATTAAATGCATTCTTGACATCGATTTTAACGATAACATCGCTGTGGTCAGGGCCATTCAGAAAGGTCCGCAGGGCGTGGGCGGCAGCTTCGCATCCGCTTTTCGTCCCGAAACCTAACTGAATGGGTTCAAAAATTGGTTTCAACTTCTTGAAAGAATGCCGAACGCAAACTTTTGACGCCAATCGCCTGAAGGTTGAACCCATAGCGAAGGGCCTGACTCCGCCGTCCTTCTCGGAAAGAGCTATGAGATTGGCGCCGTATAGTGATCAATAAATTTACTTTACCGGCAAGCATGAAATTTACAAGATTTGTGATGGATTGGGATAGACGAAGGACCAAGTCCCCTATAGAATTTGAGGACAGATATTTTAAATGTTGTGGTGATATCCCGTCTAAGCCTGCGGCTGACCCAGTTTTGAAAGAACCAATTGCAGACAGGATATTCTTTTTAGTGACGCAGAGGCAGGCTTCTGGGGCAGTTGGGGGATCTATTGCCGGTAGTACATTAGGAGCTGGGGGATGCTTGCCACGCAACGCAGCGAGGGTGGCAGGTGTGTCCGGAGACAGAACGACACTGGAGAATAAAAGTCGAGCAGCGCCTTTAAGATCTCCGTCGCTTACTTTAGTTTCCACCTTTCAATAGACATTGAAGGAGTTTGGGTTGTTACGGTTACTTTTGCATGCAGAGGAATGATTTGAGTTAGTGAAAGAGCAGTTGTTTTTAATTTTTTGGGTGAGCGACGTTCTAGACTTGTCCGATTTTGCATATAGGGTAACAAATGAAAATGTAACTAAGGCGGAAAGGCAACAGCCTCGGTAACAGTCGGGAACACCCGACGGAGATCCTTGCACCTCCTGGGATTCTTTTGATGAGAGGCTTGGAGTTTTTAAGTTGGCTTAGAACAATGTGTAATGGTCAACTATCTGCAAGTTGAGTAGGGTCTTGTTGGGAATTTGTGGGGGCGAGTAGGGCTGACTTAGGGATGGAAGGCGGAACTGAAGAAGACTCACTGTGTAATTTTGAATGGTGTATGTGTAGGCCGCGTATGGTTTTAAAAGAGCGGCCACACAAATGATGATGAGACCTGCATGCACAAACAACTACAATTATCACTTAACCTAATATGTACACATCAATAAAAAATACATAAAAACACTGCGCCAAAACACTGAGAGCACCAATGAAGCACGAAATGCGCACAAATATGTTTGTAAATTTTCTTATTTGTTGATGACGCACAAGTTTCTGTCATGAAACTTTGATGACGAAGGGGTAGACAGCTGCGTCGTCGTGGAAACTTTAATGTCAAAATATGGTGTCCTATCAAAATATTTGTTTGTGTGTTCAATATTAGTTTGGACCTTATAACAGGTTACGCTATTGTGCCAAATCCTGGATCATGGTCAAGGCGGACCCAGAGCCCTCGCGCTAGAGCACATCCGAAATATTGACGCCAAGATTTTAACCACTTTAAAGAAATTATAACCACTGCGGTTATGCCTGCCGTTAAATGTTAAATTCGGTTATCGTGATCCAGTGTAAATCAATTTCTGGATAAATTTAATTAACCGTAGCTTGTGTTATTCTGGTTTCAGCGATAACAATGTTGTGTTACATAATGATATTATCGTCAACGTCACATAAAGGTGCGAGTTCGTAGTCGACTGCACGCATCAGCGGCAGACGACGCGTCGCCCAGCGACACAATTACTGTGGATCGACAGTTATCTGACCTCCGTGAGCCTTTTATCAGGGTACCTGAACAGATAGGATCTTGGTTACACATCCAGTCGCCTGAATATCACCATGTTTTCCCTCACCGTAATAGCATCGGTTAGTGATCAACTAATATAACTCAGAAAACAGTCATTGGTACATGACGACACGGGGTTCGAACTCGGTGCATCTCGCTTACGAGTCGGACCTCTGAACCATTAGGCCATCGACGCTCCAGTATTGATTTTTATAGTAAAGGGAGACGAGCCGAAAATGAGCATGCTGGCCACCTGACGGTTAATGGTCACCGCTTCCTACAGACCCCCAGAACATCCGGGGGTCACCAATGTGATAAAGAAGAAATTGTTAAAATTACAATGTCCTACATTTTCTCTATTCAAACCGTCGCGTCTATTACGAGGCACTTCTAATAAGTAGCTATCTACAAAACGGTCACCCACCCAGTTACCTCTGCGTGCGTTGCTTAGCTTTGGTTATCGGTCTCGCAAGCACGCTACCTCAGACCAGCACGGCTAGCGCAAGCACGATAAGCGAGAAAAGGTCCGACATAGGTACTGCTGTCTCCATCATGTTAGTATTGAGAGAAGGAAATAAACGCTGTCTCGCGCCGCGAGCTGTGTCGCGGGCATACTTGTGGTATCCGTGCATGGATTCAGAAATGTTACTCTACATTCAAAATGCGGGTCGGAAAATCGAGCGCCTTCCTCACGTCTGACCGTACAATATTTAACACCAGTTACACCAGTTAGCGTATATATCTCACGGTGTAGACGCTGGCTCCCAGCCAAGAGTCGGCTTCCACCGCCGCACCGTATCGGGGGCCTGCCTCCTGATTTAATTTGGCCCAAATTTGGCGACACAGTCGAAGGAACAGCAGCAATAGAAGTAAAACAGCGGACGGTATAGAGCGAACTCTTTATCCTTATGTCGTGGATTTTCCAGCTATCCGCACGCCGCTATGGTTCAACCTTTATAATGCGTACGGTTAAGGGGTACACGTTGCCTGCGAGTGTGTTTCCTGATCATCTCATGTATTTTTACGTTTTTTCGGCCATATTCAACTTTCGCTTCCATACTGTTACTTAATAATAATACTTCTTATACAATAAAACCTTATCAGGGTTAGGTAGTGTTAGGGTAGGGGTAAGGTAGTGGTAGGGTAGGGTTAAGGCAATGTTAGGATAGGCTAGGGGTAAGGTAGCGATAGGGAAGGGATAGGATAGAGTAGGGTGATAGCGACTACCTACCACATACAGCATGTGTGATGCACGCTCACTTAAAAGTCTGTCTGGCGGTGGCGTGGGGGCCGGGTCGCTCTTTTCCCTCAAATATGGTTGAATTGGACGATGGCTGGGCCCTGCGTTATACTCGTGAACGGGTGCTGCCTTGGTGGACTGGCTTACTCTTGCTGTAGTTTTAGGTGGTTTTTCTTAATTACACTAGACATACCTATATAATATAATATAGCGTTCCGGCTCTGCCTGGCATTGTCGAGCATGGTTCGGTCGTGGTTGGCGAGGGATACGTTATCTACGGCCATAGGGCGGTCAGCGTGTCACTGTGTGTTTCCTTCCTACTTTCCAACCCCCCTCCTTTTTGACGATTGAAAGAGATATTTAATGTCCTAATCAATAAAGAAATTTTGATTTGATTTGATTATCATCATCATCATCCTGGCGTTAAATCTCAGCTTCCCACTCGTCCGCCTTTCTGCTTCTCTAGGTCCACTTCGCTCGGTCTTGGGCATCCTTGGTGATGAGTTTATTGGCACGCATGTCATTGCTTACGACATTATTGTGTATACCTAATTGACTGGAATTCTAATTGTTTCAAGCTGTTCTACTGCATGTTTTTCTTGCAATGTACAGTAAGGCAAAGTGGATCGCCACGCAAGGTGTTGTAGCAAGACGACCTCTGCCTATCTATATCGAATTAATTCGTCACCGGAGAAAGATCTGGCGGCATTAAGGGGATTGGTTTGGTGCCCTATGCGTAATACGGTCGTTTTGTTAGAAGAATTAACTTTATTTTTTTTGGGTTACTGTAACACCCTAGTGTACGCTGGTGTGTATACGAACTTATACGGAAGAGGAAAGATGAGTGGACTGACGATGATGAAATTAATGGAAAGCGACTAGACCTGGAACTGAAATGGAAGAACGAGACCCAGGCGCCAATCCAGGGGCAATTTAAGCCCCAGCTTTTAAAGCCCCACATTTTTTATCTTGCTCCGCTCTTTTATTCATTGATTGATCGCCCCTATATAAAGTCAAATATTATTTTAGCTCAGGGCAGTCGCTCCATAATTTTTACTGCTATTTGGGCCCATCCCACCTATTAGCCCAAATAGCAGTAATCTACCACTATGTGGGATAAGATCAGGTAGATGATGATGTTAACAGTATGACTGTTTTAACCTTTGATCCCGATCAAACCGAGGCTGCTAAGCTATCGCGAAGAATAGCGTGGTTAAGCGGAGGCCAATACCCAGCAACTTAGGCAACCTTACCACCAGGTGAGATGGCGATAAAATACCTGGCTAGTCACATTAAACAAAAACCCTTGCAAAAAATTTAATAGGTAACAGTGTAATAACGTTAGCCGGGACTTGCAATGCTCGCAGCGTGCGTGTGAAATGCACAGTTCGCGCAAGGCGTCCACATTATGAAAATTTGTTACAAAAACACCTTTCATGATATACTGCAGCAATGTGGATGGAAAATTCTTTCACGTGCATGTGGGTTATTACATGCATGTGCGTAGGTAGTTGCATGTTTTGTTTCAACCATCTGCACAACTAAGACTTTACTCAGAGTTTTAGGAGCAATTTGGGATTGTTGTTCAGCGTGTGATGTCGACTCGCAAATGTCAGGACTTTTCGATGACTAAGATGCAAAGTCGGAGTTTTTGGAAGGCTTGAGACTCCTGCAGCTAAAACAATTATTGATATTTTGACTAACTGTGCGAAATTAAATAAATATCAGTTTAGATTGTTGTGTACTTGCGTATATTGTGTTTATTTAAGTGTTCCGTTTAGGTTATTGTCCGATCCATAGTGCCGCCATATACCAATGACTTTGTATTACTTGAGTAAATTAGTTGGACACTAACGGTGAGGAAAACCATGATGAAACCTGCACATTCAGATCTTGATCCAACCTGGTCCCGAGTGCCTGATCTGCCGAATCATGAAACACGGTCAAGGTCATAGAACAACTTTTCTCTTCTCTAAGGGCTTAACCTGTTCTATAATCAAGATGGACTCCGGGCCCTCGTGCGAAGAGCACGACCGCGATATCGATGCTAAGATACAAATTACTATTTCCTGTGAGAATGGATCTTGAGCCAGTCACCCAGACAGATGGAAAACAAAATGAACCTAACGGTTCCGTTTTCATCTTTATACTTTCGGAACTATAAAACTATGAATCCACCGTAATATGACAACTGAAACTTCACAGTGTCGAAATCCGCGCGGCTGAAACCGCGAACAAACAGCCAGTACCTACCCACGTAATAAGCTTTGTTACCGCGCCGGCAGACGCGCCATCATAACACAATACACTCGCATCTGTCACGGGAGGCGGCAGGCGTCAGCTAATGGCATTAGAGCTGGAATTAATGACGTCACCGCACTGCTAGTCAATTAGTTCGCCCGGTCCGCCGCCAGATGGCGGTGTGCCGTCGAATTAGCAAAGATTGGAAGAATGTAAGCCCGGTAATGAGGTACGACCTTGTGTTCGGGTGGGGTCGTAAAATAGAATCGTGCAGGTCGTAAAGACGGCAAATGTCTAAGGCTACGAGCCTAGCTTGATGCTAAGAACCAAGCGACTCTCGTACAAAACGACGATACAACTATACGAAAAAGTGTCTCTGTTCAGTCCCGAAACAAGCGTTTAGCTTCCGCTGAATACATAGTAACATAACCTCATTCTTTTTCCCGGTTGGGTAGGCAGAGACCTCATCATTCCACTTGCAACGGTCCTGACAGATCTCTCTCGCTTCTTCCACATTCATTAACCTTATCCTACATGAACGTCGGTCTAGGGGACTCTTGGCTTGACCTTTCTCTAAAATATAATCCATTTGATGGTGATACGTATCATAATAATCATAATCATTTATTCAGTCATCACAGGTACATAAAGGTGGTAAATAGTAATAGTAGCGGCTCCATGATGCGCCTTAAAGCATACTAAATACGTCTTGGTTTTCGCCTTTCGAATATTCCATCCACTCCGGCCATATATCTACGAGTTTATCTTTGTCGATGATCTCCTTTCATACATCATATTTACATGCCCAAACCCGCTAAGCATTTCCTTCTCTATTTTGAAGCATCAGCGGCCGATTGGTAACGGTATCCGATTCGCAAGCGGGGATTTGAATCACACTGCCGCCATGTACCAACGACTCCATTCTGAGTTAAATACATTAGTTGATCACCAACCGATGCTCTTACGATGAGGGAAAACATCGTGATGAAACTTGCACATTCTGGCGACTATTCAGTTGATCCAATTTGGTCAGGTTCCCCTGGTAGGTAATCAAATGACATTCCCTCCACACTAATTACCTAATCTGCCAAATCAATTCAAGTGAATCAGGTCAAGGTGGACCTCGGCACCTCGTGTGCGAGAGCACAACCGGGATAATAACGCCAAGAAAATAATTTTTATATTAAAATTAAAAATATTTGATCAAAATACGTATACTTGCGTTAAACACGCCAAATACATAGGTAAGCACCCAATATTAAGGGAGTCAAGAAATTATCGTTTCCCACCCGGCTGCTCGTTTACCTCGACGTCATATAAAAAACCTAATCTTCATTACTTATGAGCTGTTCGCGTAGGCGTTCAAGTCTTTTTAAACCCGGATATTTAAATAGGTGCTAAACCGCACCTATTTAAATATCCGGGTTTAAAAAGACTTGAAGGAGTATAATCGAAAGACAAATTACGGAACGTAATGTTACAAGGGAACGTGATGAAGTAGAGATACAGAAAGGAATCACCGTCATCATTATCACAGGACCTATTTTAGAAAAAATGATATCTGCAGATTTTAGTCTCATATAGGTACAACCGGTAATCGTACCCGGCCTAAATTGAATTTTCTAAAAAAAGTCGAACGTAATTTTATTACAGTAGATGTTAGTGTAGATCAGTAGAAACATGTTTTGCTAAGAAACCTTGTTCAAATGTTGGACAGAAATGCCGGTTGTGTATGTTGTAACATAACATTTTAAACTATCGCGGTTATTATCACATTTTAAAGGTATGTTCCGGGTTTCGTACCGCGTACCTTTGTTTATGAGTAGCCCGATATTTTGAAGCAGTTGCATGCATCCTGGTCACGGCACGACTAAACCTCCTGAAACATACCATTTTTTTTATACCACAAAAGAAGCTAACAAGCTTACGGCTTGCCTGATGGTAACCAGTCACCGCAGCTTATGGACGTTTGCCTTTAAAATGTGTGTGTTATAGTACCAACGAATTTCACGTAGGCAAAGTAATCTAGCAGCGTAGGTGGACACTTGGACCGTTAATTATATCCCGGCCTAAATTAACTTGCACCTGGGTAACGGGATCCAATTAAACGGGAAGGCGTAGGTGTTGGTGTAGTCATTGGATACTGTATATCTATTCCTGAATGGCAGCTGAATTGGAATTATAACGTTTTTGCCTTTTAGGGTTCCGCAGCAAAGGGTAAAAAAGTACTACAAAAACTAAAAACCCTGATTAAAAACTTTACTTAAATAACTTTTTATTTATTTCAGATAGGTCCATAGCCACTTATCATCAAGTACACAAACTGCAAATTGAATATCAACTGCAAAATTTCTATAATAAAAAATCTTTTTTTACTAATTACGTACATTTAAACATTTATTATAAAAAAATTAATAAATAACTTCGTAAATTGCATATTGTAAACTTGTTATTTAAAAATAAAACAAATACTATTATTTAAAAATAAAATTGATCACGTGATACAATAATTATTTTAATTTATGCTATTCAACTTTCTTCTTACATATAACTGCCTCATATATTATAAACCACAACTCTTCTACAAACAAAAACATTAACTACTCATATTTGTGATACAAAGCGCCTCGAGGAGTTTATAATTAATTCGGTTCAAAAGGTTTTATTTGAAGCGTAAATTAATAGTTTGAACAGAATCGCTGGAACTTGTTTGAATAATTAATGGAGAAACTCCAACACTTGCGATTTACATGATCTTTGTGAAACCCTTTTTAACGTATTTAAACCTTATCGTTTGAAAGTTTTTCACGAAATGCGAAAGTAACTCTATCTGTCTGTTACACTTTCGCGGCTAAACCACTGTACCTTTTCTGATGAAGTTCGTTATGGAGATAGTTTAACATCTGAGGATGGACTTGTGTCACTTTTTATTCCTCTCCACTCGCAAACTGACAAGATATAAGCAGGTCCGTCCTAGGACCATATATTCATTCTGAAATTCGATTGTAGTTCCCGCGGGAGGAAACACGTGATACCAAATTTTACGCAAACGAAGTCGCGGCCTATTTATGGATAAATAATAAACAAATAAAATAAATAATCGTGGTCAAATTCACACACCGCCGTCTAGCCCCAAAGTATGCAAAGCTTGTATTATGGGTGCTAGATAACTGATAAACTACTTATATACTTTTAAATACATACTTATTATACATAGAACACCCAGACATGTAACAGAAATTAAAATTCATAATTTCAATTTCTGCCCGGCCGGGAATCGAACCCGGGACCTCTAGCGTGGTAGACCGGCCGGCATGTTGACCACTGAACCACTCAGGTCGTCAAATATATAGGATAGTTGTTACCAACCAACAAGAAGCAGACAGACAACCCACCTGCTGGAAACTGGCAACTGTAACCCATAACTCCGATACGATCCCAATATTGAGCTTGAATTTGACTAATTATTTCGCGTGAACGCTGCCATAAGTTACCCTTTGACCGAGCATCATATCTAGTAAAGCGTAAAGTGCTTTGTGCATTATTTAGTTCCACTACAGTATATTACTACGGCGAACTACTCAACCGGTAGCGTAGAAACCTCAAACCGAAGTAACAGCCCTTTACATTATACTGACTGTGTAATACGCTACGACCTTAGGCCTTTGTATGTCAATCGTAATTAACAAGCTTGGTACCTAATGTCTGATCTTCACCACGCAGGGATAGGTCATCGAGACATGGTTAACTGAATAATATTAATTGCGTACGATACGAAATACCAATAATTTACCAATAGGTGGCCAATTAATTTCGCTAATTACGGCGAATGTGATCGAGCTAATTGGAGCATTCGTTTGTTACAGGTACTCGAGCTCGATACGGAAGATATGAAATGGGAATTAGAGAAATACGGAGCGCTCATTGGCTGATATTCGTGCTGGTCGTGCGCCAGACCGGCGGCGATTGGACGCAATGCGCTCACATGGAAGAATGCCACTGCAAATGGTCGTCCGGCAAGAAGACGGCGACGTGCATCTCGGCCGGCCTAAAACAGATTCCGCATCTAGCAACAGACATTCAAGTGCTCGATTTACACGGGAACCCGATAAAGGCTCTCGGCCAAGACGCCTTTGCCAGTATAGAGCTATTAAATTTGCAACGACTGAATCTCAGCTCGACAAACCTCCGGACGGTTCATCCCGACGCCTTCAGAGAACTCCGGATATTAATAGAAGTAGACCTCTCACAGAACGAGCTGACACAATTGGCACCTGACACATTCAAAGGCAACGATCGACTTAGACTGCTTGTACTCAACGATAACCCGTTAAATTCTCTAGTTGCGGAACAGTTTCCTCCTCTGCAACACTTGAAGAGATTAGAGCTGTCAAGATGCAAACTTCGTAGTATTCACCCATTTGCCTTCGCTAATTTACAGGCCCTCGAAACTGTGCATGTACATCACAACTTGCTGACGCATCTTCACCCGAACACCTTTAACTTGCCGTTGTTGAAAACTTTGACGTTGGCAGGAAATCCCTGGTACTGCGATTGTAGGCTACGGGAGTTTCACGAATGGTTCTTACCAGCGAATCTCGGGAACGAGGAGGTGTTTTGTAATGGTCCAGAAAAATTGGCTCATATTTCGTGGCGTTCCATAAAAGGTGAGCAAATGGTCTGTCTGCCGTTTGCCATAACTAGTCCAACGGTGATAAGGACCGAAGCCGGAGCTGACATAAGCTTTGGGTGTTTTGTTCGGGGAGATCCTATGCCCACGGTGACATGGTCTTTCCGTCATTTCCAGCTTCACAACAACAGTGAGATTCTTATCATGAAATACACGAAAGAACACTTCGATGAATTCAACGACGACTTCATAAACAAAAGTGCTCAGTGGGTTAATGTCACTATAACAAATGTAACCAGTGACTTGTCCGGTGAATGGAAGTGTAGTGCTAAGAGTGATGTGGGCGAATCCAAGGCGTACTTGACTTTGTTCTTACCTAAAGCGCGAACGGCGACCGCTCGTGTTGCTCCAGACTATTCCACATTCATCATGGTGGCAGCTTCGATGCTGGGCTTGACCGCTGTAGGGTTTATAGCCGCATGTGTCTGCTGGAAAACGAAGCGTAGGCGAGTGCCGCCGAGTAGAAGCTTCACCGACCAAGAGAAGAAGCTGTTAGACACATCCCTCGCAGTTAGTTGCGATAGGACAAGCGCTGATTTGGGGTCCTCTTACGGCTTCGAGATGTTAGATAGATCCATGTCGATGGAGAGCGAGGACACTCAGCGGTGCTTAGACCCAGTTCAGATTACAATAGAGGGAACACCTGGCAGTTTTCCGCCTCCGCCAGCCGAGTTTGCTTTGCCGGCGCCCTACGGGAATATTTTTATATCTGTCCAAGTGGCTGGTCACAACGAAGAGTACCCAGACTTGTTGGGTGGAGGGGCCACCTTGCCTAGACGCAGTCGGACTTGCTTCCTCAAGTCGACGTACGATAATATGGGGCCTAGGATCACTGCTGCAGGTAGCTCAACCTGGTCTCTGCCCGGTGCCAATGCAGAAATTAAGAGCGTGAACAGTGACATCCCTCTGTCTATGCCACTGTCAACGTTTTCTACTGAATTTACTGCTCTTTGAAACCCAAGTTATTGTAAAAGAGGTATTGCATTTATATTGTTTTCAGAATTCAGATTATTATGCGTGTTTAGCGTTTTTGGGCTGAAATTTTATATGCTAAGTACTCTCGTTTGTTTTGTTAGTTTATTTAGAATGTTTATTAACGATGTTTGTTGTGTGATATTTTCTCTTATGTGCGAAAATAATGACCTAATTATTAGTAGAATTAAGTTATGTGAATGTTAAAATAACATATCAATTTATAGTTATTATTGATTTTATCTCGAATGTTGCATTTACTAATATTTAATAATTTAATAGTATTGTTTGTAATCTAATTTTAAATAGAATAAGTAAAACTAGGACTGAATGACTAGATAGTATACGGTTCTCTTTTATATTCTGTACCATATTGTAATGTCAATTTGGTTTCATTAACTGTGCCCTCATCTTTCATAATACTTTTATTAGCCTATGTTATATTGTCATGTCATGAGACATCCACTATTTAATATGGTGGTTTACTTTTATACACTAGTGGATGAATGGCTTCCAGTAATTTTTATTTATGATATTTTCGCAAAATTCATCTTTTTGCATCTAATTTCGTGACAAGTTTGTTTCTTTAGCAATGTCCTTAACCTAGCAATGCCCTTAACCTACATTAAATATATTTAAAAACATAATATAAATTCTACAAATTCCATTTTGTTCAGGCACTGTTTGTCGACGAATTGTTTTTCATGGAATTATGTATAGTACCTATAAAAGTAATGATCCTTACAAGCTTTTGACCAGTTCAGGCGACCCATAGAGATTTTAATCTAGTACTGTAAGTACAATGAATTGTAAATTTACGTCTTACCGTCTTAAATAATACCGCTATTTTTAAGGTTTTTGATCAGGAACTGTTGCTTTAAACTTGAAGAGAGATTAAAAAGATTGTATGAAAATGTAGTATTTGTTTAATTTAATAATCAAGATTTTGATCATCCGTTTCTAAGCATTATGGTGTGGACAAGGTTAATGTTCAGCAATAGGTTGTTTATTTCAAGATAATATATTTTTCCTACCACTCAGATGGAAAAGGCATTCGATCAAAGATGCGACGATATTAAACCCTGACCACGTACTAGGCTGTACACTACCATTTTCGAGGCGGTTTCCTGCTCTGCCCAACTATTGTTTCTAATCCAAAATTGGCTATGCAAGTCACATCGGGCACTCGATAGACAGGAGCAGCAAGTCAACCGCAGCTATCTAGCTATAGCTATCGTCGTAGCTGAAAACTCTCGTCTGTTCAGCCGACACTAATCTTTACGCTGAACAAAATAAAGTCGCTTTTTGATTTATTCGGGTGCGCGGAAGAGAGTCTAAATCTGAATCTTGCATTGTTGTCTTGAAGGATTAGGTAGCCAGCGCAATTACAGGCATGAGGCATCTTAGTCCTCACAGTGACAAAGCACCTGCGGTTCTGCATTTTTGTCGCCTGCAACTTAAACGCAGGAATCGTAGATGTTATGGGCGACAGTTACCGCTTACCATCAGGTAGGCTGTCTGCTCGTTTGTCATACTGTCTGCCTCTGGGCATAAGTTGCCTTGTACGCCTTAGGAGGTTGGTGCGTATCCTCTCTACTGGGTCCAACTTGCCAAATGTAGGTTAGAAGATAAATTTGTTTTAAGATAAATTGGCTGCGAAACAATTGTACAGGGAAATGTAACAAGTCTTAGTGTACATGGTGTACTCCAGCTTAGTCCTAAAAGTAACAAAGCATTACGTAAAGCATTACTGCAGTTCAACGTTTATAAGCGATACCGATGTATCTACGCAAAAGTCTTAAGGTATGCTGTATGAATCAGGATAATTATTACGGTATGAGTCGTGTCCAAATGGTAATGGCCATATTATATTGTATGCAAAAGTGGCGTAATCTTCTATTGAAGGCCAAATCCAATGTGATTCGTACAGAATACAATTTTCCATCGTCATATGTGAAGCTATGTGAAGCTGCGAAGTTCAGTAAAGACTGCAACTCGGCCAGCGTAGTGTAGTACGGCCTCCTAAAAGGCTAGTGGAACTACCGCCTACCTTTAGGCGATAACTGTATGACTTCATTAAATTTAGATGGTTCCTTCTGTGTGGAGCGAAAGCGGCTGCTGGATGACCCTGAATGCGGTAAGGTGTATTGGCGAGGATAGGGTGTATTGGCGCTTGGTCCTTGGCAAGGGACAAGTTATTGTGAACGATCTTTAAAATTCTAATTTTTCAAAACTCTTTCCAAAATTTTGAATAAATACAGTAGCAACCCTAGTTTATCAGCAAGTTTACGTCATCATTGTAGACCTTATGTAATTTCTTTATTTTGTGGTTAAAGTCTTTATTGTCCCGTGTGTTTCTTTTCATGATTTAGCGATCTTACCACAAGGAAAATCGCCGCACCTTATACGCTATGAAAGACGCTGCCAAAGTTAACTCCACACCTCAGCCATTCATCAAACACAAGTTTGCCGTCTGGCAATTTCCTCGCAGTAACGGATACCAGAGGATCCAACTTTTAATCATTAGATACTCGTGATCGGGTAATTTGTATCCGCTTCCAATATGCCACTTAAGCATTGGTGCGAGTTACATTGGCGCCGCGCAAATATATCGGCTTAACTTTTAGGGTTGCTGCTGGATGTGGAATTGTATTTTTTTTCTGGTATGCGGTAAACAAACAGGCAAGCGGGCCACCTGATGGAAAGTGGGCACCTGATGGTGGTTGTTTAACTTTTCAGTCTTGTTTGTCTCTTGAAAATGGAGAAAATTGTCTACTCGGTAGAGTCTCTAGGTTGATGACCGACTTTTGGAGAAATAACTCCTTCCACTTAGGTATCAAATTTAATATTTTGAAATAATTGTTATGCCTACACACGTAATCTTACTGTAACTGTTTGTATTCTTGTATGCTTCTATATAACTCTGTAGGGTTTTGCCCTGATGTACTCGTATATGTATACTTACGGTTATTAGGATTCCTTTTCAAACAACTATTCAGCTCGTTGAAACATTTATTTTCAATTTTAATGTAATAGTTTCTCTGGGATTTGTGGTTTTTATTTCCATGGGTTTGGCCCTTTAAGCTCATCACTCATCACTTTTTCCTGGAAAATTAGAGATTATCTTGTAAAAAAATAAACAGATATGTTGGAACTACATCCACAAATGTTTTGATTCGAATCGAATTTCCATTAGATTATTACTAAATCTCTCGTTACCTAAATACCCAATTGAAAGAGGCAATAATGGGTTTCTCTATAAAATTAAGGGATTTGAGGTGTGTGTTTGAGGATTCTTATCTCTGTAACTTCTTGTTTTTTAAGTGGAACGAGCTCCATGTCGTTTCAATGCCACGGAGGGCAATTTCACTTCATATTCGGGGTAATATTATTAATTATTCGTTGTGTTTTTTACATTAACTTACATTATTGAGTTACACAGTACATACATTACCTTTTATAATTTATTTTTTTCACGTCATATGTTGTCATGTCGTGACATTTCATAGACGACGGAGATGGCTAAGATTATGGCCGCATAATGCTGGGCCCAGCAGAAACTATTTACGAAGATTAACAAAATTATTAAATGACCGGATCAAAATAAGCACACGGTTGCATCAAATCATCAATCAATCTTTGAAATTTTTCAATTTAAAATGGTACATGGTTGCCCATAATAAATCCACTCTTCGACACAGAGCCATGAAGAACTCTGTACTTTTCGGCCTACTCTAACCAAATCGATGTTGAACTTTGTGATCCTGCCATGACTGAGGTTATGTGGCGAAGTCTAACTTTTATGCTTTACTTAGTTAACTTTTATAAATTTATTGTATTTAGCTAGTTTTCTGGACTAAAAGAATAGAATATAGAATCCATTTCTCTGAATCTTCGTGTTTTATTTTAACTTCCCACTAGCTGAACATGGCTCTGTACGATTGACAGTGTTACGTTACAACTCTCAAATGATAACCAGAGTGTTCAGAAAAACTTTTCATCAGGTTTTTGAGCCACTAAATATTTCTGATACCAGTTCTTTTTGTAAATGTATAATAAATCAATAAAAACTAATAATTTGAAGGGCCTAAGTGCTTTTCGTTTAAAAAAATGGGATACAAGTTGAGTTATATCGAAAGTCAGGCAACAAATCTAAAGTCGATTTTTCGGTCCATCAGTGTAAATTAGACAATTTTCTCAATTTTTACGAGAAAAAAAGGCGTTAACAGTGTACTATTTACTAATGTAGAGAGTCGGTGGCGAGTCCGACTCGTAAGCGAGAGGTACCGAGTTCGATCCTCAGTGTCGCCATATATCAATGACCTTTTTCTGAGTTTGTACATAAGTTTAACAATAATCGACACGGTGAGGGAAAATATCGTGATGAAACCTGCATCTGGTCGGGTTTCCAGGTAAATAGGGCCACGAAGGTCAGATGGCAGTCGTTCCACTGATCAAGATCTGCCAGATTCTGGATTATGGTCAAGATGGATTCCGCGCCCGCGCGCACGAGAGTGCAACCGGGATATTGACGCCAAGATGATTACTACTGGTAAAAGAGATTCACACGACACAATTTTACGTACAATGTGACTCGATTGGCAATCAAATTGTTTTGTGGGAACGCACCAAGGACGGATAAACAGATTGTAGCAATTGGCAATGTGATTGACAATCAGATTGTGTCGTGTGGATGGGGTCCTGACTACATTGGCAAAAAAAATTAACACCGCTTACTAGGAACCCATGTTCAATGAATTCAAGTCCTTCGAGTAAGGAATAGTTGCATTGTATCCTCACATATTAATAACATACTACCTACGATTGTTGTTTAGTACGCATAGAATAGTTAAGATTTGATGACCTGAGTGGTGAGCGCACCCCGTCCCTACGGCGTGTCGAATCCGATGAAACCTGGAAAGCCTTCCTAGCTACAGGTGCTCCCAGGGAGTGTGTAGCACGTATGCGCCTAGGTCCCTTTTTGGCGAGTCGTGCATAACCAGTCCGGCCGGCCGGCTGGTACTCATGGGAGTTCACCTCCTCCTTCCCAACCGCTACCGGAGGGTGCCCATTTCATTTGCGTTGGGCGCAAAAAAAAAAAAAAAGATCTGAGTGGTTCAGTTGGTTTACATGCCCGTCTTTCACGCAGAGGTCACGGGGTCGGTTCTCGGCCGAGCAGAAATTGAAATGAAGAATTTTAATTTCTGTAACGGGTCTGAGTGTAGTATGTATAATAAGTATGTATTTCAATTAAGGATATAAGTAGTTTATTTGTTATCTTACACCCATAACACAAGCTATTACTTTGGGGCTAGATGGCGCAGTGTGAATTTGTCATTTAAGAAATAACTGAGGCTCTGTAAGTTTCTTTCCGCTTTTTTTCCCCACATATAGATCACTTACGAAGCGATGGTAACTTTCCTTTCCTTTCCCACAGTACAGTGTCTTTTGATCGTTTCGGGCCTGGAGATTCCGAGTCTGTAATGGCAGCGGTGCGGATGGCCTTATCGGACATTGATGAGTCGGACAAGATCCGTCTGTGCCTTCCATGTCCAAATTTTGTAATCTCTGTAACGTAACGGACTGCTAGCAGTGGGTCACGTTCAGTTGTAAAATAAGGAATGCTCTGTTAGAGGTCAGTAGCAAGCTTATTTTTATGAGAGATTAATTGGAGGTCGGTAGCCGACCCCTTGAACAAAGAAAACATCAGGGTAGTGGCTATGATATTCAGTCCATTTGTAAAGTATCTACAACAAAGAATTTTATCAAAAATAGTCTACAAAAGCACAACAGTTATAAAAAAAGAGTTTATCCACATAACCTTCTGTCCGGGCGGGAACACTTATTTCACTTTTGTATAGCGAACGCAGGCCGAAAGTACCGGTTTGCGAACTGTAAGTTAAAACAATGGCTCATTTAAGGAGTTGTCAGCCGCTCCCAGTAATTCCTATATCACTTTGAGTGATAAGAGTTTACCCAAACCCTTTAGAGGGGTAAAGTAAACAAGAACACCCTAACCCTTTAGAGGGGTTAGAGTATAGTAAAAGAACCCTAACCTTTAAGAGGGGTTAGAGTATATTAAGAGAACCCTAACCTTTTAGAGAGGTTAAAGTATAGAGACAACCCTAACCTTTTAGAGAGGTTAGAGCATAGATACAACCCTAACCTTTTAGAGAGGTTAAAGTATGGAGACAACCCTAACCCTTTAGAGGGGTTAAAGTATAGAGGGAACCCTAACCTTTTTGAGAAGTTAAAGTGTAGAGACAACCCTAACCCTTTAGAGGGGTTAAAGTATAGAGACAACCCTAACACTTAAGAGGAGTTAAAGTATAGAGGGAACCCTAACTTTTTAGAGAGGTTAAAGTATAGAGGCAACCCTAACCCTTTAGAGGGGTTAAAGAATAGAAGGAATTAAATAAATATGGGTAATATGTAGAAAATCCTTAGTTACAATCAAAGTAAAAAAAAAAATAATGTGGGAACAACCCTTATAAAAACAAAAATCTAAAATCTTTAAATATTTGCAGAAATAAAAGAAAACAAGAAGAAAAGAAAAGACAAGACCAATAAGGAAGTGTTCAGTAATTGTAAGAATTTGTTTGTTAGTTAATCAGAAGAAAAAAATAATAATTTGTAACAGTATTCATACAATAAGAATGATATTGGAATATGAAGTTCAAGTAAAATAAAATTTGTAACATGTTTATATTATTATCCCTAACATTCCAACATAATAGTGTAAAGTTATTTATTTTTAATAAGAAAATAATAAAGTTTTATTATTAATAAATAGAAACATGGCTCGGTCACAACCGTGCGCTCAAATCTAAGGAAGTAGGAAAACTTCAATCATTTAAAATAAGTAAAGCTTTTCCGACTTAAAAATATTTTGAATAAACATTAAATAAATACGTTAGGATAAATATAAATAAGAATAAATAAAAAGGGTGACTCAAAGATTCGAGTGTTCTGTGTAATCAATAAATACGTTATAATATATATCTGTGAAATACACGATGACCGCAAATGGGATTCAACTAGTTGATCTCTTTTACGGGCGCTCGTAGCATCCACAACGAGAAGAATGTACAAGTGGATAAGCGGTACCTTACACGGAATTGTAGAGTCACCAACCGCTCTAAGAGGTGCAGCGAAGGGCTTATTTTAAGTGTTGCAAACCGCACCCGGTGTAGGTTTTTTTATACCGGACGGCCCTACTCATCACGAAAACAAAATTAAAGAAATAAATATTTGAAAGAACAGGTGGTACCTAACACGGGATTGTAGAGTCACCAACCGCTCTAAGAGATACAGCGAAGGGCTTATTTTAAGTGATGCAAACCGCACTCGGTGTAGGTTTTTTTATACCGGACGGCCCTACCCATCATGAAAACAAAATCAAAGTAATAAATATTAGAGGTAACAAGCGGTACCTAACACGGAATGGTAGAGTCACCAACCGCTCTAAGAGGTGCAGCTAAGGGCTTATTTTAAGTGTTGCAAACCGCACCCGGTGTAGGCTTTTTTATACCGGACGGCCCTACTCGTCACGAAAACAAAATTAAAGAAATAAATATTTGGGGAATCAAGCGGTACCTAACACGGGATTGTAGAGTCACCAACCGCTCTAAGAAGATGCATCTAAGGCTTATTTAAAGTGTCGCGAACCGCACTCGGTGTAGGCTTCTTTATACCGGACGGCCCTACCCATAACCCAGAAAAAATAAACAAAAATATAATATAGGATAGAAGATATATATAGCATAGTAATAAACATATTCTAAAGTCGGCAAAGAAAACTATATCATTTAATAATATAATGAAAGGAATAAACCGATATAAGAGAGCCCACGAGTAGAACTACGTAATTAAAATTTTATCACGAGTTTAAGTAGAAGTTGAAAGTACGTGCCATTATTATTTTTTTAAAAGCCAAATACGAGAGCCAAAATACAGAAATTATGTCTATCTACTTTACAGACATGTGCTTGTCTTCTTTTAGAATTTAGAGAATGGGAGCAACCATCGAAGTCTAGGCGCTCGAATCTATAAAATAAGTGATTTAGGTAGGTTCTAATTTTATTTGAGGTAACCGAGGTAAACCTCTTTTGGAGAGAGTTAAGTTAGAGTCTCTCTTCTACATAGAGTAAAACTAACTCTATCTGAGCAACATCCTCATCTAGAGGCAAAGTTGACTCAATTACATCAGCCGAAAAAGTTTTAGAAATGAGAAGAATTTGTTTTTATAGTCCAAATAAATCTAAAGCGGGCGTTTCTAAACGTATTCTCACTTCGTATTCTAATTCGTTCTTGTTTAAGAGTATGAAGTTAATAGGACGAGCCATGATTATTGATGCAAAAGCCAAATATCAGTGCCAAAATACAGAAATACTGTCTATCTTCTTTACAGACATGTGCTTGTCTTCTTTTAGAATTTAGATGGATGCATCGTATTATATACTTTAGATTTATACTGAACACATAATAATTTCCAGAATTTAATTTCTCATAGTAACATCACGTTACAATCTATTCACCTCCATGGCCGAAGGCTGGGAAAACTCTGACAAAATCCTCTCTGCATTCTCCATTGCAGGCTCGGGTCTTCGTTTAAACACCTTCTAGAACCATTTGGCACAAAAGAAGATAATGTCTTGTTAGTCAGTAGTCATAGTCAACCAGCCAGTTCCCGAAATGGTCGATATTAATTTTCGGACGGTCTGGTGTTCGACGGCCAAGAATATACTTCATGCCGACCTGATGAGGGATTGGATTCAGCAGTTATCTAGAATAAGAGAGGCACAAAAAAGATTAAAATCTCCTTTGATTATTAAAAATTTCCCACTTGACATCAAATGACATGACAAGAGTAAAATTAACAAAACAGTTAGGTTAGATCCTTTAAACCTCGATGCCACGGGTTTTCGGATTCTTTACCGAAAATAAGTTAATTATTTTCGGTAAAGAATGAAAGGAAAAACTATCGCCATTTGACAGGAAAAATGAAGTACGTGGCATTGGAGCCCGTCTGGATCCATAGGCATAAAAAAACAAGAAGTTACGAAAGTAAGAATCCAGACATACACCCAAATGCCCCTGTTTTAATCCAGAAACCATCATTACTTTTATCAATTGGATGTCTAGAAGACGAGAAATCATTTCCCGAAATCTATTTGAATCAAAACATTAGTAGAACGTAGTTGCAACGTAGTCTGGTTTTACAATATTAACTTATTTTCCAGGGAAGAATGGTGAGCGATCATCCAAAGATGCTCATATAAAACCATTAATAATGTATGAAAAAATTAAAAATCAAAGCATCAACGTGACAAACCATCGTTTGAACAGAAGTCTTAATAGTCGTAAGTGATAACACAAGTCAGGGTTAAACCCTACATACAACAAAATTATATTTGAATCTAATTTTTATTTTTTATTTTTTTTTGTTTATTTACATGAATCAACAGCTTTCTTTTGTGACAAATGTATACTTAGTCTATTATTCCATACATAAGCCAATTACTGATTCACACTTTGTTTCCAAAAAATATAAAATTTAAGCTATATGCAGGTAGGTATGTTTAATTTTAATTAAATCTTAAATAGGAGGTAGAAATAAATTTGACTCGCAGCAAATCTCCCTGCACGGAGAAGTAGTTGTGAATGTAAAGTATGAATGTGTTTTTGTAAAGTGTAGGTAAGTGTAGTGTGTGTAGTGTGTTTGTGTGTGTGAGAGATCAGTGAACATAGTGTAGGTACTCGGTGGCGGCGAGAGAAATGTTTTGCTCGATAAGCGTTGGTTCACATGGCATAAACATTAGTCTGATTTTACAGAATAGACTTAATTTTCCAGGGAGGAATGATAAGCAAACAGAGCCTGAAGGGCTCAAATCCAAAAATACCTATAATATTTAATATAAATGGAAAAGTTGAAAATAAAAGTGTCAACGTGTTGAAAACAACGTTCAAACAGGAGTCCTCATAACCGTAAGTATTACATAAGGCAAAGTAAGATCCTACGTCTCTTAGAATATTCTGGCGTTTCAACGAGCAGAGCAGAGCATTTTCATCGTCCTGGATTGAATTGCAATCTTCTTCTTGGTCTTTGCCTTTTATATTATTTAGGGTTTCTTCGTACTCTTGCGCCAAGCAACTCTGTTCTGGGTTGTCTCTCTAGGCACTTGGGTTTTCTATAGGTCATTTAATACTGTTGACCACCAGGTAGTGTGGCGGTGTCCTCTGCCTCTTTTGACCTCGGTGATGCTAAGTGCAGTCTACACTACGAGGTTGCTATCGCCTCGCATTGTATGTCTATACTGTTATTGTTGAGTGCCACTGATATGGTGCTTGTAATAATAATAAAAATATATGTTTCTAATTTTAGTACGAAATGAATCGCAAGATCTATATGTCACTTATTAAAATCAATTGTATATCAGGCCAATTGATCCAAGCTGATTGTTAATTAACTTTTAGTTGTTTGTCATATTATAATAGGAAGGGTAACATCGAATTACCCAGCTTTTCATTTGAAATTTCAATTTATTTATTCAGACAACTGAGATCCAATTTTTTAGTAGTACAGATATAATAGGACCACGCTTAGTCCGAATCAACTGACAGTGGTAGAAAATATAAAATGTGGATATGGCAATATCTATTGGATAATCTGTCCTTGTCAGTAATTGTCCATTATTATTTAGGCGATCCGCATACTGGAACGCAGTTATGCGTGACGTGCGTTAGTGCGTGTCATAAAGTTATTTGAGCTGTCATCAGTTTTTATGGAAATTACTCATAGTCGAACACACTGAAAACGCATCCACGCGCTGTCGTGCGGATCCGTCGTTTTTTTTCTTTGACACATTTGACACGGGCTGCGGGTCAGTTAAGGTTTTGGCGCTGTACTTTCTACATAAAAAGGCGTCAAATAGGCCGCTGCTGTGAAGTGAGGTCTGGATTGTTCTCAAATTATTTTTCGCCTAAATAATATAATTTTATGAAAAGATTATAACAATTTGTAGAGTTCCTAAATTTGTTATTGTACATATAAAAACAATATAAAAATTACACATATTTCCAAATTTCGCCAGAATGAATGCTGCGCTCCAATGTGCCAATCGCCTCAACAATATTTTTCAAATCAGTCAAATTCTTTGTTATGACTTTTATGAATGACGTTCTATGACGGATAAAAGACATGGCATTAGTTGCCATACAGAGATTTTTTTTTTTTTTTAAAACGATTTGGACTTAGGGTGGTCCTACTATATCTTACAATCAATGTTAGTAGAACAATTTTTAATACATGAATATTAATTGTGATTCACCTATATGACAACCTTGACTAATGCCTACCATATAGGTGAATCATACCTATCAGCTATAACCTGCACGATACTGCCGCGCACGCGCCTTAATAACGAAGCAGTTCTTTTGCGCCTTATGTCGTGGAAGCCGTCCACTCTCGCCTACGCGAACATGCCTGACGCGCTGCAGTAGCGCGGCAGCCCCAACAGCATCCTGAAGGTGTTATTATATTGCACACGTAGGACATTAAGCAATTTCAAGGTATGACTAACCCATAGGCTGCCCGTGTAAAAAGTTTGGCAATAGGCTCTAAACAATGTAATTTTTGCCGCCCCACTGCAACGAGCAAACCTACGGGCAATCTTATTACCTCTCACCGCCAACGCCCTACGTTCTCTCTCTATGTCCATCTGGTCCTTAAGATCGCTGGTCACAATGTGACCCAAATTTATTAACTTACCCTTTGATTCAAGGTGCCATTTAGTGTAATAGGGAGTACTGGGTCAGTACGCTTTCCAGCGGTCTTAAAGACCAGATACTCGCTTTTTTTTACATTATATATTAGGCCATGATCCTCTGCATAACCCTCAGAAACAGCAAGGAGATCCTAAGGGATCAAGATTCCTTAACTGCCAGCCACACCATGTCGTCTGCATAACATAGATTATTGACACTTACGTCATCTAAGTAACATCCGATACGTCTGTTGCTGAGACCGACAATTAGATCATCAACATAAAGGTTGAAAGTTTAGGGGAAGTCAGCCCCCCTGCCTTAACCCGCACTTCAACCTATACTCCCCTGAAAGTGCGTCAGCCCACCTCACATAGTTTGTTTGGTTACTATACCAGTACCGAAACACTCCAACCAAGTCACTAGGCATGCCCCTTCCCCTCATTTTCTCCCAGAGCTTGTCATATTGACACGAGATCAAATGCCTTGGAGAGGTCTAGGAAGCATGCATAGATAGGGGTATTTCGGTCGGTATAGTACCTAACCGTATGCTTAAGGGCGCCTCTGTCTAAAGCCAAATTGGGCGTCCTGTAGATGTAGGTATTGATCTAGTCGCTCACCCAACAGCCCATCCAGGACTTTTGCAGCCACCGTCGCCAGCGAGATAGGCCGGTAATTTGTCTTGTCAGACAGGTCACCTGTTTTATTTTTTATAACAGGGACCACTAAAGTTTTCATAAGTTCATGAGGCAAGTAACAGTGAACCAAACACAGCGAGCAGAGCATAGAAAGAACCCTAGCGAGGTGAAATCCCGCGTGTTTAAGATGCTCGATGCTGGCCGTGGCCCGGTCGTGGGCTGGCCCGGACTTTCCTCGTTTCATCTTTTTTATAATTGCCGCAACTTCAGCCGTCGAGAAACGAACGTGCCCTCCGCCACGGTCGGGCTCAGCATCGTCCACCTCCCGCGAGGGACCCAACGAAGATTCAATCTGAAAATGATCCTTAAACAAGTTGGCTATAGAAACCGACTCACTACACCCGCCCACGCACACAGGCAGGCCAGGCCGCTTATTCATATTACCAGTAGACTTCCAAAACTCATTAAAGTTGTTAGAAGAATGATGCTCACCAATAATATCCATTCGGATTTGTTCTTTATGGTCTCGACACCATTTCAAACGACCTTTGAATATTTTGCGACTTGTACACATGTCCTCGCACAACTTACCTGTAGTAGGCTTGTTGTTAAACAACCAGCATTGATACTTCAGCCTGCCCTCCCTGTGGGCCTGCACATGCCTATTCCAGCCGGCCACCCTGGCCCGACCCCTGGCCTTAGTACAAGTTTCTTTTGCGGCTGTAGTAAGAATTTTTACAACATTTCCATACATATAGTCAATTACTAGCCTATGCTCTAATTTATCACAGTAATGTTTATCCGCACAACAACGGAACACTGCAGGAAAGTTTAATCATTTAAGTTCACTGTTACACAATTCAAAATACATTCCTATCACCATTTCTCGATCCCCAAAGAATCTTATCTTTTTGTAAGTGCCAGAGTTTATACCTAAACTACGTATGTCAGCCCAACACCACTTCTGGTCACAACAAACACTTTGCAATTCACGACCAAAAAGCTCACTTAAATTCGCATTAAAATCCCCCAATATATAAACTGTCTCTATGCCACATACTATCTATAATTGCACTAATTTCACTCAACACATCGGTGAACTCCGTCAAATTATCCATCGAGTCAGTAGGCATGTAGTGTAGACGCTTATCACCATTATGGAACGATACATGATTGATAATTGAACCGTCACTAATCGATCACTATTGCACTTTACGACCGAAACGGACTGGAACACGCCTTTCTTCCAGAGGATCGCCACACCACCGTAGGGCCTTTCTCTCAAGATTCCCTGTGAGGTATCCACTGCCGATTTGCTCGAAGTCTTGATGTATGGTACCAAGAACCGGGATGTCGTGTGGGAGAAGCCATGTCTCTTGAAGGGCCACATCCTCAGCCGATTGACGTAGAAGAGAGGTAGGGCATAGCGGGGTATCTCGTTCGAATTGGAGCCGCCCGACTGGGGAAGTACCTCCACCTTACAGAATATCGCAGCTAAATAATACTCTTTTAAATAGTATTGTGTTTCTGCCGGTGAGTAAGGTTTCCAGTGCTCCATGGGGTGGAGATTTGGGGAACCGTGGCTTTGGCAGTGGAGTGGCATTTGCCTTTTGCTGCCAGAGCAACGTGTTATAGAGGTAGGCAACGCATTAGCGATATTCTTGGTGTTGCTAATGTCTATAGGCAGTGGTGACCACTTTCCATCAGGTGGCCCGCTTGCCTGTTTGCCTACCGTAAGACATAAAAAAAAAAACAGCAGTCGCACATCATCCACTTTTTAAGTTTGCATTTTAACAGTAAACAAAATGTTAAATGCAAAACAGTCGAAATGATAAACTATAGTCGGTAGGTAAAGTATTTTTTCCTAGTTGTTAGATTTTAAGTTTGATTTACTTATCCTAAAAATTATGACGTCTACCCGTTTTGCCCTAATCAGATACCCGGTTTAGGCTCATATGCGGGCAAAACGGGTTTTTTAGAGGCTTCTTATTTCTTCTATTTATAAAATATTTGATAGAAAATGCTTTAAAATAGTGTTTTATTTTCAAGTTTAATAAACATCCTATCTTATAAACTAAATCAAGCTAAGATATTGACCACATTTCTAGAATTTTTTTATCTTCGCGCGAAACTTACCCGTTCTAGGCCACCTTCCCCTATTCGTCTCCAAATGTGCATTTCGAGATCTTAAAGCTTCTTGAAAATTATGCTTAGGTACCTAACGAATATATCATCGAAGGAACAAAGGAGCCTATCTCGTTGGTGAAGGTTTGGAGAGGTTTGACCTGCGATTTGCAGACATAGGTCATAAAGACGAACTTATTTATAAAATCATCATCATCGTATCAGCCGAGAGACGCTCACTGGTGGGCATAAGCCTGCCCCACAGATCTCCACAAAGGCCGGTCCTGTGGCTTCGGCATGTAGCTGGTACCTGCGACCTGCGATCACCAAGTCGTCGGTCCACCTTGTGGGAGGTCGATTTCGACGAAACTTTACAACATTGTAGCTGATATATTAGAATAAACACTAAGCCTATAATTTGTCCAGAAAACCAAAGTAGTTCCCAGGGGATATCGCTATAGCCGCATTAGCATAGCGGCAAGAAGCTAGTTCTCCATTAACAAGTTTAATTTTTTCAATGAACCAACTCCTGTTAGAATTTTAGGAGCCGTCAACGTTATTTATAGTGACAACAGCGAGCAAACGAGACCCGGGAATAGAACCTGCGCAGGGTGGAACCGTTCATAATGAAATGCCACGTCGGGGGAAATCAAAGTGGTTTATTAGCGGCGAATATAAATTGTGTTTGTTCTGACCAATTAACGAGGCTGGTGTGACGGGCCACCGGGCCGCAAATTGACTCATTTGTCGACTGTTTGTTGTACTTTTACAGAATTCGGGGGCCTTTTTATATATTTCACACGACAGATATGACGGAGCACCTGTGCGTATTTCTTTTACAGGTTCTGCAGGAATAAGACCATGCTAGCGAAATAAAGATAGAGAAGAAGAGAAGGAAGGAGTGTCGAAGACATGCAACAAATTATATACTACGTGTATGTCTTCAAAAATTTTAATATTGTAAATTTGCTTGCATTTGCACTCAATTCAGCTAATGTTAAGCGACAATGAGGTCGATGATATAGCATGCTTGCCTAAAAGATAATACTATCCGTAAAAGCGACAGCTGAAATTACTAAGGATTCAATCAATACAAGAACCCAAAAATTAGCGACTAAAACACGATTATCATCATCCCAAATACGTTTCTCGCCTACAGTGACAAAAACTTTGACCCGGTGGTCAAAGCTGGAACTAAGTGTTGCGATTTTGAAATGTCGTTTACAATACCAACAACAGCGACGCTGTCACCGTGTCAGATAAGTTTGTTGCAGTATACTAAACAAAACGTTACTTTGTCCACTGACCGGACCCGCAAATGTTACTTAAAGGACAGGAAAAGGAAAAGAGGAACCCTTCTGGCGAGACTTTGTGACAACTTCCACACTATTGGAGTTTACAAACTCCAGTTTCGAAAACAAAAAGGCCGATAGAAAAACGGACGTAATAAAAAACTTTCAAAGGCTTTAGCGGCGCTGAGTGGACTGCAAAGCCTTAAAGTTGGTCGCCACATCAACATTATTATTCAGAGTTTTGTTTCGTCAGTAGTTATTTATTGAAGCCGTATTGGCAGAGTTGTTAATGCGAAGGTCAGTGCGAACAATATTATCTCTGCGACAGCTGTCGTCGCGAGCATTTACCCATGTATAAAATTCGATTATACTCATTGTTTTTGTTTTTTTAACTCTTTCCTTCAATTCGATCCGCCCAGTGGTGTGAGGTATATATACTTCTGAACTTTTTCCTCAATTTGTGTTTTACTTAGAACAAAATAAGTTTATTAACACAACAATGCAACAGAATATATAATATCAATAGGTGTATTCATATTTATCTTATGTGGTAAATAAACAGCACTCGGAACAAAATCACGACTTTCCGTATCAATTACGCTACGTACATGATGTATAGATGACGATGATCATGATGTCTTGAATTATGTAAAAAACAAATAGAATGTGAATTTTAACGAATACTGTTGCAAATTATTCATTTAAATGCTTAATTTCACTGAAAATATAAATTTCACCAGCACTTAGATACCGCCATAGATTTATAATAACATTAATTAAATTCAAGTCAATTTAATTTTTTTTTGTTTTGTTTTTTTTTTTACACGGCAGACAAACAGGCAAGCGGGCCACCTGACGGAAAGTGGTCACCGCCGCCTATGGTCATTTTTTTTTAAGTTATGGCAATAACCTCCCCTTTCGTGGGAGAGCCCTTAGTCCTGCAGTGGACTGTTACTTGCTGTGATGATGAATAGATACATATGTTTCGCTGTGACATATGTTTCAGCGTACAAATTTTTAATGGTAGATAAATAAATAAATATTCGTGGACAAATTCACACAGCGCCATCTAGCCATCATTATCATCTAGATCATCTTTAACGACCAAATTAATAATGTTGTATACAGAAAGAATAGTACTTATTAAATTACTATGGCACCAATTAAATTACTATCTAACCAAAACATTCACGGTGAATTTTTTTTGTTTTTAAAAGTAATTTTTGTGCAATTATTTTTTTCCTTGATTTCTATATGAAAAACCACCACACATCGGTGACTGTAGAATCAGTGACTGTAGAATCAGTAAGTTGAGGAATATGAACACAGTTTCTCCGTAAGCCGTAAGTCGTCGCTCCAGATAGAATCACTAACCAAGTCACAGAGTATATTTCAAAGTCCATAAATGAAAGTTAAATTTGAATTACTATGTATTGCAGAAAGCTGAGGGTAATGCATGAATGTGGCATGGCCCGATTTGTAATTCTTTGTAATGGAGAAGTTAAGCGATATTCGCCATATATAGACATCCGGCAACATTAGGAGGGTAGCGAATGCGTTGCCGGCCTTTGAGAAATATGTCTGGCTCGTTTCTTTAAAGTTCCAATGTCGTATCGGCTCCCAAATATCGCTGCAGAAAGATTTTTTGCTGATTCTTTGCTCTTATGCTGATAATGCTAGTTTAAAAGCCGAATGCCCCATAGGCTTTTTTAATCTAGAAAAAAAAGCATTTTTTCATTCTTTATACCTATATTCTAATATAGGTCCTTACCATAATATGTTAAATAAATAGCATATATTTTTTTTTGTTTCTAAATGCTCGATATATCGATTTTATAAGAGATTCTCAGTTTCGCACTTAGAGACGTTTCATGGGTTTAGAAACTAGTCCTACCACTGTTATAGGGTTGAGGCCCTGCCCGCAAAGCCGCCTCCAGTTTCGAGATTCGCTTGCTCACGTAATTCTTTCCTGAGATTGCCCAAAGTAAATACAGAAAAAATGTGCTTTCATTTAGGGTTCGTCAATAATAATAAGTGACTGGCAGAGGCGCTAGGACGATAATGAATAATAATGAGTGATATATTTAATAGAAATAATTTTATTATGTTAAAAGAAATATTTACATGACGGAAATAAATTAAATAAAGCTAATACTAAATTATAAAATAATATTTACAAATAAAAACTTGCCCCAAGTCCCTTGTTAAAGGAATTGTTCCCAAAAGGCTGGCCGCATTGCCTCGCTGTATCGCGAGGCTAATCCTTTGGCCAAGGTATTGGCCAGCCTTTTGGTCATGCGAAGTGTTAACCAGGCGCTTAGACAACTCTTTGAAGATAGTATGAGCGCCTGGTCCCTACGGCCCAAGCGTTTCTTCGCCAAACGGCGCAAATAGATGATCTGCGCTGAGGCCAGCATATTTGTGCCGTTTGAAATTTTCTGCCGAAGCGGCAGCGGAACCGGCATTGACACTCGTGGATGGAATATGTGAGATGTAACGGTGTAACGGTGTACGGTGCAAGGGTATCGACGCAGGTAGCGTCCCAAACCAAAGACCGACCCATCTTCCAAGGCACGAGTGTCATACCGTCGGGCCTTTTTCCGTCGTCTCTTGCCAGTCCATTTGGTTCCAGGATGGCGGGAGAACCAGCAGTGGTAAAGGCCCGGCGGATGATGTCGTTCAGTTCTGCATGCCGTGAAAAGCGCCCAGTGCTCCTGCAACACGACAACCCGTGATGCCCAAGTTGTGACACTGCATGGCCACAACTGCATTCATGACGGGCCAAGAAGGGAACACCAAGGCGAAGGGCCGTGGCAACTCTAAATGTAGAACTATCCAGCAGGGTGCCAATGGTGGATGATGGAAGTGTCTGAAGCCATAGACCTGACTCCCATTCGCCGACAGCTAGGAGGCGGGCACGCACTGCAGGATCGGTTGACGTATTAACCAGATTATCCCGCACCAACCTGCAGAGCGGCTCGTCCCACAGTTTTTGTGACGAAGGGGTAGATGGATATTCAGTGCTCGGGCAAGCTAAAGTCCATGAATTCCTGGCCTCTGTCATATATGCCACCTCACACGCGTTGGTAGACGTGCTCAAAATCTTATCTACCAACGTACACGTGCTGTGTACAGAGGACAGGAAAGCAGGTAAAGAAATACTTGAAATTTTTCCGATGCCCAGACCACCAAACCTGATACGTAGAGAGGCCTGGGCCCAAGCATTGTCAACGCAATTTAAATTTAGGAACATCGTTAATGATTGTTTAATAATGCTGTCGAGTCGAAAGAGTAAATCAGGATGTTTTCATAACTGACAGCACCGTAAAACATATGTAAACTGGGGGACAAAGAGGCAAAATCGTAGAATGACATAGGCCATGTGGGTACTAATATGCTGAAGGCGATCCGACACTGCTGTAAAATTTTGAATTTCAAGGTCAACAAAGGGGGAAAAAGATTTGTCAAAAATTGGGGCACCTAGGAGATGAAGCGTGCTCTTTTTTGTATTGGATAATGACGCAATAGTACTTTTATCTGGACATGTGTCTGGGATATACAATAGCGCCAAATTCGCAAATCAGGAGTTGTAGGTTCTCCAGCACTGTTGTCGCTTTACCGCTTAGGGTCCCATCGTCCAGGTACCAAACATTAAATTTGGATTTCAGTTTCTTTAAAATAGGGTGGATCGCCAGACCAAAGACAGCCGGCCCGAGTGGGTCACCTTGCTGACACCCAACGCTAGAATGCACTAAGTGATCCCTGTATATGAGTTTTGATGGTTCTTTATAACATTGCCATAAAAACCCATATACAGAGGGTAACTTTGATTGCACTTGGGTCAGCAAAGCGCCCCTATCGACTGAGTTGAAGGCATTTTCAACATCCACCTTAAGCAGCACTTCACAGTCCTGGTTGATTGAAAAAGTTCGCAGCGCATGTACCGCCGCCTCATAGCCACCCTTTGACCCAAAACCCAGCTGAATTGGCTGAAAATAGCTGCTAAGCGACGGTACGTAGTGCCGACGGCAATTGGCCTGACACCACCTCCTTTTTTATTTAAAGCTATGAGATTGACCCCATACAAGATGTCGGTGATACCATCTGCAACCGAGACAGACAGCATGAGGTTAGTTAGGTCTTTTAACTCATTTAGCAGGCACACTCCGGTTTCACCGCTGCCGCCACCGAGTAGGTCTTTGAGGTGCTGTGGTGAAAGCCCGTCAATGCAGCCAGCAGAGCCAGTTTTAAAAGCAAAAATAGCTTGGAGTACTACATCCGCCGAGACTATAAGGGCGGGGGCATCCATACTTTTAGGATTATCAGGTATGTGCCGAGCTGCTGAAGGTTGTGGATGTTTAGTGCGAAGCGCTGTAAGGGTATCTGTCGAATCAGGAGCGACTGCATCTATAGAAAACAGAATTCGTGCAACACCCCTAATGTCACCTTCGCTTACTTTTGCTTCCACATGTTTATATATATTGTAACTGGATTGTGGCCGGGTGATTTTACTGTCTAAAGAAGCAGGACTAATGCAGTTACCTTTTTTACGAGATGTGAGAGATTTTTGGGGATGAATATTATTGTTATTTGGAACATGTAAAATTCTGTAAGCGAAGGTGAGTAGGTGCTCCCAGGAATGTGCAGTATTTTCACGGGTAACGTTTTTGATGTCTTGAATCAGTATTTGAGCAACAGCAAGCCTTGCGCCACGAGGAATGTGCTTAAGTATTGGTGTTGTTCGTTGTAAAATACTTCTCTTTTTCCAAAAGGGGGTGTCGGAATGGGGATTGAATTGTAAATCAGTGGACGAAGGAAGGGGCGCAGATAATGGCCTATCTGAGTTAATTGTATGCACTTTTCCTATATGAATGTTTAAACCTCTGCGCCTTGGGCACTGCACAAAATTACAGGGTGGCTGACTGCTGGATTGTCCTGCATTCTGAGGGACATGGGGTAACATTTCACTTAAATAAAAACACGTAAAAAACTATAAACCTAAAGCAAATAACTAAAGAAAAAGTGTTGAGGTAAAACTTTGGAAGACACACAACCACAAAGATAGGACACAACACCAGTAGGTACGTAACATTTTCACTGCACAAAGAGATTTTGTAGATTAAAACATTTTAAATTCACATTTTTTCATCTTCATGTCATAACATTACAGCACTTTGGTTGCCGTGCATGACATACTGACATTGATGCTTACGTAGCCAATAGGGCAGCCAGGTCCTCGCCAGCGCAATGAAACGGCCCAGCGCGCGCACATGTCAGGGATATATGTCCAGGCATAGCCAAACAACAACGTCGCTTAGTAACGAACAGCGTTTGGCGTCATGTCACATATAAAGGATAATATTTATAAAAAGGCACTCCGAATAGGAGATGGTACGCGTGAAGTTGCCCACAACTCTGCGCACGAACTGTAACAGGAACCGACGGAATTGGCGCAGAAAACCAGCGTAGGGAGCCACAAAAATGTAATAATACATTACAAAGAAATGGACGATCATTTTAGCGGACAATTTTTTTTTTTCGAAATATAATAAAAATATTATTATTTTGTACAAAAGTATGATATAATAATATAATGTCAACTAAATAAATCAATTGATAAAAAATAATTTAAGAATGTCACAATAAAATGATAGAAATGTCAAAATTAAAATGTCACAGTAAATATTGGTAAAATAATAAAAAATGTCAAAATAATAACCAAATGTTACCTATGTCATAATAGAATGTCAACTCGATGAAAATGCCAATAGCTTAATGGTACCTATTATTCATTTTGCCATAATCTCATAATACCCTTTACGGAAAGCAACCGATTTTCCAATAAAATTTTAATGAGATGGCGCCTAATATATTGGCATAGGCTTGTGGCATATTTGTCGGTCGTTGCATGTAGACTGGGGAGACGTCAATTCACCCGCACGGGGAGTATTATAAAATACTTATTTATTATTTTATTTATTTCTATTTATTTATTTATTATTATTAAATACTTATTAAAGTCACATTTCGTTAAAGCCGCCCTTAATCTATCTAGTCTACTTTATTCTACCTAGACTATAAAACTAGCTGTAACTGTATCACAATGAAATACTCCCGCCCGTATCACCGGTTAAAGTAATACGAGTGCAAAAATTACTAAATACAATGCAGAAGTGGAATAATATATCTATATTATGAGCTTCCCCTTTTACTTAACTCAACCGTCAGTCTATAGCGCGATGTAAAATACTAACTGCGCCCTCTCTCGTATACGTCAAGAAGCTTCGCTACTTTATAACCACAATGACATGTACAATAGTACCCCTTCTCTGGTGTCACCTTCACTAACTCCATGAACTCTGCCATCTTGATCCAATACTATAGAATGACGTCACAGCATCCAATTTGAATAAGCTCTATTCCTATAGAGCCTATCCTAAAAAAATGACCGAAATGTACAGTCGAGTTCATTAATATGTGAGCATTGCCAAAGCTTCAAATATAAATGTACATGGAAGGGTACTTATATATCTGAGCAGATGTACATATGTTTGATTGATGAATCTGCTCAGATATATAAGTACCCTTCCATGTACATTTATATTTGAAGCCTTGGCAATGCTCACATATTAATGAACTCGACTGTACAATTTTGAACAATACTAAGTTGGCTATTCTCTAGATACATATAAGGCTGGTATTATACTCTTATAATATTCTCGAATATTGATACTCTTTTGGTAAGTAATGATCATCTCTAACCTGTTGTTATTATTATCTGACGATATTGGTTCGTGTGTTGTAAAACCGACCAAGTTTAGGCTTCCTAGTAGTTTCCTGTCGTTATATTATGCGTATAAAAGTGCCTCTTTGATAATTTAACAATATTACAAAGTTACAAATGCTAGATACAACTTATTTCTTCTAAATTAGTTGAAATGTTTACTTATCCAGCTACATTTTATATGAAGGATGATGATGATTGTGAATAGTCCACTTTCAATGTATATAAGAAATCCATCGCATAAACGCATCCAAGTATGGTTTGGCTGGTAGAGGCGGGAACGCGTGTCTTACAAAAAATAATATAGAAAATCCACTTTAAATTGAATAATTTCGGAAACAGATTACTATATACAAAAATGTTCTTCACACGCCCTCAATGTTTTTAAAAAACCTATCCAATGACACACCACACGATGGATACATAAAAAAATATTTTCACCCCCGTTACGTCGGCGACCAGATGGAGCTTCGGCGAATGGTCTGCCCTTTGTTACGCAAAGGCAGTGGGGCTGCCCTTTCCACAGCGCTGGAGCAGTTGCGTTCGTACTTGCCTGCTTGATTGTTATATTAATATTTCATTTTTTTTTTTTTTTTTTATGTCATACGGTAGGCAAACAGGCATGCGGGCCACCTGATGGAAAGTGGTCACCACTGCCTATAGACATTAGCAACACCAAGAGTATCGCTAATGCGTTGCCCACCTCTATAACACGTTGCTCTGGCAGCAAAATGCAAATGCCACTCCACTGCCAAAGCCACGGTTCCCCAAATCCCTACCCCATGGAGCACTGGAAACCTTACTCACCGGCAGAAACACAATACTATTTAAAAGATCATTTATATATTCATTTATTCGTAGTAATAAGCATACATCGTCATTCAAAACAGTCTCATGAATAGAATTAAGTATTAATAGCTATAATAATAATAGTTACCCAGGCTACACGCTTCTTTGTATGCTGCATGCTTGCTTGCACGCTGCATGCTACGTAGGCTCCATGCTTGTTTTCATGCTGAGCAGGCTGCCTGCTTACTTGCATGCTGTTACATTTTAGTAATGATATCTAATCAATATTATTACATGCCTAAGTTTTATTTGTCATTCAAAAATATTTTCTGTTAAGTAAATCGCCTAGCATTAATATTTAATTGCTTGGGCCAAACGTTGAGAGTGATTTTGAAATATATAGAATTTAAAAATAAAAACAACAATAGAAAATAGGAATTTTAAGAAATAAATTTAAAAATATGAATTGGTTTAATAACTTCTCCTATAAAAGCTTTTCATGTTGGTAGTAAAACAATTCTAAATTTTAGTTTATAATATTTAATGAAATTGTAGAAAGCGTCGCTCCTGTATCGAATTTCATGTCAACATTTTTACCTTCGATGTCAATAGATAATGCCTAATGTCTTATCCTTATATTATATTATTCTTATCAGATTTATATTGACAGCACTGTCAGAACTGAAGCTACTGCTGGAATTATCTAGTAGGTTAATGTTATTATTTCCAGGTCTTAGGCGTTGGCATTGGAGTGGATGAAGATGATGAAGGTTTATTTCGAAGCAGTTGTGAATTTGACTGAGGTGATCCATGAGTGTTGAAGGTACATAAGCAAGAGTTTAATTTTTATCAATAAACGTCGGTTTTACACGATCTGCTCCCACGATCATTTGCCTGTTTCCAACATAATGGTGAGGTTTTATGCGTCACCACTAGATGAGGATCAGAAAAGGAAGGATTCAAGGGTGGCTTGACATGGTTCATACGTAAAAACACATGACACGAATTTTGCAATTCCGTCGAGATAAATACCTTGACCTGACTGTGACGAGACAGGTTTCGGTTTTTTATTCAGGTGGTCTATAAAATCCAAGGGATTAATTGTGACATTCAAAGGCAATATAATCATTTCTCCGGGCAGACGGAGTGGCTCTCCGTATAGACGGAAAGCAAACGAAGTGTTCAAGTCTTCTTTCAGTGCATGCAGGAATAGACAAACCGCAACGTCACTTTCCTTTTGACACTTGCGGTACGTGCTCTTTAAAGGACTACATTCATTGTCTTTGTGGTCGTCCTTGTCGCAGCAGTAGCATTTTCCTTTAAGAGTCTCTGATAGAGACGGGTGATCTGTTTTTTAATCATTTATAATTTTCATAATATTACAATTACGTAAAAACCAGAGTTTTGTGCCCGTAATATAACGAGCGAGTCTTGTATTAACAAGTTATTAATTTATTGTGGCAACATTTTTATTCCTATTAGTCTTTGCGTAAAACTAACATTTGATTTGTTCTTTGATTCATTGTTCGTAGTGTAGTAGTAGTTGTGGCATGGTTCATTGTTTTCTTTTAAAGCATTATTGATATTATAAATTCGAATCTCTCCATCTTTTAATCCTCGTATGAATTGTAACGAAAGAAACGAATCCGGTTTCTCACCGTGTCGACATTTCAATTCACACTTTAAAGATAGCTTTTTCAATTTCGAGGCATAAATTGAGACTGTCTCATGTAAACGTGATATGAATGTATTTTGAGAAGCTTTTGAAATTGGTTTTATAAAATTGTCCAAGATATCTATTAGCTCTTCATAGGCTTTGTTTATTGAATCATCTGGGGACCACAGGTCATGGATTATTTCATCGATGTTTGGAAATAACGTAGACAGCAATATTAAGTAAGTAAGTAATTAAGTAGTGTTGCTAACCTAATATATACATTTGTAAAGAGCCGAGAATGGATGATGTGTATGGAAAGCCTCCAATCACGCACATATATAAATACACGACCATTTGCGTGCTTTAGTTATGTGTTAGAGACACCTGTGTACTTGAAATGAATTGATTGATTTTCTTAGCAATCGCGTAGCCCGCCTGCGTTTTACTTGCTATAGCTTAAACTCGGTGCACGAGGTCTACTTATCAAATAGGCCATTTTTCATTTTGTCTACATCTGCATCTCTAGGTGACTACTTCGGTATCGACCCACTTAGTAATCCGCCTTTTTCGTATTCTGTCTAATTCTCAAACTACCGTAGCTATTTCGCTGACAAACTACCAACTTGTCAAAAAGACTGATGTACAATCAATTATAAAACTGTTTATTCTCTCTCTCTCTCTCTCTTTCACATCTCACCTCTACAGCAAGGATTTTAGACAGGAACTCAAATTAGCATTATTAATTAAGAAATCATTTTTCTTAAATTTATCATTTAACTATTTTTTTAAATTTCGGTCGAATTGTATATCGCAGTTTTTGCGATTCTTTTTTATTGGGTGAGACAATATTCTTGTAAATTCGAAGTCGAAATGGTTCGCCTGTTTACGTAATTTATGATCAGAAATAAATAATAACTATTTTTCTTGTATTCTAGAGTTGAAGCGTCTAGCACATTCGCTATACGATGGAATTGATGTGCGACTCTCAGGATCTCAGTAGAAACTTCTATCAACCACTGGGTTTCAAAGTACTTTATGAACGCCTTAATCAAGCAATAATAAGATTACGTAAAGAGGAACCATTTCATCTTCGAAATTACAAGAATATTCGATGTCGATGGCAGTAACGGTAAGTGCGTTGTCCATCTTATCATTTTTCGGCAGTGTTTTAGTTTTGATTCTTTATATGTTTTCCAATTGGCCGTTTGGAAATATCTTAAACAGATAAAGCGGATCCTTATATAGCGGATAAATAGTCTGTACAGCGTTCATCACGGCAGTTTCACGATCACATTTAAAGTATCTGATTTCAACATTGAATTTGTCTCTAATAATTGCAAATAGTCGTGTATATGTTGTTTAACTTTTATTGGGTAGTAACGAATAAATCACTGGTTTCACGTTTACACTTACAGTGGCAGAACCCATATCCAAATGGATAGAATACAATTGATAAAATGGTGACGGTTCAAAACGGAACGTGCCATCACCATAATATCTTTCCCGTTCTCCTTTTACGATTATAATCGCCAGTGGAGTATCAAAACTTTAAATTTTTATCTCATCTCTGTCTTCTCAAATCAGGAATTTCTCCACCAACCCACTAGGAACGTAGACTTCATATATGTCCGTAAACGATAACCGCTGGCAATTAAGAACATTTTTCCTCGTGTCTTTAACAGACGCGGATGGTGGAACACAACACTCAAGTTCTAAATTTTCTATATTTCTTTGAATTTTTTTTTGTATTAGTTCAAAATTGTCACATACGTCATGCATACGTCCATTTTTAGTTTCTTCAATAGCCAATAGAATTTTATTTCTGTTCTGATTGGGAGCACACATATGAGGTATCTTGTTGGTTGATCCTGAGGATTTTTGTTTGCGTGAGACCTAGAGTAATCGTAGTCCTACAGCAATTACGATTCGCGTAGAGCCACAATGCACTGCCCGTCTTATTTGTCTCTCCAAAATTATACCGATAGCATCCATGTAACAAAGAAAGACGACCGAAATGGTTCTTGGTAAACTGAATTGAGGAATCCATTACTCATGGAGAACTCATATTTCATGAATAATAATAATAATTCAAATTATTACAAATCCGAAATTTTTGTTCTGAGATGCTCTAAGAAATTCTCTAATATTCTATTATGTCTTTCTTCAAAAAGGATAAAGTGGCCAGTAATTGCTTAGCAAATGAGTAAGTCATCCTAGATATTAAAATCTTCTTTCCGTGTTATCCGTATTTTGACCATTTTATTCCGTGAATTTTTTGTTGTCAGTTTTCCTCTCTCAGTAAAGTGCACGTTCAAATAAAGAATTAACTTTATCTTAAATTAATTATCTCGAGCAGCAATGTATCACGTACAATTTCAACTAACATACGTAGCGATAAACTTGCTATTATTTAATTTAGGGACTTTATGACAATTAACTAATACGTTAGACTGGAACGGCTTTCATGAATCCCTAGATACCTATTTATAGCGTAATAAAGCCTAAATAGGTACTTATTCAGAATAGCTTTTCGAACATTCTTAGTATTGCGCGAAATTTCATTTGTGTTTATCGAGTTCAATGCAATACTTACGTGATACATTATTTGTGATTCTTAAGTTTAATACAAGTTTTCACCATATCTTGGATAACATGGTGTGGCAGCATGAATTTATTATTTTAATACATTATTTTTTTATTCTCTTCTTAAACTGAGAACTTATATTTATTGAACAACACCTCAAAATAATATAATATATTTTTTTAATACAATCTTACCTATAAAAATCCATAAACTAACCTAACCTACAGATAAAAATGTTTGGCCCAGGTCCCCCGATTTTGGAAAGATGCCCAGAAGGCTGGCTGCGTTGACCCTCTGGATAGCGCAGCTCATGCGCTAACCCAAGACGAGGCCAGCCTTCTGGTCATTCGTAATGTCGACCACGCGCTTAGATAATTCCTTATATCTATCTATATCTCTCTAGAGCTTCTATTTTCAATATTAGAAATTAACCAGATTGTTGGCTCTTTGTAGCACTGCCATAAAAATTATTTTCGGCCGGCAACGTGGTACTAATTTGATCCAGCAAGGCGCCCTTGTCCACCGAATTGAATGCGATCTTTACGTTTACCTTCAGCAGAACCTCACCACCCTCATTCTGAAGGAAAGTCCTGTGTGCATTAACGGAGGCCTCGCAACCACTTTTCGTGCTAAAACCTAGCTGGAGCGGCTGAAAATTAATTTTAAGATTGAGGCGGAGAATCTGCAGCACTGTTTGACTGTCAAACGCCGGTAGGTAGAACCAACTGCATTGGGCCGAATCCTTTTGTTTTTAGAGCAATAACGTTGGCACCATTCAATGTATCTGTGACAGAAGAATCTACCGAGCCTGACAGAATGAGATTCAAGAGCCCCATAATAGCATTAAAAACAACATCTCCAGCCTCATCAGTGCAGCTCATGAGGTCTTTCAGGAACTGCCTTCGATGCTACCCGCCGAGCCGTTAGGGAATGAAAAAATAGCTTGATAGACGGCATCGGCTGAAACTTGTAACGCAGCATCCGCAGCACTAGGGGCGTCTGGTAAACGAAGGCACGTAGAAGGTAAAGGTTTTACTGTAGGGAGTTTAGGCCGGCCAACGTCTCGGGCGTGTCGAGACAGTGTCGCTGGAAAAGAGGATGCGGAACTTTTATTGTTATTGTATTTCATATTATATTATATTACCGGTAACATACATTTCCGGTTACCATTTAGGAATTGTGTACAATGCCTAGGAAATACACATCATCATCATATCAGCCGAAAGACGCCCACTGCTGGGCGTAGACCTCCCCCAGAGATCTCTACAAAGGCCGGTCCTGTGCCTTCCGCATCTAGCTGCGACCTTTACCAGGTCGTCGGTCCACCTTGTAGGAGGCCTGCCCACGCCGTGTGCAGAACTTTACTGCCCCATCGGCCATCTGTTATTCTAGCTTTGTGCTCTTCCCACTGCCACTTCAGCCTGGCAATCGTTAATATACTTAATACGCACATTTCCTAAATTGGCTCATTTCCTAGGAAATGTATACAATTCCTAGGTTTCACACATTTCTGATAACACACACACCTATTACTTTAGCATCCATCACCGTGTCAATTCGTCCGCACACGCCATTATTGTATAAACAGCGGCGCTGTTCGATACGCAAATTCGGTTATCCGCGTTAGCATTCCGATCTCGCGCCGAGACGAGTCCCGCCTTCGAACGAGGGCGTTATTTTATACGTACAAATTGAAATGTCACCGGGCCGATTTGGTCGGCCGGGAGGAGAGTGTCGAAGTTCTGAGATGTAACTCTTTTCGGACTTTTCACATATTTGTTTTTATTTTATGTGCGTTTTGTTCTTATTTAAGTCAGGTGGGGTAAGTGAAACATACTTTACTTTTACTTTTACATAATGCGCTCTAGCTCAGTAATAGGACTAATTTCGAATAGCGACAAATGTGCAAAATATACTCCCTATCATCAGCTTTCTATGACACGAGTTTAAGCCCTCTAGTCGTGCGATTAACGATAAAAATATCAAATACAAGCAGTTTATGGTTTTGTTTCACTTACCCCAATATATGGGGTAAGTGAAACTATACGACAGAATATCTATAACTATTAGGTCTGTGGAACTATTGTAATGACTGAAATGACATCTCAAATTGTTTCGCTCTGATACGAGTCTTAGTCCATCAAAATACGGTGCAATTTTTAAAATACATTGAAAAATCTGAACTTGGGGTAAGTGAAACATAGTCATACGAATCAGGGGTAGTAAACATCGTGATGTAACCTGCACATTCATGGAACTAAATGTGTAACTATGATCCAATCTGGTCAGGCTCCTCTGTTAGGATCACGTAGGTCAGATGGCAGACGCTCCATTGTTACCTGATCGGCCATATCCTGGATCATGTACACGGCGGACCCTAGGCTCTCGTGCGCGAGAGCATAACCGGGACATTAATGCCAAGATGATAAAAAGTATACTTACTGTCTTTATCCGTATTATATACTATACGTATGCCTAAGTTTCATCAAAATCGGTTTATCGTTTTTGCGTGATGCTTGAATAAACAAATAAAGGCCAGTTTTATAATAGTAAGTAGAAAAGCAAAGTCTTCTCAAATAATAATCATCATACAATAGACATTAACCGAATAATAACCACATAACTTATTATTAAGTACAAATATGTTTATTTTTAATAAGGTTATTTCTCCGAAAATGTTGATAAACACTGTCTCGGGGAAGTGGGCTATATGTTTCTCTTACCCCGGCCATCACTGTTTCAGTTTCCCCGGTCAGTATTTTTTGAGTTTAGCATTTCTACCGCGTCGTAAATCAATTGTCTGTAGATTTTAGACATAAATGACAATTGGAACATTTTATCTATCTATACTTTTTGTACTTACTGTGACAAACTTTCATAAACACTATAAAATCACTTGACTTTCGTGAAAAAAAGAAACAAACGTCTAACTCGTCTTTTGTGGTTTGACAACTGTCAAATTTCTTTTTTTAATATTATCTTTTAGATGTGATATCTATGTTACGATATTGAAACTATTTCGTCATGTCTGTTTTATCAACAGAGCACCATATCGATAAACTTCATAGTTTATTGGTTATGGTTGGGTGTTCCACTTCCCCCTTTGTTACACTTACCCCACCTGACCTTAGTTCTTTTTTGTACCTTATTATCGTGTCGTGGTGACTATGTGCAATAAATGTTACTGTAGTGGATTATAGTTAGCGCCAAATGGATTGGCAGTAGCGGACATTGATCTCTCGGTCAGAAATTATTACATATCTCTTTGATAGGCATGTTGGAATAGATTTCTTCAAAGAATAAGTAGCGCCTGTTGTGTCATCTATAACTTTGTATTTTTCCTCGAACTTTCATGTGTACAATAAACTGAAAGATAAAATAAATAATAAATAAACTCATTTGTAAGCGGTCAGAGCCAAAGCTACGCGGCAGTGAGAGCGAAACCGGGATTTAACGCCATAATGATGATGAAAGCAATAGCTGAAACGCTTTAAACAGTCGTATTCGTTACAATTTATCGAAAAGGAAAAGTTTGGAACTGTTTTTTAATGTTTTCTTTGGACTACGACATGAGATCGTTAAAGAGGTAATTAGAGGTATCTTCAGAGGCGGACAACGTATTGGTAACTCTCCTGGTGTTGCTGATGTCCATAGACACTTTGCATAAGGTGGCCGCCTGCCTGTTTGTCAGCCGTATAAAGTAAAATAAGCTAATAAGTAGTTGACCGAGAGATCAGTACACGCTATTGTCAATCCATTTGACACGAACTAAAAGTATAGGCTGATGCCGATGCTGTAGAGTCATGAATTATCCCTACTTTGATATTATAAATGCGCACGCAATCAGGGCGAGCGCATCATCCTTATGTCGTGGATCATTCAACTATCCGCACGAGCCGCTTTGTTTCAACTTTTATAATGCGTACGGCTAAGAAATGGAATACGTTGGCTGAGGGTGTGTTCCCTGATCGTTATAATCTGGAGGCCTTAGACAGGCATGCTCCATCTTCTTTCTCTTCTTTTCCATTACTTACCAGCAGATGAGATGGCGGAGAAACGCCTGGCTAATTAAAAAATCTATCGTGCCCCAGAAACCTGAAATTGCTTTAAAAACCGCTACTCTTTGCGAAAAAGCAATGTGAACCCGAAGTATTAAACTGGCATTTATACGAAAAAGAAAAATTTATTAACGACTGAAATCCACTTAGCCTCAATGCCGTGAGGTGTTAAATAGAGAACTTAATCCAATTTCGGCTCAAATAAGGATTATAGTCAGCTGAGTATAATAAATTCGTGGATCGTTAGTCTTGGATATTACGTGAAGGGCGTATGTTTGTCGAGTTAAATGAAGCTTATTAAGGAATACAGTAATATTATTAATACGTATGCCTGCATTTCTTTTTAAAACTGGTTGTAATCAATTAGGTTGTATGGTATCCGAGTTGTATGTGTTTTCGAGACAAAAATTTTCAATCGATGTTTTCCTTTGCCGTAAGAGCATCCGTTAGTGATCAACTATGTCATTGGTACATGGCGGCATTGGGATTCGAACCCGGGACCTCTCGCTTGTCACTACGCCACCGACACTATAGGCCAGGCACGATGCCAGTTCATATGCGAACTTAATTTAAAAGGAACGACTGCAGTCTCGTTACCAATTTTAACACTTCTGAAGGAACCATTTCCTTTTTTCACATTTATCGTTCCTTTTCCATTAAGAGTTGACGTTGGTCGTGCGATAACCACTTGTTTACGTAGCGTAAGTTAACATGACAGTGCGATAATGTCTTGTTCGTTGCACTTACAAACGTGGCTATGCGGGAGAACGGAAGGCTACAATTGTTACGAATTTATTATACACTATTTAAGCTAAGGCCGAGTGGCGACCACGTACCGGAAGACGCAGCGAGGGTAGACCTCCCACAAGGTGGACCGACGACCTGGTAAAGATCGCAGGTACCAGCCGGATGCGGAAGGTACAGAACCGGTCTTTGTGGAGATCTCTGGGGGAGGCATATGCCCAGCAGAGGGCGTCTTTCGGCTGAAACGATAATGATAATGCAGCGAGTATAAGATCGAACAGGGGCGCAAGCTATAGCTTTAGCTCAAGATTATTTAACTCCCATACTATTAATTGAGACTTCATTGCTATTCCATTGCAATCGAGATGAAATTGGTGTTCCCCATAGACTTTTATCAATAGCGTGGAAAATAGTTATAACAGAGTCGTAATTGCCTAATGCCTGTCACGCAATGCAGTCCATGTTGTTATTTCTATTGTTCGTAAACCGTTTCATGCATGACAAACATTATGTCTATAAATTTTATACATGAAAATGATATATAGATAGATACATACACTCTTTATTGCACACAATTATTTTTCATTACAGAAAAAGAAAATTTAACAGGTCTTTTCAAACATTGTAAGTAAGAGCGGCCTTATCGCTACAAGCGATCTTTTGAAGGCAACCCTAAATATATAATGAAGAACCATTTATTTTCGAGTAAATTGAATTTCGATCTTTTTCTAAACGGTGGCCTCTGGCGCCTCTTGAGAACCATTCCGCTCGGTCTTCGATTCTGTAAGCTGCGGCCTGTCCGTTGCCACTTCAGTTTTGCGATTCTAATGCATGATTGCACTATCACTTCCTAAGTTGTAGATAAGCCCTTTAAATGACGGATTTTCATGATAAAGTTACTTAAAGTGTTAAGAGCTCTTATAACTTAGGGGGCGATGGTGAAACGTTCATACAACGGATGTCGATGATCATAGATCTGCCACGGAAATTACAATTCTTATATCGGATCTAGCTTTTGCTAGAGATTTCGTCCTCGTGGAAATCGTTTTTAGGGCAGTTTTTCTTTTGCCTAAGTGACAATTTTAAATGATCTCTCTTATGTATGAAAGCTAGTAATACGAAGAGGTCAAGCTGTAGCTCTGGTTCCATCCAACTGAATAAGATGAACCATGGCGTAGATTTTAAGTTCGACCCCAAACTATTAACTGTAAAAAGCCCATAAAATCCGTTCGGCGTCATTTCCATAGTTCTTGTAGAAATGTATAGTTTAGCTGTCTATTAAATTTCTTCATCAGGTGTTTCAGTTTCCAAAATCAATTACTGTACTAACTTTTTTTACTGTTTTATTGTATTATAGATATTCGGACTGTATAACAAATAACTATAGGAAATGTAGGTTTACCCGTAACTGATATATCAATGACATGGATCAAAACGTCTCCAGTTGAAGCGGTAGCATCTTGAAAGTTTTTAATTTTGTGCAGTCTTGAGATGCTATTAGCTGATCGGCCTGAGGAATCCAATAACATTCACGAGACTAGCTGTTCTGTAAAAGGATTAATGGATTGCATTGGAGTCTCGAAAACACACTCTTTGTCAGCACAATATCAATGTATATCACTCGACTAATTAGTTAACCCCCGACCTTATGACAATCCATGTGACATTATGGAGTTAGGGGTCAGTTAATTAGTTGTATGACTGTACCATGTATGTAAAATCATCATATTAAGTCTAGTTTCGGTAGTGCAATATCTGACTACACTTCAGAACAAAAATATCTCATATACTCTAGACTTAAATATAATAGAATCAGTATGTCATCATGTATGATTTTTGAATAAAACTTACTTTAAATATACGTTTGTAAATTTGTACTAACTGTAAATTAATATTTTGTAACTTTTCCAATATTTTAAACTCGCCTTATGGTTTTGACATTTATTTCAAAAGATCAAAGAATGAAAAATTTGTTTATTGTGTCGTGGTGTCCATGTGTAATAAATGTTTCTTTCTTGCTTTCTTACTTTCTATTAATTACGTAAATAGCTTCTTATCACTGTAGTTCAGTCACGCCTGCTGTTTCCGGCTTCCGCTAGCTGAATGCTAGCTGTACTTAACGATGGAAAAATACGACCCATCCATTTCCGATGTCGACACCGAATACTTTGTATATTTCCAGGACCTTGAGCCCTAACGTATGCGTACCTTACACTTTCATGTCCCCAATCATACGAGTGCAATATAAACAACAGTTTAGTGTTACGACGTCCCGGGGCCCGCCGAAATGTTTATTTATGTAAGTTGCAAAAATCTTGAGGCTTTCGGAAGCTGTCGACTCAGCGGAAGTTAGTTTGGCATACACTCCAATAATGTTTGCGACGATATCGTAAATTGTCTTTGTGCGTACTTGTGTTCTTGTGTGGGGATGTCTTTTGTCTCCTCTTTGCTTTTTTAGTGTATTTGTGTTGTAGTGAATGTCACAGTAAGATTGTGAAAACCGTTAGCGGAACGTAGCGACGACGTTTCACTTATTTAACAGATGTAGTTGTATATGGCTAGCTGCAGCTCGGATCTTAAAACTCGTAAGGTCGTATAGGGAACAAAGCTTTCTATAGAACAGATAAATTAAAATACCTCGGCATCAGTGCAGCACCAGTCCGGCAATATCGGCCTCGATGACAAGTCCCGAATCTCTGCAGATTGGGGCAAATGGCGGGAGCTCACGACGGTCGCCTGTGATTCTAAAATGCCGATAAAGCTCAAGGGTCTAATATATAAAAGCATTATTAGGCCTGTGATGCTTTACGGCTGCGAAAAACCTGGCCGGCGCTGTCGAAGCACGTCCGCAAACTCCACTCTAACGAAATGTAGATGCTGCGGTGGATGTGTGGCGTCACCCGACTTGATCGAGTGCGTAACGAGTACATTCGTGGCAGCCTTGGCGTGAGAGATTTCGCGGTTAATATTGAAGAGACTTGCCTTCGCTGGTTTGGTCACGTGTTGCGTAAGCATCTAAGAATTAGGTTCCTAAATCTGCCGGTATCAGGAAAGATTTCCCGCGGAAGGCCCAAGAAGCGATAGATTAACATCGCCCAGTCTGATGCGAGAGCCAATGGTTTACGACCCAAGGATGCTCAAGACCTGAGTGAGAATGAGTCGTAAAGCGGACCCTGGCAGAGGCCGGAACTGACCGCTCGGATGATGATGATGTCGTGATTTGGTTTTATGAATAGAAAGATCGAGATTTTTGGCTCAGATGTAGTAAAAGGTGGGCCATTTAAGATTTGGAATTTATATCGGTTATAAAAAAAAACTAATGAATATTTTTTCAATGTTATGAGTTTATTAGAAAGATTAAATCTTTCCATTTAGGAATGAAAGTAAACATCAATCAAATCACTGCCACGGCTTGCCTTACAATACCTAATTCGATCAGTCCAATTTTTAGAACGTTTTCGAATGTTCGGGCGTCTATTTTATGTTTCAAGGCATCAATCGTCTCTGTATGGTTAGCGTAACACTTGTCCTTAACGGCTCCCCATAAAAAAAGTCCATCGGAGTCAAATCGCAGCTTCAGCAATCGCAGCTCACAGACAGTCACTCGTTGTGGATGCATTGGTTTCTCCACGATGACGTGTGGATTTTCGGAGCCCCAGATACGACAATTTTGCTTATTAACGTATCCTCCGTGGTGGAAATGAGCTTCATCTGAAAATATGATTTTTCGGTAAAAATGCTCATCTTCGATCAAGCGGTCTTCGGCCCATTGAGCAAACCGAAAGCGCATCGGATGGTCCTTGGTGATGCGCCTTCAGCTTTTGCACTAATTGAACTTTGTACGCATTCATACCGAGATCTTTATGCAAAATTCTTCTCGAAGAAGTGCGTGAAATGTTCAATTGTTGAGAACGAGGACGAGTTGATGTTGATAGTTGTTCACGCATACTCTGAGCAACAGGTTGTTTTATACTGCGTTTTTGGCACATCCTTTTTGTAAATTTCTTACAGTTTGAGTAGAAGACTCACCACTTTGGAAAAATTTTTTTAATATTTCCCAACTTTGTTTAAGCGAAAAGCGACCCATTTTATATATTTCAAACATAAAACTAACTTTCTGTCACATCGGAAATGTCATCAAACCTTCTAATCTCAAAATAACCTATAGTTCCAATTCCAAACGTTAGATGGCCCACCCTTTATTATATACCTAATTTATGATTAATTCTATTTTTGTTGCTTGTCTGACTCATGTTGCTTTTACCACATTCTCTAAACAAAAATTTCCTAGAAAAGATCGCTTGTATAAGCCGCCTTGATAAAGCCGTCTTTACCCAAAACGACACGACTTGTCAAATTTTCTTTCTTATGATTTTGTGCGCAATAAAGAGTTAATCTATCTATCTATAGAATTAGAGTTGTGGTATGGTATGGTTTTCATGTTCAAAGTAAATTCAGTAATAAATTCAACTGAATCGTGTAAGCCTTTAACAAACTGGGGGCTTTTCAGAACCGACACGTTGAAAAGGTTTCGCGCATACACAATTTAATATCTTATGAGATTTCCGAGGAGATATGTTGCCTGTTTACGGGCATCAATAATGTCAACACATCATATCGCTAACAGAAGAATGGGAATACAGAAATGTTGACCTTAATTTTTGAGTAACATGATTGATTATACCTCGCTGCTTTGTGAGTTGTACAACAATATGGAGGAAGGGGTTATAATTTTAATTTTGCTAATTATTACTTGTACTGAAACGATCGGTACCGATACGTTTAAAAAACGAATCGAAAACGTAAGGGAAGGTGGCCTAAAAAAGTTTTGCTCGAGGATAAAAAAAATTAGAAATATGGTGTATATCTTAGCTTGATTTAGTTTATAGGATGTTTATTAAACTTGAAAATAAAACACAATTTTAATGAATTTTATATCAAATATTTTGTAAATAGAAAAAATAAGAAACCTCTAAAAAAACCGTTTTGCCCGCATAAGAGCCTAGAATGAGTATCTGATTTGGGCAGAACGGGTAGACGTCATAATCTTTAGGATAGGTAAATCAAACTTAAAATCGAACAAGTAGGAATAAACATTGTATCTACCGACTATAGTTTATCATTTCGACTGTAAGCATTTAACATTACGTTTACTGTTAAAATGTTCAAACTTAAAATTCTCAACCACCTAACAAAATCAACATTTCCATTCATAGCTACAGGAGTTGTAGATCAAAATACCCATACTCCTTTAAGGTTTTTTACGATATAGATTGAAATATCTACATTATAACAAGTACTTCATGTAATCCGTTTTGTATTAAATTTTTCATACAAAACTATACCCGTTTTGGGCTACCCGTTTTGTCCAATAGCAAAGTAATTAAAGACTTCAAAATAAAAGTTAATCCGAGATAACTCTTTGTCTAAGTAAGATGACGCCTAATTATAAGCGCAATATTAATAATGTGCTAATTAGAAAGGTTTTCGACTAATCAGGAAACATTTATCTTAATTTTTTAAAGAAAATCTCTTAAAAGCTTTCGGTAGACTCGGCGGATTCTACTTTCGGTAGAATCCGCCATTAAGCTGCCCCGGTGCCCAAGCAAAACGGATCGAAACTCGTCAATATTCGACTACTCTCGGAACATGCACCCATCGACTCTACTTATTGACATGGCAGCGTACTAGAGCTTACCCGTCTTAGGCGACCCAGCCGTATTAGGCCATCTTCCCCTACGTTGCGTTTGAATCCCAAACAATATAATAATATGTGTAAAGTTTAGTTTGAAACAAATCTTTTGCAAATAATCCAAAACCAGTTTTTTTGTTAAAAATAAATAAATTAAAATCGTTTATTACATCTATCTCACACATGGCACAGTACATCATCATCATCATCATCATCACAGCCCATAACAATCCACTGCAGGACTTCGGGCCTCTCCCACGAAAGGGGAGGTCATTGCCATAATCTCCACGCTTGGCAGGCGGGTTGGAGACCGCAGTGCAGTTGATGTAAATCTACCCAGAAAGATGCTGCTGCCCATCTTTCGGATTTGTCCCTTAGTCGCCTCTTACGACACCCACGGGAAGAGATGGGGTGGTGCTATTCTTTGAGGTGGCGGCACCACACACCACATGTACATGGCACAGTACATTAGGTCATAATACAGCATACAAGAAACAATGAGAAAGGGATAATGCTATCGTTACTTCGTACAATTCAAAAAGCCTTGGTACAATTTGATATGGAGTCAACGAACATCGGGCTTGAAATTGTTCCTAAATCAGTTAAAGCAAAACATTTTTCATCATCTTTATCATCGTCAACCCTCCGCAGTCCTTTGCTAGATACAGTTCTCCCCCAAGCGTGAGCCTGGTCAACCTCGCTTCGGTATTAGGAGGCATTAAAAGCACAAAACGGTCACCTATCCAGTTATTGCAATAAATAAAATTTTTACGTTTCGCAAACCAACTTACTGAAAAAATTTTCCACATGTAATTATACAGGGTGTTACATAATATATGTATGAAGCCGTGAACTGGATGGAGTGCTCAACATATTAAAACGATAGGTACAATTATTTTTATCGTACGTGGAATTTTTGTACCTATCGTTTTCATACATTTAGCACTCCATCCGGTTCACGGCTTCCTACATATATTATGTAACATTCTGTATAATAGTAATTTATGAAGAGGCTTTTAAACCCGTAAAGGTTACAATAAATATAATAAATGCTTAAATATGCTTGGACAAATGTAAACAGCATCATCATCATAAGCAAAGCTTGTGTTATGGGTGTTAGATATCTACTTACATACTTTTTTAATAATACATACTACACACAAACCCGCAACATAAATTAAAATTAATCATTTCAATTTTCGGGAATCGAACCCGGGACTTCTGCGTGGCGACCGGCATATTAACCAACTGAACCACTCAGGTCGTCACTTATACAAAAAGCTTAATGACAAATTAAATTATTGATGTCACTAATCGAGAAACGATCCGCAGCAATTCCCCCTCGGCATAAAACTTTAAAACAAACGATGCCACTTTAAGAACATTGAAAGTAATAGCGTTTGTTCTACAAGGCCTTAAACTCGGATTGCCGTGTCCTGAGGATATATACCTCCGGTGGGGGCAAAGTTCGGAAGGCCGACAGGCCGTTTTATCATATTAACTTATGAAAGGCACCAAGAGGGGCGTTTAAACCTGATGCATGGCAACATTACCGCGCGGTCCGATGCGGACGGCGGCTGCTGGGAATTGGAACGGGGTAAGGGGCTTTTTACGTGTATCGATTTGCTAGTTTAATTTTGTAAGATTCGAAATTTAACACTTTGTGTTGTCACTTCATGATGGAACTCCATTATTATGAATTAAATCACTTTTTGTACACTAGTTCCACTTTATTATACAATTTTATTAAATTGCAACCGGTTTCGAATTACTCATCTTCAGGCAATCAAGATTCAAAATTCAAGATTCGAAATTATTTGCGAAAGAAGCAGAGTCAAAGCAGTTTCAATGAAAAATTGCTCTTTGTGATATATTTATTCCGTAAGGTTATTTTGAAAATAAAATGAATTATTGAAGTTATTGGGGAAAAATACATACTTAAAGTGTTAATGATTGAGCCAGCAAGTTTATTATCAGCGCCGGTCTAAGGATTTAGGGTACGAGTGGCGCGACTGCTCTTGACGCCAAATGGTAGAGAAGCACAAAATTGAACAAGAAAGTGCGGCACCGCTGACCGCATAATCAATATCCACTTTCCTGTGTACTTACCACTTTTGTTGGAGCACTCACTAATGTCACTGTACAACAATGGATCTATCAAATGATATTTCTGAACTGCTCTCTCTTATGTGCTCCTTCGAAGAAAGTCTGAAGAAAGCAACCGCTTCTTCTACTCCTCAACCAGATCCAGCTTTACCGAGTGAGTTGTGCTGTGAGTGTTGTGTGGCAGATCCTTATTAAAATGAACACGCGAATGGATTTACTGCTTGGCCAAGAGAGGCATGTGGCGTTCCGGAGAAGAAAGGCTCTGCTCTTAGGTAAAGGTACTGGAATTGTCGTGTCGGAATTCCTTACAAACAAGACACGTCATGAACGTTCATGGCTGCGCGGAAGCACTTTGAGGTAACGAACTGTTGGTCCGTGGATGGAAAGATTGCAGGAAGATCGAAACCGCTGGTGAGTTGCAAACTCTGACTGCCAAATTTCCATCGGTCAAAGTTTCCGTGCCTGATCTGGGGGCAAATAAGACCGCGCCTTCAGTACCGGCAAACCCCTCCAAATCTAGGGCACCCGTATCAAAACCACCAGCTGCGCCGGTTGTAAAAAGAACCCGAAAGTGAAATACTTTATAAATATTTTATAACATTTTACTCTACCTTACTTAATGGATATCTCAAACTTGGGTCAGTTTAAAAATTTTTAATCCCACTTTTATAATTTTTGGTTTGTTTGCTATGACACTTAATCTTGCATGACGTTTTGCTTGCGTCATCTGTCATTATCAATTTGCATTTTTTATCTTGCGTCTAGTTAGGCAAAATTTTTTTTTTGGTTTTGCTTTGTATTCCAATGGTCTCCATGACCGTAATTGTTGTTTAGTATACAATGTTGCTTTTTAACTCTGTAGGAATAGTTGCTTTTTTTTTCTTCCAACACGCCGCGGTAGGCGATAGTGATTGTGCGGGAAACTTAGTAAACTTAGTTAAGCCATTCATTTATTATTTATTATATTATTATTATTTATTTATTTTATTTAGGTTTATGGCTAGTTTAGATAATATGAATGTTCTGTCTTGCTCTTCATCTTCTGAAAATTTCTCAAATTTTGTCTGGTAGTGACAGCTATATTTCCACACATCTTTCTACGCATGACCAGCTTAGTAACTCTTTTTCTTCCTTATCCAATAACTTAAACGTTGTTCACATTAATGCACAGAATGCTCTGTGCATTGATGGCCACCTGGCCACTATTCCGACCTTCTGGCATCATTTGGCAGCAGTCCCGTCGATGTAATTCTCATTTCTGAAACATTTTTAAAACCCTCACTTCATTCTTCCCATTAAGTATCGCTGAGTAAAATGTACAAAGCAAGTACCAGCTGAAAAGTGTGTAGGATAGGAGTATGAAGGGAAATGAATTGTCGTATTTTGGCCACCCCCTATTTTGGCAATTACATCTTTGTTAAGTATAAATATTCCTTATAGAAGTCGACCATAAATTAAGTAAAATCCTGAATATAGGTAGGTAGTATGATGACAATGTGACAGTATCGACCAATGGGGCGCTGAAAGACAAGCGCTCTACCCTGTTCAAAGACTACATATACGATCTATGACTACGATCATAGTCAAGGCCGACCCCGGGCCCTCGTGCGCGAGAGCAGAACCAGGACATTAACGCCAATATGACTCCTGATTAACGAGTAGATCTGATGCTGTTTATTATTCATGATGCTGCAAGTCACTGACCAGCAGCTGATGATGCCTAAAACCAAAGATATTCGAGTTTGGACTCGTAACTATAATTATGTAGAATTCAAATCACGGACTTGAAGCGTAAGTTTCCATTGTAGTATCGAATCTTGGACTTAGAATGTGAACTCCAGAAAGTACATTTTTACACTTACCACGACTCTGACAAATCTCTTGCGCATCTTCCACGTAGGTAACGAAGTCCTTCAATATTTTCGTAGATACTTTTTTATTTTGTTACGTTTTGGAGATTGATAAACAATAAAAATAAAAATGTCCTTTACCCAGTTCCTTTTCGCAACCGACGCTCTCGCTCCACCGTGTTGACTTTGCAGTTATAAATGAAAGCGTTGTTTGAACTAAAATGTGAAATATTTAAAAAGATCTAGCCCGAAAGGGTATTGTGATTTTGGTCTTATTTATACGGGGAAGGTGAAGTTATTTAATAATGTTCGGCTGTTTAAGTAAGGTAATTGGATTTTTTAAGTTATGAAGTGGGTCAAGGATGTTGGAGACTAAATCGTTTTGAAATTTTAGTTTTATCTAGACACAATTTCAAAGGGACGCAGTTTCAAACAGACACAATCTCTGATGGATACATAAGAATTAGAAGGTGCAGCTGTTCTGAAATTATGCACGAACAAGTTTTTTTTTTTTGGAGGGAGGCAATTTTAAGTATAATTCTAGAACTATGAAACACTATCCACATGTGAAGGCCTGGGGTCCGGCTTGACTTGAGGATTTGGCAGATCAGATAATTACAGTGGAGCGACTGACATAAGACCTTGTGCAGGTTTCATTCATCATACTTCAGCGTTAGACTTCATCCCCGTACAATTCGGTTATATGACCCGGATCCGTTCCCGTAAGAACTATAATGAATTTCGATCTAAACTATAGATTTTTAGCCTATATTCTATTTAGAGCTGTAATCTATATTATAAGGAGTTTATATGACTACTAAGGACTAAGGATTATATCATGATATATGATTATATATGATGAAAACTCGGACATGATCGAACGTCTGATGGCTGCCAAAGAAGGGGAATGTGAGTGTGTCGCTTCGCAGCTTCAGCGCCCCGCGCCCCGGCCGCAAAACACTGTCGTCGCCCCCGAGGCGCACGCGGTTAACGTCGAGCCCGCGGTCGCCGGGTGTAAGGCCGTGGCCTCCCCGGCCTTCGCGTCCACCTCTTCCACCGCGGCTCACATCGTACCTGCGGTCGTCGGGCCCCACAAAGCTTCAGCCGCCCCGGCCGTCGCGGCCACATCTTATGCCGCCGCTGCGAGGAGTACGACGCGCCCTAAGTCGACGGGCGCGGTCGACGGGCCATTCAAGGCCCCAGCCGCACTGGCCGTTGCGGCCACCTCCTATGCCACCATAGCAAGGAGATCGACGCGCTCTACGGCCCCCGCGGCCCACATCCAGCCCGCGGGAGCCATCACCACCAAGCACGCTATCCTCGAGCTACGGGCTCGAGGATAGCATCCGGAGGATCCGGCCCCGCGGGTAGCACCGCGCGCCGCGCCGAGAGCGCCGCCGCCTCGCGCCGTTCGGCCGCGCGTGGCCACCGCCTGCGGGCCCGCGGCCGATACAGCAGCGCCCGGGGCCACCTCCGTCGCCGCCAGAGTGCCCGTGGCCGCCACCGTCACGATCCCCGGCAAACCCAGCAGGCCTGCTAGCGCAAAGCCGACGCAAACATTGCGAACTAATGTGCAAACACAGAGGACTCTAGTTTTTTCAGATCGAATAGGCAAAAATATGGGCGTGTTACTAAACGACTGTACGAATTCTAAAGTAATCAATTATTGCATGCCTGATTTGTCGTACAGCGGTATTATCCAAAAAGTCTTACAACACTCAGAACACATAGATCAAAATGTAAATATAATAATTTTAATAAGTAATAGCCTTAAAGTACGAAAATATGATATAGTCAAGGGTTTTGAAGCGTTGCAAGGATTGTCTGCAGGAAAAATTGTATTATGCGCATTTCCCTTCATAAAAAATGTTGATGATACTGAAAATGACCGCATTCACATGTTGAATACTTTGATGTATAATTTGACTTGCAGTCAGAAAGACGCATTTACCTTTTTTGACTGTAATAAATTTACAGATAAAGTAGTTTTAACAGAAGATACTATGTATCTTCGACGTAGGTACAAAGTCAAACTGGCTACAATGTTAGCGTACCATATTAATTTATTGATTTCTCCTACCGTAGGTAGATATGACCAGAGTGCCGATTTGTTAATAAACAAAAAGGGTCACTCTTTAAACTAGTATGTAAGACAAAGGAGCCGTCCTGTATCATATCAGCAGCATATAACAGTCCACTGTTAGACTTGAACAGTAAATCTTTTGATATTGTTCAGAATATACAGGACTGCTCTGGCATAAAGTCATTAGTAAATAGTGGTAATAAGCCTTTGGATGTACGTAAAGTCAAATGTTATAATAATAAACAAAATTGTATAGTTAACTTAGTACATCAAAATATCCAAGGCATGACGAATAAAGAATTGGAAGTTGAGCTATTCATGAACGGTGAGAATGTTGATATTTTTTGCATTACTGAACATTGGTTAAAAGATCACCAGCTCATATTTGGCTTTAACAACCATAAACTTGCAAGTTCGTTTACAAGAGGGCAGGCAATTCATGGAGGTTCCCTAATACTTGCTCGTAATTGCCTAAAATGCAAGGAACGCACTGATATTGTCAAGCTGTCTGTTGAACGATCTGCTGAAATTGCCTGTATAGAACTTGAGCGACTTATTGTAATGAGCGTATACAGACCTCCGGCTTCATCATTTGATTTGTTCGAGAAAATTATGGATGAAGCCCTTATTAAAGTTAGCAATTGTAATAAAAATATTGTTGTTTGTGGAGATTTTAATATAGATTTATTAGACGTATCTTGTAAATATACTGGTAGGCTAATATCATTATTTAAGTGTCATAATTTAATCAACTTATTTTTAGAGCCTACTAGAATAACAAGTACTACATCAACTTGTCTAGACAACATTTTTTGTGATATCCAGGCATGTAGCCAGTCTGTAATAAACAAATTGCAATCCGATCATTGTGGTCAATTAGCTGTGTTTAATGTTAATATGAGGAAAGAAACAAAAAATACTATTAAATTTGTACCAATTAACAACAACCGTCTAAACAGTTTTAGAAATAACATTATAGAGAAATCATCTAATTTAAAGTATTTTGATGATACAAATGAATATTATAACTGAAAGTAATAGTATATTCAAACCAAAGGTGAAGGCAGTAAACAGCAAACTTATGTTTAGCGATTGGGCGACAGCAGGAATACATAAGAGTAGAAATAAATTATATGAGCTCTATGCAGAACGGGTGTATAATAATAGCGTAGAATTTGCTGAGTATGTTAAACATTATTCGAAGTTATTTAAACGCGTTTGTGCTACAGCTAAATCGAATTTCGTTAAACACAAACTAAAAAATAGCACAGATGTAGTAAAATCCACATGGCAGATAATAAATAGTGAAACTGGAAAAGTAACAAATCGCGATACTAAGTACAGTTTAAAGATAAATGATAATGTTGTTACCAAAAACTCGGAAGTTGCGGAGGCATTCAATAATTTTTTTACAGACATTCCAGTGTCAACTACGAAATCCTTAAATTCGTCTCCTGCTCTCGCTGAATCCTTGTTAAAACAAAATGTACCCGAGAGTGTCATCGATTTTAAGTTCGAGCATGTAACACCTCAAGATATAGTTAAGGCTTTTAAAACCATAAAAATGAAAGCAACTGCCGGCATTGATGGTATGTCAGTAAAAATTATTAGCTCTGTAATTGACGTTATTGCTGTCCACTTAGCGAAAATATTTAATAATTGTGTTGATAATGGTGAATTTCCTGACCTGATGAAGCACAGTAAAGTTATTCCATTGTTGAAAACTGGTAATACAACGGAACCTACAAATTTTAGACCAGTTTCAATTTTACCGGCTCTAAGTAAAATATTTGAGAAAATCATATTAAATCAACTAAAAGCTCATTTTTATGGAGGTAACCTATTGCATCATAAACAATTCGGTTTTACTCGCGGTCGTTCAACAGCTGATGCAGGTGTTGAACTTATTAAACATATATTTGGGGCCTGGGAGGAATCACGTGATGCCTTAGGGGTTTTCTGTGATTTATCCAAAGCCTGTGATTGCGTTAATCATGATATTTTGGTCAGGAAATTACAACATTATGGAATAAAGGACTTGGCCCTAAACTTGCTAAATTCATACTTGAGTCATAGAATTCAAAAAGTTGATGTAAACGGAGAGAGATCTATGGGGTCTGTTGTCTCTATGGGTGTCCCCCAGGGATCTATTTTAGGGCCGTTTTTGTTTCTTGTTTATGTAAATGACTTACCGTACTTTGTAAAAAGACAACAATTAACATATGAAGACGTGAACAAGGCTATTGCAGAAGTGGTAAACTGGTTTACGGTTAATAATTTATTACTGAATGGCAAGAAGACAAAATGTTTAAAATTCTCTTTGCCAAATGTTAGATCAGTGCCCACTAATGTACAAATAAAAGGCGAAACTTTGAATCTTGTTGATTCTACAGTATTTTTAGGCTTTACTCTGGATAATAAATTGCAATGGGGTCCTCACATTGATAAATTGGCGAAAAGACTAAGTTCTGCAGCATATGCTGTAAAGAAAATACGGGGTATTTCTGACGAGGCTACAGCAAGATTAGTTTACTTTAGTTATTTCCACAGTATTATGGCCTATGGCATACTGCTGTGGGGACACGCTGCCGACTGGCACAATATATTTGTATTGCAGAAAAGGGCTATTCGCGCGATTTATCAATTGAGACCTAGAACTTCACTAAGAGATAAATTCAGGAATATTGATATATTGACAATGCCGTCACAATATATATATATGAGAACTTAATGTATGTTCATAAAAATGTACACTTATTTAAGAAGAATAGTGATGTTCATAATATTAATACGAGAAATAAAGATAAGCTTGTTGCTGGTGCTTGTCGTCTAGCCAAAGTCCACAAATCATTTATGGGTCAATGTGTACGCTTTTATAATAAGGTTCCAACAGATATTCAGAATTTACCATTGAATAAATTTAAAGTCGCTATAAAAAACAAATTATGTCAAAAAAGTTATTATAGTATATCTGAATATGTAAATGACAAAAGTCCATGGGACTGAACTGCTGTTCTATACAGGTATTTACTTTTAAGATAGTATATAGGACAAATAATGTATTAGTATATAAGACATGTTTAAAAAAAAAAAAAGAATTAACGTAGGCTCTGTGGGTTTCTTGCCGTTTCTTTTCCCCACGGAGAACCACCTTGGAAGCGGCGTTAATTTTCCTTCCTCTCCCACACATGGTGTCTCCTGTCTGCGCTAGGGTAGGGTTAGGGTAGTAGTTAGAGTAGGGGTAGGGTAGGGTAGGAGTAAGATAGCGGTAAGGTAGTATAGGGTTGGGTAGGGGTAAGATAGTGGTAGGGTCGGGGTAAGATAGTGGTAGGGTAGGGGTAAGGTAGTGGTAGGGTAGGGTTAAGGCAATGGTAGGATAGGGTAGGGGTAAGGTAGCGATAGGGAAGGGATAGGATAGAGTAGGGTGGTAGCGACTACCTACCACATGCAGCATGTGTGATGCACGCTCACTTAAAAGTCTGTCTGGCGGTGGCGTGGGGGCCGGGTCGCTCTTTTCCCTCAAATATGGTAGAATTGGACGATGGCTGGGCCCTGCGTTATACTCGTGAACGGGTGCTGCCTTAGTGGACTGGCTTACTCTTGCTGTAGTTTTAGGTGGTTTTTTTTTCTTAATTATACTAGACATACCTATATAATATAATATAGCGTTCCGGCTCTGCCTGGCATTGTCGAGCACGATTCGGTTGGCGAGGGATACGTTTATCTACGGCCATAGGGCGGTCAGCGCGTCACTGTGTGTTTCCTTCCTACTTTCCTATCCCCCTCCTTTTTGACGATTGAAAGAGATATTTATTGTCCTAATCAATAAAGAAATTTTGATTTTGATTGATTTTGATTTTGATAGTTAATTTACGAACTTAGTAATTTTGTCCAGCACGCAAAAAACATTTTTCTTCTGATAAAGTATTTATTTTATCTTTATTTAAGGAGCTTTGTCCGAAGACAATGTCGCTCTATTATAGGCAACAAATTAGGCAAACTTTGCAGACAATTCCCATGTAAAAATTGCCAATTTACCAAAAAATTAAATGTTTGACTTTGCAAGTCAATCTCTGAAATGTAAAGGTTTCAGGGCTTTACGTGAAACCTTGAAAAAAGAAATGGAGAACGGAGTACTTAGATTAACCTAAAAAGTTTCTTCGCTTTACTTATCAGATGCTACGGCCTTTAGGCTATTTAGTTTTGAAACTTTATTAATTTGAATTTCTTCGTGTGTTTTGTACAAAATGTTGTACCTGTAGCTGCGTAAGCCCTAGAGGCAAAATGGGGCCTAAAACTGTATCAGGAAAGAGGTGCGATAGACTCAAGAAGCGATGGATTAACAATGTAGATTCGGATGCGAGAGCCAACGGCTTACAACGTGAGGATGCCGAAAGGCGGGTGAAGTGGAGATGAAACAGCAAGAAATTTGAGATGGAAAGCCTCTTCAGATGCCGGAGGAAATGGGGCGACAGAATGCCAACTGTATTTGAAGGCACATCAAACGAGTGGTAAGCTTAGAGCGTCGGTGGGCGAGTGGTTAAGATGTCCGGCTCTTGCTGCCATGTACCAATGACTTTTTCTGAGTTATGTACTTACATTAGTTTAACACTAACCGATGCATTTACGGTGAGGGAAAACATCGTGATGAAACCTGTACTACATTCAGGTGGCTGAATGTGTAACCACGACCAACTGGTTAGGTTCCCCTGTTAACAGGAACACAGAGGTCAGTTGGCAGTAGCTCCACTGTAATTGCCTGACCTGCCAAATCCTGGATCATGGTTAAGGTGGACACCGGGCTCTCGCGGGCGAGTGCACAACCGGGACAATGACGCCAAGATAATTATTTTATTAGTTTTACCAAACGAATGGCAAGCTTGTTACAAAGCGACCTCAAGAACATACGAAACGGTCATAAATCCAGTTCCCGGACTCTACTTGCTTTGCTTAACTTTGACCTTATCGGTCTAGCAAACACGCTGCGACTAGACCAGCGGCCGGACTTACCGGCTATCACCAATAGTACGCCGCCATCTAGATCCAATGAGGCGTTTTCCAGTAGGTATTGAAAGTTGGTTTCAAAAAGCATCAATAGATGGCGCTCCTACAATTTTGGTAATCTTTTTTAAATCTGTATGATGGTGGCAGTGATTTCATGTAGCCAACTAATACTAAACTTAAAAATAAAATGTTTATTAATATAAACATAACTGTTAAAGGTTGAACGAAATGTAAAAAGAAATATTTATATAAGTTGGCACTATGTTCCATTATTATTACAACCTCTAAAATGGTTGAAAACTATTGACAAATACAATATTATCCAATACAACGTACCCAGAGTTGATATCCTGTTTGCTAAGACCATATTTCAAGCGATTATCAATTACCAAAATTGTCGAGGCGCCATCTAGTGAGTGGTTAGGAATGCTTTAGATACCTATTGGAAAACTGCTCATTGAGTAGAGTAGAGAGCAACTTTGGCTCTGCCTTGCTGGGATTGGTCCCTTCTCAATTGTATCAAAATGGCAGCGTACGATCGGAATAAGACGGCACAACCCCAGGCCCGCTTCCTACCAGGTATCCAGGTACCAGGTAAAGTGCCGTAATCCCCTCACACTTCTTACGTGCAAAATTGGAAGCGTTATTTTCGGTTTCCCGAGCTCTCGCTGGAACCAGACGCGACTGGATGAGACCGGTTCCGAGGCAACAAAACTGATTTAACTTTTGCCGTAATAGTTTTGCGGCAGGCCCAGGTCGCGGAGCGCTGTGGTGATAAACGAGATGGAAATGACACGATAACGATATTATTTTATTTATTTTTATTTTTATTTATTTATTTGTATCAGGCTACAGAGGCCCATAGATATAATACATATAACATAAAAAATTATAATAACAATAAACAATACATTATATTATGTTAACTAATATCATTCTGAGGAACTGTTTGACATGCCTAGAGCTACTTTCTATCAGCGCACCGTTCGCCCTTGATAGGGAGTTCACCCTCACACCTTGAGAATTAGTTTCGAACTGTGCGGTTCCAAAAGAAATTTCTCCCACGTACTCTTAGGTTGTGGAATGAGCTCCCTGGAGGAGTTTTCCCTGGAGGATACATCATGGAGTTCTTCAAGGTAAGTTTTTACAGAGTGATACTTAAAAGGAGTGATACTCGTGTTATAGTAATCGTCAGGCTACGGTAACAGCTTATCATCAGGCAGGTCGCCATCTTAGTGGTATAAAAACATGCCTTCTATATTATTACTGAAATAGAAAAAAATAATTAATGAAGCCTATTGTCTATTATAATACTAATTAATAATACTGTTCGCAGGGCAACGGATTTTTTATTAAATCAAGACCGAGACGAGATCCCAAAATTAATTGAAGTTTAGATAGGACAATGTCTGTAGGGTTAGCTAATAGGTACTAATAAAAATTAATTAATGAAAGGTCCAAAGTTAGCTACGTCGACATAAAAATGGCCGACGTGGAACTGAATTTTGTAGATAGAATTGACATTTTGTCCGATCCAAGATCTTTAACTTGGATCTTTAAGGTTTTTTAATCGTGGTCTTCGAACAACATTGAACTTTCAAGAGAGCAAATACAATAACATTCTTAAATCATGATTATTAATAGTTCATTGTTAAACTTGAGCCGCCTCCACAGTAGTGGAGGGTTTTGTTATAATCTCGCAATAATCGCATGAATTTAAGAAGCGACAGCAGCAGGAGCTCCCAACAGAATGCGCTGTTGCTTCTCTTGTCAAACGTATATGGGTTCACATGTATACGTGTTTCTAAGGCTCATCCACATCATCTAGGTGCTTGTTATCTAAGTAGCGTATTGGAAAATCGAGCATTTTTACCGCGCACGTGCAAGATCTGGAATCAACTCTCTTCCGAAATCTTTCCTTTCCACTGTAACACGGGGTTCTTTTAAAGTCATCTACAGGTATCAAAAGACATGTCTAAAGGTACCTCAAAGGCAGGCACCGCGTCTTAGGTAGCATTTTCAGGATGACAGCCTCCGATTTCCATCAAGTGGACCGTCCACCCGTGTGCCTTCATAGGCATTAAAAATATTAGTGTTGTATTATTGACGACCTGAGTGGTTCAATGGTCAACATGCCGGTCTGCCACGCAAGAGGTCCCGGGTTCGATTCCCGGCCGGGCAGAAATTGAAATGATGAATTTTAATTTCTGTTACGGGTCTGGGTGTTCTATGTATAATAAGTATGTATTTAAAAGTATTTAAGTAGTATGTCAGTTATCTAGCACCCATAGCACAAGCTTTGCTTAGTTTGGGGCTAGATGGCGCTGTGTGAATTTGTCCACGAATATTATTATTTATTATTATTAAAAATACAACACATACATACACTCTCATGCACGCTTCCGCAGCTAAGATCTTGACACGCCTCTTTTCCTATTAGACATTCATACATCTTCTCCTACATTTACTGCCTGAGTGGTTCACTGGTTAACATCCACTGGTCTACCACGCAAAAGATCCCAGGTTCGATTCCCGGACGAGGAGAAATTGAAATGATGAATTTTAATTTCTGTTACGGGTCTGGGTGTTATATATACTTATATTAAGTATGTATTTTAAAGTATTCAAGTAGTTTATAGAGCACCCATAACACAAGCTTTAGGCTCGACCTTTTTAATACTCACAGCAAGGAATGGAATTTAAGAAAGTTTCACGACTTGAGTGGTTCAGTTGGTTTACATGCCGGTCTGCCTCGCACGTGGTCCCGGGTTTGATTCCCGGCCGGGCAGATATTAAACTGATGAATTTTAATTACTGTTACGGTTATGTATTTAAAAAGAAAGTATATAAGCAGTTTATCAGTTACCTAACCCAATTACCGCAGTGTCTCAAGACGAAGGTCTTTGACCAATGTGTGTTGCCAGTGATGACTTACGGATCTGAAACGTGGCCACTCACTATGGGCCTTATAAGAAAGCTCACTGTTGCCCAAAGGGCAATGGAAAGAGCTATGCTCGGAGTTTCTTTGCGCGATCGAGTCAGAAATGAGGAGATCCGCAAGCGAACCAAGGTCACCGACATAGCTCTAAGGATTGCCAGACTGAAGTGGCAGTGGGCAGGGCACATAGCTCGAAGAACAGATGGCCGATGGGGCAGTAAAGTTCTCGAGTGGCGACCACGTACCGGTAGACGCAGCGTGGGTAGGCCTCCTACAAGGTGGACCGACGACCTGGTAAGGATCGCAGGTACCAGCTGGATGCGAAAAGCACAGGACCGGTCTTTGTGGAGATCTCTGGGGGAGGCCTATGCCCAGCAGTGGGCGTCTTCTGGCTGATATGATGATGATGATGATGAGTTACCTAACATCCATAACACAAGCTTTGCTTACTTTGGTGCTAGATGGCGCTGTATAAATTGTCCAAGCATAATTATTTATATTTTTCATCATCATCATATCAGTTGAAAGACGCCAACTGCTAAGCACAGGCCTCCCCCTGAGATCTCAACAAAGGCCGGTCCTGTGCCTTCCTGCCTGATGCCACACTTACCTTGCCCTTTTTACCCTTTAATAAGGAGTTTTCTAGATGACTAGATGGCGCCCCAACAATTTTGGTAATTGATAATCGCTTGAAATAGGTTCTTAGCAAACAGGATATAAACACTGGGTACGTTGTATGGGATAATATTATATTTGTCAATAGTTTTCAACCATTTTAGAGGTTGTAATAATAATGGCACATAGTGCCAACTTCTATAAATATTTCTTTTTACATTTCGTTCAACCTTTAACAGTTATGATTATATTAATAAACATTTTATTTTTAAGTTTTACTATAGTTAGCTGCATGAAATCACTGCCTACATTATACAGATTAAAAAAATATTACCAAAAGTGTAGGAGCGCCATCTATTGATGCTTTTTGAAACCAACTATCAATACCTACTGGAAAACTCCTCATTGTCTTTGTCGTATTATCGTATCGTTCTAACATCGCAGCTCGTAATACCCCCAATGGTGCATTCTCGGAGGAATACGTGGCGGCAGCAACAAAGATTGCTACAACTTCTGTGAAGTTGCACAACTTAATCCGTTTATGTGACGTTGATAGATCGCCGTTGTTTTGCGCATAATTTCCAACTGTTGGCTGTCGTTGGCATTAAAAATAATAGGATACTGTTTTTTTGTTTTTAATTAAAAAATAAATATGCTTGGACAATTTACACTGCGCCATGGAGCCCCAAAGTGAGCAAAGCTTGTGTTATGGGTACAAGTTTTTTTAATCGATTAAATAAATAAAAAATTCAATGTTACTTTGTTACACATTACATTACGTATCTTTTTTTAATTTTTATGTATTAGACATGACAGGCATTTGACCGCCATTTTACCTGTTGGTAAGTGACGATGCGGCCGAATATGAAGCATGCCTATTCACTCTAGCCTTGAAGGCATCCAGATTATATTGACCAGGGAACACACTCGCAGGCAACGCGTTCCATTCCTTAGCCGTTCGCATTATAAAGGTCGAGCCAAAGCGGTTCGTGCGGATAGCTGGAAGTTCCACGACATAAGGATTCGCGCTCGCGCGGATCGCGTCTCCCGATGGCGGAAAGGGCCAGCGGAATGAGGTCGTGCAGCTACTTCGCACACTCTCCAAAATATAATCTGTAGAAGACCGATCGTAACTATGTAAAAAAATTATTTTGTGTGGAAATCGTGTAGCTCCCTCTTAATGAACTTCGCTTAAAAAATCGCCGGAGAACCTGCTTACCATCAAGCAGGCTGTAAACTTGTTTGGCACATTAGAGGTATAAAAATAAATCTTGAGCGCCTAAGGGCTTTCACCAACTTCTTAAACGCACAAGTTGATCATCATCAACACAGCCCGTCACAGTCCACTGCAGGACTTACGGCCTCTCCCACGAAAGGGGAGGTTATTGCCATAATCTCCACGCTTGGCAGGCGGGTTGGAGATCGCAGTGTTTAAATATAACAATGGAAAATGCTGCTGCCCATTTTCCAGATTACGGAGACTCTTGATCTTTTGTCTCGAAAACATTAGTCGCCTTGTACGACACCCATGAGTGTAAGGGGTTGGTGCTATTCTACTATGCCGGACACCACACGGCCTACACAAGTTGATACTTAAACAAAAATATTTAATACAAAAAAACGTTAAACGTCATCCTGAAACGCATTTAAGAATTTGGTGCAAGCTAGGCTAAACACTTTAGTCGACATCTGCCGCTTAGGAAGCGATATAAATATTGTATTTCCTAAGACGCCAACCGCAGGCCCCACGGACGTACGCAAAATTGATTGCGCACATACAATATTAATTTGCATATTCATATTCATAATGCTGATCCCGCGTTGTATTCCCTCGCATGTTTATATTAAGCCCCTGTAAGGCTGGTTTCATTATGTGCCGATAATCCGTAGGCTACATGACGGGGGGCTAGGGTTGGCAAATCTACTATATAATATACTTATTCTACCATATTTAGTTTGGAGTTGGAAAAATATCATCATCATCATATCAGCCGAAAGACGCCCACTGCTGGGCATAGGCCTCCGCCAGAGATCTCCATAAAGGCCGGTTCTGTGCCTTTCGCATCCAGCTGGTACCTGTGAATTTTACCAGGTCGTCGGTCCACCTTGTGGAAAAATATATAGTAGCCAAATCTATTATATTTTAATAATACAGTGGCAACACTTTCTTCGGATTATTGGCTTTTTCAGTCTTGATTGGGTCGGTAAATACACTTTTTCCTTAAATAAAAAATACGTACCTACATAAATAATTAAGTTTTTTTTTATCCATTTGATCATGTGTTGTCCGTCCGGTAGATAAGTTCCAACACCGACAAGACAAGGGTGTCATACAAATTGTAAAAAACCTGCTTAAAAATAATACTGTATTTTTTATATGGAAACTATATTTTTGACACCATAAATGGAAATCTCCCATATTCTTCTTAAAATGTTTTGGCAACCCTAGATGGCGGGCTGATGCGGAGGGTGAAGCTTGAGGTAAACAGGCCACGGTGAGCGATTGCGGATGTGTTTGTTTATTTTGGTCTATTTAAGTACTAAAGAATAATCTGACTGACAGGAAAATGTCGGTCAATCTGTTGTTAGCTAAACTACTAAACAGATTTTGAGGAAACAAAGCTAAGAACCAACTTGATTAAACGGACTTTCAAAGTGACATTTCAAAATGGCGACAGTTAGGCGATTGGCACATTGGAAACGCAGCACCGTACTTTTTTTTTTTATGTCATACGGCAGGCAAACAGGCAAGCGGGCCACCTGATGGAAAGTGGTCACCACTGCCTATAGACATTAGCAACACCAGGAGTATCGCCAATGCGTTGCCTACCTCTATAACACGTTGCTCTGGCAGCAAAAGGCAAATGCCACTCCACTGCCAAAGCCACGGTTCCCCAAATCCCCACCCCACGGAGCACGTTTCCATAGACAACTCCAGAGCTGCATTTTCATAGACCACTCTAGTGTTACAAGATTGGGCCCTTTATTCGTCATTCTGGCGAAATTTGGAAATATGTGTAATTTTTATATTCAATCAAATATTATAAATTGTCCGAATTGTTATAATCTTTTCATAAAATTATATTATTTAGGCGAATATTTTGAGAACTGAGTAACGGAATACCTATCTGACAATCCTGGAGACCTCACTCCACAGCAGCGACTTATTTGACGCCTCTTTATGTAGAAAGTACTGCGCCAAAAACTTATCTGACCCGCAGCCCGACCGCCTAATATTCGAATTGAACGTCGCCCTTTTCTAGCAATAGTATATATATTTACAACATTATTATCAGTAGAAATGGTCAAATATTCAGATGTACTACTACTTCAGATTATAGATTATTAGATTATAGTCAGAAGGCGATGCATTTGAATCATGATTGTGATCGACTTCAATTAATTTGTCAGTTTGACGAATTAGTTCGTGGTATTGTTGATGGCTTCCATAAGAAAGAAAGAAATAGAAATAATGAAACGAAAAAGACGCGGCAGTACATAATATCATCAAGGAAAGATCGTGATAAACAAATCACTGGTAGACGTGGGGCTATTGGTAAACATAGACTCATAGGAAAATGCGATCCAAGATCAATATTTTCCAAGTGATTACATTTTCCGAGTTTGACATTTGTCATCTGTCTCGACGAGTAGGTACTATCATTTCTCTTTAGAAACTAGTATTCTAGGACTAATAGTTTCCGACTTATAACAGTTTTAAGTTTGACACCTGTCATACGAAATGTAGATCTCAACTAGTACTATCATGTCTATTTAGGGACTAGTGTTCTAGGACCATTAGTTAAAGAGTTATTACAGTTTTGAGTTTGACAGCTGTCATCCGAATTGCAACTTTTTCTCTTCTTATTTTGCTTCTCAGTTCATACATCTTGCTAGGTGGGGCGGGTCACTATGCTGGCTACGCCGATGTGTATGCCGCCATATTGAAAAAGTACTTTTCAAATAGGTGCAATGTTAGTTCCTTTTTAAGCCACGCTTATGATGTATTCTTAATCCTTGTCGGTTTGTTGATACTAAAGCTTTGGTACATAAAACTCTTGGCTTGGTTTCCGTACAGTAAACGTATTACAGTAGACCAATATGGCAATACTGACTACAGAGCACGCGTGTCAAATGTGTCAAAGAATAAAAACGACGGATCCGCACGGACGCGCGTGGATGCGTTTTCAATGTGTTCGACTATGCGTGATTTCCATACGAACCGATGACAGCTCAAAGAACTTTGTCACGCACTAACGCACGTCACGCACTACCGTACGATGCTGCGTTGCAGTGTGTGAAGCCTCTTAGTTCCAGTTTTGGCCATCGAGTCAAATAAGTGTGCCGTGGGAACCAGAATTTAACTGTCATTTTAGACGATATTCTCTTTTGACATTTATTTTATAAATTTATTTTATTTGACATGTTGTACACACGATCCAAGCAAACCAATGTCACCGATATAGCTCTAAGGACTCCCAGAAGTGGCAGTGGGCAGGGCACATAAACTGTTTTTTTGGCTGGGAAAGTGATGGCGACTGTTTTTTGGGATAGTCGTGGAGTTATTTTAGTTGATTATCTTCAAAAGGAAAAACTATTACAGCAGCATACTACGCATCATTACTTGACAAGCTAAAGGCAGAACTTGCGGAAAAACTACCACTTTTGCAGAAAAGGAAATCCTGTTCCACAAATACAACGCACCGTCTCACACCTCAGCAGTTGCCATGGCGAAAATCCACGGATTACGGTTTGAACTGCTTGACCATCCGCCTTACTCACCAGATCTAGCCCCAAGCGACTTCTTTTTGTTCCCTCATCTGAAATTGCCCTCGGAGGACAGAGATATCCATCAAATGAAGAGGCAATCACCTTCGTGAACGACTATTTTGCTGAGAAAAATTCCGAGTACTATTTGGACGGATTACAGAGATGGAAGCATCGCTGGGAGAAGTGTGTAGAGTTACAAGGAGACTATTTCGAAAAATAAAATAAAAAATTCAGAAAAAAAATATTGTATCTTTGTTAGGTCGGAAACTTATCAGACCACCCTCGTACCTTTATACTGACAAGTTTTACATTATGTAATCATCGTATTTTTTGACAATCTCATTTTACAAAAAATGTGGTATCTTAAACGATTTGACTTGTGTGAGAATAATAAATAAATTCTAAATTTATCTATCCTCCCAATAAAACGTATTGTTGGAGGTCGGTGATTTGATCGGTATAGTTTTCTTTTTAAATGATATTTTACGGCTCTGGATTTAAATGCAAACAAAGCCGTTGCCGGCTCGATGATGCCGACTGCAGCGCATACTTACAAACTCGTGTTGATTATTTATGGTTAATGTGACTTTCAATAAATGTATCTCGAATGTATGATCTGTTTATTCTGACTTGTCTTATTTGGTGAACAAACAATGCCCAAAACCACGACTTGCCGTATCAACCACGCTACGTATATTGTGTATAAATGTCATGAATTATACAAGAAATGCAAAGAATGTGAATTTCAACGAATATTAAATAATAGAAATAATTTGCTGAACCAGTCAGAGTAAACCGATCATACCTACATTTAATAAAAATTCAGTGTTCTTCAAAAGCTCAGTGTTCTTTATGACTTTACTAGCAACACTCATATTAATCACCTGTCACCAACTAAAGCACTCACCGACCACCGTTATGGGAAGGATCTACTTATTTAACTCCGAAGTTTGCTGAATCAAAGATGTAACTACCTACTTTATTTATTGTCTCACAGATGATGTGAAAATTGAGAAGCTCTCTTAGACGACTTGAACTCCAAACTTCACCCACGACTTTACATAACTCTCTTGCTTCGCTCAGGAGTTAACTCTATACAGTCCTTCTCTACGCTCAGGAACCAAAATGCCGCCCATGACGGAAGATACTGCTTTATCCTCTTGGTGTATCACTTCATCAGTTTATTGGATAGTCTTTAACAAAATCGCTATAATTTAGCAAAAGCTACATTTTAAAAAGATGACGAAGTGGTATGATTAATTGATTATAAGTAAGACCTAACTATATAGGTACAGAAAGACATAGAAAGATACTAACCCTGTTTCAATACTACTGGCTTTTCAGTGCCCGATTCAGACAGTGTTTGTAAAAGAAAAGAGTTTTTCAAAAAGAAAAGCCGTTAATACTGTCGGGCCGACAATCGGCGAAGCTCGACCGCGTGAAAAAGGAAAACTAACTTTGAATCGACTAGTGCGATATCCATTTTCAGAAACGGTCCGAATGTTTTTTCTAAAATTAGTTGCTAGGCAGTTAGCAAGGAAAATAATATTAACTAAAAGAAATTTAATGAGTGTAATTATGTAGAGCTACTATTATGTAGATTCCATCCACCAGTGTTTAGAGACACTATTAGGCAACATTTTTCAAAGAAATACTACAGCATAAACTAATTAGCAATCCCCGCAGCTTTCATTTCGGGAATAATGTTCTTATAAGTGAAAAAAATTCCAACATCGGTTAGGTAGTTTCGAAGATTACACCAAAAATACAAACTCATAAACTTTTTAACTTTGTAATATAAGAACGGACTTGCGTAAATAAATGCACCACACATACGAGTACATCGTCCCATTCTTACTTTCAATTTCCACAAAGAGTATTTTGAATTCCATTCTGCACAATCCACACGTTCGTTACGCAACTACCCGTAATCTGTATATCGAACTCCGGTCAGTGACCACTTCGCCAGTGCTCGTGATAGAATTTTTTCCGCCTACCCTCATTTCCCAGTTCGCTCCACACCTCCACTCTTGATATTGTCAACACACCTCCAGACCCAAGGGAGATATTACTCGATACTTTTTCCGAGAGCATATTTTCAATACGCTTAGGGCTGTTGCGTGTGTTAGATAGGGTGTATAGAGTGTACAGATCTCGCGTGTGAATTTAAGTATTTAGAAGATATTAATGATGGTGGTCTAGTATTTTATCGAAAACTAAGAGTGGAAAGCTTAATGAAATAAAAATAGGGCACATTAGTTAAATATAAATAGCTATTTATTCCAGACAGGAAAAGCATATTTAAACACACATATTGGATCAAATTAGATAAGTTATTATATCATAGGATAGGCAATCATAGCAAACAAAGTTACATGGGAAATATAACAATATATTCTGAACATAATAATACATGGCAAAATACAAAATCCCTAAAAATGGGACAATAGTATTACGTACGATTCAATCAATTACCGATTATATAGATGAATAAAACTAATACAAAATATAAAGCAACAATAAAACAATGCAAGTTTGTACTTAACTCTGTGCCGGGTCTGGAGCAACAAGGCCCTCCCAGTCTCTCGACTGGGTTTATATAACCAACATTCAAACGGAAGTTAGAAGCCGTTACATTTCAACCAATGACAGCACGTTATAATAATTCTAATTAACTATGAAATATTGTGCAAAGATAATAACCAAATTCATCGAAATAGTTCTTAAAACTATTTTAAATAATTATAAGATACATTAAATATTTAGAAACCAAACTTTTAGTTAATTAGTACTGAATGTGCTCAAAGATTAAACATCGTTCAGGAGTTTCGTACATTCGTTCTGAAACGACTATAATTTTATTTGGCAATATTATTTATTAATAATTACGATAGTTTTACTTTTAAATAACAATTAAAAATACCCTATAATACCATATAATATAACACGTGCTTGAATTTTTTTTTGTGGCGTTTCTGTAGAATTTGAAATGCAAGTTCGCTTAAGGTTCTTTCTATAAAGGACTTTTTAGTAGACTAAAACTAGAGTGGGCTGTTGACTTTTTAGGGATAATGTCCATAAGTGAGGGCGTGGAATTTATAGAAGTTTTTATTTTTTATAATTACTGGTCGGTGTAGTAGGTTGTTAATAAATGGTTAGCAAGTATCTAAATAAGTTTTTTTTTTTTTCGAAGTCAAAAATACAACAATGTGTTTGTATACATGGTATACAAAAACGGACGTTATTCTTATTCTACCTCTCACGATTTTTGCTTCTGAATTTTGACGACTGAATTCCTCGGACCTCTTTCCTGATACTGGCAGGATTAGGCACCTAATTCCCACATATCCCTGGGGATTACGCAGCACGTGACGAACCAGCACCGACAAGACTCCTCAGTCTTTTTTCGAACGTATTATGGGTACAACATTCTTTAATCGATAATAAATATATCTGTGGAATATAAATAAAAAAGAGTCCCGTTCATTTTTATATTCTTATATCCACCGTGTCGATACTCGACAACCCTATCTTATTGCTTGATGCAGTAGTAGATACGATTCCAGTGTATCTGTGTAGGCAAGATTCCATTGTATCTGTTGGTGAAATATTTGGCAAAGATCGGAATTTATTCACCTGTAATAAATCTAAGAATATATGGTGTTTTGATCCGATCGCGGTGCGCCGAGATAAATTATTCGGCAAAAAATCGTTTATTCATTGAACAGGTTTAAACCTTCCCTTGTATTGAAAGAATGTATGAATGTCGACTGTCCTGTACTCCTGATAGACTGTGAGAGCGCCGTAGATTATCCTACGTTGTTGAGTACAAGAAAAAATTCACTTTGTAGCGGTAGTAGACTATGTGAAACCCACAAAACGTTGGTCTGCAAGTGCTCAGACTGGAATAAAAAAAAATTATTTAGTGACTCAAACTTCGACTTATTATAGCGATAATACTTATATATCTTCTTGTGTGGGTTCTATATTTAAAAATCGTCACATCCTCTTGGTAGTTAAGCTTTTCAGTCCCATTGAAATCACAGTAGAGCATAGTGAATTTAATGTGGTTGAAAATGAGTGAAAGGTGTCCCGAATGCAACACCCTTGCAAAATATTAACCTCCCATAAGAATTTATCTATTTGAGTTTTTTAATTTTCTTTGGTGACCTAGTCGACATTACGTCGTCGTCGTCGTCCGTTGGCAGAGGCCGCGACTTATCCCGGGATAATAATCCCGCAACCGGGACATAACGCCAAGATGATGATGATGATGACTAATTTATCAACTATCTTAAAACTATCTATAACTGTCCATTAAATATTTTCAAAAACTTCCCTATTGTTTAGACAGCCGTAAAATTTAAATAGTAGAAATATTTGAGTAAAACATACACAGTATTTTGTGTTTATTGAAATTTATTTTATAAGTACTTAGATATAAAGCATACAATGGATGGTCATATCTTTACTAAATTATAAACTAAAAATGCTAAATCACAGTTGCTTTGCATGTCACATAAACAAAACAAAGCAAGAAAAAATATTTTTCGTCTTCTATAGATAATAAGTACGACACAAAATATACACTTATTAAGAGTGTCTAGTACCTAGGATCAAGTACTTTTTGACAGCTACATAAAGTGAAGATTTTTTATATCATATTATTTTGAATTTAATAAAAATAAGCCCTGATTTTCAGTAATTATAAAAGCATGCTCTGTCCCTAGACACATTTTTATTATGGTTTTAAAAGTACAATAAAAAAACTGATATAGTATGTATAATAATTGACAAAAAACGTGCTTGATCCCTAAGACACTTTTGATGCGTGTTTATAGCTAGAAACTTTTTCGAACAATCTGTTAATTGTTATTAATCTTACAAAAACCAAAAAACATACTTAACATCTTTTCCATACATAACATAGACATCTTTCAGATCTAAACGCAATTACTGAAACTTATACCAATATAATAATGCGTTCAGGGTGCTGTTGGGGTTGCCGCAGTTATGCAGTGCGTCTATCTAGACTAACAAAATGCATAATAGTTTCCTTTAATATCATATTCTCAAATACTATAGCAAAAGAAAAGACTTATCTATAATACGGGAAATTTAATTTAGATTTTTCTTCTAGAAAATAACCTTTTTAGGTACTATTTAAGTCTGTCTATGACTTTTATGCAATAAAGAATATAATAAATAAAAGTTTATAATAAATTACTAGCAACTTCTCCAAATCCCGAAAATATCGAAAATACCGGGATCCCGGTATTTTCGGTTTTGAAAAGATATACCGGTATTGCGACCCCTAGTTGGCATCAACGGCATCCTGGCCTTGACAGCAGCACGGCTGGACTGCCAGTACTTGATTCGGTGCTGCTCGATCGCACATGGAGTCGGGCAGCGCTGATTATCTATGTATTGTTTTTTTTATATCGTAATTTACTAACTTATATATAAGTCATACTAACAAAAATGAGTCCTTCGTTACTTGATAAATGAAATTGAAATGAAAGTTATATTTCAAGGTTTTAGTTGTTTCTAAATATTCTCATCGTTCTTCTGACCGCCATATACCTTGAAATAATTTAGGCCAAGACTAGATTTTGCTTGTCCAACTTCGAGGGATATATGAAAGCGATGTCGTTAATGACTTCAGTGCGTGTGGATGAAGTTTTGGCCTCTTCGATCTCACGTTCCAGCTGAACTGCGTAGATGTAGTAGACCAGGACGAAGTATGCGGCAAGACCTGGAATAAGTTGAATAATTAGGCTTTTTGTAAATACAAATACAAATGTACAAACGAGCTTCCAGCTGTTCTCTTAAAGTAAATAAGGTGGTGAGTGAAAAGCTAAGAGATTGTGTCAACCAATAAGTTTTGAAAAAACACTAGCTTTTGAAGGCGACTTCGTCTGCGAGGAAATAGTTTATAGGGGAGTTTATCTTTTCCCTTTTTTTATTTAAAATGATCTCCCTAATGTATGAAAGCTAGTACTATGGAGAGCTCAAGCTATATATCTGGTTACCCAACCGAATTTGATGAAACATGGCCTAGATTTTAAGTTGGACTTCAAACTGTGAAACCTATGTAAACCCCTTCAAATTATCTCCAATTCCAACAAGCCGGCACGCTGACACCAAACAAGGGCCGCTTTCGTTTTTTTAATAGTGTTATAAAAATAACTAAATTATAGAACAATCCACATTATCATACAATCATATCGACCAAGGTTGAACTGTCGTTCAAATTCTGGAAATGACCCCCTACCATTATAGTCCTAACTAAACAATCTGTACCTACATAATCAAGCTGTAATTATTGAAATTACACCGATCAAAACGATTCAATCTAACATTAGAGGCAAATTACCTCTATAATTGCACAAAACGGTTTGCACAAGGCCAACAACACCGTACAGCCACAAAGGCGATCAGAACTACAATACGGCTGAATTACACGGAGATATCTGCCTTTGGCCGTTGTGCATACGGCGTGTATAGCAAATACTGAATAATGATGAAATTTGGTCATGTGGTGTCCGCAGAATCGGATATGGGGTTAATGTCTTCCATTTAGGTTTGTCGTACAAGAGGACTTGTCTAGACTGTGAGGACACCGTAGGGCTATGTAATCGAGTACAAGAAATGTGTCACTTTGTAGCGATGGTAGACGTTTGGAGACCCACAAAACGTTGCCTATGTAACGCACAAAGTGGCACGTTCCTATAGACTAAAAAACAAATTTTTGGCTACCCAAACTTTCGATTTTTTGTAGCGATAGTACTTTTTTATTTCATACAGTAGGCAAACAAGGAAGCCGGCCACCTGCTGGAAAGTCACCACTGCCTATAAACATTAGCAACACCAAGAGTATCGCCCATGCGATGCCCACCTCTATAACAAAACAAAAGTTGCTCTGGCAGCAAAAAGACAAATGCCCCTCCATTGCCAAAGCCACGGTTCCCCAAATCCCCTCTCCATGGAGCACTGGAAACCTCACTCACCGGCAGAAACACAACACTATTTAAAAGAGTATTGTTTAGCTGCGGTATTCTGTAAGGAGGTACTTCCCCATTCGGGCGGCTCCAATTCGAACGGAATACCCCGAATACTGCCCTATTTCTCTTACTTATAGAAGTAAAAATCCGGCCTTCCATTGGCAGTTTCGCTAGTCAGCTGCATTAAAGTCACCAAAAGGCAAGTCCTAAAGCTCCAAAGTTGGTTTGGAGGAGACTCAAGTTCAATAGTGGAGCTGTTCTTGATTACGTATAGCAATCGTGGTAGTTATTGGATTTGTATAATTATGTTCTTAGGCCATTGTTTGGATTCACTTTCCCAAAATATGCCTTTTATTATATTAAACTAGCCAGGCAATTGACCATCATTTCATCAGCTGGTAAGTGACGATGCAGCTGCAGATGGAGCATTCCGCCTTCAGCCTTGAAGGCGTCCAGATTATAATGATCAGGGAACACACTCGCAGGCAACGTGTTCCATTATAAAGGTTGAATCAAAGCGGTTCGTACTGATAGCTGGAAGATCTACAACAAAAGGAGAGGTAGGGCATAGCGGGGTATCCCGTTCGAATAGGAGCCGCCCGACTGGGGAAGTACCCTCCATCTTACAGAACACCGCAGCTAAACAATACTCTTTTAAATAGTATTGTGTTTCTGCCGGTGAGTAAGGTCTCCAGTGCTCCATGGGGTGGGGATTTGGGGAACCGTGGCTTTGGCAGTGGAGGGGTATTCGCCTTTTTGCTGCCAGAGCAACGTGTTATAGAGGTGGGCAACGCATTGGCGATACTCTTGGTTTTGCTAATGTCTATAGGCAGTGGTGACCACTTTCCATCAGGTGGCCCGCTTGCCTGTTTGCCTACCGTATGACATAAAAAAAAAGGATGGAACGCTCGTCCAGATCGCGGTTCCGATTGCGGAAAGCGGCTGGCAAAATGAGGCAGCGCTTCACGATACCCAGATATCCCTTACCCAGTTCCAAGCTATGCGTAGCGGCAAAGTGCGGCGTGCTCTCGTGCTTGGAGTTGATCAGGATGTAGACGAAGCTAGCCAGCGAGAGGAGGAAGCGGCCAGTCGCGAAGCCGACGTACACCCTGATGGGGCCCGGACGTTTCTGGAATTAAGACATTGAACTTTTATTTCGTGATTTATGTACATTTGTTGAATACTAACCAATGCTCTTATGGTGAGGGAGAACATCGTGATGAAATCTGCACATTCAGGCGACTGAATATGTAACCATGATCCAATTTGGTCAGTTCCCTCTGGCAAGGTCAAATGGTCACTCCATTGTCATTACCTGATCTGTCAAATCGTGGATCATGGTCAAAGCGGACCCCGGGCCCTCGTGCTCGAGAATACAAACATAACATGATAATAACTTTTATTTCGTGATTCTAGGAAGTCATCATCGTCATGAAACCAATGGTTTATGTTTGTGTGCCCAGCTCAGCTCGTTACACAAAGGTTTCCTGAAAGAAGTCGCTTTGAGCGAAAATATCGCCTGTTGTTTTTTCTTTTACTGGTATGTACATATCATTCCTATTATTAATTATTTCTACGGTCCGTTTAGGTTACTCACAGACTTTTCGACAAGTTCAAATGATCACAATAAGGCTTTAGTAATGCCTCCAGAGTAGAACAGCACCAAGCCCTTACACTCGTTGGTATCGTCGTACAAGGTGACTAATGTTTTCGAGACAAAATATCTAAAGTCTCCGTATACTGGAAAAAGGCAGCATTTTCCGTTGTTATATTTACAACACTGCAGTCTGCAACGAGCCTGTATAGCGTGGAGATTATGGCAATAACCTCCCCTTTCGTGGGAGCCGCCCTAAGTCCTGCAGTGGACTGTTTGAGCTATGATGATGAAGGCCCCCAATTAGATTCGAACCTGTTCGTCAAGTATTTAATTCTTTGGACCTAAGAGATGGCCACTTATTGCAACCTCAATACATGTCTAACAGTGCGTGCCTGTAAGTGCAAAGGATTCTTAAAGTGGCACTTATTCTCTTAAATTATAGAATAGATAACTCAACCCTAGCACCACTCATTAGTATTGCATATACCTGGTTGAACTTTACTCGCATTGTTGTCATTTCAAACAAATTGAAACTAGATATCTTGGGGAACATCTTATAGAGACATTCAAATATTCATTTTTGTTTTTTCACGACGCATAAAAGCATGTGAAACACTCGGCATCTACATATTGTAACAATGACTCTTCCTTAATGCAAATTTCTGTTTTGTTATTACGAGTGGCAGAACTAATGACTCCCTCTACCGTTGTGGTATCGGAACTAATCAGAACAAAGTAATGGGACTCTGAAATTTTCCTTCTGAATTTTTTTCATGACTTTGGTACGGGTATGGTAAGATTATATAGATAAATAGATTAACTCTTTATTGCACACAAAATTACAGGAAAGAACATTTAACAGGCATAGGCATTTAATTAGCATATTGATAATTTGATATTTTGTGAGATTAGAACTTAAGTTTCATATATAAACTTAACCGACAGAAAAAGTCGGAAATCTTCTGGCTGAGTTTACATGTACTCAAATATTTTCTAAACTACACAACCGATTTTAATTTAACAAAGCTATGCACTATCTCGATTGTACTGGCTTACAAATAGAGAAAACCGCATTCAAATCTGTCTATTCGTTCGGGAGATACGAGTAAATAATTTGATCACACGCTATCAGTATTTCAATAAATCATACCGCCTATCTCCTTATTAAAACGCAATAGTTGCATTTTGTACGTGATTGAATGACCGCAATTCGTTACCGAAATTGCGTAAATTTTAATATCAGCATACGCTTAATGCGAAACGTGTGTTTTAATATTAAAGTAAAATTCACCGATGCCTTTTATATTAATATGAATAAATGTTGATAAATTAAATTTGCCGAAACGCGTACCTATATTTTGGCCGAAATGTTTTCGATCCTTTCAAGCGTAAGATAATTGGTGTTTCGGATTTTTTTACAGAAATACTGTAGAACAACCCAAGAAAGAACAAGGGTAAATAAGTGTGCCAAAGAGACGTTTCCGCTGAAAATTTTCAAAGGAATGTCTAACGAGCTTGCTCATTGTGTCCCCGACGCAAATGACTTGAAAACATTCCACCAAAAACACAGATACTGCTACTCACTGGCCCCCGTCCAGGGGAACATGTAAGTGCTGTTGGTGTGCCAGAAAATTTACTTTATCACCCTGCCTGTGACCTAAAAACTTAGTTTTTATTACACGAGACTTCACACGTCGCCGCAAAAATGGCGGCCCAACTAACAAATGTGAAAATGATATTGCAGAGGAATTTAGCACCAACCGCTGTCACAATGCGGCCCGACTCAATATTGGATCAGTTTAAAACGTAATTCGGAGTAACAGTTGTTCCATGAATAACAGCTGAGTAAATGGTTGTTGGCACAGTACGGCGGCGTGATTTTGGTCTTCACCAAAATATAAAAATAAAAATCATCATCTTGGCGTTAATGCTCTGGCGGTTGTGCTCTCGTGCACGAAGGCCCGTGGTCCGCCGTGACCATGATCCAGGATTTGACAAATCAGATAATTACAGTAGAGCAACTGCTATCTGACCTCCGTGACCATGCTAACAGGGGAACCTGACCAGGTTGCAATGTGCAGGTTTCATCAATATGGTTTTCCTTAAGAGAGAAAAGCATTGGTTAGTGTTTAACTAATGTACAATGGCTTATACCCAGCAGTAGGCGGGTTCGGCTGATATGATAATGGTGAATGTATATAACTCAGAAAAGAGTCACTGATAGGTACATAGCCGCACTAGGGTTTGAACCCAGTCCTTACGTCTCAATGTGTGTGACAACTTATGTGTAGTGAATAACCACGATAGCATTTCTGTATCTCATATGCAGTGTGGAGACATACCTTGTGGAGCCCTACCAAGCAGGCAATATTGAGGGCCAGCCACGCGATATTGGCGCAGAGCACCACCAGAAGGAATACGCCGATCTGGGTTAAGAAAGGCTTCTCAACGGACTCAATCTCGACCTGTGAACGAATGCGTAACACTTAATACACACTTATAACACCTGATGATCATTATCATCATTTTCATCACGATCCTTCTCCGTAGAAAATATTCTATTCGGACATGCTCAAAACGGTAACACTAACATTTGCGTCTATAAAAACAAGTGCTACGTTGGACATGGTTTCTTATTCTTATTCTGGTGTTCAATAGATAACAGCTTGGCAATAAGTTAATTATATTTTTATTCATTGGCTATACTTTTGTTGTTGCTAATGTCTATAGGCAGTGGTGACCACTTTCCATCCGGTGGCTTTGTTCCGCTTGTCTGTTTGCCTGCCGTATTACATAAAAAACAAAAATTCATTACGTAAAAAATAACACCATACTTCTGAGTTTTAATTATCATCCTTCACTAGTAAAAAACGAATTTCTGCCAGTAGTCAGTACCAGTATGAATGGTAATTGTGCCCCCGTGGGAATTCTCATTCTAGGCTTCAATAGCGATATCATAGAAGGTAGAAGCATAAATACCTTGTCATGATCAATCTTGTCGAAGTGGTCGAATCCATGCGTGGAGATGCCGATGTAGGTAGCAACGGTGATCAGGGCAAGCGTATGGAATGTGTTCAGGGCCTGCGAAATAAGTTAACACGTTTAAAATCCAAAGCTTTTCTGATGTAAACTGTAAGTTACTCAAACCAAAAGTTTGATCAAGTTGATTTTGATTACTATGTTGAAATTTTCCTTTAAAAGTACCTTGTCGATTTCATATTTAATGATGACAGCTTATTGTTTTAATTAACTTCTTCCTTTTTTATTATTGCTAAATAATCTTGGCGCCAATATCCCGGTCGCACTACTGGGATAGTGATGTCAGAACAGTTATTTTAGTTAAGGTTACCTGGAAGAGATCGCTTGTATAAGGCCGCCTATGCTCATATGTGTTCCTTGTTACTGTAAGCGATAGCAATAAAATGTTTATCTATATATTTTTTATAGCCAATGTCTTACCAAGCTGAGGTATCCTAGTATGAAGCAGCCGACGCGTAGTGGAACACAGCAGCAGCATTTGGTGAAAATCTGCTCCGTACGGACTGAGGTTGTTGACATTCTGAAAGGAGGAATTTAGCACCATATTAGATGGAAGCGAGCGTCGGCGGCCTAATGGATAAGGGGTTCAACTTGTAAGCGGTCGAACCACAGTACCGCCATGTACCTACCAATGACACTTTTCTGAGTTATAAAAATCATCATCTTGGCGTTAATGTCCCGGTTGTGCTCTCGCGCACGAGGGCCCGGGGTCCGCCTTGACCATGATCCAGGATTTGGCAGGTCAGGTAATTACAGTGGAGCGACTGCCATCTGACCTCCATGACCCTGCTATCAGGGGAACCTGACCAGATTGGATCATGGTTACACATCCAGTCGCCTGAATGTGCAGGTTTCATCACGATGTTTTACCTCACCGTAAGAGCATCGGTTAGTATTCAACTAATGTACGTAACTCAGAAAACAGTCATTGGTACATGGCCGGAGCGGGATTCGAACCCGGGACCTCTGGCTTACGAGTCGTATACTCTAACCGCTCGGCCACCGAGCTCTTTTTTTTTTTTTACTTTTCTGAGTTATGCAGGTACATTATTTGAACACCACGGTAAGTAAAACATCGTGATAAAACTACACATTGCGCGGGTTTGAACGTCGCCGAGTCGGATGCGCGAGTCAACGGCTTACGAGGCGATGATGCCGAAGACTGGGCGAAATGAAAAAGAAAGCTGGAAAGCGGTTACTGACAGAAACTGGGCTTGACCGCTCGGATGACAATGATGACGACTATCAACGAACAAACATAATCAGCGGTATTCTGGGTCTATGATGCGTTGCTATCATTTGAGAAAATTGTGGGCTTCTTTTCGAAGGTCGCAATTTAGTCGAGCGATCGATTTTTTAATTCATACGGTAGATAAACATTCAATCGGACCACCTGTTGGAAAGTGGTTACCGCTGCCTATAGTCATTACCAACACCATGGTTACCACCAATGCATTGCTTTCCTCTAAAACCCCAGGACACGGTGCTCTGGTAGCAAAAAGGCAAATGAGCGGCACTGCCAAAGCTACAGATCCCCAAATTCCCACCTCATGGAGCAATAGATTTTACCCGGATTGATATATAATCCACAAAACAAATTCTAGTTCGGGAACAAAATAATAGCTTATAATATACATTCGATAATAAACACGTAACAGACTAAACACAAAATATTGAATCCAGCAATGATTATTATGAACAATTAGTAAGAAAGGTACTAAAATTACAAGATATCATATGTTAATGATTTGTAATCATAAATTTCTTCACAGTGTTGCTCATTTAATTTGCAACCAAACCAGAGTGGATATAATTTTAACGCGACATCCAATTTCTTGAATTTAACAATATTAAAAATCAAAGCAAAGAACAAACTGAATCACCAGGATTTGTATTTTATATGTGTATGTATATTAGTGTATATTTTTGTATGAATACCGTAATCATCATCATCATCATCATCATCTTGGCTTTATGTCCCGGTTGCGCCCCCGTGCGGCACGCGAGGGCCCAGGGTCCGCCTGTATATGCCGCCAACTATGTATACCCTTATAAACAATTTAATCACCAGAATTGAGGATTTATTTTGAGGATTTACTTTGAGGATTCATTTAATATATTTCTCTTATTTATTATATTTAGATTTATTTAACAACAATGCAAAAAATTAAATTGTTTGCTTTCTTAATTAACATAAGTAAATACTATGAGAACGTACCTACTCAAGTCTAATCTATCATATTATTAACCATCTTGAATTTTGTAAACAAAGCCAGACACGACGCAGAGTTGGTCCAGTAGGTAATAATAAACTTCAAAACAGGTTTTGTGAGCAGAGATGTGAGACTAAAGAACAGGAAAAAGTGTCGGATAATTTTGTTGAGTTCGGGGAAGTACTAAATTGGAATGTACGAGGTTCGGACCAAGAATTAAGAAAGACATTGATGATTTGGAAAGTATTGAAGACATTGAAGGTTTGTAAATGGTTCATAGAATAGCTCTTTTTAAATGTATTATAAGTAGTATAGCTGTAGACCTCCCAAATAAAATTATAATAAGAGTTGTATTTATCGGTGTTATATTTTAAATTCGTGGCTTTTATAGGTAATTTTATTGAAATCCATATTTGGATGTGTCGGTGTCTTAGGAAACGTGGGAGCGTCGGTGGCCTTTCCGTCGAGTGGTTGAGGTATCAGACTCGTAAGCGAGAGAAGTATCGGGTTCAAATCCTACTGCGGCCATGTACGAATGACTCCTTTCTGAGTTATGTATGTTGAATGCTAAACGATGCTCTTATGGTGAGGGAAAACATCGTGAATAAATCTGCACTTTCAGGTGACTGAATGTGTAAACATGATCCCATCTGGTCAGGTTCCCCTGGTAGCAAGGTCACGGAGGACAGATGGCAGTTGCTCCGCTGAAAATCCCGAATTATGGTCAAGGCGGACCCCGGGCCCTCGAGCGCGAGACCACAACCGGGACATTAACGCCTAGATGTTTTTAGTGTCTTAGGAAACGATAAAATGCAAGCAAAGATAATAAGTAACAATAAAAAAGTTATTAACGGCCTACCTATACGAGTATAAAAATATTGTATTCGAACATCTGAATGTTTTATTATAATGCATAGCATTGTATCACGGTTTTTGAAAAGCGGAGCGACACGTGACACAATATAAGCGATACAAAAATAGACATTATTCTATGAGCACTTTGATTTTCTCTCACGCGTTTTGCTTCTGAATTTAGTTAGTGAATTTAATCAAATTTAATCAGCGCATTAAGTCTTCTGCAAAAATAACCAAACAAGGTCAGACAGATAAATTGTGGCAACGAGTGACTGAGACAGATAGTCTTTACATAGTATAAAACAAAGTGGCTTCCCGCCGTCTGTATATACGCTTCTATCTTTGAAACTACGCAACGGATTTTAATGCTGATTTCAACAAAAGATAGAGTGATTCATGAGGAAGGCTTATAAGGAAGAAAAAGCGTAGGTAGGGGTAAAATAGGTGTGCGCGAACGTAGTCTCGCCGGGATTACGAGTATAATAATAAAAGAACGCAGCGACAAGCTGCAGTGACCCATACGGTTCAATATACGGACGATAATATAATTATTTACATAACATTGTGAAATATTGTTTATACCTCATGTTAAAGGTGCGTGACCGTTTTATTCATACGTACATAGCTTCATGCCTTTTATAGGTAAGTACTCAAAATAGAAATAAACTTTGCCCGAGATGATTCTAGAAGAAAAAAATTTGTATCTACCGACAGAGTTAAAATACTTACAATCACATACAAAAGATCGTAAGGTTATCTCTTTGGATAGTGTTTTTTTTTAAATTGTTTACTGACTCTGGACTTTTAGTCTGTACGCGATAACCTCCAAAAATTCCAAGTAAAGCCTTACATAATAAAACAAGTCATTACCATATTAAAGATATCACACATTTTAAGGGTATGTTTCGGGTTTCCTACCGCGTACCCTTATTGACGAGTAGCCCGGTATTTCGACGCAGTTGCATGCATCATGCTCAAGGGACGACCCAAAGGAACATATCCATAAAATGTGGCATATTAAAGATAATCAATATAACTTTTAAAAAACTTATATTTATTTTAATTACTATGAATATGCATTATTTTTATTGGATAGATATGATGTGTGTGTGCGAATTTGTGTGAGACATTGTAATACAGACCATGTATGATAAATGAAACTATAAAGTCTTTCGTGTGAATTTATTTATTGTTTTTTGTAAATAAGTATTTGACAGCTATCTCACCTGATGTTAAGTGCAGATGCAGTCTACGGTGGAGCATACCTGTCTATTAAATACCTATTCACTCTTGTCTTAAACCCAAGTTGTAACGCTCAGGGAAAACTTGTGAAAAGAATTAGAAAAACATTCCGTGCTGTATTATAGGTAATGGAATATTCTAAGGAAAAACGTTGGGATGTTACAGCATTAATTGAATATAAAGCTTTTTATTGTTTTAGTTACATAGAAAAGACTGGTTCAGCCAATGTAAAATATTGTCGTAAAATGATTGAATGGTCATATTGATTACTATTTAACTGGTTTCCCGCAGTGAAAGGAAATTATCACGGAAAACCTTTACGAGTACATAGTATACTTTCACGGACTATAGATTATGCAAGCTCTCGCGGTTTTTTGTAAAGATTAGATGAAGTGTGGTGGACGGTTTTTTGGGGAGCGTCGGTCGCCGAGTGGTTGAGTATCCGGCTTATAAGCGAGGGGTACCGGGTTAGAATCCTGCGGCGGTCATGTACCAATGACTGTTTATAAGTTATGTACATTTGTTGAATACCTATGCTCTTACGGTGAGGGAAAACATCGTGATGAAACCTAAAAATTTAGCACGAGCCAATCTGGTTAGGTTCCCCTGGTAGCAACGTCACGGAGGTCAGATGGTAGTCGCTCCACAGTAATTACCTGATCGAGAAATCCTGGATCATGGTCAAGGCGAACCCTGCGCCCTCGAGAGCACAACCGGGAGATTGACGCCAAGATGATGGTGACTTATAGGTTATGCAATAAGTTCTCGCGGTTTTGCCTAAAGATTAGATAAAGCACGTATTTTTTGGACGGTGATAACTTAAGCGGTCGGGTATATGAACCAATATGTGATATCCGATAGTTACCGCTACCCATCAGGGTGTCTGCCGGTTTGTGACAATACTTATAAAAAAATGTGGCGGTCGCTAGACCCCACTGTCATACACAAAACCATACCATGTCATACTTACAGAATGAAACGTAATATTGTGATTGTTGTTGAAAACACATTATCATTCAGCGGGGGATACCGCGTACAATGCACAAAGCATGTTTACATTGGCCACGTTGCCGGCTGGATGACTTATAAAACATCATACTTACATACATAACAGTCATACATACATACATAACACTCATACATGCGTGCCAACACTTGGGATATTATTTAAGTGTGATTGAACGAGGAATCGTGTATAGGTGTGGTCCACGGAAAGTGCATGCAAAGATAGATATGCTGTGTGAAGTGTGAAATATGTGTTCAGTACCGAGACCAAAGGCCCTAGCACAAGTGTGTCCGCGACAAAGCTCGTGCCGCGAGAGAGCGTTTGTCTCTTTCTCTCAATATTAAGACGAAAGAGATAGCAATATGTCGCGCTTTTTCTCGCTTATCGCGCGCGAGAGCAACTTGTGCTAGACTAGACTGAATATGAGAGACATGTCGACATGCCGACTTCACAGGGTTGATATGGATTATTTATGTATATATGTAAATTATTTATAGCTTCATAAATAACTACAGGAGTTCAAAAGTATAATTTTACATAGCAAGGGCGGGCTGATCCCACATGGTATTTCTCCTAGCCAACCTTAGATCCTCTGAAAAGGGATGTAAGAAGCGGTGGAGGCAATATCGAGCTATTAAATTAAATTACATTTAAATCAAATTTAAATAATAAATAATCTAATCTAAAGTAACTGTAGGAATTGTAGGAAAACCGCCGACATTATGTATTCAAATATTTCCTGAACCACTAAATCGATTTTAATTTAACAAAGCTGAGAACCATATTGATTAAGCTGGTTTTGAAAGAAAAAGTAGGCTGTGCTCTCACGCACGAGGGCCCGGAGTCGATCATGAGAATGATCCAGGATTTGGCAGGTCAGGTCATTACAGTAGAGCAACTAACGTCTGACCTCAGTGACCCTGTTAATAGAGGAACCTGACCAGTTTGGATCATGGTTACACATTCAGTCGCCTGAATGTGCAGGTTTTATCACTTACTCACCTTAAGAGCATCCGTTAGTATTCAACTAACGTACGCAACTCAGAAAAGAGCCATTGGTCCATAACCGCAGTGGGATTCGAACGCTGCACCACTCGCTTCCGAGTCTGATACCTTAACCACTAGGCCACCGACGCTCTATCAAATAACGAAAGCCGCATCGAAATCGGTCCATTCGTTTGGGAGCTGCGATGCCACAGACAGACACACAGACATTCAGATACACACGCCAAACTTACAACAGCCCTCCTTTTTCATCGGCGGAAATAAAGAGATTGATAGTGATATTTCATTATTTGATTTCTTGCCATGCATAACATAGGTAGGTAGAGCTCGTCTAATCTAAAATGACGCGCCCCACTATCGCATTAACGCACACAGGCAAGTTTAAAATATTGACGCAATACATATACAAATGCCGTTGTAATTGGTCATTCAGTTGCCGGTGAGATTCAAACGTAGGAGAATGCGTCGTTCATTGGCTCCCACACAGATGAAGTGTCGTTATCAATATTTGCACTCACACAACGAAATCAATTAACTAAGTAGTGGGGCGCGTCATTTTAGACTAGACGAGCTCTACAAAGTAATTATTTTTATGCTATTCAGTGACAAACGAGCAGACAGCCCACCTGATGCTAAATGGTAACTGTCGCCCATAACATCTACAATTCGTAGATTTAGATTGCAGGTAACAAAAAGGGAGAACCGCAAGTTGTCACTGTGATTACTAAGATGAAGTGCCTCATGCCTGTAATTGGCTTATCCTTCCAACCGGAACACAACAAAGCAAGCATTGTTACTTAGTGACAGAAATAGATAAGGCGGTGGTACTCACCCAGGCTTGACAGAGCCCTACCACCTGATAAAAGTAGTAGAGCTAGTAAAGTAGTACTGGTTTGTTCAATCGTTGGTAGAACTTCCCTGCCTTATCCTCACCAATATAGGTAGGTACCAAACATCGACACCCGGTTCATGAAACTGCAGGTCTTGAGCCTCTTAATCTTCTCTGCATTAATCGTGGGGTGTGCCTTTTGCACTGTGTCACAGTTAGTTTAAGGAATTGAAACTATGTGTAAATTTATTATTTATATAGGTGATATTGGTTAATATAACAACGCATTTTATAAGGGTACCCGGAGTTTCCTACCGCGTACCTTTGTGGACGAGTAGCTCCATAGTCTCGTCAACAAAGTTACGCGATAGGAAACCCGGAACATACCCTTAAAATGTGTAATAATAACCGCTATAGTTTAAAACTTTATGTAATATAACTACGGTACAGGAACCGCTTTCTGAACACCCGCAACAACAGTTTTTTTATACAACTGATCAGAGGGAAGCTATAATTACTAGGTATTCACCACAAAACTACAGTTGGTATCTGACTACAGCAATATGGCATATTCGAATAGTTTTCAACTTTATTTGACGATGTTTTATCACAGCAGATTATAATTATATTGCTCGTTTCTTTTTCTTCAATTTCTTTGACGTTTATTAGTTACCCTCATTTTTGACAAAGCATGAATGTGAATTAGTTTATGTTGACAGTTGTATTTTTGACATTGTTTTAACGTGACATGTATTTAAATTGCTTTATGATTAATAAATAAACATATTTAAATATATGGCATACAGTTTGTGTTCGTTCGATAAAAAAGCGACGATACGTTTTACCTGATAGGTTTTTTGCGCTTGCATCGTTTGGTTTTTCCTTGATGAAGAGTCGAGATTTTTCTACACACACATTTATTTTGAATAACTTTTTTATATCCTTGGACAATTCACACAGCTCCATCTTGCCCCAAAGTAAGCAAAGCTTGTGTTATTGGTGCGAGAAAACTGATAAAGTTATTATATATATTTTTAAATACATACTTATTAGACATTAAACACCCAGACCCGCAACAGAAATTAAAATTCATTACTTCAATTTCTACCCGGCCGGGCATCGAACCCTGGATTTCTGCCTGCGTGGCAGACCAGTGTTAACCAACTGAACCACTCAGGTCGTCATTTACCATTATATTTAGTTTGTTTCTATTTCTTTGTACAAATATTGAACAACAAAGTAATCGTTGTGCGGCAAATTATCATATAAATTTTGTCAACAGGGGCTCTAGTCATAGTTTTCGTTTTAGGTACAGGGGTTTGATAATACTTGATTGCGTGGGGTTTACAGGGCAATGGCTATGCTTGGAGGTTGACCATTGTCTTCCACCCTGGTACTAGTTGGATAGTCGGAGCGTCACGAAAGAAGAGACTTGTCAAATAGCAGTGGAGGGGATTTCGCGCAGGTAATCGGATGCAACGCAAGTCGAACCACGTGACCCGCCAAGTCTCTTCTTATTTGACACTAGCTTATTATATTGCTTAGACTCTCACAGCGCGATAGATTCAGGAATGAGGAAATAGAGTCCAGTGTCACTGACATAGGCCGAAGGGTTTGCTGTTTGGATGGTAGAGGAATCTCGTAGATGGCCGATGGGGCAGTAACGCAGCATCTTATACCTTAACCACATCACATTCACATATATTCTGTTTAACCCCCGACGAAAAACGAGGGGTGTTATTAGTTTTACGTGTGTATCTGTGGCTTTGTGGTTTTGTGTATCTGTCTGTGGAATCGTAGCGTGCGAACGGATGGACCGATTTGGATGCGGTTTTCTCTATTTGAAAGACAGTTTTTGGTTATTCAATCGAGATAGTTCCTTAGGTCTTAGCTTTCTTTCATTAAAATCGGTTTAGTAGTTCCTAAAATATTTGAGTTTAAGTAAACTTGGCCAGGGTTATCCGATTTTTTTCTGTCGGTCTGTCGAGTATTCATAATCATCATCTTGGAGTTATGTCCCGGTTGCGCACGCGATGGCCCGGGGTCCGCTTTTCCGCCTTTTCGGTTATGATATTTTTATTACATAATAATATAGGCAGGTTGAGATTACAAACTCCTGCCTGACTAGCTTTTTCGAAAAAGCGAAATGCAGAAATTATAATACCTATAGTGTGCACAAGCACCAGGGATATTACGTACATATGGGGAAATTTGGTGTCTCAACCTGCCGGAATTTGGAGGTCCCGATGGCCTTAGAAGCGATGGATTGACATCGCCGGATGCGAGAGCTATCAAAGGCTTATGACGCAAGGACGTCAAACACCGGGCGAAGTGGAGAAGAAATAGTAGAAAATCCGATCCTGGCAGAAGTCTTGGATGCTAAGCATGTGAATTTACTGTTACGTTCATATGGTTGCTTAGTTTTTGAATACATAACTACCAAACTTAGTTATGGTGTAGGTACTTACGTAATTAATAGAGCTACAATATTAGGCGATATTCGGCCAAAACAGCTTGCATAGTTACGAGCGATGCAGTACAAAAATATGGTTGCGCAAAACTGCGTCGCATATCATTAAACGTGCGGTGCGGAATGCAAATAACAAAATAATCCATTCCACAATTAAAGAACAATATAACTTATTGTCAAAAACTTACGTGTCATACGGCACGACGGTTTTCTCGCTCGATATCATGGTGCACAGTGAGTTCCTGGTAGTTGGAATTTGATTGGAGTGAGGGATTTATTCGCGGTTATTATGATGTGCGATCGGCTCGCGGGTAGCGGGTCAACTGCGGTGTGCGCGTGCGCAGCCACCGGCGTTCGGGCCAATGACGTAACGGTGTTGCCGTGTCCACTGGCGATGTTCGGGTAATGCAGCCGGCTTTTTCGCGCAGACGCAAACTAGTGTATAACGAAGTAAGAAAAAGTATTTATTTATCTGTTTACACTAGCGGTTTCGTACGGGTGGTCTGAATTTTTTCGAGGAGTTACACATTCAGTGCAGATTTTATTACGATGTTTTCCGTCACCGGAAGAATATCGGTTAGTGTTCAACCAATGTACATATTTGGCAGAACTGGAGTGCGAACCTGTCACCTCGGGGTACGAGTCGGATCACTTAACCACTAGGCCACTGACGCCCCTTATTTATTTATTTCCAGAAAGAATTCTCAAATCGAAATCCGTGGTGTGGTTTAGTTAGCGGATATGCATACAGGCAGACGCGGAAAGCGACTTTATACTACCTAGGAATGAAATGTAAAGATGAACTATTTACTATACGTAAGAGTGTACAATGAGAAATTGGCTCAAATCAACTATCTTCGTCTAACTAACTAACTAACTAACGTCTTAAACTACTTCCAGTCATCACGTTCTCTTTGCTGTAGGCCTGCTGGAAGAAATTTCTTTTTAGAAATAAGTAGTGCCTTTTGTGTCATGTATATATTTGCCATATCTTTGTTACCATTTCTGTGTGCAATAAACTATTAAGTAAATAAATAAAATAAATGATTCCGAAAAGATTATCCGATTTTAGTGTCATTCACGAGTAAGTTATTCGAGCCTATTCTTGCGACTGAGGCTAGGTGAAAGTGTATTGCTATTGTTTAAGTATGAAAAGAGAATCACACTTTGTGGGAACCATTTTTGAATGAAGCGTGTGTAGCGAATTGGTCTTAATCTCATGCAACGAAATTTACTTAAGTAGGTAATTATCTACCGAGTGACGAATAACTAAAGCAAAAGACGTAAACGACGACGAATGTGATCGAGGTAGACTATTTCACCTCATTTCATCAAATCTCACCTCATAGACTATTTAACTAGAAGCATTGGTATGTGGGGTGAAGCCAATCTAGTTGCGTTCAACGCTACCAAAACACAGGTGTGTTTATTTTCCGCCAAACGGAGTCCATTCCGCCTAGCTTTCTGGAATGTACCGACAATGGAAATTACCGAAAACCTACAGCTCCTGGGTATTGAGCCATCAACCAATCTTAACTTTAAACAGTACGTCAAATCCAAAGCAAAAACGCCAAGGAACTTGGTATCCTCCCGAAGGTCAGGCGGTACTTCACTTCAGAGCAGTTGCTTCAGTTATATCAAGCACAATTACGATCGTGCATGGATTACTGCTGCCACCTCTGGAATAAATCAACTAAACACCAACTGGCCGCTATGGATTCGGTGCAAAAACGTGCAAAGAAGATAATTTGTAACCCGCAATTGATTGAAGCTAAGCATTAGCAACCCTGTCTGTCGGTTTTCTACAGGTTGCATTTCGAAGAGTTTGTGAATCAGTTGTATGACCTTATTCCTCCGGCCCCTTTCAGCTATCCGCATCTTTGGTTAAATTTTTATAATGTGCGGCTACGGAATGGAACACGTTACCTGCAAATGTGTTCCCTGATCATTATAATCTGGACGCCTTAAAACTAGTGTAAATAGTCTTTACCTAGACAGGCTAACTCCATTTTTGGCCGCTTCCTTACTTACCACCAGATGAGTAGGCGTGGTCAATTGCCTGGAAGAAGTAATTAAAAAAATTCAAGACTGCGAGCTCAAATACACATGCCAAGCATGGAGATCATGGCAAATCAGTTTAGAACTAAAATGGTCCCGTACTGCTTTCTTCCACGCACTCTTGGCCTGTAGAATGACCCAGTGGGGACAACATTGATTTCTTTTGGTTTGTGAAGGTTGGTCATACGATAGGGAATCAGGCAAGCGGGTCACCTGATTGAAAGTGGTCACCGCTGCCTATAGGCAACCCCTGGTACTGCAAATGTCGAACCATCAGACGACTGGCACCTTAGTATTAAAAAATATGCACAAGTACACCTACATGTTCTTTGATATTATAGCTTGACCGTAAATCCTCATAATGCCGGAACTTTTTGCCTGCGTCACTGTTCCTCGAAAAATATAACATCATCAACCGAGCGTTGCCTCCGTCGTCGTCCATCAGTTGAGATGAGATCAAATGCAAGAGAAATAAAATAAGTATTTTAATTAAAGCCGAAATACTTAACAATTATTTTTGGAGGGGGACGGAACTGTCCGTAAGCGTGAATAAAGATTGCTTGCTTGGACAAATTTATACAGCGCTATCTAACGCCAAAGTAAACACAGCTTGTGTAAATACATACATTGTTATACATACAACACCCAGACTAGTACCACCCAGAATTAAAATTTATCATTTTAATAACTGCTCGGCTGGGAATCGAATCCGGGACCTCTGCGTGGCAGATTAACCAAATTAACTACTCAGATAAAATTGTCTGGTTTGTTTAAATATTATGTTAATTTAATATGTAGTGTAGATATCTGTATTGGGTTACCATAGTTTGAACGAGCATTGATATTGAGCTTAAGGTTTGCGAACTATTTACATTTAATGTAAATTGATACCAGACAGATAGATATGTATTTTTTATAAACATATACCTGCCCCATGGCCTGTCCCTGATCTAATATTTATCCTGGCAAGCAATAATGTTTGCAATGTTGTGTTCCGGTTTGAATAAGAACCTTCTCAGTGTAATAGTCATGACATATAATATAATTTTAGCTGCGCATCCCATTTGATCCCGTAATTGATTTATGTATTAACATAAAATAAAACATGTTGGCGTCAATATCTTGGTTGTGCTCTTGCGCACGAGGACCCGGGGTTCGTTTTGACCTTGATCCAGGATTTGGTACAACAGGCAGTTATAGAAGACCGACTTCCAACTACCCTTCGTGGTCAGATCCTCCTGTTAACAGGGATAGGGGAATCTGATGAGTTTCGATTATAATTACTCATTTAGTCGCTTGAATGTGAAGGTTTTATCATGTTTTCCCACACCGTAAGAATATCACTTCGTATTCAACTAATGACACACTGAAAAGAGTCATTGGTACATTGCGACAGAGTGATTCGAACCCGGTACCTCTCGTTTACGAGTCGAATACCTTACTACTAGTAACAACTAGACTACCGGCGCTCGGGGCCAGTTGTATAATAATTATCTAGAATTAAGTTATTTGTTGTTTCATTGAGGAATCCCCTAGATGTCCCAAAACAAAAGATAATGATCGTTTTATATTCATATTCTATTAAACCAAAGTAGTCGAGTGTTTCATGTTTATTTGTTTTATAAGTCGCCTGAATCTGCATGTGTGCTTCGGGTGTGCTGCATGTGTACTCGGTACCTCGGTGATACCGTACCAACTTAGGAGTCGGTCTACAGTATAATTTAAAAAAATGGACTGTCTAAAATGACAAAATAGGCATTTCAAATCGGAATAATGCTTATAGAACTGCAAATAAACTCCGATTAATCACAGCTTTCTCTACCATTACGTTAGTGATCAAATACAGACGTATAGGCGGTGAAGTTTACAAAATAACTGAAGTAATTATTGTTAAAGACAGCACTGGTGACCGCATACCAATTGTCAGTTATGTAGGGTTGCGAACTTTTTTTAAACCGAATATAGTATTGCTGGATTCAGTAGTTATAAAAATTATATTGTATTTTAAATAAAATATATTTCTTAGGTGATGAGTAATCTTAAGGAACGCTTTATAATTATGAATTCAATCTAATTCTAAATTATAAACCACCATTAACTCAGATTTTATGAAAAGTATCAGTAAGTACTCGTAATTAGCTGGTACAAGATGGTGTTTAAATGAGTTATTTGAGAATTTATTTGAGATTAATGTGAAAATTTCTGATTTGTTAAAATTAAAATTCAGGACGCATTTCGTTTTACGGTATGTGATACTGATAAGTGACTTTGCTGATAAAATATGGTAGTTTCGCCTACTATATTAAATTTTAAAAATAATAGTAGGTGGAGACCGTAAACAGTAAGATACTATATATATTAGGGTTGGCAACCCTAGTGTAATGTGGGTTTAAGGATGCGTTACGATGTGTTTTCAAATGTACCGGTAACAGAATTTTAAGGATTTGTGTCTAGCAGAGTACACAATATAGGTAAGAGGTCTTCAATTTCAAGAGGTGTCTATGAGCTCTCAGAAATGGACAACGCATTGGTGCCCTTGGTTTGCTGATGTCAATCGTCCAGGTGGCGGTGATTACTTTCCATCAGGTGGACGACAGTTGCCGCTTCCTATCAGATGTGCTGTGAGCAGTAGTAAAACCAAGCAAACCACAGCAAACTAAGTGTACGGCAAACGGGCTTAATTAAGTATCGCTGTTCCGAGAAATAGAGTGTGAGTTGTAATGTAGTCGCTTACAATCTTGTTTATGTAGGAAATGAGTGTTTGGCAGTTGAATTGAGGAATGTTAAAGACCTAGTTAGTTTCTAATTACAAAATATTAATTCGCAGTACTCCGGTGCAGTGTGGCGATTAGCGTTGGAAATTGTGACATTTTGTTTTTTTTCGAGACTTTGTATCTCTCCTATAAAATAGGTACATGTTATTTTCGAGAAACACAACCATACACTTACTTATAATACATGCTTTATACTGTGTATTTTTCATATTTATCGATCAAAGGGAATAAATCTTGCTTATCAATATTCATTGAACAGTAATGTACTTTACGTAAACGAATAAATATCTCAGTTGACATAAAATAAACATAGTTGGTGTAAATTATAGAAAAAATAATCTAGTCTATAATTCAATGTCACTATCACTGGCAAGTTTTACGTAAAAGTTTTATGTACTCAACATCATTATAAATTTACTCTCAAAATACCATCTTATTATAATATAATACCAAATGCGAAAAATACTTCGAGAAACTTCAAAATTCCACCGAAGATCCGCTTTATCCGCTTATCCGAAGAAAAGTTTATGTATTTCATTAAAAGATATAGGAGCGTTTGAAATATACATGAATTTTACATGGTGAGTTGACAGGTTGGGCAAAGCTAAATATTCCTTACTTGTGATCCAATGAGGCTACGCGAAGTTTCCCCTGCGTTGTAGAAGGCTAAAGTAAGAACTTGTAACCATACAATAATACCTTTTATTTATTTGGCAATTGGATGCAATATAGAGCGAGCAGGTTTTGAGCAGTTTGTGTTAAGCTAGGTTACTTGCTTAAAGAGGCACACGGACAGACAGTGCAACTGATGGAAAATGGCCACCGTCGTCCAGGACATCTGCAACTCAAAGAGACGCGGATGCGACGCCGGCCTTTGAAGTACCTGTGTCTACAGACCACATGCCTATGCCGTGTGCGACCCAAGAAGCGATGGATTGACATCGCTGAGTCGAATGCCAGAACCAACGGCTTACGACGATAGGATGCCGAAGACCGGGCGAAGTGGGGAAGAATGAGTAGGAAAGCGGACCCTGGCAGAGGCCGGGATAAGTGCTAAGATGATGATGATGATGATGATTGACGTCCCTAGCTGTTGCAGATTGCAAACAAACATACCTACATACACCTACCTACTACAGGCCGTGTGGTGTCCGGCAGAGTAGAATAGCACCAACCCCTTACACTCGCGGGTGTCGTACAAGGCGACTAATGTTTTCGAGGCAAAAGATCAAGAGTCTCCGTAGTCTGGAAAATGGGCAGCAGCATTTTCCATTGTTATATTTAAACACTGAGATCTCCAACCCGCCTGCCAAGCGTGGAGATTATGGCAATAATCTCCCCTTTCGTGGGAGAGGCCCTAAGTCCGGCAGTGGACTGTTACGGGCTGTGATGTGATACCTACATAACGCTACGCCTATTCCCAGTAAGCGTAGTCAGAGACTCGTTCCACTCACTATGGCCTCGACAAATTGTTGAATAATTTTGCAGATTGTTTGTGTACAAATACAAGATAATTTGAATGACACTGTGGGTGACAGATCACTGGAATGTTTTGACGAAGAAATTTAAATAATATCAGATGACGGCGAGGTGTTTGTTCACTCGTGGCAATGAACAATGCTCTTTATAAAGAAACTGGGTAGTGTTTCCCGACCACTTCGTATGCGGTGTATGCCTTTATTTATACAATACACTGTATATATATATCTGTGCGAAAACATTCGTAAGTATGAGTAATTCGGATTTGTAATTAAAAAGTTATTTTAATTTGTAATTAAAAAGTTATTTAATTATATTTATAGTTATTTTTATTATGAAGTTGCCATTTTTCGCCCGGTATACATTTGCACTTCCTTTTATTTATAAAATTTATTTACGACTTAAACATTATATACCTATTAAGAACATAGAATTACGTATTAAAAACTACCTACCTATAAAAACCTTACACTAAATTACTTAAATAGGTTAAAAATTTGCTCCAGTTTCCATGAATGGCGATGCTTAGGTATGCACTATCTCAAATAGAGACCAGCATTCTGATCATTACCTGCCAATTTCGACCATCATGTATATAGGGAATGTGCGCCCACGGCCCAAGAGTTTCCACGCCAAATGGCGCAAATATGTGGTCGCCACCGACATGCGTATTTGCACCGCTTGGCGTTTTCAGTACAGACGGCACCGGCCCCTGCTTGACACGCGGTGACTGGAAGATCATCCCAGACTAAGGGCCGTCCCAGTTTCTGGGGCATGAGTGTCATTTCGTCGGGCGTTTGCCACCGCTAGTGCTCACGCGGAGCTAGAACCCAAAGATTTAGCCTGCGATGGTGATTAAAGCAGGCATGTGGCAAACACCCGACGGGTGACATCATATATATGGCCGTAAATATGGTCTTTGTGTATAAGATTCGTCGGCTTTTCGGAATATTGCTACAGAACATAATATGCAATAGGTGACGCCTTTTATACGGGTCGTGCGAATATCCCTCATGCCATGTGGAGGAAAGTCGCGAAGTACTTGTGTCTAAAATCGAGAGTACTTTATCTTGAATCTCCGATTGGGGACGACTAAATCTAGTCTAATTTAACCCCACTAAGACACAAGTATGCGCGTTCACCGCCAAGAAAACTCCATTTGTTGTTGCTCCACAGTTCCAGGATACACCGCTTGCCATCTCTAAGAGCATACATATTCTAGGTGTCGACATCTCCAGTGACGTCCAATTTCGCAGTCATTTGGAAGAAAAGGTCAAGCTCGCATCTAAAAAGCTGGGTGTGCTTAACAGATCAAAGCAATTCTTTACGCCGGGGCAACGACTTCAACTATACAAGGCTCAAGTCAGACCCCATTTGGAGTATTGCTCCCATCTATGGGCGGGAGCACCGGCATATCAGCTTGGTCCTTGTGACTCGATCCAAAAGCGCGCTGTGAGAATTGTCGTTAAAACCATGCTCACAAGTGGTATTGAGCCGCTGAGCCAGCGGAGGGATTTCTCCTCCCTTTGTGTGTTCTACCGCTTGTACAACGGTGTTTGTTCTGAAGAACTGTTTGACATGATGCCTACAGCTACATTCTATCATCGCCTTTTTCACGTAAACCTTGAGCCGATCTTCACTCTCCAGCGGGCATAAACGGTGGCTTCACAGCCACATTTTCGAATCAAATCCTAGCTGGATCGGCTGGAAATCTTCCATTTGCCTGCGCATTTAGCGCAGAAACCGCATTACTGGGGGCGTCTGGTAACTCAAGGTCTGCTGGAGGTTGAGGGTGCTTACTGTGGGGGCCGGCCAACGTCTCGGGCGTGTCGGGAGCAAAAGTATCATTAGAAAAAAGGATACGCGTTGCCCCTTTGATATCTCCATAGTTAATTTTATTTTCTATATGTTGAAGAATATCCTGATTTGGTGTAAAACGTGTATTTGTGTTGGAACTAGGTCCAGTATATTTAATATGCAGCATATGGTATGGAAAGGTGAGAAGATGCTCCCAGCTCTCTTTGTCATTCTTGGCTGTAGCCCTTTCAAGGGCTACAACATCTTGTGCAAGGGCTTGGGCTGCAGCAATCCTCGTCCCTCGGGTTATATTTTTCAAAATCTGTTTAATATTTTTAAGTCGACCGAAGTTCATAATTCACAATTATTTATTTGATATAAACATGGTCTTACAGAGGTGGAGTTATTTGTAAATATTTACAATTACGTTTATTTAGCCTGTCAGAATTACAGCATGCAAATTATATCACAAATTTTTATACAACTTATTGTCAGTGAACTCTTTAATTGTATAAAAGGCTTGTACACAAAGCCAGTTCTTTAATTTTTTCCTTTCAATGTGTCATTTAACAATTTAAAATAGTACGGTAATTTATTATTAATTTTTATACACATAACTTAACAACTTTTGTTAATTTGTGAATTTCCTTTTGGCCTTGGAGACAATATTTATATAATATAATAATTTTTATATCTAACTAGTTGACCCGGCGCGACTTCGTTCGAGTAGCGTTCTAACCCTACACCAGCCTACCCCTTGTTCTACCCTACCCTACACCTTCCCTACAACTACTTACCCTTTTTTCTTGTTTACTCGTATAAACCTTCAGTCACCTGAATGTGCAGGATTCATGAGGATGTTTTCCCTCGCCAAATGAGATCATTTGGAAACAACAATTGTATATTTGTTTAAAAAAAAAGTATAAAAAGTATCCTATGTCCGTCTCCTGGTTTTAAGCTACCTACCTCCCTACCAATTTTCAGCCAAAGCGGTTCAGCCGTTCTTTAGTTATAAAAAGTGTAACTAACACGACTTTCTTTTATATATATATATAGATACTTATATTGTTGACAAATTGTTGTAAAGTTGTCAAGCAGTGACGAACCACAGATCGATTTGGCGAATTTTTGGAGAAAAATTTGGCTGTGATAAATTTGAAATTGATTGACGGCTAGGAAAAAGACTGATGTCTGGGAATTTGAAGTTTGAGAGTCAAAATGTAAAAGGATTTTAAATATTATTTTACGAAATGAATATTACTTGGAGAGAGTTATCCCAGCCTTCGAACTAAAAAGTGGATTAGTATTAAAACCCTGATGATGCTCCTTTTTAAGAAGTCAATTAATACAAGTGACCGGTTACCAAAAAAATGCACATGGAATCAATATTTCTCTCTGAAATTCTCAAACTAACATAGTCGACTAGTCAGGTTGCAAACAGTACTTTTCGGTTTGCTTTAACGAAATCCAAGAGAATTCAGTGATCCTGCCTGGACTAAGGTTATGTGGAGTAGACTCTTTTGGAACTTTTGTGCTTTACTTAGACAATTTTTTAAATTCACTATACGTAGCAAGTTTCCGGACTGAAAAAATTAGAACCCATTACCCTGAATCTTTGTGTTTTCTTTATTAACAGAACCTGGCACTGTCCGTGGGGTAGTGTTACGTTACAATATCACTTGTCAAAAATAATCGAATAGTCATTCTGACACATCTGACACAGTCCGGCAAAGTCAGACAAAGGTCCGGCACCGCATCCGTTCCCCTTAGGTTACAAATGTCCTGAACGACGATAGCCACTTTCCATCAGATGTAAAGTGACTACCATCAGTGACAGTGACAGTACGTCCGTGTGCCTCTGTCTATACTAATATTATAAAGAGGAAAGGTTTGATTTTTTGTTTGTTTGTTTTGTTTGTTTGTTTGTTTGTATTGAATAGGCTTCGAAACTACTGGACTGATTTCAAAAATTCTTTCACCGTTGGGAAGCTACACTATCCCCGGGTGACAAAGGCTATATACCCTGCCAGTAGGCTGCTAGTAGGCAATAAAAAGAAATCGTTATTTTATAGCCAGGTTTTTGACCGCTCGTCTCACTAGAGGACATGCTTATCTAAAAATAAATAATATAAATCTACTAGACAAACTCCTAAAAGAAACTCGATCAAACTAGTTTTTAACGTCTTCTTCTTATCGAGTCGATAAAAAGAAGAGAGTCGATAAGAATGAGACCTATTTTAAAAACCTATTGGTGAAACAAATAGACGTCGGTCGCCTGTTTTGTCACAGACAAACAGACCAAAATATAGGTAGGTACCGAGCCATAAAATCCTTCGTGCACGGTGGTACAAACATCTTGTGACTCTTATACGTCATACAATTTTTATTTTTTTATTCATTTATTTCAGGCAACTGAGGCCCATATCTATAAATACACACACAACATAAATACAAAATAAACTGATACAAAATACAGACTAAAATAAAAACTATACCTAAATACAAAATAATATAAAATACAATATCCACTTACATAAAATTGTATACAATAGACACTTACACTTATAAGTAGGTACTTAAGTTGTGAACGTAGATAGCACCCGTAAAAATTAAACCAAAAAACTATACCTAAGAATCATCTTCCCTTGACGACGAAAGCCTATATGAAAAAAGAAGTTAAATTATATAGGTACTGTATTATTTAGAGATTGAAGATATCGGAACAAACGTATTTCGCGGAAACCAGGCGTGTCGGACTGACATTTTAAATGCTGACATAACTTTTACGTAAGCATGCAACGTTTTTATTGCAAATGTAGGTGATGTGTATCATAACTAGATCAATGGCTTTGCTGCATGGAAGGAAGTTGTAGACAATCACCTACTTTAAAATCGGTGCTGTATATGTGTGCTTCTTAGTTTCGTGAATGCTAAATGTACATTCTGTGATACAAAATATAGTTAATAGTTTCGTTTTGTTTCTTTACTCGTGTCGTGTGTGACGTCATTACCTCTGCTTGAATTTACAAATTTATAACAGAGATTTACACAAGAAAACGAAATTCCGCGCAAGGGCGATCTTATCGCTTTTAGCGATCTCTTCCAGACAACTGGATTCTAGATTATAATTTTCAAAACCCCACAATTCCTGATTTAAATGTGTGAGCAAAATTTTGCGAGCAAAGTTAGTTTGAAATATTTGCTATAGGTAAAATGAAGGCACTAATACACTGAAGATATTTTTAATTATCAGTTTATTGATTATGTTTTAATATACACTACTGATGTCCGGTGGCGTCCACTACTGCAAACAGTTTGTAGGTATCTACAAATTATTATCTTACTAAGGACTTACATTGTAGGGACGAACCAGCTTATACCTCCGTAGACCAAAACATCCAAACAGACCACTTACTTATATCAGGAAAAATATCCCGCAGGAGGCCAAGGAAGCGATACGTTAAATTGCTGACTTTAGTTCATTATCATCATCATCCGAGCAGCCAATCCCGGCTTCTGCCAGGGTCCGCTTTTCTACTGTGTTTACTCAACTTTACCCTATCTTCGGCATCCTCACGTCGTAATCCGTTGGATCTCGCGTCCGACACGGCGATGTCAATCCATCGCTTCTTGTTCAAAGTTGCTGACTTTAGTTCTGCTACGAATATCATAATTTCTGTACCCAGGAAATAGTGTAACGTCCTATATCTTCAGTAAAGAAGGACACACGTGTAATCGCCCACCCCCACAATAGTCATGGAGCACCGATATCTGACAAAAGTTTGTAATTGATATCGAATAGTCGCGTTCGGCTTATCGGGAGGGCGAGGACTCACTGCTAGCGATCTATTTTAGGTAATTACTGGTAAGGTAAGTTCCTGTGTTAACAGGAACACGGAGGTCAAAATTCAATAATGCAAAAATTCCAAATTTCTTTATTGATTAGGACATTGAATATCTCTTTCAATCGTCAAAAAGGAGGGGGGTAGGAAAGTAGGAAGGAAACACACAGTGACACGCTGACCGCCCTATGGCCGTAGATAAACGTATCCCACGCCAACCACGACCGAACCGTGCTTGACAATGCCAGGCAGAGCCGGAACGCGTTCGATATATTATATAGGTATGTCTAGTATAATTAAGAAAAAACACCTAAAACTACAGCAAGAGTAAGCCAGTCCACCAAGGCAGCACCCGTTCACGAGTATAACGCAGGGCCCAGCCATCGTCCAATTCAACCATATTTGAGGGAAAAGAGCGACCCGGCCCCCACGCCACCGCCAGACAGACTTTTAAGTGAGCGTGCATCACACATGCTGCATGTGATAGGTAGTCGCTCCCACCCTACTCTATCCTATCCCAACCCTATCGCTACCTTACCCCTACCCTATCCTACCATTGCCTTAACCCTACCCTACCACTACCTTACCCCTACCCTACCACTATCTTACCCCGACCCTACCACTATCTTACCCCTACCCCACCCTATACTACCTTACCGCTATCTTACTCCTACCCTACCTCTACTCTAACTACTACCCTACCCCTACCCTAGCGCAGACAGGAGACACCATGTGTGGGAGAGGAAGGAAAATTAACAAAGTCAAACAAGCATCATCAATATTACCGCCCATAACAGTCCACTGCAGGACTTGGGCCTCTTCCACGAAAGGGGAGGTTATTGCCATAATCTCCACGCTGGGCAGGCGGGTTATGTGATAAATATAACTATGGAAAACTATGCTGCCCATTTTCTAGTCTACAGAGACTCTAGGTCTTTTGCCTCGGAACATTAGTCACCTTATACGACACCCACGAGTGTAAGGGGTTGATGCTGTTGTACCCTGCCGGACACCAGACGGCAGTCGCTCCACTGTATTTACATGATCTTCCAAATCCTGGATCATGGTCAAGGCGGACCACGGGCCCTCGTGAGCGAGAGCACAACCGGGATATTGACGCCAAAATGACACTAGGTAGTTACGATAGGTGTGAGTTATCGTCGTCACCAGTTATTGGAGACGCCCGTGGTTTGGAGGATTTATAACAATAAATATCCCCTACCTCCTCCACATAATTTTCATTTCGAGATTTGATAGGTCTAATACCTACGCTGTTCCTCATTGACACGAAGCAAACGTACCTATTTGGTCTGGTAAGCTGTGTGTGGTATTTTTGTTGCTTATCTGACTGATTTGTATCTTTTTCTCTTTCTAGACCGAGGAACTTTTCGATCTGGTGCCAACAGCACAATTCCGCCATCGCACCACCCGCCGTGGGCTGGGTACTCATCCACACTACGTAGACCCTCTGTTGGTAACCACGCGAAGGTTCGAAAGAACGTTTCTCGCTCGTACGATTCGGATGTGGAATGAGCTCCCAGCCACAGTGTTTCCTTTGGACTATGACATGGGATCGTTCAAGAGGTATATTAGAGGTCTCTTCAGAGGCGGGCAACGCATTGGTGACTCCCCTGGTGTTGCTGATGTCCATAGGCGGCGGTAACCACTTTCCATCAGGTGGCCCACATGCCTGTTTGTCTGCCGGATAACATAAAAAAAAAGAAAAAAAAGACAAGGGTTGCCTGGAAGAGATCGCTTGTAGCGATAAGGCCGCCTTTGCCCACAATGTTTAAATATACCTCTTAAATGTTCTTTCCTGTAATTTTGTGTGCAATAAAGGGTTAATCTATCTATCTATCTATATGTGATGCCAGCAACACGGAACTGATTCTCTACGTGGCCGAACCGCAAGCACAGAATATTAGCAGGTGTCATACATTTGCATTCTTAGTGACGGGTATGTTATTCTGTCCAGTCCTGTTCAAATTTGAACTGTAGACTTTGCCTTCTGCATATAAACTTTGTGCCTAATACATCCATCGGCTGCTTACAACGACACCCTTTATGTGTAACTTTGATTGCATGGATCAAAAGTTGATCAATTGTTGTCGATAATATTCGAAAAAGAAAAAATAATTTTTGGGGCGCCTCGTTTATACAAAGTTATGTTATGTTAATGTCCCGGTTGCGCTCTCGAGGGCGAGGGCCCGGGGTCCGCCTTGACCATGGTCCAGGATTTGGTGATTAAGTAATTACAGTGGAACGACTACCATCTGACCTCCGTGACCCTGCTACCAGGGGAACCTGTCCAGATTGGATCATGTTACAAATTCAGTTTCCTGAATTTGCGGGTTTCATCACGATTCCCTTACCGTAAGAGCATCGGTTAGAATTCAACTAATTCTTTGTACTAAGTTATAAGGGAGTTAAAGTAGCCGTGACAAAATAAACTTATCTTGTCTTGGGGGTACTTAATGCTTTAGCCCTCTAGCAGTCGCCCTCCGCCTCCCAACCCCGCAAACAGCCACTACAAGGCCGCCAGGCACACGCAGGTGTCTCATAAAACGCCAGGGGACAGAAACTTCAGAAACTTTCCTTATTCGCGAGCAAGTTTGCTCATTACATCCCATATTATTGATTGTCTTCAACGTATTTATATGAAAACTTGAGATTATGTGCCGGTCCGGAATTTGGCCGTTTGATCGCGGCATTGTTCTCACAATGGGTCCGAATTGTATTGGAAATATTGGGGTTAGATTGTGTAGGTGTGCTGGATTGTTTAGGTAAAGACGGAGATTCTTAAGTTGGGTTGCTGTGTTGATTTGATATCCAGCTGGCTTTATAAACGAACTGACAGTCCCCCGCGGTTTTCACCCGCGCACAGTTCGGATCTCTGTATTGTATGTAGCATTTTCATTAATGTTCCACAAACGCTTATCGCAATAATATTCTTTCGCAATGTAGCTCATTGATGAGACGTTCGTCGCAATACTATTCATTCGATCTATATTGTATAGCATTTTCGTCCTTGTGCACAAACGTTCGTCGCACAGACTTGATTTTTATAAATAATTCGTCGAAGCATCGTTCCATCGAACTACCGATAATCGATCATTTGTACTTCGAACCAAGGTTACGGACTCGTAAACTGATTCAACTGTCCCGCGGGACCATATTATTTTTCGGATCAAAAGAAGCCAAAGTCACTCGGGAATAATGTATCTTTTTATTAATGAAAGAGTTTTAAAAATCGGTGCAGTAATTTCGGAGATTATACCCCAAAATACAAACTCAAAAATTACGCCTGAGCTGGTTTGGTCACGTGTTGCGTATAGCCTCAGGGATACGTAGGAAAGAGGTACCTTAACCTGCCGGTGTCAGGAAAGAGGCCCCGTGGGCGACCCAAGAAGCGATGGATTGATGTCGCTGAGTCGGATGCGAGAGCCCACGGCTTACGACGCGAGAATGCCGAAGACCGGACGAAGTGGAGAAGAATGGGTAGGAAAACGGACCCTGGCAGAAGCTTACCACTAAGGTGACAAACAAGCTTACGGCCTGCCTAATGGTAAGCAGTCACCGCAGGCTATGGAAGTTTGCAATACCAAGGGCATCACCTACGCGTTGCCGACCCCGTAAAAACCTTTTTACCCCTTTCTTGAAGAACTCCATGTTGTTCTCTCCAGGGAAAACCTCTCCAGGTAGTTCATTCCACAACTTAGAGTTTGATCATATAGCGACTGATCCTAGTTGTCCTGCTGTTAATACTAACATGTCGTTACATTGAGCTTTGAATCAATATTTATGGCAAACAATCGTTCGGCCCACCTTATGGTAGCCAGTTACTGAATCCTAATTTGTAGGTTGAGTTGCTCGTTAAAACTTTTAGCACCCTAAGTCTAGGAAATCGTTTTCAATACAATTAATAGCTCTTCAAGAATGTTAGCCATATCAAAATTATTTCAAATTATGGTCTAAATTCTTTGAGCGGAAATACAGGGCCTCGAGTCCGCGAATTTTCGTCTCAATTGAATTGTAATTGGACCGCAAAAATGCGTAAAACTACGGTTCCAAAGGGAACGGCTCCGGAACGTAAACACCGGATTTACGCGGGCCAAGTTGCAGGCAAAAGCTAGTAGTAAATATCGAGATGTCTAGATTATATTATGTAATACCGCCGCCTATAGACATCACCAACACCAGGGGCGCTACCAATGCGTTGCCCGCCTCTGATATATATCTTGAACGATCCCAAGTCATAGTCCTGACGACCTGAGTGGTTCAATGGTCTGCCACGCAAGAGGTCCCGAATTCGATTCCCGGCCGGGCAGAAATTGAAATGATTAATTTTAATTTCTGTTACGGGTCTGGGTGTTCTATATCAGTTATCTAGCACCCATAGTACAAGCTTTGCTTATTTTGAGGCTAGATGGCACTGTGTGAATTTGTCCACGATTATTTATTACTAGCGGCCCGCCCCGGCTTCGCACGGGTAGTAAACCTTAACAAATTATACACCTGAACCCTCGTCATGAATCACGTTGTCTAAAACCGCACTATGTAGTTTGTGTGTGAATACCGCATGAAAATCCGTTCAGTAGTTCTTGAGTTTATCGCGAACAGACTGACAGTAAGACACGGCGTGGGACTTCGTTTTCTACACTAATATTATAAAGAGGAAAGATTTGTACCTATTTTTGTATGTTTGTATGTTTGTAATGAATAGGCTCAAAAAGTACTTGGCCGATTTAAAAAATTCTTTCACCAATAGAATGCTACATTCTTCCAATTCGACATAGGCTACATTTCATTTTGAAAAAAATTAGGGATCCTTGTTAAAATTTGAACAATGTAACCGAAGGTGTAGAAAAATGAGTCTTAAAATGTCTTTCGTCGAATGCGCTGCCGAAACTATTAGCGATAGAACAAAATAATGTACAACAATATTGAAGAACATCATAATGTCTACAAAAAACTCCGCGGTAGCATATGTCCAACTATTGTAGTTATGTCACTACAACAACTTTTTTCATTTTAAACATTAATGAAAATGCTAACCAAATTCAAACCATGCTATTTATGTGTTTACATTAATCCTTATCCAAATAAATTATTTTATGGTCAAGACCATTTAACTACCTATAAAAAAGTTTTTAAATTATTTAAATTGGACTTTCCATTCAAAAGATATTACGAATTAAAAAATTCAAACAGTAAACAAAACCGCCATAGCGCCGTGGCCGTTGTTTGCGATGCAGTCTGAAAAGCGCGCCGGGCATCGCGGCGGGCGGGGTGGAGGGGGCACTGAAATACAGGAGTGGGGCGTGCACGTCTGTAAGATAGGTAGCCGCGCGGCTCAATCCCGATCTAGGCAGCACGGGGTACGTACGGGAGGGGAGTCAATGTCAAGAAATACGGCCGTCAGGAGCCGGGTCGCCCCCTTCCCTCTAAAATGGTTGAGGAGACGGTTGGAACTTTTGTGATCGTAATATGGTGTCCTGTTTGTAACGGGACACTACTCAGTACATACTTAAGTATAATATAATTACTTCATATTATACTAGCGGCCCGCCCCGGCTTCGCACGGGTAGTAAACCTTAACAAATTATACACCTCGGAGACTCTTGATCTTTTGCCTCGAAAACATTAGTCGCCTTGTACGACACCCATGAGTGTAAGGGATTGGTGCTATTCTACTCTGACGGACACCACACGGCCAATTGTGTCTAGCATAGTACAATATAGGTAAGGTTCAAGAGGTGTATATGAGGTCTCAGAAGTGGACAACGCATTGGTGCCCTTGGTTTGCTTATGTCAATGGTCCAGGCGGCGGTGATCACTTTCCATCAGGTGGACGACAGTTGCCGCTTCCTATCAGATGTGCTGTAAGCAGCAGTGAAACTAAGCAAACCAAGTGTACGGCAAACGGGCTTAATTAAGTATCGCTGTTCCGAGAAATAGAGTGTGAGTTGTAATGTAGTCGCTTACAATCTTGTTTATGTAGGAAATGAGTGTTTGGCAGTTGAATTGAGGAATGTTAAAGACCTAGTTAGTTTCTAATTACAAAATATTAATTCGCAGTACTCCGGTGTAGTGTGGCGATTAGCGTTGAAAATTGTGACATTTAGTTTTTTTTCGAGACTTTGTATCTTTCTTATAAAATAGGTACATGTAATTTTCGAGAAACACAACCATACACTTACTTATAATACTTGTTTTATACTGTGTATTTTTCATATTTATCGATCAAAGGGAATAAATCTTGCTTATCAATATTCATTGAACAGTAATGTACTTTAGGTAAACGAATAAATATCTCGGTTGACACAAAATAAACATAGTTGGTGTAAATTATAGAAAAAATAATCTAGTCTATAATTCAATGTCACTATCACTGGCAAGTTTTATGTACTCAACATCATTATAAATTTACTCTCAAAATACCATCTTACTATAATATAATACAGAATGCAAAAAATACTTCGAGAAACTTCAAAATTCCTCCGAAGATCCGCTTTATCCGCTTATCCGAAGAAAAGTTTATGTATTTCATTAAAAGATATAGGAGCGTTTGAAATATACAGGAATTTTACATGGTGAGTTGACAGGTTGGGCAATGCTAAATATTCCTTACTTGTGATCCAATGAGGCTACGCGAAGTTTCCCCTGCGTTGTAGAAGGCTAAAGTGAGAACTTGTAACCAGTACAATAATACCTATTACCTAATAATACCTACTAATTGTTTATTCGGCAATTGGATGCAATAAATAGCGAGCAGGTTTTGAGCAGTTTGTGTTAAGCTTGGTTAATTGCTTAAAGAGGCACACGGAGAGAGGGTGCACCTGATGGAAAATGGTCATCGTCGTCCAGGACATCTGCAACCCAAAGGGAAGCAGATGCGGCGCCGGCCTTTGAAGTACCTGTGTCTACAGACCACATGCCTATGTCGTGGGCGACCCAAGAAGCGATGGATTGACATCGCTGAGTCGAATGCGAGAACCAACGGCTTACGACGATAGGATGCCGAAGACCGGGCGAAGTGGGGAAGAATGAGTAGGAAAGCGGACCCTGGCAGAGGCCGGGATAAGTGCTAAGACGATGATGATGATGATGATGATTGACGTCCCTAGCTGTTGCAGATTGCAAACAAACATACCTACAAACACCTACCTACTACAGGCCGTGTGGTGTCCGGCAGAGTAGAATAGCACCAACCCCTTACACTCGCGGGTATCGTACAAGGCGACTAATGTTTTCGAGGCAAAATATCAAGAGTCTCCGTAGTCTGGAAAATGGGCAGCAGCATTTTCCATTGTTATATTTAAACACTGCGATCTCCAACCCGCCTGCCAAGCGTGGAGATTATGGCAATAACCTCCCCTTTCGTGGGAGAGGCCCTAAGTCCGGCAGTGGACTGTTACGGGCTGTGATGTGATACCTACATAACGCTATGCCTATTCCCAGTAAGCGTAGTCAGAGACTCGTTCCACTCACTACGGCCTCGACAAATTGTTGAATCATTTTGCAGATTATTTGTGTACAAATACAAGATCATTTGAATGACACTGTGGGTGACAGATCACTGGAATGTTTTGACGAAGAAATTTAAATAATATCAGATGACGGCGAGGTGTTTGTTCACTCGTGGCAATGAACAATGCTCTTTATAAAGAAACTGGGTAGTGTTTCCCGACCACTTCGTATGCGGTGTATGCCTTTATTTATACAATACACTGTATATATATCTGTGTGAAAACATTTGTAAGTATGAGTAATTCGGATTTGTAATTAAAAAGTTATTTTAATAGGGGTTTTATTATGAAGTTGCCATTTTTCACCCGGTATATATTTGCACTTCCTTTTATATTTATAAAATTTATTTACGACTTAAACATTATATACCTACTGTAACATATATTTCTCGACTGAGAAATATCAGTCAACGCATGGCTGTATGATGACTGATTCCCTTTGCCGAAATGTCAATTTTAGAAAACTAAACGCTGGTGTTGCTGACATAAAACTAATTTCCTGCAGAAATAAATAAACTAATAAATATTTTTATTATGGTTGATTCCATTTCATTATTTTCTTTTTATATTTTACATTCTATAACTGAAATGTTATAGAATGGATAATTGGTTTTATCTCAGAATCACCAAATTGGTCTTTGGTCTTTTTATTACAGGTTCCGATGGAGTTGAATCGGAATTACGTCAATTTATATTACATAAATTCGTTTCAGGTTGCCTGTAATCCTTTTATTTGGGTGGAACTTGGCCTTCACCTTGATTTGAATTGTTCGTTTCTAGCGTCACCGTTTGGCTGTATGATTTTTTAACCTTTCGCTGAATTTCGATAAAAGTTATAGCTTGACAACCCCAAGCCGTTTTTTTGTTATAGGTTTTATTTGCGAGTAGGTTAGGGCGGAGGCCGAGGAATAAAGCCCGGAGCACGCGGGTTCTCAGTCCTTTTGCCTGACCGAAGCCCCCACAGTTACTGGTGTCTTGTTAAAAATAAATACCTAGTGAATCTCGTAAGTGTTATCGGAGCCGCTAGATTTCATTGTTGTTTGTTTGCGCGGTGCTAATTCCTTAATATTTTCAGCAGAACCAGTCAGAATAGTGATAGATATTGTGGAAAATATTGTGTCCACGTGTTGTCGGCTACGTCCTGCCCGAAAGGCGGCCACGCACATGCGACTGCGCAGCACATGCTAGCCTGTCACCTTTTTAAACAAACGGGACACTGCGGTAGTTGGTGGTGAGAGTATTCCCACCGAATTTCCCACCCGACGTAGTACGCCTCCTACCGTCCCGCGCCCAGTTGCCTACGCCCGTCGCCAGTGGCCGCGACGCGTAGGAAGCTTTGGGACCCACCTCCAACAGGAGGTGCTTGGTACCAGCCCATAATTGGGGTTGGACAGCCGTCCGCTTGGAGCAGTTTTAGCCAGCTGCTTCAGGGGATGCTCCTGCTCGACTTTAGTCAAGACTCCTTGACTGGCAGCTGAGTGAATTTAAATATAAAATATTATAGACTCCTCGTATGCGTTATCGATCAAACCCTCTATGTAACCCTTGTATTAATATAATCTGTAATTTGATTATTTATAGCCGCTATAACCTAAGCACATTTTGTGTGTAATCAAACTCGATGCTAATAAAGCAGTGCTTTCAAATTCAAACACCATCTTTCATTCCGAGCCTCTAGGTTAAGCGCAACTTCACCCACTAAAAATATAAACATTACATGAGCAAAAATATAAACATTACATGCGTTGACTGATATTTCTCAGTCGAGAAATATATGTTTCATGTAATGTTTATATTTTTGCTCATGTAATGTTTATATTTTTAGTGGGTGAAGTTGCGCTTAACCTAGAGGCTCGGAATGAAAGATGGTGTTTGAATTTGAAAGCACTGCTTTATTAGCATCGAGTTTGATTACACACAAAATGTGCTTAGGTTATAGCGGCTATAAATAATCAAATTACAGATTATATTAATACAAGGGTTACATAGAGGGTTTGATCGATAACGCATACGAGGAGTCTATAATATTTTATATTTAAATTCACTCAGCTGCCAGTCAAGGAGTCTTGACTAAAGTCGAGCAGGAGCATCCCCTGAAGCAGCTGGCTAAAACTGCTCCAAGCGGACGGCTGTCCAACCCCAATTATGGGCTGGTACCAAGCACCTCCTGTTGGAGGTGGGTCCCAAAGCTTCCTACGCGTCGCGGCCACTGGCGACGGGCGTAGGCAACTGGGCGCGGGACGGTAGGAGGCGTGCCTCCTACACTACGTCGGGTGGGAAATTCGGTGGGAATACTCTCACCACCAACTACCGCAGTGTCCCGTTTGTTTAAAAAGGTGACAGGCTAGCATGTGCTGCGCAGTCGCATGTGCGTGGCCGCCTTTCGGGCAGGACGTAGCCGACAACACGTGGACACAATATTTTCCACAATATCTATCACTATTCTGACTGGTTCTGCTGAAAATATTAAGGAATTAGCACCGCGCAAACAAACAACAATGAAATCTAGCGGCTCCGATAACACTTACGAGATTCACTAGGTATTTATTTTTAACAAGACACCAGTAACTGTGGGGGCTTCGGTCAGGCAAAAGGACTGAGAACCCGCGTGCTCCGGGCTTTATTCCTCGGCCTCCGCCCTAACCTACTCGCAAATAAAACCTATAACAAAAAAACGGCTTGGGGTTGTCAAGCTATAACTTTTATCAAAATTCAGCGAAAGGTTAAAAAATCATACAGCCAAACGGTGACGCTAGAAACGAACAATTCAAATCAAGGTGAAGGCCAAGTTCCACCCAAATAAAAGGATTACAGGCAACCTGAAACGAATTTATGTAATATAAATTGACGTAATTCCGATTCAACTCCATCGGAACCTGTAATAAAAAGACCAAAGACCAATTTGGTGATTCTGAGATAAAACCAATTATCCATTCTATAACATTTCAGTTATAGAATGTAAAATATAAAAAGAAAATAATGAAATGGAATCAACCATAATAAAAATATTTATTAGTTTATTTATTTCTGCAGGAAATTAGTTTTATGTCAGCAACACCAGCGTTTAGTTTTCTAAAATTGACATTTCGGCAAAGGGAATCAGTCATCATACAGCCATGCGTTGACTGATATTTCTCAGTCGAGAAATATATGTTACACACCCCGCAAACCAGGAGAATTTTACGACGGAAGCAAGCTGAAAGAGGAAAATTCCAGCTCGCCCCCGAGCTTTAAACTCGAAAAAAAATAAGCAGAAAAACTTAAGAATCGGAGTTCTTAAAATTAAAGAAAAAGGCATATATTCCAAAGCCTAAAGCTAATACAGCACCTGTATAAAGCGCCATATAAATAAGGTTTAAATTACCAATTAACCAACAAAGGATTTATAGATTTAAAGTTCTAATCTAACATCTAAAATTATTTATTAAAGATACCGATAAAGGTAAGGTTACCCATACTGTGAGAGTAAAAGGCGTAAAGTAAAAATAATGTATCCCATTCTTTAAAAGGGTTTAATAAAGTTTAAGGTTACCTATTTACTGAGTAAATGGGCATAAAGTAAAAATAATATATCCCATACTGTAAAGGTACAGGCTAAACAGCATAAGTGTTGGTTATGTCCAACTAAACTAAAGAAAAGTAGGCTATGCCTAACTATTTAAAGTTAAATTATGTTCTAACAGTTAATACTATTAATTTAAAAAATATATATTTTAAAAGTGTACTAGTAGTGGTTGCTGACTACAAAATATCCATGTAAGTACAAAAAATTTATGCTATAAAAGATATATTATTTATTAGTAATAAATATAAAGTAGTAGTCTGCAACTTTAGATGGACTGGGCCAAGGGGAATCTGAGTCACTGCCCGCTCAGAATGGAACGTGTTGGCTTATTTAAATGTCACGATCCGCATTAGTGTAGGCTTGTTTATTACCTATGACACAGAACAACAAAATCTGAAGACTGCTGAAAGAAACTGTAATAAACAAAAATAATACTTATACATAAGGTATGTATGGTTTCGGTGGACCCTGTTGGAAACTGCATGATACACGCGGAACCTATACAAGAAGGCAAATACAATAGAGGAAAAGGAGGTCACCAATCCAGCTCACCAGAGTCACTGCCCGCTCTGCAAAAAATATGGTGTATTATGGCTTATTTTCGGTGTCACCAACCGCACCAGTGAAGGCTTATTTTTACTGGAGTGGATCCCATACCTAATCCAGGAAAAATTGTTACAATAGGTAAAAAGAAATAACCTTGTAGCCACCAAACAACTGACTAGTACAAACAATGCTTTTCATTCCGACAAACAAATCAAAAAAATCCAGCTCCCGGGACAGGTGTTCACAATCTTAAAATCTCTGCAGTCCAGGGGTTTGGTCGAGTCAGAGGAGTGTTGATATAGCAACATTAAGCCGCAACAGCATAGTACGTATACTATAAACTGTAGCATAACTGGCCGGAGCGTCAATAGGCTCGGACAGTATCAAGGTATACCGGTGCAGCGTCAACATCAGGCTGCAACGGCGTAGGTATAAATGACTGGCACGGCATCACGGGGCCGGAACAGCATGGGGTATCTGATGCAGCATCTACAGGCTGCACAGAGCAGGGAATACTGCCGCGGCAACACGGGGCCGGGTCAGCATGAATGTATACTGATGCAGCGTCACAGGCTGCAACAGAGCAGGGAAAACCGCCGCGGCAACACGAGGCCGGGACAGTTCATAAGGTAAACTGGTGCAGCGTCGTTGGCTGCAACAGCATTGAGGGTTACTGCCACGGCACACGGGGCCAGGTCAGCGTAATAAGTAGTATAAACTGGTGCAGCATCACTGGCTGCAACAGCATGAGGGTTACTGCCACGGCACACGGGGCCGGGTCAGCGTAATAAGTAGTATAAACTGGTGCAGCATCACTGGCTGCAACAGCATGAGGGTTACTGCCACGGCACACGGGGCCGGGTCAGCGTAATAAGTAGTATAAACTGGTGCAGCATCACTGGCTGCAACAGCATGAGGGTTACTGCCACGGCACACGGGGCCGGGTCAGCGTAATAAGTAGTATAAACTGGTGCAGCATCACTGGCTGCAACAGCATGAGGGTTACTGCCACGGCACACGGGGCCGGGTCAGCGTAATGAGTAGAATAAACTGGTGCAGCATCACTGGCTGCAACAGCATGAAGAGTTACTGCCACGGCACACGGGGCCGGGTCAGCTTAATAGGTACCATGGCACAGCACAGTAAATAAGGTTCAGTTTATGTTGGAGTGCAACATAACTGGTAAATATAATAGGTTACTGGTGCAGCGTCATATGGCTGCATCAGCATAAGGGTTACTGCCACGGCAACGAGGCCGAGACAGTGTAATAGGTATACTGGCACACATGGCACAGTATATAAAGGTTCAGCCGGTTGGAGTACAACCTAACTGTTAAAAGTGCTGGGTAAAGCAATAAAGTAAAAGTCCAGGAAGGTTATTGCTGGGTAACAGCAAAAATACAATTTCAGTGAATGTCAGGCCGTAACATTACTGTTAAAGGTAGATGCTGGGGACAGCAACAAAATGGTAAATTTCAGTAGATGTTAGGTGATAACATCACTGTTATGAAGTAGATGCTGGAGTGCAGCAACAAAAGGGTAAATATCAGTAGATGTTAGGTTATAACACCACTGTTATGAAGTAGATGCTGGAGTGCAGCAACAATAGGGTAAATTTCAGTAGATGTTAGGTTATAACATCACTGTTATGAAGTAGATGCTGGTGTGCAGCAACAAAAGGGTAAATTTCAGTAGATGTTAGGTGATAACATCACTGTTATGAAGTAGATGCTGGAGTGCAGCAACAAAAGGGTAAATATCAGTAGATGTTAGGTTATAACACCACTGTTATGAAGTAGATGCTGGAGTGCAGCAACAATAGGGTAAATTTCAGTAGATGTTAGGTTATAACATCACTGTTATGAAGTAGATGCTGGTGTGCAGCAACAAAAGGGTAAATTTCAGTAGATGTTAGGTGATAACATCACTGTTATGAAGTAGATGCTGGAGTGCAGCAACAAAAGGTAGACAAGTAAATGTTAGGGTGTAACACTACTGTTATAAAGTAGATGCTGGTATGCAGCAACAATAGGGATAAAATGAAAATATCTGTAAGAGTCTGCTTACAGTAAGTATAGTCTATAAAAATAATAAAAAACTTTTATTGGACCGCAAGCTGTAACATAGATGTAGATATGTGACTGGAACCACGTCGCACAACTTGGAACCTAAAAATAGAATCTAAAAAAAAAATTTGAGAAACCCTGAAATAAAAATTTAAAGCACCCTCAAGCAAAGCTGAAGATAGTGAAGGCCAAAAACGCTGAAATAAGTGCACAGCTGAAAATTATAAGCAAGGGCAATCACCTATAAGCTGTAGTTTAAAGTTGTAGTAGGTGAATATTATTTTAAAAGAAATCCAGCTGTAATTCCCAAAAGCAGTTGAAAGAAGTAAAGTTTTAAGTCATAAGGTTATAAGTAGGTATGCATGATCGATCAGTACAAAATTATCATAATTAAATTTTAGTGAAATGCAAATTTAAATTTAAAAAAATTTGCAATTAATCCAAAATTTATTCCATATTAAAAATATTCTTCCAACAATATGAAAAAAATGTAGGTATATATATATTACTGTCAACACAATATATTATGAGTCCAAGTTGGCTAGCGAGAAGCCAGTCTTAATATTAGATTTTAAGTTTTTTCAAGCGGGTTCCATACAACAACAGTACAAACAGTTACATACCTTGTAACAAGTATGTTTAAATAATAAAGTAAAAGTTAATGAGAGATAAGTTACTACCGGTCAATAAAACAAGTAGGTATAAATAACCAAATCAAGTTACTCAATGTGACTTGTTACATAGTATCTTGTAAAACATAGACCTATATAAAAAATGAGGTGTAGGTACATACCTAACTAAATTCTTAAAAGTCATTGTTACTTAGTGTTTCAATACTTATATGAAAATTTGTTCTGTGTTTATCATCACACTTATTAATAAAAATACTATGTATAAATAGTGTAATAAACTAAGTAGGTAAGAACTTACTTACTAAAGTTATAGTATCCATACTATGTATGGTGTACTACAAAACTAAAATAATAAAATTTGTTGCAACAAAATTGAACCTAAATTAAATGAAAACAAAACAATATATGAAAAATATTCAATTTTATTACAACAAAAGTGCCTTTGCCTTGACCCCCGTGTCAGTTACTTATGTTATTCTAGATAAATAACATTTAAAATATTCAAATAATTTGACTTCAGTCACTTACTGTGACTAAAATTGTTATACTTATTAGGTAAGTATGTATGTATGATGCAGCAAAGTAGATAATTTACTTGAATGAAGGAATCAATAATTAAAAAGTGAACTCATCACATAAGAATGTTTATAAGAGTTACACTAAAAAAAACTACTGCATCAAATGGAAATAAAAAAAAATTCTCCTCAACCAGTCAGAAAACTTAGCCATGGCATTGAGCCAAAAATAAATTGTTAAAATGTAGCAGAGCTACAATTATATATTACAAGTACTAATTAAAATAATACTTGCAAGTTATTTAGTACACTGTCCTTAAGTAGACCTAATACTGTAAACAAATATTAACATTTACCAAAAATAAGTAATAAACATTAAACTTAAATCTATCAAGCAATGGTGAATATACGTTATCGATCAGACTCCAATTATGTAGCAAAAACTCAAAATTGTGAGTATACTCTCTAATTACTCTGTTCGGGCGCCATGTAATGTTTATATTTTTGCTCATGTAATGTTTATATTTTTAGTGGGTGAAGTTGCGCTTAACCTAGAGGCTCGGAATGAAAGATGGTGTTTGAATTTGAAAGCACTGCTTTATTAGCATCGAGTTTGATTACACACAAAATGTGCTTAGGTTATAGCGGCTATAAATAATCAAATTACAGATTATATTAATACAAGGGTTACATAGAGGGTTTGATCGATAACGCATACGAGGAGTCTATAATATTTTATATTTAAATTCACTCAGCTGCCAGTCAAGGAGTCTTGACTAAAGTCGAGCAGGAGCATCCCCTGAAGCAGCTGGCTAAAACTGCTCCAAGCGGACGGCTGTCCAACCCCAATTATGGGCTGGTACCAAGCACCTCCTGTTGGAGGTGGGTCCCAAAGCTTCCTACGCGTCGCGGCCACTGGCGACGGGCGTAGGCAACTGGGCGCGGGACGGTAGGAGGCGTGCCTCCTACACTACGTCGGGTGGGAAATTCGGTGGGAATACTCTCACCACCAACTACCGCAGTGTCCCGTTTGTTTAAAAAGGTGACAGGCTAGCATGTGCTGCGCAGTCGCATGTGCGTGGCCGCCTTTCGGGCAGGACGTAGCCGACAACACGTGGACACAATATTTTCCACAATATCTATCACTATTCTGACTGGTTCTGCTGAAAATATTAAGGAATTAGCACCGCGCAAACAAACAACAATGAAATCTAGCGGCTCCGATAACACTTACGAGATTCACTAGGTATTTATTTTTAACAAGACACCAGTAACTGTGGGGGCTTCGGTCAGGCAAAAGGACTGAGAACCCGCGTGCTCCGGGCTTTATTCCTCGGCCTCCGCCCTAACCTACTCGCAAATAAAACCTATAACAAAAAAACGGCTTGGGGTTGTCAAGCTATAACTTTTATCAAAATTCAGCGAAAGGTTAAAAAATCATACAGCCAAACGGTGACGCTAGAAACGAACAATTCAAATCAAGGTGAAGGCCAAGTTCCACCCAAATAAAAGGATTACAGGCAACCTGAAACGAATTTATGTAATATAAATTGACGTAATTCCGATTCAACTCCATCGGAACCTGTAATAAAAAGACCAAAGACCAATTTGGTGATTCTGAGATAAAACCAATTATCCATTCTATAACATTTCAGTTATAGAATGTAAAATATAAAAAGAAAATAATGAAATGGAATCAACCATAATAAAAATATTTATTAGTTTATTTATTTCTGCAGGAAATTAGTTTTATGTCAGCAACACCAGCGTTTAGTTTTCTAAAATTGACATTTCGGCAAAGGGAATCAGTCATCATACAGCCATGCGTTGACTGATATTTCTCAGTCGAGAAATATATGTTACACTACGTAGAACATAGAATTACGTATTAAAAACTACCTACTTATAAAAACCTTTCTCTAAATTACTTAAATAGGTTAAAAATTTGCTCCAGGTTCCATGAATGGCGATGCTTAGGTATGCGCTATCTCAAATAGAGACCAGCATTCTGATCATTACCTGCCAATTTCGACCATCATGTATATAGGGAATGTGCGCCCACGGCCCAAGAGTTTCCACGCCAAATGGCGCAAATATGTGGTCGCCACCAACATGCGTATTTGCACCGTTTGGCGTTTTCAGCACAGACGGCACCGGCCCCTGCTTGACACGCGGTGGCTGGAAGATCATCCCAGACTAAGGGCCGTCCCAGTTTCTAGGGCATGAGTGTCATTTCGTCGGGCGTTTGCCACCGCTAGTGCTCCCGCGGTGCTAGAACACAAAGATTTAGCCTGCGATTAAAGCATTTAGTGATTAAAGCAGGCATGTGGCAAACACCCGACGGGTGACATCATATATATGGCCGTAAATATGGTCTTTGTGTATAAGATTCGTCGGCTTTTCGTAACATTGCTACAGAAAAATATAGGCGGCCGGCATCTTTGATTTAAATTCCTAACCCGCTAGTGGCTGCTGGGGCACGGAGACGACCGTGGTTTAGTTGGCCATGCAGAGAGGCTCGAGTGAAGCAATCTGCGTACAAAGCTTGGACCACTGCTCGTCTTAATCGGGGCCCAAATATTGCTGATGCAAAGCGGAAGTTAAATGCTGCCTTGAGGAACAGCAAGAGAGCGATTGCCATAGCAAAGTTCGCCTTCGTAGCAGAATTGGCGAGCGACTCACGAGTAACCCCTCTGGTAGCCGGGCTTTCTGGTCGCTCGCCAAAGCTGCCGTAGGAAATTTTAGTCAGTCGTCCTTACCAGCACTGCGTAACCCTGGCCCACAGTGCAATAGAGAAAACCAATTTACTGAGTGCTCTCTTTGCCTTACACTCTACATTGAATGACGGAAGCGCCGACCCGCCGCCCGTGGTGCGGCAAATCAAATGCCGGAAATATCCTTTTCTCAGCGAAAGGTTCGGCTGGCTCTGCTCTCTCTAGCTAGATGTTCGAAAGTCGAGTGGGCCTGATGGTATTCCGGCGGTGGTGCTTAAAGTGTGTGCTCCCGAATTGTGTCCGGTACTAACGCGCCTCTTTGCAGTCTCATACTCCACTGGGATAGTCCCGTCTTCATGGAAGACTGCTCACGTGCACCCTGTGCCCAAAAAGGGTGACAGATCAGACCCATCGAATTACAGGCCTATCGCTATTACCTCCCTTCTCTCTAAGGTGATGGGGCAAGTTATAAACGCACAGCTCCTTGGTTACTTAGAAGAACACGATATCTTGAGCGACCGTCAATATGATTTCCGACATTGTCGCTCAACGGGTGATCTAGTGTACCTAACACACCGTTGGGCTTTAGTTGTTGAGAGTCAAGGTGGGGCACTGGCAACAGCCAGTTCGCTATATACAGGCCAACAGGCCTATATATAGCGAAGGCGTTCGATCGGGTCTGGCATAGGTGTCTTCTATCGAAGTTACCATCATACGGGCTTCCCGAGGGATTGTGCAAGTGGGTAACTAGCTTTTTGTCCAGCAGATGCATCAAAGCCGTAGTTGACGGCTGTTGCTCCGATAGCTCGGACATTAACGCGGGTGTCACGCAAGGCTCGGTGCTGTCTCCAACTCTGTTCCTCCTTCATATCAATGATATGCTGTCCATTGACGGCATTCATTGCTATGCGGATGACAGCTAAAGTGACGCCTTTTATACGGGTCGTGCCAATATCCCTCGTGCCATAGTGGAGGAAAGTCGCGAAGTACTTGTGTCTAAAATCGAGAGTACTTTATCTAGAATCTCCGATTGGGGACGACTCAATCTAGTATAATTTAACCCCACTAAGACACTAGTATGCGCGTTCACCGCCAAGAAAACTCCATTTGTTGTAGCTCCACAGTTCCAGGATACACCGCTTGCCATCTCTAAGAGCATACATATCCTAGGTGTCGACATCTCCAGAGAAAAGGTCAAGCTCGCATCTGAAAAGCTGGGTGTGCTTAACAGATCAAAGCAATTCTTCACGCCGGGGCAACAACTTCAACTATACAAGGCTCAAGTCAGTTTGGAGTATTGCTCCCATCTATGGGCGGGAGCACCGGCATATCAGCCGATCCTTGTGACTCGATCCAAAAGCGCGCTGTGAGAATTGTCGTTGAAACTATGCTCACAAGTGGTATTGAGCCAGCGGAGGGATTTCTCCACCCTTTGTGTATTCTACCGCTTGTACAACGGTGTTTGTTCTGAAGAACTGTTTGACATGATGCCCACAGCTACATTCTATCATCGCCTTTTTCACGTAAACCTTCAGCCGAACTTCACTCTCCAGCGGGCATAAACGGCGGCTTCACAGCCACCTTTTTCGAACCAAATCCTAGCTGGATCGGCTGGAAATCTTCCATTTGCCTGCGCATTTAGCGCAGAAACCGCAGTACTGGGGGCGTCTGGTAACTCAAGATCTGTCGGAGGTTGAGGGTGTTTACTGTGGGGGCCGGCTAACGTCTCGGGCGTATCGGGAGCAAAAGTATCATTAGAAAAAACGATACGCGTTGCGCCTTTGATATCTCCATAGCTAATTTTATTTTCTATATGTTGAAGAATATTCTGATTTGGTGTAAAACGTGTGTTTGTGTTGGAACTAGGTGCAGTATCTTTAACATGCAGCATACGGTATGGAAAGGTGAGAAGATGCTCCCAGCTCTCTTTGTCATCCTGTGCAGGGGCTTGGGCTGCAGCAATCCTCATCCTTCGGGTGATCCTTTTCAAAATCTGTTTGATGTTTTTAAGTCGACCACCCGTTCATAATTCACAATCATTTATTTTATATAAACATGGTCTTACAGAGGTGGAGTTATTTGTAAATATTTACAATCACGGTTAGCCTGTCAGAATTACAGCATGTAAATTATATCACAATTTTATTATACAACTTATTGTCAGCGAACTCTTTAATTGTATAAAAGGCTTGTACACAAAGAAGCCAGTTCCAGGTCATTTAACAATTTAAAATAGTACTGTAATTTATTATACATTTTTATACACATAACTTAACAACTTTTGTTAATTTGTGAATTTCCTTTTGGCCTTGGAGACACTATTTATAATATATAATATAATAATTTTTATATCTAACTAGTGGACCCGGCACGACTTCGTTCGCGTAGCGTTCTAACCCTATACCTAGTTCTACCCTACAACTACTTACCCTTTTTTTGTTTATAAACCTTCAGTCACCTGAATGTGCATGTTTCATCAGGATGTTTTCCCTTGCCAAATGAGATCATTTGGAAACAACCATTGTATATATGTTTAAAAAAAATATAGTATAAACGTTATCCTATGTCTGTCTCCTGGTTCTAAGCTACCTACCTCCCCACCAATTTTCAGCCAAATACAGGTTCTGCCGTTCTTTAGTTATTAAAAGTGTAACTAACACGACTTTCTTTTATATATACATATAGATACTTATATTGTTGACAAATTGTTGGGAAGTTGTCAAGTGAAAAACCACAGATCGATGCCATGATGGCGAAGATTTTATTTCTATTTGTTGCCCACGAAAAAATTCCGTTCCCCTTAGGTTACAAATGTCCTGAACGACGGTAGCCACTTTCCATAAGATAAACCGTACGTCCGTGTGCCTCTGTAGGCAATGAAAAGAAATAGTTATTTTTAGTTAGGTTTTTGACCGCTTGTCTCATTAGAGGACATGCCTATCTAGAAAATAAATAATATAAATCTGCTACAAAAAGTCTTAGAAGAAACTCGATCAAACTAGTTTTTACGTCTTCTTCTTATCGAGTCGATAAAAAGAAGAGAGTCGATAAGAATGAGACCTATTTTAAAAACCTATTGGTGAAACAAATAGACGTCGGTCGCCTGTTTTGTCACAAACAAACAGACAAAAATATAGGTAGGTACCGAGCCATAAAATCCTTCGAGCACGGTGGTACAAACATCTTGTGACTCTTATACGTCATACAATATCCACTTACATTTGTATACAATAGACACTTACACTTATAAGTAGGTACTTAAGTTGTGAACGTAGATAGCACCCGTAAAAATTAAACCAAAAAACTATACCTAAGAATCATCTTCCATTGACGAAGAAAGCATATATGAAAAAAGAAGTTAAATTATATAGGTACTGTATTATTTAGAGATTGAAGATATCGGAACAAACGTATTTCGCGGAAACCAGGCGTGTCGGACTGACATTTTAAATGCTGACATAACTTTTACGTAAGCATGCAACGTTTTTATTGCAAATGTAGGTGATGTGTATCATAACTAGATCAATGGCTTTGCTGCATGGCAGGAAGTTGTAGACAATCACCTACTTTTAAATCGGTGCTGTATAGGTGTGCTTCTTAGTTTCGTGAATGCTAAATGTACATTCTCTGATACAAAATATAATGGTTTAATTGCTTTATATATGTGACGTCATTACCTCTGCTTGAATTTACAAATTTATAACAGCGATATTTATTTATAACAGAGAGATTTATACAAGAAAACAAAATTCCGCGCAAGGGTGATCTTATTGCTTTTAGCGATCTCTTCCAGACAACTGGAATCTAGATTATAACTTTCAAAACCCCACTATTTCTGGTTTAAATGTGTAAGCAAAATTTTGCGAGCAAAGTTTTGTTTTAAATATTTGCTATAGGTAAAATGAAGGCACTAATACACTGAAGAAATTTTAATTATTAGTTTATTGATTATGTTTTAATATACACTGCTGATGTCCCATGCGTCCACTACTGCAAAAAGTTTGTAGGTACCTAATTATTATCTCACTAAGGACTTACATTGTAGCGACGAACCAGCTTACCTCCGTAGACTAAAACATCCTAACAGACCACTTACTTATATCAGGAACAATATCCCGCAGGAGGCCAAGGATATACGTTAAATTGCTGACTTTAGTTCATAATCATCATCATCCAAGCAGCCAATCCCGGCTTCTGCCAGGGTCCGCTTCCCTACTGTGTTTACTCCACTTTATCCCATCTTCGGCATCCTCACGTCGTAAGCCGTTGGCTCTCGCGTCCGACTCGGCGATGTCAATCCATCGTTTCTTGTTCAAAGTTGCTGACCTTAGTTCTGCTAAGGGTATCATAATTTCTGTACCCAGGAAATAGTGTAACGTCCTATATCTTCAGTAAAGAAGGACACACGTGTAATCGCCCACCCCCACAATAGTCATGGAGCACCGATATCTGACAAAAGTTTGTAATTGATATCGAATAGTCGCGTTCGGCTTATCGGGAGGGCGAGGACTCACTGCTAGCGATCTATTTTAGGTAATTACTGGTAAGGTAAGTTCCCGTGTTAACAGGAACACGGAGGTCAGACAATCATCATCAATATTACAGTCCATAACAGGACTTGGGCCTCTCCCACGAAAGGGGAGGTTATTGCCATAATCTCCACGCTTGGCAGGCGGGTTGAAGATCCCAGTGTGATAAATATAACTATGGAAAACAGTCTACAGAGACTCTAGGTCTTTTGCCTCGAAAATATTAGTCACCTTATACGACACCCACGAGTCTAATACCTACGCTGTTCCTCAATGACACGAAGCAAACGTACCTATTTGGTCTGGTAAGCTGTGTGTGGTATTTTTGTTGCTTGTCTGACTGATTTGTATCTTTTTCTCTTTTTAGACCGAGGAACTTTTCGATCTGGTGCCAACAGCACAATTCCGCCATCGCACCACCCGCCGTGGGCTGGGTACTCATCCCCACTACGTAGACCCTCTGTTGGTCACCACGCGAAGGTTCGAAAGAACGTTTCTCGCTCCTACGATTCGGATGTGGAATGAGCTCCCAGCCACAGTGTTTCCTTTGGACTATGACATGGGATCGTTCAAGAGGTATATAAGAGGTCTCTTCAGAGGCGGGCAACGCATTGGTGACTCCCTTGGTGTTGCTGATTTCCATAGGCGGCGGTGACCACTTTCCATCAGGTGGCCCGCATGCCTGTTTGTCTGCCGGATAACATAAAAAAAAAAAAGACAAGGGTTGCCTGGAAGAGATCGCTTGTAGCGATAAGGCCGCCTTTGCCCACAATGTTTAAATAGACCTCTTAAATGTTCTTTCCTGTAAATTTGTGTGCAATAAAGAGTTAATCTATCTATCTATCTGTGATGCCAGCAACACGGACCACCACAAGCACGGAATATTAGCAGATGTCATACATTTTCATTCTTAATGACGGGTATGTTATTCTGTCCAGTCCTGTTCAAATTTGAACTATAGACTTTGCCTTCTACACATAAACTTTGTGCCTAATACATCCATCGACTGCTTACAACGACACCCTTTATGTGTAACTTTGATTACATGGATCAAAAGTCGATCACTTGTTGTCGAAATTTTCGAAAAAGAAAAACTAATTGTTGAGGCGCCTCGTTTATACAAAGTTATGTTATGTTAATGTCCCAGTTGCGCTCTCGAGGACGAGGGCCCGGGATCCGCCTTGACCATGATCCAGGATTTGGTGATTAAGTAATTACAGTGGAACGACTACCATCTGACCTCCGTGACCCTGCTACCAGGGGAACCTGACCAGATTGGATCATGGTTACAAATTCAGTTTCCTGAATTTGCAGGTTTCATCACGATTCCCTTACCGTAAGATCATCGGTTAGAATTCAACTAATTCCTTATACTAAGTGATAAGGGAGTTAAAGTACCCGTGACAAAATAAAATTATCTTGTCTTGAGGGTAGTTTATGCTTAAGCCCTCTAGCAGTCGCCCTCCGCCTCCCAACCCCGCAAACAGCCACTACAAGGCCGCCAGGCACACGCAGGTGTCTCATAAAACGCCAGGGGACAGGAACTTCAGAAACTTTCCTTATTCGCGAGCAAGTTTGCTCATTACATCCCATATTATTGATTGTCTTCAACGTATTTATATGAAAACTTGAGATTATGTGCCGGTCCGGAATTTGGCCGTTTGATCGCGGCATTGTTCTCACAATGGGCCCGCATTGTATTGGAAATATTGGAGTTAGATTGTGTAGGTGTGCTGGATTGTTTAGGTAAAGATGGAGATTCTTAAGTTGGGTTGCTGTGTTAATTTGATATCCAGCTGGCTTTATAAACTAACTGACAGTTCGGATCTGTGTATTGTATGTAGCACTTTCATTCATGTTGTACAAACGCTCATCGCAATAATATTCTTTCGCAATGTAACTCATTGATGAGACGTTCGTCGCAATACTATTCATTCGATCTATATTGTGTAGCATTTTCGTCCTTTTGCACAAACATTCGTCGCACAGACTTGATTTTAATAAATAATTCGAAGCATCGTTCCATCAAACTACCGATAATCGATCATTTGTACTTCGAACCAAGGTTACGGACTCGTAAACTGATTCAACTGTCCCGCGGGACCATATTATTTTTTCGGATCAAAAGTAGCCAAAGTCACTCGGGAATAATGTATCTTTTTATTACTGAAAGAGTTTTCAAAATCGGTACAGTAATTTCGGAGATTATACCCCCAAAATACAAACTCAAAAATTACGCCTGCGCTGGTTTGGGCACGTGTTGCGTATAGCATCAGGGATACGTAGGAAATAGGTATCTTAACCTGCCTGTATCAGGAAAGAGGCTCCGTGGGCGACCCAAGAAGCGGAGGATTGACATCGCTGAGTCGAATGCGAGAGCCAAGGCCAGGATGCCGAAGACCGGGCGGAGTGGAGAAGAATGAGTAGGAAAGCAGACCCTGGCAGAGGCCGGAATTAGCGCAAGAACAATGATGATGATGATGACAAACTCAAAAATTAACAAACACAAACTTTTCCTCTCTATGAGGTTAGTAGATCTACAGTTTTTTTTTATACCACTAAGGTGGCAAACAAGCTTACGGCCTGCCTGATGGTAAGCAGTCGTCGCAGGTTATGGAAGTTTGCAATACCAGGGGCATCACCTACGCGTTGTCGACCCCTTTCTTTCTTACCCCTTTCTTGAAGAACTCCATGTTGTTCTCTCCAGGGAAAACCTCTCCAGGTAGTTAGACTCAGGACTCATATGATCAAACTTAGAGTTTGATCATATGAGTCAGTCTTGTCGTTGGCGACTGATTCCACTTGTCCTGCTGTTCATACTAACATGGCGTAGAAGCTTTAAATCAATATTTATGGCAAACCATCGTTCAGCCCACCTGATGGAAGCCAGTTACTGAATCCTAATGAGTTGCTCGTTAAAACTTTTTTTTGTTTGTAATTGGATCGCAAAAATGCGTAAAATTACGGTTCCAGAGGGAACGGCTCCGGAACGTAAACACCGGATTTACGCGGGCCAAGTTGCAAGTAAAAGCTAGTAGTAAATATCGAGATGCCTAGATTATTTTATGTAATGCGGCAGAGAAACAGGCAAGCGGGCCACCTGATGGAAAGTTGTCACCGCCGCCTATGGACATCAGCAACACCAGAGGCGTTACTAATGCGTTGCCCGCCTCTGATATATATCTTCAACGATCCCAAGTCATTGTCCTGACGACCTGAGTGGTTCAGTGGTCTGCCACGCAAGAGGTCCCGGATTCGATTCCCGGCCGGGCAGAAATTGAAATGATAAATTTTAATTTATATTACGGGTCTGGGTGTTCTATATCAGTTATCTAGCACCCATAGTACAGGCTTTGCTTATTTTGAGGCTAGATGGCACTGTGTAAATTTGTCCACGATTATTTATTATTATTATAGTTCAAAGGAAACACTGTAGCTGTTAGCTCATACTTCTGGGAGGTACTTCTTTATAAGACATTGATTAATAAATAAAAAGTTATATTGTGTCGTGTCATTATCATACAAAAATGCAGAGTAACGCTCAGTTACGGAGCAGAATCTGCGCTTATGCATTCACCTTAGGGTAAAAGCCGGATGCTTGCCCCAGTGGGATGATTGCCCCAGTTTTATTTACACTATGTTAGGGATGTTTGTGGTGTTAGTGCTTTACCACACATCAAAAGTACCTCTCCCGAAGGTACTCGTTTTGTCTTCCGCGCTAAAGCTTTGACGGGCGTCAACATCATTTTGTTATGTAATTTATATTGAATATTTTTATTACTGATTGTGGCATCAGTGTACTTTTTATTTCTATGCATGCATTATGGTTTAAATTACACTGTATAACATATTTTATTGTTGAATAGCTTTTATTTATTTCACAATTAAAAGGGGAAAGTATCCGTATCAAAAAGGAGAGTTGCCCCATTTACTTTTGCGGATAGTTGCCCTTAGGGGCTTCTAGGGGCAACAACTATACGCAAGTATAAAATTATTAAACATGCAAGGATTTTTTTTGTGGTTTCTCTACTTATTGTGACTTCTTGCTTTATTAAATAAATATATAATGGAAAATAAATATTTAAGACGGTGATGATTTTATAGTTAAAATAATTAAAACTTAATACTATGTTTTTCAATAATTATTAATATTTTGATTAGTGCATAATAAAGGATTTCAGTAAATAAAAAATATTGATTATATCCATTATATATATTAAAATCATAGTCGTCTATCCCCGCACGAGGCAACTATCCCCCAAAGCATTTTTACCATTGGGCAACTATCCGCTACAGTAATTAAATATTCAAACAAATATTCGTGGACAAATTCACACAGCATCATCTAGCCCCAAACTAAGCAAAGCTTGTACTATGGGTGCTAGATAACTGATATACTACTTAAATACTTTTAAATACATACTTATTATACATAGAACACCCAGACCCGTAACAGAAATTAAAATTCATCATTTAAATTTCTGCCCGGCCGGGAATCGAACCTGGGACCTCTTTCGTGGCAGACATGTTGACCATTGAACCACTCAGGTCGTCATTAGCACTGGACTTGTATATATTGGTTGGCAATTACCCACAACCACAATACTGACAATTAATAAATGGTATATAATCAACACAGGTCCACTATAAATAATTCAGTAACACTCGAATTCAATAGCCAACAGATTGAATAAAATTGTGGTTGCTATTGCATTGCAAATAAATTTATTAGTTTGTTTCAATGAGCCTGAGCCTAAACATACATGTTGACCATTGAACTACTCAGGTCGACAGTAGGGAACTATCCCCCTTTTGAGAGGTCAAGTAAAACACGATTTATTCAATACCAATAATATTTACGTTTCGAAAACTAGGCTAATATAGAAGATACAAAACCTATGTTTTTATATAAATGTGGCATATTTCTTAGTAAGTACATTTTTTTATATGTAATAGATTTCTTAATAATATAACTTTTTTTAAAAGTGGGGCATGTATCCGGCTTTTACCCTACACCTCTATACCGAATTCCTTTCGTGTTATACAGAAAAAAATACTTTAACGGGAAAGCCTTTTGTGGCAACCATTTTATTTTTCAATAGCGCCCGTCAGACCTCCAGATTTATCCCTAAGGGGTTGCGGCTACCCCCTTAATTAAAAGAAAGTAATTAACATCAATTTTCAATAAGCCTCGTGAAATTGATCCGTTTTTTGCGCTGTTTTTTCTACGATTGGAGGCTGTTTCGTGACTTGCGTTCCGTTTCGAAAGGATGGCGGGGTGTTGATTAAATATATCGTGTTGTATTTAATTAAGTGCTGATGAAGCGTGGTTCCGACTGGAGAATTTCAGCAAACTTTCATTAAATACTGAGTGGAATTGTTTTACTTTACTTTACTTTAAATTACGACGGAAAATGTTTTGTAATTATGTCGGTAAATTATTTCTATTTTTTTTTTTATATTTGACGAGGACTATTGGTACCTATTATTCTTAAATTGACATTGATTGTTATAACCTATGTTCTATGATTATTATTTGATGTAATTTTATGGACAATGTCTGAATTATTATTAATTAAATTTATTATTTTGTTACACTGGTCCGGTTTCCCTGGTAGCAGCGTCACGGAGGTCAGACGGCAGTCGCCTCTCCTGTAATTATCTGATCTGCCAAATCCTGGATCATGGTCAAGGTTGGCCCCAGTCTCTCGTGCGCGAGAGCACAACCGGGACATTAACGCCAAGATGATTTTTTATATTAAGATTTTTTAAATTAAATTGTTTCACTCCAAAAACCGACATAGGCAATAAATATTATCTTAGGATGATTGGATCTTTGCAAATCCTTCACGCAAAAACTACTGAACAGAATTTGGTAAAATTTTGCGGTAATGTCGTTTATCAGCACAGAGACTATAATTTATTCTGGAATTCAAGTTCCGTTCATGCGGAAATTAGTCCGGAAAATAAAAATAAGCACTTATGACAGTTTGTGGTAGTTTGTTCTATGCATTCACTACCTGATTCGGCAAGAAGTTACCGAAATTTACGTGGACGAACTCGCAGGTAAAAGCTAGTTTATTCTATTTTCGAAATGTGTATTCATTTATCTACTCATAATTAACCAAATAAGGACAAACAAACTTAGGTAGTAATGTCAATATCCATTTGAAATATTGTCTAACCCATCAGATTTTACCTTTAGGTACCGTTAGGTAAACATTGTAACAATTTTTCCCGGAACCCAAACAGCGTCGTACTAAAGCGAACGGCTGCAGTAAAATTTGAAATCTTTACCATAAACGTAAAACGTTTATGAATAGAAACAATTCTTTAACGCATTCGTGACTATGTTGCTATTCAGGCGATTGAATGTGTAACCATGGTTCCCTGTTACCAGGGTCATGGAGGCCACATAGCAGTCGGTCCATGGTTAATACCTGATCTGCCAAATCCTGGATCAAACCGGGCCCTTGTGCGCGAGCACGACCGGGACAGACTATGTTGCCAACTATGTCCGGTCTATTGCAGGGTTTTTCAAACTTGTATGACTTGTAGGTAGCCTTACATCATCATCACCATCTTTATAATCTGGGCTCCTTCTTAAAGCCCATAGCCACTTACCACCAGAGGAGGTGGCGGTCAAATGCGTGGCGCCACCAGGCCGATGGAAATCTACTGTCCCATCAGCCATCTGTTCTTCAAGCTGCATGCCCTGCCTACTTTAGCCTGGGAATCCTTCGGGCTATGTCGGTGACATTGGTTCGCTTGCGTTTCTCCTCATTTCAGATTCCTGAATATACCGGTCGCGCGCGCCCGGGGCCGCCTTCTGACCTCCGTGACCCGCTACCATGGTAACCTGACCAGATTGGATCATGGTTACACATTCAGTCGTCTGAAGGTGCAGTGTTCATTACGACATTTTCCCTCACCGTAAGAGCATCGGTTAGTATTCAACCGTTAGCAATGGACATAACTCAGAAAAGATTCACTGGCACATGGCCGCAGTGGGATTCGAACCCAGTACCTCTCGCCGGACGCTCTTTACGAAGATTTTATATGGCTATTACTACCCAAAGATATAGGTAATGTAGGCCAAGTTAACGGCATGTGATTACGTAGATTAAGAATTAAAAACTTAAACAACATGTTTTTATAAACACGGCTAAAGAAAAAAAAATTACTATCTCTCGTAACAATGCTTTGTCTATCCTGTAAGAGCCTTAGAGCAGGCCCTGTTGGTAATTAAGCACTTAGAGTATTTTGTGTGAAAAAAGCGTAGGCGTTTTTTCTTTAGATAAAGGCCATTGTTTCTGAAATTAATGCTAGGTGAATTTTATTCTTTAAGATTTCGAGAATACGCCCCCACTTTTACGCTGAAATTTACAACATATTTCGCGAGAATTTGTTGTTTTATGTCCTACATAAGTATTATTGTCAACTACGTCGAAATATCGAAGTAAAACAATTCTAGTCGTGTGGTAACAAACCCGATAATATGTGTGATGAAAGAGTAGTGAATGACAGAAGACTTAAAACCTATATTGTATATTGACGACCTGAGTGGTTCAGTGGTCAACATGCCGTGCATGCAATGCATGCATTGCGTCTGCCACGCAAGAGGTCACGGGTTCGATTCCCGGCCGGGCAGAAATTGAAATTATTAATTTTAATTTCTGTTACGGGTCTGGGTGTTCTATGTATAATAAGTATGTATTTAAAAGTATGTAAGTAGTATATCAGTTATCTAGCACCCATAGTACAAGCTTTGCTTAGTTTGGGGCTAGATGGCGTTGTGTAAATTTGTACACGAATATTTATTTTTATTTTATTGTCAATGACAGTTATAAATAAGAAGTATCACACTTTTTAGCTAAACATTAGTTTTGGTTGCTTATGGTCGCTTCGCTCGTTGTGAAAACTATTTTTCAATAAAAACTATTGACTCATCAGGCATTCAGTGTCGTCATCAAGCAACAAATCATAAAAATATAAATGAACCTCATAGTTTAACCTGCCACAATGCTGAAAGACCTGTCTGGTCTGGAATGCCTATAAAGCCTTGGAAACTGGGACGGCCCCTGATCTGAGATGCTGCATCACTGTCATGCTATCAGCTGACCACTGTCAATAGTAAAACTTGCAATTGAGGCCGTTCAAACTAACCTATTAATCTACAAAAGCAAAAAAAAAACTCTTGTTGGGATCTTATTCTATACTCATTTAATGTCATACTATTTAATCTCGGGATTACGTACGATTGAGGTAAATTATACGAATACTTGTTCTTTACTTTCTTTACTTCTAAATAATTATTTTTTGCAGTCGTCTCGTGACCACGGTGGATGTAACCCTACCGAAACGTCGGGAAAACAAATCGAAAACTTACGTCGCGTGTAAGTCCCGTCTAATATGATAATAAATTATACAAATACTAAAATTTTACATGTTATTTATTTAAGTTACACGATTAAATGTGTTCCGTCAGCTATTTACGTACAACAACACTGATAATGAAATTAGGCCAGTCTAGTAACATTGACGTAGCTCAAGCTAGCCGCCGTCGACCGTTATCTTCGCGAGTCGAGAGGAACTAAGTAGGGGAACTAAACTTGTATTGTTCGGTTGTTTAAGACGGCTTTGGACAAAGTCGGGGGTTGTACTAGGTTCGTCGGGGGATGAAAACTTTGCCCCGTAAGCCGTACAAGTGTCTGGTGTAATGTTAAAAAGATTAAGCGACGTGGTCGCGGGTTAAAAGACTCGGGGGAGGGAGTCACTTATTCGGATTGAGTTTTAGTTGGCCTGTAATCTGTCAACATGGAGTTCTTCAAGGTTCGAAGTTTTTGGCAACGCCACGGTCGGCAGTATTGGGGGCGGGCATTTTTTTACTTGTGATGATGGTGGTACCCCAGGTATTGATAATGTCCAAGTACGGTAACTACTTAAACTAAGGCAGGCCCTCCACTTGCTTTTTTATTAATTCACTTGGATCACATTTTCACTTGATAGTCACTTGGGTCACATTTTCTGCCGTTATTTTAAAATATTTTTCTAGTCAGCCTGAGTAGGCTTTACTGGAATCTACTCTGAACTAAATACTAATTGGAAATTTTAAATGAAACGCAAAACTGATAGATTCTGGTTATAATGTACTCTATTTATATAATGATACAATCAAAAGACAAGCGGCGCTTGTAAATTTCTTACTTTTTTTATGTTAATTTTCGAGTAATTTCTTTAAAATATACTATGTAAAGGACTACGTACATAAATATATTCTAGTACCAATAATATAACAATAACTTTACGGGTCTGACATGATATGGGTCTTACATACATACGTCATGCCTTTTTCCCGTAGGGGTAAATCAGTACATTCTATAACATCAAAAAATCCATATATAAACATCAATTTAGGGTACTTTGTTTTGTTAGCCTTTGGGCTAGAGACCGCTAAACCAGTTTCTGGGTCGCCAGTGGGATAGGTTAACCTTGATATTAGGATGCCTTCTGGATCCATCGCACCCAGTGAATCCCTGCCACCAGGACACGAGCTGCAGTGGCCAACTTGGAAGTCACTTAACCGTTTACGGACGCAAGGTGGCCGCTGCAAAGACTCTCTGGCTAAGTGGGGCTTCATTGACCAGACACAGCAGCGATGCGACTGTGGAGCTCCATCCCAAACCATGAAGCATCTGCTTTCGTGTCCTCTTTGTCGTGCTACCTGCACTAGGGAGGAACTGTTCCTGGCGACTGATAATGCCGTTGCCGTGGCCAACTACTGGGCATGCCAGATCTAGGGTTTTCGAAAAATTTACTCGACGAAGAAGAAGAAGAAGATATTAGGAGGCACACCTAAAGAGTGGCAAGCTCGTTGCAGTGCCGCAGTTCGACTAACCTCAAAGTGCGAAACGCTCACCCATCCAGTTCCCGGACTCAGCGTCGCTTAACCTTGGTTATCGGTCTCGCGTACACGCTGCTACTAAACCAGGGCCGCATCCAAACATACTGTAATCTGCTCTAAATGCCTTCACAAGTATTCGCGGTGGCCGAGACTGGCCGTTATGGTTGTACGCAAAGCACTCGCCGCCATACGCTAGTTTTAAACAAAACCACTGTAGTTTTTAACAATGGCCCCCCGAAATGAGCGCCCGAAGTATTCAACTGGGATTGCGGTCCACTGAATTACAAGTGAAGCCGGGGACGTACTCGGTTGGGCCTCGTTTGTCTTGAGGAGTGAGGTCTTGGAACATTTTAATGGGGGTGGGACTCTGTCAGCTCTGAGGAGTTCGCCTGGATCGATAATACTCGCCAAGGAACAAGGCTTGCGTTGTTGTGCTCCGGTTTGAAGCCGGCCTTTGTGGAGATCTCTGCGGGGCCTATGCCCAACAGTGGACGCCTTTCGGCTGATATGATGATGATAATCAATAAAAATTAATAAAAATACCTATACGGATGAAGAATCATCACATATATTTAGCTGGTTAAACTATACCTAAGACATAGTAGACTTTTATAACACACACAATTTAGGTACTTACTGTAGAACTTGAGCCTCATCCACCATTGTTATTTAAGGGTTTGCTATACACCTCACTTGTTAGGCGGGTTGGGTTGAGATACACTAGAGTATATATCATCATATTTGAAACTTGCTGGCCCGCTGCGACTTCATTCGTATGTTGTTCTACCTTCCTCTTGAATGACTGTATATAATGTTGAAAAATGCATGAAAATATGTTCTGCATGAAAGTACTTTTAGAGTTTATCGCGAACAGACACGGACATACAGTTGATGTAGTGATATTATTTTGTTTAAATAAAACTAAGCAGGCCGCCACCATCTCACTGATGGTAAGTGGATAGGATTGCCATCTCACATCACCAGGCATACTTCTTCGCTTACCATCGTAAATGACGATGCGTCCTTGTTAAAACAACTATTCAGTGTGGCCTTGAAGGCGTCCTTGAAGATTGTAGATACTATAAATAAAATAAATATGCTTGTACAATTCACACAGCGCCTAGCCTCAAAGTGAGCAAAGCTTGTGTTATTTGTGCTATACATAACTGATAAACTACTTACTTATTTATTTTTAAATTCATACTTATTATACATATAACCGCCGTTGGCCGTTGGCCACGTGGTGTCCGGCAGAGTAGAATAACACCAACCCCTTACACTCGCGGGTGTCTTACAAAGGCAAAAGATCTAGAGTCTCCGTAGTCTGGAAAATGGGCAGCAGCATTTTCCGTTTGTAAATTTAAACACTGCGATCTCCAACCCGCCTGCCAAGCGTGGAGATTATGGCAATAACCTCCCCATTCGTGGGAGAGGCCCTAAGTCCTGCAGTGGATTGTTACGGGCTGTGGTGATGATGATGATGATACATATAATACCCAGACCCGTAACAAAAATTTAAATTCATCATTTCAATTTCTGCCCCGGAATCTACCCCGGGACCGCTGCGTGGCGACCAGCATGTTAATCAACTGCACCACTCGTCGAATGATACTGTTAGGCAACATACATTGCCTGGCAAAGGCTTCTTGAAGTCTTAATAACTTTTGCGCTCTTGTTTACACAATAGTTGCTACGCAGGAAATCAAAACAACATCTAGCTATCTTTCAAACAACAATTGCAAAACAACAGGGTGAAAGTTTGTCACTAAAGCGACGCCATATGAAACATATGTCAGTAGAAATGACAAATGGTACATAGAGTTTGTTATTTATTTTTTTGTTTTATTTATGTCGAGCTCGGCCGCAAGTTTTGCGTGGACTAGTCGTAACGGTTAAGACAAATATTGTAACATATTGTTACCTATCAATGTCATTTATATTATCTAATATTTTTTGCGTCGTGGACTCAAGTCCGGTTTGCACCAGATTCTTAAACACGTCGTTTAAGAATGTCGTTAAACTTTTTTGTATATAGTTTTTTGTTTAAGTATCAACTTACCTTAAGTGTGTTTAAGAATTCGGTCCAAGCCATCCTAAGTATAATAAATATTTCTTTCTTTCTATTATTTCGTTAATTTTCCTACCTCCGTTTTGTCCACTTCCCACAAAAACTAAATAACATTTTAGTTACGATTTAAGAAAGTTTCATTTCCTTGTTGTATTCGGTCAATAAATGCGAGCCTTAATTTTGTTTTTATTTTTAAGCTAGTTCCTTTCCTGGCTGAGATAAAAGAATATCTCGGCGTTACTGTGCCGGTTATGCTCTCGCACACGAGGGCCCGAAGGTCGGCGATGACCGTGATCCAGGATTTGGGGATCAGGTAATTACAGTGGAGCGACTGCCGTCTGGATGGAGTGACGATTTGCGAAAGGCTGCGGGTAGATGCTGGATGCGGCAAGCTGAGGACAGGGTGCATTGGCGCTCATTGGGGGAGGCCTATGTCCAGCAGTGGACTAGTATAGGCTGATGATGATGACTACCGTCTGACCTACCTGACCCTGTTAACAGGGAACTTAACCAGATTAAATCATGGCTGATATAGATTCATAAAAAAGGAACGAAATAATGTTACCAATTACGTGCTGACTAAAATCTCCGAGTATTTAAGGTTCCCATCCCCAGTCCTGTTTTTCACAAAAACATATACCCAACAAAATGTCTTGTCTCCCCAAGGATACAATTTACAACCCCCACATTACCTAAATACGGCCCTGCGCGTAACAAAACTGAAACAATAAGTTGGCACGACGTGAGCGGACAATGGCAAATGATTTGTACGAACATTACGCCCGGACGATTTCAATAATGGCCGCGCCTCAATGCGTGCCCGTCTGCAACGACTTTATGATTACGTTGTGACGTGTTGATGAGATATGTGTATATGTATTTATGGCTGGAGAGGCCGATCCGGTCCGATTTACAACTCAGCCGATATTCATATTCAAATCCATTTATTCGAAGTAATAATCATACGGAATTTCGAATGTATTTTTCGGGTTTCTTACCATGTACCTACGAGTGTACAATAGAAGAGCAAAAAGCGCTGTCCTAACTGGCAATGGTCGTGTGACGTAGGTTTTGATGTCTCCTATTGGTACGACGTATTTGTGAACGTGTTGATGTGAAATGCGTATACGACTAGAGACGGCTATCCGGTCCGATTTAAAAATCAACAGATTTGTTTTATTTATTTGAGAAGGGGGCTTTTCAAGGCAAGTTCAATTCTTGTATCACTGCAATCATTACTGATCTATTGTGATCGCCTCTTACCTTTTACAGTTAAGTGCTAATCCCTACAGCTTTTATGATGTAAACAGGTTTTTAGCACTGATATTGTTATTCTAAAAAAATCATAAAGTAGTGTGCACTTATACTTTTGGATTGTAGAGCTCGTCTAATCTAAAATGACGCGCCCCCCTATCGCATTAACGCACACAAGCAAGTTTAAAATATGGACGCAATACATATACAAATGCCGTTGTAATTGGTCATTCAGTTGCCGGTGAGACACCAACGTAGGAGCTCGCGTCGTTCATTGGCTCCCACACAGATGAAGTGTCGTTATCAATATTTGCACTCACACATCGAAATCAACTAACTAAGTAGTGGGGCGCGTCATTTTAGACTAGACGAGCTCTACCATGATTTACGAGTAGGTCCATATTTCAATGCAGTTAAAGGCTTGATTATTGTCACGGGACCAGCATGCAACTGCATGTCTGAAATAGCCGCGGTAGTTGAAAACATAAACGCTGTACAATTTTCTAGTGGATTGATTTAATTATATAGGGCAGAAGTCAACGGTATGGATTAGAATCGCAAAACTGAATTGCCGATAGGGTAAGGTCGCTCGAGTGGTGACCACTATCAATAAGAGATGTTTCGAGAGCCGATTAAAAAGAAAATATGTTCAAATAACTGTAATAGATGACGTAGATTAGATATGATTCTCAAAAATAAATTCAAATGTGACAGTTAGATGTATAAATCAGATGTATGATGCAGAAAAAGAACTAAAACTAAGTACATTTTCACGAAACACCTTTCTGAGTATCTTCGGTTACCAAATTCAATACTTGAGAATCCTGTCTTAGAAGCGCCGTCTGGTGAGGCACGCCGAACTTTAAAGTACTTTTTAAAATGACTGGCTGAAAATCCCCCATTGCATACGTGGTGGACGACCATAAATGTCGTAGGGAACCGATGGATGTAAGAGTTACTAAGTCGTATTAGTGTGGAAGGCTAGGCCTTGGAGGCCTATGTTCAGCAGTTGGGAAGGGAGGCTGAAGGCCTGTCCTAATAAAGAATAAATATGCTTGGACAATTCACACAGCGCCATCCAGCCTCAAAGTCAGCAAAGCTATGTTATGGGTGCCAGAAAATTTATAAACTACTATATATTTTTTTAATATATCAGATCCGTAACAGAAATTAAAATTCTACATTTAAATTTCTACCCGCCGGGAGTCGAACCCGGATTTATGCGTTACAGACTGGCATGTTAACCAACTGAACCATTCAGGTTGTCATATATTATGTTGATGTTGCCACCGCAACTCCCATTTTACCAAACATCGTAGAAATAAATAACTCAAACTCAAACTCAAATACGTTTATTCAGTTTAGGTTTTAACAAGCACTTATGAACGTCATAATTATAATTTAAAATGAATGCTAGGCACCACGACACCATCGAGCGGACAACGGTTACTTGGCTAGTATGTAGGGCCATATAAAAAAGAAAACAAAAAATAGACTCCGAGGCCAAAGATTTCATTCTTTGTCCACGACACTGTGACATTGACAGTCACGTAATGTCATTTGATATGTCACCCCGCCACCGAGCGCATTGATGATGCCGCTCGCCTGTAATGTTATTAACTAATACAATTTCTCTAAAAAATAATAAAATAAAGCAAACAACTGATATTCGTATAATGAAAATCGTCAAATGGTTGATGTACCTATAGAAAACGATTCGACCAGTCAAAGCTTGAGGATTGACAAGTTTAAGTAATGGGTTGTTACTTGGAGTAACTCAAGTTTTATTTCTACTTGCGATGAAATTGTTACGCTGCGATAAATAAAAAAAATAAATTTACATACATGCCAATAGCAACAGCGTGCGATCCGCAGATCCAACGGAATCTTAGAGATCGTAACTATCAGATTTTCATTCTAACCAGTGCCAAATAATACAAACTTCTTATCATGTAACACATTAACTGATTTCTATAGTAGCGACCCAAAAGAAACTCGACATAGCATGAAGAGAACAGTTCAATTCAAAGAATTTATATTTATTCTAACCGCTAACAAATAAAACAAACTTCTTATCATGTGTTGTAACCGCTGCAACACAACATTACCTTAGATAGTGGCGACCCAAAGAGGTCCGATTCCGATGTTTCGAGTTACTCGACATAGAGAGACTCGACGTAGCGAGACTCGACATACTGAACCTCGACATGAAGAGAAGAATTCAATTCGAAAATTTTGGTGCCTCCCTATTTATTCAGCTTTATTATCTTTACGAGTTTCGGTTGCCGTCGGCTGCCCGTTTCGTTGAGCTATTTGTCTGATATTTATTTGGTTTCGATAATAATTATCGTGAAAATGTGTGAGCATTTTGTGCTGAGAGGTCTGGCGCTGGGGTTTTAAATTTTATATCAGAATATGCGAGGTTTTACATTGCGGTCTGTGGACCGTCGTGACTGGGTGGAGGTAGTGTAGCTGTAAGTGAACGACATAGGAAGCATGCGTCCGTGCTGACGATGGACGGTACCAGGAAGCACGTGTCCGTGCCGACTATGGTCAAGAAGCTGACTGCTTGTTACTTGAATTAACGTCATGCTGATGATGTTGATGACGAGGTTTTCAAGCTTGTTCTTATAATACAGTCGACAGGTACTTTCGACCTGGACACAAATCCGGTTATAAGCAAATTTTGGAAGTTCATTTGGGAATAGTATAGGTTGTGTAATTTAAGATTTCGACCTCGGGGAGCCTATGCAATCTTGGGGAAGGTCGAAAGCCTCGAAAATTCCAGTTTTTTGCTTATAACTCGAAAACGATGGCCAATAGCAAAAAAAAATTACTTATGTACCTATGTACCTATATGAAAGGTTTTCTCTTTGTTTCTCTTTAGTCATTAGGTTATCATACTGCTAAATGGTTTGATACTCGATATTTTAAACCGCAGTTTTGTTATTGGCATTGCAACTTTGAATTGTACTTTTATAACTAAACTTCATTGCTGTAAAACTGTATGGAAATAAATAAATAAATGATCTACATCAGACCGTTGTCTACTTTCATATACCTACTAAAATCTCAAACATATCATCATACCTACATTCACTCTAAACCGCCCGAAGCGCCTTCGAAATACAATAAAGTTGTTTATTAAAATGTTGCGCGCTTTGCATTGGTATTAAAGCACTACCCATATACCGTTAACGACATGAAACGTGTGATAGTCCCATCTGAGAGTCGATTTCACGCTCTTTAGCAACATAGTTCTCGTTCAAACACTTCCAATATACGTTTGCGTGATTTTTATTACCGCCCGTAAAAGCACCATTATGACACTGCCTTACATTCCAGTTTTACAGTCCGCCAGGGGCGTTTTAGGGGCGTTTGACGACTGTAAATAGACAAATTGTCCAATGTGTACGTAGCCTTGTTTCTCTGGATTTCGTACGGAGCTTTTGTTTCACTTAGTCTTTGTTTTACTGTATCTTTAAACTATGAGATACTGTGACAATTTACCTCTTCCCAAAAGTTGTCTGAAAGAGATCGCTTCGATAAGGCCGCCTATGTTTTTTCTGTTATGTGTATTTGACTTTTGTGTGTGCAATAAAGAGTTTATACTTACTTACTATCTGTTCAACTTCCTTTCGAATCTTATTTTCTTCTTTTCTCTGATGACGTTTTACCATCAGGCAGGCTGTAAGCTTGTTTGCCTAGTTGTTAGTGGTATAAAACAATTGAACAATATCGACAGTAAATACAGTTTACAAAAGCAAAATTACAAGTTTTAATGAGCGAGGTACCAACACAGTTAACCACGTATTACAGAGTCGAGAGAAAACAATAATTATAAAGTTATATTACTGTAAACAAACCAATCATATTATTTAAATATCACCCATGGGACAAACTAATAAACAGTTGGCAAGCCGTACTCTGTCCCCATTCATTACTCATTACTAGCTTTTGCTCGTGTCTATTTCGGCGGACACCACACGGCCATGGTGGTATCCGACATGCCGTGTGGTGTCCAGCAAAGTAGAGTAGCGCCAACCCCATACACCCGTTTGTTGTCGTACAAGGCGAAAGCTTCGGAAAACATGCGATGTCACTGTAAGGACTAAGATGAAGTGCCTCATGCGTGTAATTGCGCTGTCTACCTTATCCTTCAAACCGAAACATATCAATGCAAGCATTGGCAGCAGAAATAGTTAAGGCGGTGGTACCCACCCTGGCGGACTCTTCAGATTTGACAACCAAGCAACATTATGGCGTTACCAACGATCATAAACAAACACACGTCATCACCGATCAGTACAGTTATTCCAAACACATTGCACTCAATAGACAGAGTGACACATGGACCAGAAACCGTCAAAAACAGACCCGCACAGGCGTTCGTGTCGGCCCACGATCTGTTTGACGAACACAAATTGTTGCGAATGAAAAACAAAGGCGACAATATTTCGTTTGCAATGAAATATTCCGAAAATTCTGAGCTAATAAAAGCACCTGTCGGTGAGCCCGAAATGAAATGAGAAACTCCGCCGCCACAGGAATCAAATCAAACCGTAGGATAAACATGCAATAATGGGACGAAAAGTTAATAATGAAATACGAGGGAGTAAAATCCTTCGGACCCGAGCCGAGGTAGCAAAAGGTTGACGGCAGCAAAGTGTCAATTTTAATGGGCGACCTAATTGCTAGTAATCCGCTAGCTTTCGTAATCTGAAAAAAGGCGTCAGCGACATTTTGGATACTGTGTCGTGTAATTGTTCTCTTGCTAAGATTCAAGCATTTTTTTGGTAATTCCTTCGCGATTGTTTATTTTCGTGTGTTTGATCGTTTTACCGTGAAACGAAACGAAATCGATTATCGTTTAGTTTTTCTACTCCATCTGAAATAGATAAAACTCTATAAGTAGGTATTTCTGCGAAGTAACAAAAACACATAGGCAAAATTTATGCCGACATTAAATATAGGTCCCGAAATTCTGGTGGCCTTTTACGCCGACGTAGGCGAGGCAAAATCTAGTAATGAATAAGCTAGTAATGTTAAAGGTGACAGAGTACTACTTGTCACCGTATTTGCTGTTCATTAGTTTGTCAAATGAGTGATATATAAATATGTCGGGAATTAGGGCAGACTCTAGTAGAGGAGAGATCCATCAGAAGATATTTTCGAGATAGTGTTGTTGAAATAAGGATTCAGTCGAATAGTGTATTGTGATAATAAAGAGATATCACAGTAAAAATAGCAAACAATAAAAAAATAGAATAGAATTTGAATTTGAAATAGTTATAGCAGCATACGTAATGTAGGACTAAAAAACCCTTGAATCGCTCGAAGACCCTCCACCACCCATGGTCATCCTGCCTGACCAAAAACGTGACATACAACAGGCGCTCTTTTCACGTGCGCCCTCGTCCAAATTATTATTTGTAGTCCCTTTTGTACTTACCTTCCTTTCTAGAGCATGACTTCTACCACACAGACTTCTTAATTTTTCAACGGATCAGCAGCTAGTTTCAGTTCTTGACTCGATGGTCGAATGCAAAGTGTTCGTTGTAGCCGCGTGCCGAATATGACGTCATCACAGTATTTCCAGCCATCTGAGAGCTGACCCATACAGCCAAGTCTTCAGTTTTGAACCGTAATTCATTAATTTAGGTCTCCCAGCTTTATGGCTCTGTTAAAAAATAACCTTCAATGACGTTTATTTCCAGGCCGTAGCCATAATTTCAGTGGGTCCTGCTCCCCCACAATAGCACGATACTAATAATATTGTAGCAACGCTCAGCTCAGCTCAGTTACGTGATTTTATTGCATTTTTCTATTACTATACAGTTTTACAGGTATTTGCTACTCATAACACTATCACTGTCAATGTGAATCTCTCGAAATATACAATAGTAGTGAACAATTTCAATAAGAACCATAGCTTAACTCTACAAATTCTCGCCAAAAAGTCCGAGCCATAGAGTCCTCCCAGAATCTTTTAGAAGCTGTCACGAGAACGACAAACGAGATCATAAATGAGTGGCTTGCGAATCGTAACTTTGAATTTAATTAATTTTCCGACCCTGATGCCTATCTTTGGGCTTGCTAATTGCATATTTCGTATCCGCAAATTTTGGTAGGCTTTAAATTCGGACTTTAATGTCGAGTACAATACTTTAGATAACTTTCCCCGTAAAATGGATATTGCCTTTGTAATTTGCACAGTAGTAGGTACCAATTACATTTCATCCTTACAATCGTTTAATTCAGTGCAATAAATCTATTTGCTTCACTTATTAGTTCACTTGAGTTAGAGCATCGGTGGCCGAGCGGTTAGTCTATCCGACTCGTAAGCGAGAAGTATTATGTTCGAATCCCGCTGCGGCCATGTACCAATGACTTTTTTCTGAGTTATGTACATTAGTTGAATACTAACCGATGCTCTTACGGTGAGGGAAAACATCGTGATGAAACCTGCACATTTAGGCGACTGAATTTGTAATCACGATTAAATTTGGTCATATTCCCCTGGCAGTAGGGTCATGAAGGTCAGATGGCAGTCGGTCCTCTGTAGTTACCTGATCTGCCAAATCCTGGATCATAGTCAAGGCGGATCTCGAGTCCTCGTGCGCGTGAGCATAAACGCCAGAAATATTACTTTTTTTCTAATTGTTCACTCAAGTGCTAACCAAGTAATTATGTAAATAACATTATTATCATCATCTTGGCGTCAATCCTGGTTATGATCAATACTTGCTATATTTATTGCTTTCAGCATGTACAGAAAGACGTTATAATAATAACTGTTAACTAACATTTAAGGAACATTATACTAGTCACGTCACGTCCGTAATGGACAAGCTGTTGGAACTACTTATGTAATAACATCTGCATACCTGTATACTTACACAGTTTAACAATAAAGACAATTCTAATTCTAATTCTAATTCATATAGTCGTACAATCACATATTAATTGCTTTGTCTGTTTTTTCGTTAAGAAATGCATAGCTACAGAGTAGTAGCATTTTGTAAGGAAGTGCTGTCTTAGTAATTAAATTTCTTATTATTTGTTTAGTCCTTTAGTGATTGCGGAAAGTGTCATATATTTTTAAAGTCATACTATGTGGACCTGAAGAATGCAGTTCATCAGTCGGGAAGCTCTCGAGCGGTGCGCGAGGGCCCGGGCTTCGTCTTCCTACTTCTTCTTGACATATTGTCTGGTCTTCGGCATCCTTGTTGGTGAGTTTGTTGTGGTGGTTTGTTTTTCAATTTGAATGACAAAACCGAACGTCGAGTTGACATGGTGATGAGGCTAGGGCTGGCAATTAATACCACAATAAAATAAAATATAGTGTTTTATGCCTGATGGCAGCCACCGATGGTGCCGTTGTGGCTCAGTTTTGGGCTACTACTTCATAGTGTTTGTCATTGACACGCTACGATTTAGTAGTGGCTTCCAAACGGGAAATATTTTTACAATAATATGATGTGACTGCAACACAATGCCAACTGCAATATTATGCCACAATAATAGTCGCATCGTATTATATATCGTCTTGGCGTTTGTCCCGGTTGTGCGCTCGCGCATGAGGGCCCGGGTCCCTTGACCATGATCTAGGATTTTACAGATCAGGTAATTACAGTGGGGCGATTGACATCTGACCTCCGTGATCCTCATACCAGGGAAACTTGACCAGATTGGATACATTGGATACATATTTTCCCTCCATAAGAGTGTGTATAAAAAACTATGATGTTAGCCGTGCGTGAGTGTCGAATTGACAATATTGTAGCCACATATTACAGTAAATATTGCAATAATTAGATTGCCAGTTTACTAGTCTCTTTTTCTTCAAAAATATAAATTGCGTGCCCCAATGTCTAGAATAAGCCTGAAAACACAGCTTAGAAGTCAAACTATGATCGCTTTTATTGCTATAATCGGAAAATATTCGAACCGAAGGCCGAAGCTCAAAACATACAGTATAATTCACTAAATCATGCCTACGCAATCAAATATGACCATTCGTACATAATAAAGCAAGGCTATTTATCTGGAAAACCTCTGTACCTCAAATAAGAGTGGCCATAATAAAAATTTATAGGCAATTTGCGTGGAGAAATACTGCCTCCACTGTAGGTAGTCCTTTGTGTTTGGTTAATGAAAGAATTTCTGCGTTCTTTGGATTCACTAAACTAGCACTGTTTTGCAGCTTCGCGCTTCGCCCGCTTTGCTTTCTTTGCCACTAAGCCTCTCTTTATTCTGTATAGAATTTTGTTTTGCCTCTCTTGGATTGTGTTTTACAATCCTTTCTGTAGACTTTACGATTTCTTTTCTGCCGTTGAAAAGGATTATAGCTCTAAAAAATGCCGACGTCTAAAATATTTTAAATTTGTCGAAAAGTTTTAATATTTTATTGCTCGAAAAACTTTCTTGTGAAACATTTAGCATAAAGGCTGACACTAATAAAAGTTGGAATAAACTGACTGACCGACATTATTTTCTAAAGGTATCTCTCCAATATCTCATTCTAACTCCAGCTGATGTCATGTGTTGTTTTGTTTTCTTATTCGATTTTTTTAGGAAGCTGGTTCGTTCATACGCTAGTTTATGTTACGTTTTGCTGAGTCTTTTTTTTCTTTGTAACTCTTATAAGTTATAGAAGATGGATAGGCCTATGCCCTGCAGCGGGACAGAAATGGCTATCCTATACTAATATTATAAAGAGGAAAGGTTTGATTTTTTGTTTGTTTGTTTGTTTGTTTGCATTGAATAGGCTTCGAAACTACTGGACCGATTTCCAAAATTCTTTCACCGTTGGGAAGCTACACTATCCCCGGGTGACATAGGCTATATACCCGTGTACCCGTAGTGGTACCCGTGCGAAGCCGGGGCGGCTGCTAGTAATGAATAAATCTCTAAACTCTATTGCAATCGTTTGCATTGTTCTGCTCCTGTCAACCTCGATAGGAGTATAACTAGAGCATAATTAGGCCTGTGATGCTCTATGGCTGCGAAACCTGGCCGACCTGACGAAACACGTCTGCGAACTCCACACCAATGGAATCAACATGCTGCGGTGGATGTACGTGACTTGACCGAGTACGTAACGAGTACATCCGTGGCAGTCTTGGCGTGAGGGATATTGCTGAGAGAATTGAATAAGCTCGCCAGCGTTGGTTTGGTCACATCTTGCGTGAACCCCTTTGATACGTGGGATAGGTGGCTAAATCTGCCGGTATTAGAAAAGAGAGGACCTGCGGGAGGTCCAAGAAGAGTCGGATGCCGAAGTAAAGATGATAAAGTGGAGAAGAAAGAGTAAGAAAGCGAACCATGGCAGAAGCCGAGATTAACCGCTCGAATAATGATAATGTTTGCATTGTTGTGTTACGGTTTGAAGAATAGGGTAGCGTACTCGTCAAAATAGCTAAAATAAAAAGTAGACTTTAGCTAGTTTGATTACATTAATAGTACATCTGGGTCGTGCCAGTAACAAACTTGCAACTGCAACATGCCAAAGCAGTGGCCAGGTGTCGGCGGGGCGCAAGTTACCTTGTTTGAAAACATCCTGTATGTTGACACAGTATATGCATAGTACAATATACGCACAAAGTTTCAATTTGAATACATTCACAAGTTGCAAGTGATGTTGTTTAGTAAGACGGTATGGCGACTAATGTTTATGGCAGGTCGCTTGGGACCTTTCCTAAACTACTTACCTAATTTTAACGAAACAAAGCTAACAAGCATCTCGACTAAACTGGCTTTCCAATAAAGAAAACCGTATCGAAATCGGTCCACTCGTTCGTGAGCTACGATGGCACCGAGAGACACACACATGCAAAGAGCAACAGAGACGCCCCTTTTTTTATCGGTTATTACAAATTAACAGCTTTTCTGTACTACGTTCATTCCAGGAAAACATATAGTTTATGGCAAAATGCTGAATGCATGGAGTTTCTCCAGTCAATAATGTTTACGTACTACCAATAAGTTGATGAGTATAAATATTTATTTATTTAAATAAAAATTGTTTAATACATCTATCTCACACATGGCACAGTGTGGGGCAAAATACAGCATACGAGAAACAATCAGAAAGGGACAATGCTATCATTACTTTGTTACCTGTGTCTGTGCTACGTAGCTTTAAGTCCGCCATTGTACTGTAATGTGCATGAAGTTTTAAATAAATAAGGAGACGTGCAACGGGGCCACACTCAGCATAAGCCTGAAGCCACTGAGCATAAGGCTGACGCCATGCCGCTGGTTTTCAGTGTGCCCTCAGTGAAGCACGGACGTACGTGGTATCTATGAACTATTTACGTAGCGCATTTTTCATCCTGTATTTTACTGTCAAACTATATATTAAATCTCCTTGCCTGTGAGGAAAGCATGATTATCACAATATCCTAACATTTTCTGGAAGGGCATTCCAAAAACCTAAATAAAACAAAGTCCCTCGCCGCGTCTGTCTGTTCACGATAAACTCAATAGCAAATCAACGGATTTTCATGCGGTTTTGAGGGATTTTACCAAAAGACAGTATGATTCATGAGGAAGGTTTAGATTTTAAGTTAAGTTGTATAATTTGTTAAGGTTACTACCCGTACGAAGCCGCAAGTTTATTATAAATAACCCAATAAGAATCTACTCACTTAAACCTAAAAATATCAGGTCCTCGCGCCCGCCACAACTCTCAAATAACTGACCCACTGACAAGAATCGGGGATAAGGTAACAAAACGAGGCTTACCCCACCGCCTAGCTGAAATACACCCACTATATCTCCCTGTGTGCGGACTGGCCATCTCTAGGGCTCCATTCGTTACATTAGCCGGTGTAGCGTCGAGCACATAATTGCCTTGTTGCCCGTACCAAGTTACGGTTTCTGTATGGTAATTATTATCTGACCCAACTGTCTCGGTCATTTACCGTGACACTTTGCGGAGTTATCATGGCGGTTGTTTGAGGGAATTTATTTGAGTGTGTACCCTAAGGTGTTTTGTGGTTACCTATTTTATGTTGCAGTGCAGTTTTATTATGTTAAACCTGATTGTATGAATTGTTATCTAGTGGGCTGTTTGTAAGCTGTTATTAGTGATAACTAACTTACCGACCGATGTTGGAAAAGCCTCGACAGAGATTTTTTATATTAGACTAGCCAGGCAATTGACCGCCATTGCATCTGGTGGTAAGTGACGATGCGGCCGAAGATGGAGCATGCCTGTCTAGAAACAGCCTATTCAGTCTTGCCTTGAAGGCGTTCAGATTATAATGATCAGGGAATACACTCGCAGGCAACGTGTTCCATTCCTTAGCCGTACGCATTATAAAGGTTGGAAAACAAGCGGCTCGTGCTCGTGATCTCCAACTGGAAGATCCACGACCTAAGGATCCCGGATCAAGCCCGGATTGCGTCTCCCGATGTCCGGGGCCGGCGTAATGAGGTCGTGCAACTGCTTCAGAGTCTACGTATACTAAAATATCACTCAAACTACAGAATCGATTTTAATGAAACAAAGGTAAAAACCGTCTTGTTTAAACTGGTCTTAAATGGGGAAAATCGCAACGAAATCGGTCCATTCGTTCGGGAGCTATAACGCCTCAGACAGACACACAGATACACTTTACAGAAACTGAAAAAGTCGGGTAACCTCGACCAAATTTACGTAAACTCAAATATTTTCTTAAATACAGAACCGATTTTAATTAAACATCTCGATAGATAGAGAAATTTTCAGATAGAGAAAACCGTATCGAAATCGATCCATCCGATCGGGAGCTACGACGCTTTGGACAGACACATAAAGCCACAGATACACATGTGAAACTTAAAATACACCTTTTTCTTCGTCGGCGGTTAAAAAGCGATGACAAGTACAGCTAGTGTCATATAAGAAGAGACTTGGCGGGTCACGTGGTTCGACTTGCGCTGCATACGATTACCTGCGCGAAATCCCCTCCACTGCCATTTGACAAGTCTCTTCTTTCGTGACATGAAATGATATAAAGGACATTTTGATGGCACCTACTCGTAAAAAAATTCTGATTTCTTGTGAAGCACTTAATCTTAATCTCCAATCTCCATTTTCGGCACACTGTTCGAAAACTAAATTTATTTAAATAAATGCCTACGCCTGTCACAAAACAATGCTCTCCGAGGTTTAAATTGTAACAGAAAATTAAATTTCAAGGCAGGTATATAAATAAAATAAGTCTTGGGCCGGCAAATAAGTTTCATTGTTAATTCGAGAAATTGGGGATTCATTTTGGAATATCTCGAAATTTGTAGTACAAAACACAGCAGGTTCGAACCTAAAAAACCAATATAAGATGAGCTAGCTTCTCTATGCATGCTCATAACAATGTGAGCTCCTGTTATACTGGATTAATTGTAGGTCGATATGCTGATTTCTGTGCCTAAGATGAAATGAGTTTATTTATGGTGTAATGTAATTTGGGAGTAATTAAACCTGTTTCTAGGTGTTTATTATAACTGTCATCAAAGTAAGTGTTAACGTTAGCATTACTAACAATGGGGTGCCGTCCATTAAATACGAGTTTCTTTTTTTCGATCAGCGACCCGAAGTGGATCTTGGCCTCCGACACAAGAATTCGCCATTGGTCCCTATCCTGCGCCATTTGTTCCCAGTTCATTATCTGGAGTTCACGCAGGTCTTTCCGGACTTCGTCCATCCATTGTCTTCGTCCAACCGGGCACTTGCCGGCATTTCGGCCCTGATAAGTAAACGTCTCTCAAAAGTGCAGTGCTGCATAATATCAATCCAATTATAAATAAAAAAATGCGACTCCCCATCACACGGGTCATCAACTCTGAGCGTCGTACGTAAAATTTTAAAACACTCCGCACTAAAAAGCTTCCATGGCGTATAAAAGCACCGACACGAGCAAATTTTCACTTGGCAGTAGCTTTAAAATTGAGTTGGCAGTTTTTAATAGCGCCGACAGTTTGTACTTTCACTTCGCTGTTTCGCTTTTCAGGAATCATTCAACTTTGTTGGGCTCTATATTTAAGTTATCCTTTTGTAAAAGGTTACGTTTCCACAAGCTGGCTTTGAGTTTAGTAATTCGAGGGCAATCCGTTTGTTCATTTAATTAGGTGGCCATTTTGTCAAACTGATTTTGGAGGACGTCTTTGTGAGTGGGTGTTTATTAGGGACTTGCATTACTTAAGTCGATAATTTGTATGTTGTAAGTATTAATGCTAGTATAATTAAATTTACGTCTAAAAGATTAAATAAATACTGTGTTAAATCAATATGCAAATACGTAAGTACCTAATTATTAATAAAAAGAGTGGTTTTAATATTAGACTGTTTTGCAGTTTTGTTAGTACCTTGCTAATAATTTTTTATTCTATAACCTGTCAGCTTGCCATTTTATCGCAAATATGCATTTGACTAAATTACCTGATCTGCCAAATCCTGGATCTTAGTAAAAGCGGACCCCGGCCTTCGCGCAGTGAGAACAACCGAGATATTGACAATCATCATCATCATCATCATCATTTATTTATTCATTTACAGTTACACTGTGTGCGAATATTCATTAATGTCCTATACACAATTAATGAATGAATTAACATTGGAGCTATTGCTATTATTGATAGAGACTGATAGAAATAAATAAGTTGAATTCCCTAAATATTCTCTAATTACCTTAATATGTAAACGCTCGCTAAAGCTCTTTTCGGCTTGTCTAAGGTTAGCTGGAAGAGATCCCGTTGTGGGATAAGTTCGCCTTTGCTTTGTAAGTGTTTCCTTTTGAATTGTACTATGTTGTTGCAATAAAGAGTTTACATACATACATACATACATAAACGCTTATGGATTTTTGTGATGTCAAAATAAATCATGTCAATGTCTATGTCTAAATGGCTGTAGTGATTTAAATGCAATTTGGCCTTCGTATTTTCGGCCGAAGACAAGTCGGTATGCTAAAAATATGCCTGTAATACCACAACACAACTGTTGAAGAATGTGCAATTCCCTCTCAGCCTTTTAATAAAACGTTTGAAAATTCATTCTGAAGCGATCTTGTTTGTGCAAAGGCTTCAAAGTGACATAATCCATAAGTAGTTTCTCGTTGTACAGGATGCTTCTAGCCATAAGACTTTAAATTGATATAAAAATATGTCTTTTAATGGAACAGGTTTCTAAAATAACTTTGTTTAGAGAATTTACGTATTGATGATTGAAGTTTTGGTTGTGCAATCAATGTGTTTTTCGGGGTTCAGAGGCATTAAGAGGATTGTCCCGCGAGCGCGCTCCATACTAACGTAGTTCGGTCATATTTTCAATATTACGCTATCAAAGCCAATGCAATTTCGTAGACGTGATCCAGAAACCAATATCTATGCTTGTGGTTTGTCAGATTTTGGTTAAAATATATCGTTTCAAAGTTACGCGGGTTTTAATATTACCATAGAAATTTTGCCGAAAGCTTGTTTGCCACCTTAATTAAAAAATCACATTATCCCATATGAAGAAGATGGGGAACACTCTCGCAGGAATAAAACCGGAAGTTACCACAGTATTATCCTTTTGTTTATTTATTTATTTATTTGCTTCCACAAAGTTATTACAGTATTAATGTAAATACAATATGGACCCGGTAGGGCGCAGCAATTTGGGAGGGAGGAGGCTTATGTCAAAATATAGTACAATAAAATAGGTTAGTACCTACTATCAATTTACTTTTACAAATTTAAACTTTATACTATAATTAGTATCAAACCTATAATATAATTTCTACTTATCTTACTTTATTTAGACTATTAATCATATATAATAGTGACATTTTACCTATTAAAATTGGATTGCACGCTTACATATCACAGTGCACGTTATCCTAAATATAATAATACTGATTTCCCTTAACCTATTGCTATTCTATACTTATTTAAGTAAGTCTATTTCCTATAAGCTATTATTTTGGTACTTAATTCACTATTAATATAGAGTTTGGCATAAAAGAAGTTAGATACAGATTTGCTGTCATTGCTTTTTAAAATCTATCATTTAAGTATTCATTTACACTATAGTAACTTTTTGTAATTAGCAGCTGTTTTAGCAATCTTGCAAAATGTTTGTCGTTGGTCTCATTTTTAATATATTTTGGAAGCTTATTGTATAACTTGACAACATTATCAGCGGACTTGATGAGTGTAAGGTGAGACGGGAATTCGGAAGCATTAAATTTTCTTTGTATCTAAGCGAATGTCCTGTAGGTACATGTTCGCGCTTTTGAAATAGTTCAGGATACTTTCTAGTGAACTTGCAGATCTGGAATATATACATACACGGCAAAGTAAGTATATTATGTTCTCTAAAATATGGCTTACAACTTTCAGTAGGATCTGTTATGTTAAGAATAATTCTGAGCAATTTCTTTTGGATGGTAAGTAACGCATGCGCACCCGTGCTGTTACCCCACAAGATAACACCGTAGTTAAGCCACGAATACGCGTAAGCGTAGTATGTAGCTAAGGCAGTCTTTAATGTAGTTGTTTTTTTTATTTCGTTTAGACCGTAAGAGAAACTCGAGAGTTTCTTTTTTAATTTTAGGGTATGAGCTTTCCAATCCATATGAGTGTCTATTGTAAGTCCAAGCAGAGTAAAATCATTTTCAACTTTTAATGGTGTATTTTCGTATGTTATGTTTAAGGATAAAGGCTTTTTTTGATAGGGATGAAAAGATATGATGTTAGTTTTTGAAAAGTTTACGCTGAGATTGTGGTCGTCCATCCATTTGACCGTATCATTGAGTAATGTTGTAATCTGATCGTTTATGCTTAAATCATTTTGACATGAAGCGAGAAGTGATATGTCGTCTGCAAACATCACGCAATACGTTTCGCTTATGATTTTGGGAATGTCATTTATATATATTAGGAAGAGAAGGCATCCTAAGACACTTCCTTGAGGTATGGATGCATTAATAGTTTTACTGTGTGATCGAATAGTTTGTAAAGTTCTAGTGTGAGAGTTATAGTAGTCAATGTCTACATGTTGTTCCCGGTCACTCAAGTATGATGCCAACCAATCGTATGCTTTCCCGCGGATGCCAATTCCATTTATCTTATTTAATAAAATATTATATTGGACTTTATCATAAGCCTTGGTCATGTCCAGCAGTACCCCGACGGCATATTTTTTACTATCTATAATGCTGTATACTTTTTGCATATACTTAAACACGGCGAGAGTGGTTGATCGATTCTTGCGAAAACCATTTTGACAGTCATCTAGAATTTTGTACTTTTCACAGAAGTTGTACAAGCGATCGCACATAGCTCTTTCAAAGATTTTAGATGCGGTAGGCAGCAAGGCTATCGGCCGGTAATTGTTTGGATCTGTTTTACTGCTTTTCTTATGAACGGGTTTAATTATGGATTTTTTTAAGGCGTCGGGGAAAACACCCTCATGGAAGGACTGATTTATTAATGTACAAAAAGGTTCCGAAAGCTCGTCTGCACATTGTCTAATGAGAGAAGGTGGAAGTTCGTCTATCCCATAGCTGTGTTTATTTTTTAGTGTCTTTATGATTCGAGCTACTTCAGGTACATCCACTGGGCTGAGGAATATGGTGTTTAGCGTCGGTTTTGTTGTGATAAATTAAGATCTTTACAAAATTATTCATAAGTGACAGAACAAAAACTGTTCAGATGATTTTTTAACAGAGAAACTTGGGCGACCACAGACTCTGACCATCGCTGCCTACACCGAAGTTTCCATTCCAGTTATCATAAAAAGGACAGTATACAGCGTCCTATTGCATTTAAAGCCTTTCCAAGGCGTCCTCTCGTCCTGTATAGTAATATTGGCTGGCAAAGGGGCGCGGACGAAAATTACACGTCACCCGAGCGGGTGTCACGCTCTTAAATGCTGCGCGACGGGGTGCCAGCGCTACAGCCTGTACACGTAACGATAATTGCCAGTTGTGAAATAAGTAAAATTTCGAGGAACAACGTTGGGTGGTGACACTGGTGGTTTGGTGGGAAGTTTGTGATCTGTTTTGAAGGGTTGGTGGGCAGTGGTTGGTGTATGAAGGTGTAGATCAGGGATGGCGAACCTTTATTGGTGAAAATCAAGTAACAATATGGCCATGACGTGCCGTTAACGAGTCTTTAGTTATGTATGAACAAACGGTTTCAATGCGAATTTTATATATTATTCATTTCTGTAAACAACGTCGTGGTCGATAGGCCGTGTGGTGTCCGGTAGAGTAGAATAGCACCAACCCCTTACACTCGTGGGTGTCGTACAAGGCGACTAATGTTTAGAGTCAAAAGATCTAGGGTCTCCGTAAACTGGAAAATGGGCAGCAGCGTTTTCCATTGTTATGTTTGCAACACTGCGATCTCCAACCCGCCTGCCAAGCGCGGAGATTATGGCAATAACCTCCCCTTTTGTGGGAGAGGCCCAAAGTTCTGCAGTGGATTGTTATGGGCTGTGATGGTGGTAAACAACGACTCACAAGCACAAGTATCTACATGCGAATGCGCGGAAGATTTATGCCTGGTGCTCATATAATTGGGGATGTTCATATCAGTACCAGGAAATACATTAATTGGCATCGCTGAGACGAATGTGAGAGCCATGGGGTTACGATGCGAGAATGCTGAAGACTGGGTGAAGAGGAGAAAGAGTAGAAGCTGGAATTGAAAAGAAGACCTCACTTCGCGCAACGTACTTCGTCGTTGATGCCAAAAAGAGAAAATTGTATATATACGGCAGTACGGTACAGTTAAGACTGAGATAGTTGCACTGTGGCCACTTTTCAAAACGAACTCTACACTTATTTACACAATCGGTAGCCCGAATTTCAAAACTATCCCAATTCGAGGAAATGACTTGCGTCATATGACTTGTGTCTGGGTACTCGGGAATGTATCTGTGAATGTATACCTTCAGTACTTAGTACCATCTTTAAATTTCAAGCGTACCCTTATGAGGTCTGAAGTTTTTATGGCGCAGTGCTCATTTGAACAGGCAACAGCGACAGAAAGTAAGCTGCTTGACTTATTTTAACGGTTTGTTGACAAACGCGACAACGTTTTCTGTCTTCTGTTTACGACGAAAGTTTCGTGTGACATGTTTGCTGAAACAGTGTCAGGATATTTGGGACGGAGTTCTTGGAAAAATATTATAAAAAGTAGCCATATTTTGTTTAGAATTAGTGATCTATCACCTCAGAAGTCAAATTTATATACGTGTCTATTACGCACGAATTGATTTTTTTGTAGTACGCCATACAAACAAGTAAGCGGGCCACCTGATGGGGTGTGATCACATCGGAATGGTACGAGCGAGAAACGTTCTTTCGAACCGTTACGTAACTAGTCTGTGCTCCAAATATTAGTGTAGGTACCTAAAATATTCTGATAAAAAGTATGTTTCAAACTATTTTCTACTATCTCTATTCGTGTTTATGAAACATTACAGAATCCTCCTCGTATGTTTAAAATATTTTGATAATCTACATAGGTATATAGATATAGATCCACATTCAATTACAATCAACACAGATTTGAAAGAATTTACATCTGGATCTAAATAAAGTAAAATAACCAAGTTTCTTGAATTCTATTAAATTATGTAATCTTATTTATTTATTTTATCCACTTCTGTCTCACTGCATGGCAAATGCCTCCCTATCTATCTTCCATGACTTACGGTTAGATGCTCGTCTCGGCCAATCCTTAGAAAAGGCGTCCAACTAGTCCCACCATCTCTGTCTGGCCTACCGCCCTTCTTTGTTACGTTTCGTGGGGTCCAGTCGGTGGATATTTACCCACAATTCGTTGAGCATGAGGCATATATGTCCAGCCCAGTCCAACTTTCGGTTGGCAGCTTTTTGACCCACATCGGCGATTTGAGTTCTGGTGTCACGATTGATTTGCTTTAGTTTATTTAATTTTCTGTTTTTTTTTACCCCTTGTCAAGTAAAAGGACAATACCGGTTTATCACTCAATCGAGCTACGATTGTAACACCAATCGAAACCAATTGAATTTGATTGGTCTTTTATTAGTAGTAGAATACCTAAACGTACAAAACTGCGGTTGAGTTACAATTGCGGTCCAATTACAATTCGACCGAGACATTAGTAAATTTGCGGACTCGAGGCCAAGCTTTCCAACGCTTCACAAAACTTCTTAATAACTAAACTAACATCTTATTATTTAGGCACCAAGTATTGAGCGTCAACACGCAGTCCCAAAGTAATTTACGTAACCTCTTCCAACGAACAAGCTGGAGACGTATTTGAATTCGCTAAACTTTGATTACAACTCCCAAAGAAGCCTTGAAGTTTATATTTCGAACCGAGACCGCTATGGAACATTAAACGTGATTAAACCGTGTTATGTTTTGTTTTAAACGATTTTAAGTTGATAGAGGTATCATAAACAAGTAACGAATAAAGTAGAAAGAGGAGCGTCGGTGGCCGAGAGGTCGAATATCCGACTCGTAAGCGAAAGGTACCGGGTTCTAAATCCGCTGCGGCAATGTACCAATGAGTCTTTTCTGAGTTATGAGCATTAATTAAATTCTAACCGATGCTCTTACGGTGAGAGAAAAACATTGTAATGAAACCTAAAAACTCAGGTAACTGAATTCGTAACCATGATCCAATCTGGGCAGGTTCCCCTGGTAGCAGGGTCACGGAGGTGAGATGGTAGTCGCTCCACTATAATCACCTGATCGCCAAATCCTGGATCATGGTCAAGGCGGACCCCGGGCCATCGTTTTCGAGAGCACAACCGGGCCATTAACGCTAAGATGGATAGAGTGGGAAGGGATGGGCGAAGTTACTTTGCGACTTACTGAAACAAAACACGCTCGAATGATTGAAATAAAATGCGAGTTTCATTCGACTCGATTGCCAACTTTATGCGCGGATGCAGTCGGAATTCCTGTTTGTATTCTTAATCAGAATAGTTTGATTGCTTTTTAGTTAGGTTTGGTGTAACTACGTGATAGCAGTCTTGGTCGAAGTCTTTTATATGTTTTCTTTTATCTTTATTAAGAAACAAACAGTACATTGCACTAGCTAATTAAATAGAGCTAGTTTCCTATTTCATTTGCAAATGTATTAAAAATTGAATAACCAAAAATAAAAATAATAAATGTTTGTATTATTGTTTTTTTATGAAGTAAAATGCAGCTCCCAGTTTTGATTAGGGGCTCTATTCTCAAGGGTGTTGATGAGAATGTCTATCTAGGACAAACTGTTCAATTGTCCAAGAAGGCGAGTAGGTCCAACTACGAGAATGTGGTCAATCGATTACAAATTCTAATACCGATAATTAACAACTTTGTATCTTCACGGCTTGAACAGGCGTTATTGTTACATACAGCACAGCAAGCACAAGTGTGCTCTCAAGAGCCAAGACGCGACATACAACCTGCTTCTTATTAGTTTCATCTTAGTACTGACAGAAGGCCTAGCACAAGTTGCTCTCGCGCGCGATAAGCAAGAAAAAGCGCGACACAGGTATTGCTATCTCTTTCGTCTTAGTATTGAGAGAAAGAGACAAACGCTCTCTCGCGGCGCGAGCCTTGTCGCGGACACCGTTGTGCTAGGGCCACAGAAGGAAACAAACGCTCTCTCGCGGCGCGAGACACTTACACTATACACTTGGTCCATAGGTGGCGGCCACTTTCTTTGTGGCTCTGTGTGTCTACTGATTGACATAACAACTATACTGTATGGAAGTATGAATGAATATATAAAAAACATTTATTGCTCATACACAAATAATCCATAGTAAAAACAAAGAAAAAAAGAAAAATTAACCGACAGTCTTATTGTATTTCACAAAGCGAAGTAGTTCTTTCGTGTTTATAATCTAACGTGTTTTCGGATTGCGGTTAAACTGGATGTGGTGAACCGATTTGGAAGCCCGTACTACACGTATGATAGCCAAACCCTCTTAATAACAGAACCGACAGCAGATCATCTAATGCCAATGCGGAGTTTTCCAGTAAGTATTGATAGTTTGATTCAAAATGAAATCAATTAATGACGCTCCTACAATTTTGGTAGTTTTTTTTAATCTGTGTGATGGTAGCAGTGATTTCATGCAGCCAACTAATACTAAACTTAAAAATAAAATGTTTATTAACATAAACTTAACTGTTAAAGGTTGAACGAAATGTAAAAATAATTATTTATAGAAGTTGGCACTATGTTCCAACTTCCATTGTTCCACTTTCCATCAGGTGGCCCGCTCGCCTGTTCGCCTACCGTACGATATAAAAAAAATATTATTACAACCTCTAAAATGGTTGAAAACTATTGACAAATACAATATTATCCAACACAACGTACCCAGTGTTTATATCCTGTTTGCTAAGAACCTATTTTAAGCGATTATCAATTACCAAATTGTCGGGGCGCCATCTAGTGAGTGGTTGGGAATGCTTTAGATACCTATTGGAAAACTGCTCATTAGACTGTGTAGGCGCCATAGGTAATCCTAAGTTATGGAGTGCAAGAAAAATTTTAAGGAGACCTACAACGTTGGGTTGCCCGTGCACAACCTAGCAAAAAGACAAAAGTTTTAGTGGTCCATTCTTCGACTTTTCGTAGCAATAGTAGAGCTCGTCTAAGCTGAAATGACGCGCACCACTATCGCATTAACGCACATAATCAAATTTAAAATATGGACGCAATACATATGCAAATGCCGTTGTGATTGGTCATTCAGTTGCCGGTGAGACTCAAACGTAGGAGCACGCTTCGTTCGATTGGAGCAGTCGACGCTCCCACACAGATGAAGTGTCGTTATTAATATTTGCACTCACACATAGAAATCAACTAATTAAGTAGTGGGGCGCGTCATTTCAGCTTAGACAAGCTCTACATATACTACGTATCCTCCTGTTTGGGTTCTAGAAGTAAAAAAAACAGGTCTGCCTCATATCCTCTTCACAGTTTCGCTTTTCAATCACATAATAATCATTAAAAAGAAAAATTATCTTAACGTTTTGTGGGTCACCCAAGCCTCTACTATGGCTAGAAAGTGGAACTTGTCCTTTACTCGATGACGTAGGATAACCGACGAACTTACAGTCTAAATCTACATTCCGAAACCGATTTCAATTTTCACCAGAACAGCGATCAGCGCTCAACATTCACAGGCTCCGAATACAACAGATGTCGATGCCAACAAAGCCGATGCGAACACCATGGACAGCATTTAATAAGCTTCACACATCGGGAACATCGTTAGCCCCCATACGGCTTCAACATTGCAATCTGTATTTACGTAATCCGCACATTACTATGCATCGACGGCCAAACTATGCGAATTCAAGTCGCTTGGGGATATCCCCCTCCAAGGGAATGAGATCCTGGAAAGGGGAGGGACGCAAAGTATCTGGAAGCTCTGGCTAATATTGGCCGTCTGTAATAAAATCTGACACAATGACGTCCTTACCTGGGAGGTTGTTTATGGTGCACGATTAGTGAGGCTAACGTTGCGCCGGTAAGGGCTGGTTTGAACCGGTTGGCGCCAAATTGAGAAATGGAAGTGAATTTCGTTGCCTAGATAGGTACGACGTGAGTCCTATGCAAGTTTTTCTATAAGTATATATATTTATATTATACTACCAGAGTAGTACACTGAACAAAATTATACACTTCAACGTTTTTCAAGAATAATTCTGTCTGTTGGTGAAAACCGCATGAAAATCCGTTCAGTAGTTTTTGAATTTATCGCGAACAAACAGAGAGATGCGGCATAGGACTTTGTTTTATAATATGTAGTGATAGTGATCATATATTATTAACTAGTGACCCGCCCCGGTTTCGCACGGGTTTCCCGCTTTTCTTTACAATATACATCCTTCCGGAAGAGATTCTCTAACTGATGGTGAAAACCGAATAAAAATACATTCGGTAGCTTTTGAGTTTATCGCGAACAGACAGACAGATGCTGCGTGGGACTTTGTTGTTTGTTATAATATGTAGTGATAGTAATTTAAGAGCCTGATGGTAGAGCGTCGTTGGCGTAATGCCTCGTTAGCTAGAGGTACAAAGGTACCCCTGTCTACTTCCCGGGTCTGCCTTCACGGGTGTCAGATGGCAGTCGCTCTACTGTAACAACCTGATCTGCCGAATCCTGGATCATGGCCAAGGTGGACCCTGGGCTTCGGCCACCCAGACGATTTTATTCTTTATTGTACACAATAATAATAAATACAATTAACTTAAGAAGAAGGTAACTTAAGTACAAAGGCGAGCTTAACTCAACAGTTGAGTTTTCTACCAGCAAACATTGGAGTCAAAGAAGCTGTAACTCAGGATTTAGGTATAGGAAGTGCACTCTTTTAAATAGTATTGTGTTTCTGCCGGTGAGTAAGGTTTCCAGTGCTCCATGGGGTGGGGATTTGGGGAACCGTGGCTTTGGCAGTGGAGTGGCATTTGCCTTTTGCTGCCAGAGCAACGTGTTATAGAGGTGGGCAACGCATTAGCGATACTCTTGGTGTTGCTAATGTCTATAGGCAGTGGTGACCACTTTCCATCAGGTGGCCCGCTTGCCTGTTTGCCTACCGTATGACAAAAAAAAAAGTAAACTAAATAAAATGCTATAAACAAATACTATAATTAATAATGAATACAATAAATATATACGTACTATAACTCTTTTAAATTCCTTTTAAATGTAATTTGTGAAGGACTAGCACGGATGAAAGGAGGTATGGAGTTCCATAAACGCGCAGAGTGTACAGTGAAGGAACCGCCGTAGCGGCTTGAGGTGTGGGACGGGATCTTTAGAAGAAGGGATCTGATGGAACGAGTAGGCTTATCCTTGGGCACCAGATACTCAATGCACTAACGGAGGTACTGAGGAGATAAAGGATTTTAAGTGTATTATACAATGTGCTGAGAATATGCACATCCCTGCGTCGACGTATTGGCAACCACTTAAGTTGAGTTCTTAACTCAGAAACGAGATCAAATTTTCGCAAACCGAAGATGAACCGGATACACACATTCTGCAGCCGCTCCAATTTGTTTAACAGCTCCTCCGTGACATCAAGATAGCAGACGTCTGCATAATCAAGCAGAGGGAGAAGTAGCGATTGTGCTAAGATAACCCTAGTCTTAAAAGGCAGAAACTTTTAATGTCGCTTGAGTGACTGAAACGTGTAATGTATCCGTTTACTAACTTCATCATCACAGCCCGTAACAGTCCACTGCAGGACTTAGGGCCTCTCCCACGAAAGGGGAGGTTATTGCCATAATCTCCACGCTTGGCAGGCGGGTTGGAGATCGCAGTGTTTAAATATATCAATGGAAAATGCTGCTGCCCATTTTCCAGACTACGGAGACTCTTGATCTTTTGCCTCGAAAGCATTAGTCGCCTTGTACAACACCCATGAGTGTAAGGGGTTGGTGCTATTCTACTCTGCCGGACACCACACGGCCTACTAACTTGCCCAATTTGATCCGCCCAAGACAGGTGAGAATCGAAGAGGACCCCCAGATTTTTGGCATTGTCGGTAATTTGTATCGATGCACCGACCTAGCTAACAGGCGCCAAACTGGTGAGATTCAGGCGACTACGCATAGAAGAGGTGCCCATTATTAATGCTTGTGATTTGCCCGGATTTACAAGAAGCCCGTAGGAGTTAGCCCAGTCCCGAATTTTACATAAATCGTATTTATTAAACTAATGCCCTGGTCAACTTCATCGATCTTGAAGTGGCAGTAAATCTGCAAATCGTCTGCGTAGAGATGATAACGACACGATAACACTTGGGTAATCTCGTTTATAAACAAGGAGAATAAGAGAGGAGAGAGAACTCCACCCCGAGGCACCCCAGCCGTGACGTCACACCAGTATTATTATAATAATTAAAGAGCTTCGTCGAATAATCGCTTTTGTCGGTGAATCAATCGCCATTTCACACTATCGACCGCTTTTGATTTAATTTCCTGATACGACGCGGCTCCTACCTTCTATACTTATAACTTGCTGCGTATAGCTTATTCCTTCCTCTGTTTAAAATTCAATTTAGGATCTTCAATTTGCGAAGGTGCGAACATAATTGGTTAAGTTATTTAGAAATGGCTGATTGGATTAGTTAACAAATAATTAATGCAATATGATTTATTTTGATTCATATGTTTTCGTTACGATATCAAGGATAATGTAGGGTAATTTTCCATGTCTTTTTTCCCGATAGTCATATTGATTAGCGTAACTAATGACCTCAAAAACCTTACGGAACAAGGTAATAAATATAGCAATGTCTGTTATACGATGTTTACCCTCACCGTAAGACATCGGTTAGTGTACAAGTAGGTACATAACTCAGAAAGTCATTGGTATATAGCGGCACTCGGGATCGAACTCGGTACCTCTGACTTATGAAGTCAACCAGCCAGCGAATGTGCCATCGACGCTCCATAAAACAAAATATCTATTACCAAAAACTAAAACCTGTCCAAAACACTCCCGGTGCAGCCCTAAAGAACGTGACGTCATTGTAAAATTTGAGCATGCCTCTCCGGCCATTGAATAGATGAAATATCTATTTTGGCGAATTTTTCGATCCAATAATCGCTTGAAATAACTATGTTATCCGATAACGGCAGTATAAAAGTGAAGTTTGTCGATGTGGTCAAATAGATAGCTAGTAAAACCGCCCAGTAATTACTTTTGTTTACTTTTCAAAGGGCTTGTTTGTTCGTAGAATGTATCGGTTAGTAACGTATGTGAGAGGTTAACTATCGATTTTGGATGGAATTCCATTCCAGGAAGGGGAAAAGTTTTAAATTAAAAATAAAAATATTTGAAATAATAATGATAATAATGTAGGCCTTTGCCCTGCAATATGACACCAAAGTCTCCTAAAAAACCAACCAGTCTCAGGGTCTCCCCTTCGCCAACCACAGAAATGAATTCTAGTATAATTTAATTTCCGAAAGTAAAGTAAGGCATTCTATTTCGTACATGTTCTGATTTCCTGTTATTCGAGGTTACAATCATCCATCATGTGTGTAGCTGTACCAATTAGTTTAATCTATTATAAACTTTGTAGGCAATTATGTAAAAAAATAATCTAATGTATATAATTCAGAATAGAGTTGTTTGTATATTGTACGACCCCACCGACAGACGCGGCGACGCGACGCTCCCCTTACGATATGGGTTCTCAACGTAGACCAGAGATGTTGCTGCTGGTATTTTACATCGCGCTATGAGCCACTACCTACTCCTTGTTCCAAATACTCTCTTCGATCCCTGTCAAGGCACAAAGATATGGACCTGCCTACCCCGCAGCAGTTTCTTAAAACGCTCTCCGAGACCTTTTTCAAGGCTGCGGAGGAGCTATAATTTCTCCAGCGTATGCTCCGTAAGGAGTGACGTTGAGCGCACCCCGTCCCTACGGGGTGTCGCATCCGATGAAACCTGAAAAGCCCTTCCGGCTACAGCTGCTCCCAGGGGGTGTTTAGCACGTATGCGCCTAGGCCCCTTTTTTGGCGAGTCGTGCATAACCAGTCCAGCTGGCTGGTGCTCATGAGAGTTCACCTCCTCCCTCCCAACCGCTATACCGGAGGGTGCCCATCCTTTGCGTTGGGCGCAAAAAAAAACCTGTAAAGGTATTCAGCCAATCGTGTTGACCTGAATCCCTATTAAAATTTTGTAATCGTAATGCAATGTTTGTTGTAATGCGATTGATAGTACTAGTAATAGTAGATTTGCTTCGATTCTAATGAAAAAAAAAACTAGCTGGCCCAGCTGTACCAGACCACTTTGTTCCAAAAAAAAAAAAGAAAATACAATCATTCCTTACCTAAAAGTGTTATATTTTGTCGTCAGTGGCCGAATAGTAAATAAAAGCAAGAAAAGGAAATATTTTACATAGTAATAATACCAGGAAACAAATAAGAGATGCATATTTTGGTACCTAATGCTAATGGCTGTAAATGTAAGTACTTCACCGCACCAGGTGAACAGAAACACGTCAAACTTGCACCTAATTAGATAGTCTTTCTGATAGTTGTGTAGAGTCCTGAGTGAAGCGAGGGCTTCAAGTCGCCCTAGACAAAGACAGCTTTATTCCAAAGGTGAATAGTCTACTTTAGACACCATCTGTGAGACAATAAGCCCGGCTAGCAACAAAATTGTTAAACGCTTTTAAGAATGACGTTCAACGAAACACATTTTTTATTTTACAACTTTTGCATTTGCAATATTTAGGCAGTCTAAGGTCTTGCAACTATAGTGTTTATTCTTTTATACAAAAATAATATGAAGCGATTTTTGAATAAAGTCTATTTACAAAAAAGAATTTTATATTTTAAGGTTTTTCATATGAATTTTAACATTCCAAATTCGTATCACTTCATTCCCTAGGCAGTTTTACACTATCTCCCTGCGGGTAACAAGGGCTTACGGTGACATTTCATAATAAATAATTAGACATTGTCGAGCAGTAGCTGTGAAAATAAAGTTAAACGCCAATTAGAAACTGTCCTTTCAATCACGTTCTAGGGTCGCAAAAGACATATCATTCACCTCACAAGTTAAAAATAACCTTTAAGCCGAGGCATTTACACTAAATATAGCATCTCAAAGGAGACTAATGGTCACAATGGTCAGGTCACATTCGAATCACTTAATTCCCTTGACAGTTTCATATTATCTTCCTGGAAGACTATTTACAAAGACCGTATGCAAAAACTTTAACATTCAAAATTCGAATCACTTCATTCTCTTGGCAGTTTCATACTATCTCCCTGCAAATCTATGTATAAAGACTATGCTAAGATTTTTCATATGAATTTTAACATTCCAAATTCGAATCACTTCATTCCCTAAGCAGTTTCATACTATCACCCTGCAACTAACAAGACCATGCCTGGTGACATTTCATGATACGTAATTGGCCATTGTCAAGCAGTAGCCGTGAAAAAACTATTACGCCAATTAGAGACGTTCTGTCCTTTCAATCCCTTTCTAGGGTCGTAAAGACACATTCACCTCACAGGTTAAGAATAACCTTTAAGCCGAGGCATTTACACTAAGTATAGAATCTCAAAGGAGACTAATGGCCACAATGGTCACGTCACTTGTAGCGCTTTGTTCTGTCATCCTAACAGACGGGTAAGGGTCCGCTGGGCTGCCAAGGGCTCGAACTTGACTGTTTTTGCACCGAAAGAGGTTTGGCCGCAATCAATCCATCTGGACGGGCCACGTTGCGTTTTTCAAGGACCACTCCAATACGGGCTCTTGTACGGGATTATGGGGCAAGTCGTATGTAACGTTCGCAAGGTTTTCCGGCTGTTTTTCGGCTGTTGTGTCTTTTTTGGGGTTTGGATGGTGGAAGTGTTGTTGTACGCATCCATGGGTAGTTTTTGAATACGTTTATAAATAAATATAAATATGCTTATACAAATTCGGAGAGAGAGCGTCGTTCCCGGGTTCGAATCCTGCTCCGGCCATGTACTAATGACTGTTTTCTGAGTTTAGTACATTAGTTGAATACTAACCGATGCTCTTACAGTGAGCGAAAACATCGTGATGAAACCTGCACATTCAGGCAACTGGATGTGTAACCATGATCCAATCTGGTCAGGTTACCCTGGTAGCAGGGTCATGGAGGTCAGATGGCAGTCGCTCCACTGTAATTACCTAACCTGCCGAAACCTGGATCATGGTCAAGGCGGAACCCGGGCCCTCCTGGGCGAGAGACATTAACGCCTAGATGATTATTATTTTTTATGCTTGGACAAATTCACACAGCGCCATCTAGCCCCAAAGTAAGCAAAGCTTGTTTTATGGGTTTTAGATAACTGATAAACTACTAATATACTTTTTTTTAATACATACTACACCCAGACCCGTGACAGAAATTAAAATTAATCATTTCAATTTTTGCTCGGCCGGAAATACAACCCAGGACCACTGCGTTGCGACCGGCATGTTAACCAACTGAACCTGACTCAGGTCGTCAAAAGTTTAATCAACTGACTTTTTTTTATGAGAAGTGTTTCCCGAGCGAGCTCCATACAAACCTAGTTTTATCATACTTTCAATATTACACTATCAAAGCCAATGAACTTTTGTAGGCGTGAGCCAGAAACCAATATTTATGCTTGTGGTATATCAGATTTTCGTTAAAATATATAGTTTTAAAGTTACGCGGGTTTTGAGGTTTCCATACAAATTTTGAGAGCGTTATATTGATAATATGATTAATTTACGTTTGTGTGGAGCTCGGTAAATCGAGAAACGCGAAATTGTTTTGATTTTGTTTATTCTCATTTATGTGCGGTAAAAACAAGGGTATCGTCGAATTCGATGCAGTTATTCGAGGTAATGTTGCGGTTGAAGTGGATATATTACTAATTAAAATTTATTCAATTCGGATTGTTCAATCAAAAGAGCATTGGGTAGTTAACTATGGCCACTGCGGCCATGTACCAATAACTCTTTTCTGAATTATGTATATTAGTTGAATTGAATTTGGTAGTCGCTCCACTGTTTTACCTGATAGCCAAATCCTGGATCATGGTCAAGGCGCACCCTGGGGCCTCGTGCTCGAGAGTACAACAGACTGTGACATTAACGCCAAGATGATTATTTTATACATGTGAGCGAAGCTGGAGCCCACCAGCTAGTTAGGACTGATAAAAAAAAACTAACAAGAACAATCATAGCAATTTTTTTATTTTGCTACACCAAAATATGTCCAAACTCTCCATCCATAAAGTGTAAATTTGAACGCTTAACAACATTCTATACACCAGAGGCGAGATCCGTGAAAAATGAACCGTTTTCCGACCTTCAATTTTATAAGAGAAAAACGTTCGAAGAAGCCATTTCCTTTCTCTCCCATTACGCTCTCATCGCTTTAAGGGAGATAGTGATAATGCATCACGGGACCCCATCCCCCCCTCCCTTCCTTCTCTCTGCCTAATGACGTGTGAATGCCCAATCAATCGGCGTACAGCGCCGCAAACCCATCTGATCCGGTGACGGCGTCGCTGTTGTTGAATTTACAGTGGCATTTCAAAATGGCGACACTTAGTTCCAACTTTGGCCACCAGGCCGGATATGTTTGTTGTAGTGAAGTCCACGGGCAGGCAAAGTCGTTCGTCTTAACATGTTTTTGAAGCCGTTAGCGGGTAAATTTACGATGGGTGAACTGAGGTTGGAGATGGGGACATTTGAATTTAGTTAAGTAATAGCGTTAGAACGTCGGTGACCTAATAAGTCGGTTAAGGGGTCCGACTCGTAAGCGAGAGGTACCGGGTTTGAATCCCATTTCCTCCATGTACCAATGAGTCTTTTCTCAATTATATAGGTACAATAGTTAAACTCTAACCGATGCTCTTACGGTGAAGGAAAACCTGCACATTCAGGCGACTGAATGTGTAACTATGATCCAATCTGATCAGTTTCCCGTGTTAACAGGGTCCAAGAGGTCAGATAGCAGTCGCTCCACTGTAATAATGGTTCTGAGAAACAAGAACAAGGTGGGTGTTGTATGTACAGTAGAGTTCATTAATATGTGAGCATTGCCAAGGCTTCAAATATAAATATACATGGAAGGGTACTTATATATCTGAGCAGATGTACATTTGTTTGGTTGATGAATGCCTTGGTAATGCTCATATATTAATGAACTCGACTGTATGAGTGTTATAAGTAATATTTATTAAAATATTTAAAAAAGTTATAAGTAGTTAATTAGTTTTCTGTCACCCATAACACAAGCTTTGCCCCATTTGCGTGTATGGTACAATGCGTCGAAAGGGTCCCGTGACCATGATGCCTATAAAACTGTGGTTAAGTGAGTACGACGACAACTCCCACAGAAAATTAATAATTTGAATTTTGTGTGAAGTGATGCCCCGTTTTATTTTTACCTGTGTCACGAGGAGACGTATAATGATGCCACACTCAGCGTACGCCACGGCTGATGCTATGGCCCTGGTTTTTAGTGGGCCCCTGTGTGTCTGTCTGTTTTTTTTTTATGCTAATCAGTGACAAACGAGCAGTCAGCCCACATGATGGTAAGTGGTAACTATCGCTCATAATATCTACAATTCATATATTTAGGTTGCAGGTAAGAAAAATGCAGAACCGGATTTAAGATGACATGCCTCATGCCCGAAATTTCATTGGTTTCCTTATCCTTCAAACCGGAACACAACAATGCAAGCAATGTTGGAACGCACATCACGTAAAAATGTAAAAGTTACTGAACGGAATTTATCAAAGTTTTGTGTAGTGTATATCCCGAGGCAACATTTCGGCTGTAAACAAAGACTTCTATATATAAATCAACGGCTATAAAACATCTCGAAAATTGCCTGATAAATAACAAACCAGCAACAAAAATCTGGTGCGATACAAATATTACAGTATTTTAGAGCAGGGTTCATAGAATTCGCAGTACATTTATGAATGCTAGAGAGATCAACATAGTTTTGTCACAGTATGTTATCGATGTATATTTGTAGAGTAACATATAAAACTAGTACAGACATTCCGTTTAGGCTGCAGCCTACCAACCGGCAGTTGCAGTTGATAATACTCCTTACATAGTATAAAATAAAGTCAGTTTTTGGTGCGGGGGACGTGGTCGGACATCCGACCAAGGTCGGCTCGCCCGCGCATCCGAATTAATCCAAAATCGTATTTATTTTGTAAGGATTAGTATCGATTGTAACTGATGGTTGGTTGGCTCCAGCCAAATGCGATTGTAACTACTATAATTAAATTATGAAGCAAATAGGGTATGGTGAAGTTCTCTTAAGGTTTAATAGAAAATGCAAGTTTTCTAGGTTCCAAGTTTAGTTCGACAGCTCGCGTCCCATGAAAAAGTAAGTTTAGGACCTATATTAAAAAACTAAGGCGTCTAAAAGGCGTACTAACTTCAACGTTGTGATCACCATCTCTACATAGTCTATAACAAAATCGCTTCCCGCTTCAGCAAAATCGCGTCTGTCGTTATGTATCTATGTACGCTTCATCATCACAGCCCGTAACAGTCCACCGCAGGACTAGGGCCTCTTCCACGAAAGGGGAGGCTATTGCCATAATCTCCACGCTTGGCAGGCGGGTTGGAGATCGCAGTGTTTCAATATAACAATGGAAAATGCTGCTGCCCATTTTCCCGACTACGGAGGCTCTTGATCTTTTGCCTCGAAAACATTAGTCGCCTTGTACGACACCCATGAATGTAAGGGCTTGGTGCTATTCTACTCTGCCGGACACCACACGGCTAACGCTGTACGCTTAGATCTTTTAAAATACGTAACGGATTTTAATGCGGTTTTCAACAATAGATAGAGTGATTCAAGAGGAAGGTTTATCATCGCTTATTATTAAGAAAATATGAGTAGGTAATGGTGTAGTAGGTGTACCCGAACGAAGTCGCGCCGGGTCCACTAGTATATTATAAGAATGGAAATCTTACCTTAAAAATGTATTACAGATAAATGAATAATGTATCACGTAGTACAAGACAAAACAAGACACATGTGACATGGTGGAGCAACCGAAATTTCAGCATGGCAACGGGAGCCGCAAAAAACACGAAAAAAAAGATATCGAATTCCAACCCTTCATAGCAGACGCTGCTTATTAAATATTCCGTCACGTAGGGAAGATGCCTCCGTAAAGCCCAAGTACAGTTTGTTTATAACAAAAAAAAAGTCGCACCCGAGTTTATCGAATAAAAAAGGACAAGACCGTTAAACTAATCTTGTAGACGATCGGGCCTGCATAAATCAGATATAGGATTGGCATAGGCGGCGATGGAGCTTCCGAGATGAACTATTGGACGGCAGTGCGAAGATTTTTTTGGAAATAAAGACCTAAAGTAGCCTATTTTATTCATGGTTTAAAAAAGTACTTGTGTTGAGCCCGGTTGTTGAGTAAGATGTTGAGGTACCGTCCTAATTGGCAACGGTCGTGCGACAGGCGGTTTCCTATTTGTCGTACGTCGTCCGTCGTACGAGTCGTACGGTACGACCAAGGTCACGCAACCATTGCCTATGAGTCGTTACACGGAGTCATACACATACATGAAATACTCTGTCTATGGGTGAAAACCGCATAAAAATCCGTTCAGTAGTTTTTGAATTTATCGCGAACAGACAGAAAGACATATATACAGACCAGGCGTGATAGTGAAACCTATGGCGGGTACCGTCTCTTTACTAACCTATTTCTGCCGCCAAGCAACTAGTGTGAAGGACAAGGCAATCAATCTATTTTCAAGCATGCGTCGTGTCAGCTTACCTACTTCTCACAGTGACAACGTACAAGCTGGTCTGCATTTTAAATCTAAATTCTAAGTAAGAGGTGTATGTACCTGTCAGTTTGTGTGTCTGTTGTGGTGTCGTAGCGCCTGAACGGATGGACCAATTTGAAGGCGGCTTTTTTATTTGAAAGCTTGTTAAATCGGGATTATAATCGGTGTATGGCATACCAAAAACGTGTCAAACTACCATTGATTATTACTGGCATGTGAAATAACTTACGTCCGTGCTTCACTGAGGGGCACACTGAAAACCAGCGCCATGGCGTCAGCCGTGGCTTATGCTGAGTGTGGCCCCGTTGCACATCTCCTTAAGGCACAGGTAACGAAGTTTCTTGTAAGCTGTATTATGACCTAATGTACTGTGCCATGTGTGAGATAGATGTAATAAACAATCTTTATTTTTTTATTGACTGCGACTGCGATTCAATGAGCAGTTTTCCAATAGGTATCTAAAGCATTCCTTATCACTCGCTAGATGGCGCCCCAACAATGTTGGTAGTCGAAGATCGCCCGAAATAGGTACTTATCAAAGAGGATATTAACACTGGGTATATTGTACTGGATCATATCAATACATTTCAACAATTTTATAGGTTTCAATACATTTTTAGAGTAATAAAAGTTTCAAAAAACAACATCAATTTGATTGAGTTAATTCGTTTCATGGACGCTAGGACCAAGAATTAACGTAATTAAAATATAAAAGGTTTCAAGTATTAAAATGGAACATAGTGCCTACTTACATAAATATTTTTTTACATTTCTTTCAACCTTCAAAAGCTATGTTTATATTAATAAACATTTTATTTTTAAGTTTAGTACTAGTTGGCTGCATGAAATCACTGCCACCATCGTACAGATAAAAAAAGATTACCAAAATTGTAGGAGCGCCATCTATTGATGCTTTTTGAAACTAACTGACAATACCTACTGGAAAACTCCTCATTCCAATTCCATTGAGCTATTAGTAATTTAGCGGACTCGAGACCCTAGTGGCCTAACCGTTCGCGACAAAAAAGAACCATACTATAAATTTCCAGACCGTCTCAGACCCTACCGATCGGCCGATCCGTCTCCATTCACATTCTTATCGCCACGTCCTAGGAGGGCGAGTTACGAGGCGAATTACACGCTCCGAGGCGCATTTACATGTCCCCCACGCGGTCCTAACGCTGTTAGGGGCATTAGGGCGGCTGCAGGCCTTACGGTGTTTGCGAAAAACGATTTATGCCCTTTTGAGCCGTTTACTTAGTCGGATTGTCTTAAATGATTCCAGGGATTCCGCGGGTGCGTGATGTAGTGGCGGTGTTAATGTTGCCCGAAAAATTATGTGGTTAGGTAGCAGGGCTTGGTAAGGGCGGGATGCGTTACGAACTGCCAATTCGTAGAAAATTTGAGATATGAACGCTCTGTGGGAGTTGACGTGCGTTATTTACTCCATCATCACATCAGACTACAGTTTGGTAGGCATCATGGTCACGGGACCCTTTCGACGCATTGTACCACACACGCAATGGGACGACTGTCCCGTGACCATGATGAATGCAACTGCGTCGAATCATCTGACTAATTACAAACAAAGATACGCGGTGGGAAACCCGGAACGGTAGGAAACCCGGAACATACTTCACTACATATAATAAAACAAAGTCCCTCGCCGCGTCTGTATATCTGTCTGTTCGCGATAAACACAAAAACTACTGAACGGATTTGCATGCGGTTTTCACCAATAGACAGAGCGATTCATGAGGAAGGTTTAGGTGTATAATTTGTTAAGGTGCTACCGTGCGACGCCGATGCGGGTCGCCAGTTTATAATAATAATAGATCGTTGCGACTAGGGTTGCCAACTTTTTTTAGACCAAATATAGTATTTTCGGGTTTGGGAGCCATAAAAATATAGTAGGTAGGGAATTCATTTAAAAAGTAGGTTTTTCAAATAAAATGTTCGTACCTATATTATTTCTTAAATGTATATTTTCTGCTACATTGAGCTTCATAGCTGTTTTGTTTTATTTGACATGAGTTTGACGTCACGTCATACAAATGCCAAGGCTCATGATCGTTCTGAAATATTCAATTTGCATCAGGAATTTTTTTCTTTTAAGGATCTTATAGACGCGTTCCGTTTTGCGGTAAGTGGTAATGTTGTGCTAATTAAATATAGTAGTTTCGCCTATATTTTAATTTTTAATTTATAGTAGGTAGACTCCTAATAGTAGGATACTATATTATATAGTAGGGTTGGCAACCCTAGTTGCGACTCGCTTATTGGCTTCTGAGACTACACCACCAGTGTCTGGATCTCAAGCGGAAGACCTTGCACACAGGTATTAAGTGACACATCTAACGAGTAGCGAGCTCGTTGCGGTGCTCATAGTACTAAACGGCCACCCATCCAGTTACCGGACATTACGAGCACTGCTTAACCTTGATTATCGGTCTCGCAAGCACGCTGCCACTAAACCAATGCCGCTTTAGGTTATTTAATTATTTTTATTTAAAAGATCGCAGCCGAAACCAAATTAGAGCTTTTAAGACTTAGCCTAAAGTACTTAAAGAGGCCGAGTTAGGGCCCGTTCATTGGTTAAAGTTTTAAACAAAAGTCATTAAGATTCTCTAACAACAGTATTAAATCATACAACTAAATGCCTACTTGTAGTTTCACTGTATCTAAATAAAATAATAATCTTTGTCGTTAATGTACCGGTTGTGCTCTCTCACACGAGGGCCCGGGGTCCGCCTTGATCATGATTCAGGATTTGGTAGATCAGAAAATTATAGTGGAGCAACTGCTATCTGACCTCCGTGACCCTGCTACCAGGAGAACCTAACCAGTTTGGATCATGGTTACACATTCAGTTGCCTGAATGTGCAAGTTTCATCACGATGTTATCCCTCACCGTAAGACCATCGGTTAGCATTCAACTAATGTACGTAACTCAGAAAAGAGTCATTGTTACGTGGCCGCAGTGAGATTCGAACACGGTACCTCGCGCGTACAAGTCGGATAGTATGGTTGTTGACCGTCCCTCATCTTAGCGGTTTTTTACACCACCAAGGAGGTAAGTTTAGGGATATTTGCCTTTTTGCTGCCAGAGTAACGTGTTATAGAGGTAGGCAACGCATTAGCGATACTCTTGGTGTTGCTAATGTCTATAGGCAGTGGTGACCACTTTCCATCAAGTGGCCCGCTTGCCTGTTTGCCTGCCGGATGACATAAAAAAAAACCTTTTCACCCCTTTCTAGTAGAACTCCATGTTGTACTGTTCAGGGAAAACCTCTCCAGGGAGCTCAATCCACAGTCGCTTAGGAGCGGCCTTCGTACGGATGGAACTGGTAATTTGTGGCAGGTGTGCGGCTATGAAACTCGGCAGTACTGCCCTGGTACCGTACATTTAATGTATCATTCGTCGAAATCCGAATTTGTTTTATAGAGTAAATAGTTTTAGGCGTAACGGTCAGTTGATGTAAAATGGATGCAAAACTACTCTTTGTCAGAAAAGTTTCTACATACTAGCTCCAAAGATTTATAATAAATTACCAATTAGCTTACGCCAATGTACAGATTTTATGACATTTACAAATAAATTACATTCTTACTTGGATAAGGCATATTATAAATTGACGGAATATTTTAATAACATTTAAATTGTATGACATTGTTTAATTATTATTTAATGAAAATTGTTAGTAACATTTTTAATGACATCGTTTTATTTATTGATCGTTTATAACTTAATTATTGAAATTTAATTTTTTGAAATTTTTATATATGGAAGATTTTATTATTTACTAAATGAAAAATGAAACAATTATATTTAAAGATTTGTACGCCTCAGCATGCGGGCAACGGATAGAGAAACTATTGAAGATAATGAAAACATCTGTAATACCTATCTCTTACAATTAAATATTTTTAATCTTTGCTAGGCGGGTCCATTAACTCTGCAGTTGACTGTATCCCGAACTACTCCTCAGAAAACTCCCCATTAGATTTTCGACCCACACTAAGGTTGTGGAATGAACTACCTGGAAAGGATTTCCCTGGAGAATACAATATGGAGTTCTTCAAAAAGGGGTGAAAAGGTTTTTACGGGGTCGGTAACGCGTGGGTGATGCCCCTGGTATTGCAAACGTCCATAGCGGTGACTGCTTACCATCAGGCAGGCCGTAAGCTTGTTTGCCACCATAGTGCTGTGAGCCGCTTCTTGCTGCTTACAGCACACGCTGAGTGGGTACCATTTATGCTGGCCGCTGCGGCACCGGCACCTTTTTATCATCGAACAACGAGGGGGACAAAAAATCGTCATTCATTTATGGTAGATGTCCCACCATCTCGTACTAAGCGTTTTGCATTTCTTATGCGCACTGCAAAGGACTGGAACTCTCTACCTGAGTCATTGTTCCCCGATACGTATAACCATGGGGTCTTCAAATCAAGAGTGAATAGGTATCTTCTAGGCACGCATGCTACATCTTCGACCTCATCGTCGCTTTCCATCAGGTGAGTTGAGGTCAAATGCAAGCCTATTATTAATAAAAAAAAAAGAAAAAAAATGGCATGGAAGCAATTATGTGACTATTATTGTGTCGTGGACCGTGGTACACATAGCCCGTGTAGAAAGTTTCCTTTCTTTCTTTCTAGTGGTAGAAAAAAGTCCCCCGGAATGAAGTAAGAGTTTCCATTAAGTAAATTAAATTATAAACAGGGCGGAAATCCGATAACCGTAAGTTTAAGCAAGTTTACGATTTGGAACAAGTTCTCTGTTTCGCCGGTTCCGTAATGAAACTTCGCTTGAGTAACTATATAGCGGTCGCGAGGCGCTTGGCACAAGATCGGACGGACGGTTTTTAACCACCTACGCAAAAAGGGGTGTTAATTTGAAGTGTCTGTCTGTGTGCCTGTCCGTGGCTTTCGGAAGGATGATCGGGTTAAATGATGATGAAAATTACATAAGCACTCTATTTTCGATACTGCAGGTAGCAGACAGCTTACTACTATACAGTACACGCATCCAAAAAGCGACCTTATTATAAATAAAAATAAATAGATAAATAATCGTGGACAAATTCACAAAGCGCCATCTAGCCCCAAACTGTACTACTAATATACTTTTAAATACATACTTATCATACATACACCCAGACCCGTAACAGAAATTAAAGTTCATCAGTAAAATTTCTGCCCGGCCGGGAATCGAACCCTTCTTCTTGCTTGGCTGACTGGCATGTTGACCACTGTACCACTCAGGTCGCCAATTTGATACTATGCTAGGGTTAGTATCAACTGTGTAGCTGCCTCCTAGACGGCACGGCCGCAGCGTCGTATGTAGCTGCCTATATTTATTGCATATTCTCACCACGCCACGAAGCATCGATGGCCGAAAGGCAAATTTAATAAAAAAAAAAAAACATTTATTATATCCACATGGCACAGTACATTTGGTTACAATACATGGCATAATACAGCATACAAGAAACAATGAGAAAGGGCCAATGCTATCGTTACTTCGTTACCTTTGCCATAAGAAATGTCACATTTGTGCTAACCGTACTGCACAACGTGTTTTACAGGGCCAGAACCACGCTACCTATACCTCTGGTGTTGTTAACGCCTATAGCCTACGGTAACTACTTACCATCGGGCACGCCGTAGGCTTGTTAACCATTGTAGTTTTATTTTTCGTCTTTGCGCTAATGTCCCAGTTGTGCTCTCACGTACGGGGGCCATGATCCAGGATTTGGCAATTCAGGTGATTACAGTGGAGCGATTGCCATCTGACCTCCGTATGTATGCTACCAGCGGATCATGAAAATATTGCATCATGGTTACTGATTATTCAGTCGCCTGAATGTGCAGTGATGAACCATCACGATGTTTTTCCTCACCGTAAGAACATCGGTTAGTATGCAACAAAGAGTTCATTTTATTAGTATACCTTTTATTTTATAAATAAACATACAATATATTTGCATGTCGCTTCCTATATGACTAAATATGGGATTCAATGTTATTTATACTATAAGACCTGTAATGCATGTACCATATTTAACGCAAATAAATATTGAATTGAATTAAATTGAACTAACGTACATAACTCAGAAAAGAGTAGTAGATAGCCGTAGTGGGATTCGAACCCGGTATCTCTGGCTTGCGAGTCGGATACCTTGACCACACGGCACCTTGTTTGTTACCTTAGTAATAAAAAAATACCTTGCAAACAACCTGAAGCTTCTCCCGAAGCTTCAAACTCGCTTTTTCTTTCACCAATATTTTTTATTTCCGTAGCGGATTAAATTTTAGAAAATCCAACGGGAGAGCTTCCGTTTTTTCTGCTGGCGTGTAACAAGCTTCCCACTTATCACTTGAGCTTCGCTCACGCTCCGCTGGAGTTTAGAAGTTTTATGCGTCATTAGACGCGCTATGATAGAAAGAATTAACGGAGAAATTAATGGTTTCCGATAGGGATCCACCCAATAACTCCCGGGGATTATTAAAATCGTACCCGTTCGGGTAACGCCTAATCGATTACCCGGAACGGGGAGATCGTGTCACGTAGTTAGCTGTGTGACCCGGTAATGTATACCTTTCATCGGCTTATAATCGCACCTACTACGTCGTATTACGAGCGCGGTACGAGGCGACTAATATCTTTGAGACAGATGAGCTACGACTTTCGTAGACCTTCGTAGACCTAAAACTTGGCGTAGCGTTTACTACGTGGTCGCAAGTCGGAACATAATATTATGAAAATCACAAGGCAGAGGTGAACATTTTTCTTTATAAAAAGTTAATGAATTTGACAAACTCACTCAACGTCGGCATTAAAGTAGATTTACAAACAAAGTTACTATTTCATCGGCTTATATAATCGTACCGCTGTGTGGGCTGGACTAGCTTCCTTTCACCCTGTATACCTACAGTAGGCTAGCAGTATCACAGCCCATAACAGTCCACTGCAGGACTAAGGGCCTCTTCCACGAAATGGGAGGTTATTGCCATAATTGTTGGAGATTGAAATGTTATAAATATATAACAATGGAAAAGGCTACTGCCCATTTTCCAGCCTTCGGAGACCAGACCTTTTGCCCCGAAAATTTTAGTCGCCATGTAACACCCACGCGTGTCTGGATTGGTGCTACTCTATTCTATTCTGCTGAACACCATATGGCCTAGTCGTATATTATACTGATTTTACGCATACTCAAAAGTTACCTAGGCTATGTGAATACAACGATTCATCATCACAGCCCATAACAGTCCACTGCAGGAGTAAGGGCCTTTCCCACGAAAGGGGAGGATATTGCCATAATATCCACGCTTGGCAGGCGGGTTGGAGATCGCAGTGTTTAAATATAACAATGGAAAATGCTGCTGCCCATTTTCCAGACTACGGAGACTTTTGATCTTTTGCCTCGAAAACATTAGTCGCCTTGTACGATACCCATGAGTGTAAGGGGTTGATGCTATTCTGCTCTGCCGGACACCACCCGGCCAAGTCGAAGGCATACAATGATTACCTTTACTATAAAAATATGATCCATTAATACAGCTACATAATCGTTCAAGAGGTATATTAGAGGTCTCTTTAGAGGCGGGCAACGCGATGGTAGCGCCCCTGGTGTTGCTGATGTCCATAGGCGGTGCTGACCACTTTCCATCAGGTGGCTCGCTTGTCTGTTTGTCTACTGTATAACAGAAAATAAATACATAATTTATAAGTGAGTTTTGGAGTTTATAACACTTTCACTGCACATATTATCGGGTTTGTTACCACGGTTAGTATTGTTTTTACCTCGATATTTCGACGCAGTTGCATGCGTCATGGTCACGAGTTGACTGTAAACCCGATAATATGTGTAGTGAAAGTGTAGTGAATAACCACGAAAGTCTTAAAACCTATATTTGGAGTTTATAGTTGACGTATACTGAATCATAATAGTGTTTGTAAACACAAGTACGTTAAGTGTACTTTAAGATCGAAGTCGAGTGATTTTTACAGTTTCATTTACTTTTTATAAAGCTTTTGAAAAATATTTGTTTGCATTGTTATTTTCGTATTGTCAAGGGTCAACTCAAGCATTAAATTGTTGAGACAACAGTTAAATTGCTATGTTAACTTGTAACATGGCAAATTCACCCTAAATTTTTAAATTAAACTAGCCAGCTTTAATTAACCCTGTATACTACAGCCCATTTTCATCTGTCTGTAAGACATTTGTCGTCTTCTGTAAGTCGAAGGAGTAAATGCTATTATTCTGCCCTCGCCTACACGATACGGACACGACAAAACATTGCATCGTTACTCGTGGAAATGACAGACTGATCCGACGACTGACTGTAGGTATACAGGTAAATGATGAAATCTTCTTCTTATCGAATCGATGGACTAATCTCTGACTTACACTTTATTCGCCCAGTATTCGACGTATACAGCGTTTGAACTAGCCACGAACAACCCCTAATTGTACAAGTTTAAGGACACGTCGAGCATGAAACGAGGTGAAATGTAATTCTGTGATGGTGCTCCGTGAAATTATAAATGAATCCGTATCGTACCTTTATTATATAAAAAACTGAGCTATTGTAATGTCACTCGCTAGTAAGTAAGTAAAAATTCGTAAGCGAGTATGTGACTTTCACGTTCTAATATCACGTTTCTGTCAACATCCGTACGCCATACACACCGACATTATCCCACCTGCTCTACGCCCGAGCAGGAACAGCAGCATCAAATTAAAAGTCAACATCCCTGGCGCCCGCTACCCGCCCCCCGCTCTCTCACTAATCGATGGGGCCCGCTCAAGTTTTAATTGGTTTACATTAAATATTAGTTATCAGCCTCCCGCACTACTAACTTGTCCAAGTCCGTGTGACAAGGTAAATCGGGTTATCCATCGATTCCCTGTTAAGTGTTTCTCGACAGAAATGGAAGTTTGTTTTGTACTAATTCCGGCGTTGAAGCTTCCGCTGTACTGTTATGGCACGGTTTTAGATAGTTTCTTTTTTTCAAACGAGCTGAAAGCCCACCTGAAGATTGGCGGTAACTGTAGTCCATAATATACGCGCATTTAGGTTACAGGCAACAAAAATGCAGTACGGTGCGTTGTCGCTGTGTGGACTAACAAGAAATGCCTCATTCCTGTAATTGCGCTTGCTACTTTATCCTTTAAACCGAAACACAACAATGCAAGTATTGTAGCTTGGCAGCAGAAATGGATAAGGCGGTGGTACTCATTCAGCCAGGCTCCTAAGCCTTGACATAGTCTCAATATAACATGATAAAGAGAAGCGTTTTTATGGAAGCGGCATTCGTGACATTCTGATGCTCTAGTGGCAGCGTGCGTGCGAGCCTGATAACTGAGCTTAAGCAATGTTTACTAGCTCATTCTGCTTTTATGTTATCCGACTATTTTGACGACCTGAGTGGTTCAGTGGTCAACCACTGTCAAGTGGTCTGCCACGCAAGAGCTCCCGGGTTCGATTCCAGAATTCGGGCCGGGCAGAATATGAAATGATGAATTTTAATTTCTTCTACGGGTCTGGGTGTTCTATCTATAATAAGTATGTATTTAAAAGTATATAAGTAGTTTATCAGTTATCTAGCACCCATAATACAAGCTTTGCTTACTTTGGGGCTAGATGGCGCTGTGTGAATTTGTCCACGATTATTTATTATTTATTTATTGTCACCAAAAAGAAAACTGACTTTTACGCTACAAAAAGTCAAAGTTAGGGTCACTAAAAAAATAAGCATCGCGAGTCTTATGGGTTACCTCAATGGCCGGCACGGCATCCTGGGCAACGGTGGCCACTTTCCATCAGGTGGACCGTCCGTCCGTGTACTTCCCTAGGTAATAAAAAAAGATACTGGGTAGGGCTGAAGTAATGACTCTGTTTTGATGAAGCACAAAAAACCAAATTGTATACATAGACTTAAAACTTTTTTATTTTAGTGTTGCATAAAATTGTATAATGCGATTAAAATTGAGGCCTTTAATGCCAACATTTTTCTGTTATGATATTTCTACCACAACATCTTCAGCCCGCGATACTATAACGTGGACTCTAGAGCAACCATATCAAGTCAATGAGAGACGATTGAATTGAATACATTTTCTTGTCATTTGTTTATCTAGCCGAGTAGTATCCGGCAGAACAGAATAGCACCAACCTCTTACACTCGCGGGTGTCGTACAGGGCGATTAATGATTTCGAGCCAAAAGATCATGAGTTCCCGTAGGTTATAAATGGGCAGCAGCGTTTTCGATTTTTATATTTACAACACTGCGATCTACAACCAGCCTGCAAGCGTGGAGATAATGACAATAACCTTCACTCTCGCGGGAGAGGCCCAAAGTCCTGCAGTGGACTGCTATGGGCTGTGATGATGAATTTATTTAGTGTCGCCACCCTTTATAACACCCTTTATATGAATAAAGGGTGTTTTTAGAGGCGAAGAACTTTCAATTGAAATAAAACAAGGTAAAAACTTATTAATATATTTTTTTTTATGGCATACGGTAGGCTAACAGGCAAGCGGGCCACCTGGTGGGAAGTAGTTACCACTGCCTATAGACATTAGCAACACCAAGAGTATCGCCAATGCGTTGCCCACCTCTATAACACGTTGCTCTGGCAGCAAAAAGGCAAATGGCACTATACTGCCAAAGCCACGGTTCCCCAAATCCCCACCCCATGGAGCACTGAAAACCTTACTCACCGGCAGAAACAATACTATTTAAAAGAGTATTATTTAGCTGCGATATTCGGTAAGGTGGAGGTACTTCCCCAGTCGGGCGGCTCCAATTCGAACGAGATACCCCGCTATGCCCTACCTCACTGGAAAGATAACTTTATGGCATTTATGTTTGAATATAATTTCGGTAATGTAGCTGTCGTGACTGGCCCAATCTAGATATCTTATTTTCATACACTTTTCCCAACAATTGCGGCCGTATTACAAAGAAAACATTACACAATCTCGGTGGCCAACGTGAAATTATTCGTTGAAGTTCATGTCTTTCCCCATACAAATGTTATATGGGATACAAAAGAACCAGACCTGAGACCTAATTTTGATAAACGTCAAACGCGGTCAAAGACCATTATGAAATGCAATTCAGCAATATCGCCTTTTTATCTTTTGCATAAATGCCCTGTATCGTTTCATATTTTATTTTTTTCTCTTTCGTATGTGAAATTATAGGGCCATACTGTTTACCCATATACTGATACTAGTTTGACGTTTATCAAAATAGGGGGGCAGATTGGATTATGGTTCCACATTGAGTCGCTTGAAATCATCGTCTATCACATTATTGTAAAATATCAAAAAAGTTCCTTGATTTTCTCTCGTGGACTGGATAAAGGTCCTAATTCAATGATGAATTGATGACGCTCTGAGTCGGTCTACGTCTTGACTCAAGACTCAAGACACAAGACTCGTGCAAGCTAAACTGTGGCAACAATAAGCAATGGGTGTGTAAACGTCGTTTCGGCGCGTGATCGGACCAAAGGCTCAGAGATTACAGTATTGACTCCACTCAGACGCTGTGGTAGGCTGGCCAGCTGTCCTGTATTTTGCAGGACGTCCTGTTTTTTAGCTATAGTAGTAAAACTGAAATTTATAATTTATAAATTTAAATATATGTATCTATACTAATATTAATATACTAATATTATAATGTGACGACCTGAGTGGTTCATTGGTCAAGTGGTCTGCCATGCAAGAGGTCCTGGGTTCGATTCCCGGCCGGGCAGAAATTGAAATGATGAATTTTAATTTCTGTTACGGGTCTGGGTGTTCCATGTATAATAAGTATGTATTTAATAAAAGTATTAAAGTAGTTTATCAGTTATCTAGCACCCATAGCACAAGCTTTGCTTAGTTTGGGGCTAGATGGCGCTGTGTGAATTTGTCCACGAATATTTATTATTTATTTATTTATTAATGGGAAAAGGTTTGCATTTTGTTTGTATTGAATCAATTCAATTACTACTAAACTGATTTTAAAAATTCTTTCACTAATAGAGAGCCACATTCTCGTGTGAAATAGGCTACTTTTTATCCCGGGAAAATTATGGTCCCGGGAACGTTGAATATTTACAGAGATCCAAGTGAAAGCCGTTTTTATAAAATAAAAATAGATTTTCGGCCAAAAAATGTGAAAGTGCCGTCCAGAACAGAGAATATACATATAATCCAGTGATCAGATTCTAAGCTACTAAATAACGATATTTTAGGTGTGTACACCCACTTAGCCCAACCTAACCACTAGGCATGAGGTTTGGCGCCAAGTAAAAGAACGTAAAAATTGTATAGTTTAACTGAAAATAAATATTATTATTTTCAGTTAAACTATACAACTTTTTCTAGTACTTTCAACTTTTTGGACCAAAACGAATTGCCTTTCATGATACTTGTGCACGCGTTGTCTTGTTTTTCCTTTAGTTTTATATTTTAGATCACATGGCCACCCTACGCTCTAGGCGGATATTGTGTGCATTGCTCAATTGGATTGGATTCTACTCACTATTTCATTATGTAACCGAAGGGCGTTCGATAAAACCGTAATGCAGAGATGGCTTAGCGAAAAACGGTTTGGTTGTCCCCGTTCCGAGTTCGTCAAGGCAGAATTCGAATTATGAGTTTAATTCTATGAGAATGGATACCTAGGCAATCGTAATCTCAGGAAAATATTTGGTTTGTAAGTAATTAATAAGTAAATAAATAAATAAATATGCCTGGACAATTCACACAGCGCCACTTAGACTCAAGGTAAGCAGAGCTTGTGTTATGGGTGCTAGATAACTGATAAACTACTTATACAGTTTCAAATGCATACATATAATACCCAGACCCGTAACAGTAATTATAATTCATCGTTTCAACTTCTGCTCGTCCAGGAATCGAACCCGAGACCTCTGCGTGGACGATCGGCACGTTAACCAACTGAACCGCTGAGGTCGTCATATCAGTATACTTATCCTTATGATTACATAATGCTCAGACATTTTGACGTATTTATGATTGTTTCTGTATGTAGGACTCGAACGGATGGACTGATTTCGATGCAGTTTTCTTTATTTGGAAGCCAATGTAATCGAGAAGGTTCTAAGCTTTGTTTAATTAAAACCAAGTAAGTAGTTTCGTGACTGCATTCGTATGGAACGCGCTGGGGAGAACAAGCCTTAAAAGACTAGATTTTCTTCAGTAAAGAGGTGAGCACTAGGAGTCCATAGCTGATATAAAGCTACATTGTCATCGGACACGGGCGCCGACACAGCGATCTGCTCCTTACATTTTTCTGGAATAATCCGCTCGTGCAAACTAGCCACTCTCTCGTATTACATACAATGTATTCAATCGGAGCTATGGTCAGAAATGCGGCAGATGTTACGTATACGAGCCATCTTCAAGAAACGAGCCTACGCGAGTTTATGTCCTTCGAGCACAACCGTTTAAATAAATTGAGAAGCGTGAGCATTGAAGACTCGATTGCAATCTCACTTGGTTATGGTTTTAGCGAGTGAGATGGCGATGTTTAATCCGTTCGAGTTTAACGGTCGGGGCTGATGGACATGAACTCGCGCGCGCGCGAATTACAAAGTCCGGCAACGCATTCGAGACTCCCCGAGTGTAGTGGATTTCCATGGGCGGCGGTGATCATTTACCATCAGGTGACCTCTCGCGCGTTTGCCTCCCTCTCTTATTAAAAAAAAACTGAACAAGACGTGTCGGCCCACGTGCAATGTAGGGTTCCTTGGTTGCCTATCAATATGCATGCTTAAAATAGGGTTTTTTATACTATAAACACATTACTTGCTTATCCAACTAAACTTTATAAGTTTCCTTGTCTATTTTTTTGTGATATAATTGCAAATTTACGGTTTTCGAATTGTGTCCTTTACTTATGCTACATGGAATTGTTTCTTGACAAATTTCGTGATTCTGGGCTCGGTTGTACCGGAAGACGCAGCGTGGGTAGGCCTCCCATAAAGTGGACCGACGTCCTGGTAAAGATCGCAGGTACCAGCTGGATGCGGAAGGCACAGGGCCGGCCTTTGTGGAGATCACTGGGGGAGGCCCAGCAGTGAGCGTCTTTCGGCTGATATGATGATGATGATGATAGACTCGGTCAACTAGAAGAGTCCAGTGGTATTAATTTTGATTCCCTTACGAGCGTCAAAATATGGAGCATAAATGGTCGTCTCTTTTGATTGCATTTTACTTAGAAGTTTGATTTTTTTAGCGCTCCAAAGGATTGCAGACGAATTTTAGCGTTCCTGAGAAAAAGGGTCTTGACAGGCGGACGGACGTACGGACAACACGGGGTTAAGATTTTTTCTTTTGACGTGCGGAAACCTTAAAAATAAATATTCGTCGCTGAGTCAGATGCGAGAGCCAACCGCTTACGAAGCGAAGATGCTCATTAGCGAGTGGAAATGTAGGAAAAAGAGAGCAGCAAGCGTTTTCTCTAAAGTAACATAGACGAGGTCATCGCTGAATCAGCGGCCAAATGAATAGGTATGTACCGGCCAATCCAGATTTGTCTTGTGCCAAACTAGTTCCTAAGTTGGTCATCATCATCATCATCATCCACTTGGCGTTATGTCCCGGTTGCGCTCCCGCGCGGCACGCGAGGGCCCCGGGTCAGCCTAGTTCCTCAAGTTGGTATGTCAGGATTTTTACGTTTTAAACAGCTTTTTAAGTTTATAGGTTGCATATACTATTGAAATTGCCTATTGAAGATATTTATTTTGATACTCTACTCGATTGGTTTTAGAGAAAAAATATTTTCGAAAGTCATAGTATGGCAACGAAAATTCGCCATTTTGAATTTTTAAATTTTATTGTAGCCAGTATCAAGACAAATCTAACAGCACGTCATACATTGAAAGCCATTGAGCTGTTAGAACTGTGACCTGTGTCAAAGAAAAAGACATACATACATACATTCGAAAAACATAACCGTCTTCCAGCTGCAGCTGTTGTCTTAAATTGCTTCCAGTCATCACGTTCACTTTGCTGTAGGCTTGCTGGAAGAACTTTCTTTTTAGAAATAAGCAGTGCCTTTTGTGTCATATATATGTTTGCCATGTCTTTGCTACCATTTTTGTGTGCAATAAACTATTAAATAAATAAATAAATAAACCCTCCTGTCGTAATCGGGTAACAAAACTACAAACGAGATCTCCTTGTGTATGTGACCAGTGCAAATGCAACGTCCAACATTCGATTCGAATTTAGAATTCAAATGGCCATCGATTCGCGTTCGACGCTGATTGGTCGACAGCGCGACTAGGAGTTGTTACCAGTTTGTTTTCCAGAATTGAATTGTGCTGGAACGGTTTGTTTCGGCGTTTTGGAAGTTTTGCGGATAGGTTTAAACTAGTATCTTTGTCATTAGTTTTCATTCTTGTTCATTTGGTCAAATTAATTGGTCAAAACTTTATAACAAAGCCAATAATGCATATATTTTGGACTAAGTGATTAATCCGGGTATTATTTATAATGCCCGGGCAATGCTCACAAGTGGTGTTGAGTGTGTGTTCTACCGCTAGTACAACGGTGTTTGTTCTGAAGAACTGTTTGACATGATGCCTACAGCTACATTCTATCATCGCACCGCTCGCCACCGACAGGGAGTTCATTCTCACACCTTAGAGCCAAATTGGTTGCGTATTGTGCGGTTCCAAAGGAACTTTCTCCCACGCACACTTAGGTTGTGGAATGAACTACCTGGAGAGTACCACATGAAGTTCTTCAAGAAAGGGGTTATAAGGTTATTACGGGGTCGGCAACGCGTGGGTACTGACCCTGGTATTGCAAACGTCCATAGGCTGCGGTGACTGCTTACCATCAGGTAAGTAGCATAAGCTTGTTTGCCACCTTAGTGGTGTAAAAAAAAAGAATAGTGGCAGGTCAAATCGGGCAAATTAGGCAGGTCAAATACTTTTTTAAAGCTCACTATTATCACATTGCCCGGTCATTATCAATAAAAAAATAATCCTGGCGTTAATTACTAACTCGTACCTACTGCCTTTAGGTACTTCTGCTAGTATTCTTTGCTTCTGTACAATTTGCTACAGCACAATTGTTCAAACTCACTCGAATATCATAGTAGGATTTAACTATAAATTATATTACCAATTCGCAGATAACTAGCCCAAATAGGTCCCTTGTTCATTTGTTATAAGCATTACGATGGAATCGCAATGAACAGAAGTCACCCCTGCAATAACTTATTTGACGATACGGTATCCAGTAAATAAGACACACAATTTGTACGTTGTTTACGTGATGTGTTCATTAGATGGCGGTGCTATAATAAGGGTGAAGAAGTCTGTCTCGATGACTATTATTTATACTATAATAGTAACTACTCGTGGATGAAATTCAAGGCCAAAAGTGTAAACAAATTGCCACTATAAAAAATAAACCCAAAGGATGGATTATTTAAAATCAATATTGTAAAAAATTATCACATTCAAAATTAAATAAAAGCGTATGAATACTTCAAAAACACTATTTTAATTAATGCACCCCTTTGGTTCATTTCTTATAGTGGCAATTTCTTTACGCTTTTGATGTTGGATTTCATCTGCGAGTTTAGACTTTATTAGATATAGGTTCTCGTAGATGTATCACATCATACATCAATCATATCCAACAGTCCACTGCTATTTGAACCTCCTCCACATCAGCGAGGGGCACATTGAAGTCCATAGTCTCCACGGTTGACAGACTGGTTCTTACCAAAAAATGCTGCTGTCAATTTTTTTTTGCCGGAGTTTAAGACAGTGTGCATCAATTTTTATATGCTATGCAGTGACAAATGAATAGCCATCCCATCTGTTGGTAAGCGATAAATGTCGCCCATAACATGTATGATTCACTGCATTTATGCAGCGTAGGTGCGTTATTACTGTGAGGACAAAGACTAAATGCCTTAAATTGCGCTGGCTACATTATCCTTCAAAGCGAAACAAAAACAATGCAAGCATTGTTGCTTGGCTGCAGAAATAGATAAGGCGGTGGTACTCATCCAGACGGACTCCAGGTTTGACAGAGACCTACCATCTGATAACGTGGACCTATGACGTTAGTCGCTACTACGTCGCTACCCGATATCTTCCTGCACCGCATACCTTTTTGTCAACTGTTATCTCTCCTGGTAGACTGGCAGATAATGCTATTTTAGCTTTAAGTCCGCCAATGTACTGTTTGTGCATGAAGTATAAATAAATAAATAAATAACTAAGGGGGGGGCATTGATGTATGCCGTTCAAACTGATAAGCGAAGGGTCTATTCAGTGTAACATGTCAATCCTCTTCTACGAAAGCCATCCTGTAGAGTGTATGGTAGAAGGTGCTCATGCAATTCTACTCCGTCGATCCTCTCACTTACGACAGGAGTTGAGTCCCTATTTCAGTGCGAAACTTGGTAGTTAGTTTCATTACATCGCACACGGCGTCTAGGCGGACACGGTAACTCTCCAAAAGCGCTAGCTCTTTGGCACAATACTGCCTTGCCGAGCTGCACTTTCAGTTAATAAGTCAAGTCAGGACAAATTCCACATGAGATAAAGTCAGAGCGGGCGCGTGTGGGAGCGCATTGGCTGCCAATCCGGGCCGACCCACTGAGGGTTAAGCTTTCTAATTTAAGTTTGCTTTCGCTACGAAAACAGATTCCGCTGGTCCGCCCGCATGTGCTGGCGCCTAGGTATGAGCGGTAGCGGCGAAGGATAATTGTTGTCCTTAATTAAAGTACAGTCGAGTAATATTTTTATTAATCAATTTGCCTCTGCCTGGCATTGTCGAGCACGGTCCGGTCGTGGTTGGCGTGGGGTGGGTTTGCTGCGGCCATAGGGCGGTCAGCGTGTCACTGTGTGTTTCCTTCCTACTTTCCTACCTTCCTCCTTTTTGACGATTGAAAGAGATATTTAATGTCCTAATCAATAAATAAATTTTGAATTTTGCTCTTACGGTGAGAGAAAACATCGTGATAAAACCTGCACATTCAGGGGAAAAAACGTGTAACCCCAACGTGTCCAATCAGGTCAGGTTCCCCTGTTATCAAAGTCACAAAGGTCAGATGGCAGTCGATCTACTTAAATGACTCTTTTCTGTGGTCAAGGCAGAGCTCTGGCCTTATAAATTACATTTTTATATAATGTACTTTGGCTATTTTAAGAATCTCTTATTATGAGATCACCAGCACGTGTCTGCCTATGGGAAAGGGGATTTAATCGGGTGTTCAACCCAATATTTCTTTGTCCACCATGGAAAACGGGCGAGTGTGTATGTATGCAGTTTTGTCAGATAAATGTCACCTCAAAGTATACGTGAACATCGTATAAATATGAAATGCTTCATATAAAACTGTGATTTATCTATTAAAATCTGTATTATGCAAACAATACTTTTACCATCAGCCAACTCCTACGTTTTGCCCCAAACTGGCTTGAGTTCACCTCGCTCCAACTTAAAACTCACTTATATTAACTTAACTTGGAGTTTCAGTACATTCTGATTCCTCGATTTAGGCCAAGTTCTTTCTCTAATGAACAAGCCAATTCCTGGTAACGTACTTAAATCCAATGTTACGTTTATTTATAAGCTACCTTGGCCTTGGCCTTGCTGTAAGCTTGTATAATTTTATAAGCTCTATTTGCATTAATATTATTAAGTGTGGTTTATATTATTAATGGTTTTCAAGCACATTCTTCAACATCTTACAATTTACTTTGCGTTGAGGGTTTCAACTTAACCGTAATAGATTGGCCCTTACAAGTTTCAAAACTTGTTAGTACGTACCCACCCAATAGACCTCTGTTTGAAAAAGCCTCTTCTGAATCAAAAGGGGAATTTTGGTAAACTCTTGTCTCACGATTGCGGTGGGGTGAATAGGAATGATGGCTGAACCATTTTTTGAGCCTTCGGGTAGATTACCAAAAAATATTGAACACATATTTTTTTTTTGTTACTTGAACAAAAATAACGCCGATACATCATGCCTGAGGTGAAATTTTACTTAGAAGTGACGTCACTAACCCCCACTCCGATCTTTGATATTTTGATTTTTGTAATTTTTTATTTATTTGATAATGGAAAAATACGTGTCTAATATTTTTATGTAACCTAACTGATAGACTAATTAGTATTTTGTTTTATTATATTTCAGATGTATATAAAAAGGCCGGCACCGCATCCGTTCCTCTTAGTTTGCGGATATCCTGGATCGTTTTCAGGTGGATAGTCTCTCTCTGCGTGCGTTTCTAAACAAAAAAAACATTGTTAAAAGCATCGCGCGATTCAATTAAAAATCTATTCGCGTCCAAACAATAAGTGACACCATAAAAAACAGTTGAGGTCGACATTCCATAAAAATGTTTGTTAGAAAAAAATTCACAAAGGTGAAATCAATTTTATCGCTTTGAGGGTAGTTTCGGATGTGTATTTTTACTGCGGCCCAGGTAACAATAAAAATGGGGTATATTTGTTGCAGTAAACGTAAGTCGTAAATTGAAAAAACGGGTGAAATTGAAAAAAAAATAACGACAAATAATAATAGCGGTAGTCGTTTGGCTTTTTTAGTTTTGGCTTGGTTTTATAGTGGTCGAACTTCCTGGCATTATTTATTTTAAATTGAGCTCGAATTTAGGTTTGTTATTCTAAATGCGAAAGGAAAAAAATACGTACACACCCACTATATGTATGAATGAGTGCGTGTGCGTCTGTGTGTGTCTTTATAATATTAGTATAGATATATATCTATACTAATATTATAAAGAAGAAATGTTTGATTTTTTGTTTGTTTGTTTGTATTGAATAGGCTTCGAAACTACTGGACCGATTTCAAAAATTCTTTCACCGTTGGGAAGCTACACTATGCCCGGGTGACATAGGCTATATTACATTTTCTAAAAATTATGGATCATTAATAAAACTCCAATAATATAACCCAAGGTATAAAAAATACCCAAAAAATTCCTTACATCGCGTGTGCTGCGAAAACTAATGATGATAGAACAAAATAATGTACTACGACTTTGCAGAACACATTGTTATCTACAAAAAATGTCGCGACAGTATATGTCTAACTGTTATAGTTATGTCACAATAAGTGTTCTTTTATTTTCAAAATTTAATTGAAATGCCGGCCCACTTGCGCGGTCGGCTCCCTACGCAGCGGTCGTGTGTAACCCGTGTACCCGTAGTGGTACCCGTGCGAAGCCGGGGCGGGCCGCTAGTGAATAAATAAATACTTTATGAAAAAATACAAAGTTCGCGATACTTTTTGAACAGACTACGTATGTGTGTGTGTGTGATTTCGTCACGCGTGTGATACGACAGACACAACGCTCTAAGAAACTGCACTAGCTAATTATTAATATTTGCATTTGTGCATTATTAATTTTACCGCCGGTATATATTCTTATCTAAGTAAGTATGTGGAACAGTAAATAAACGGACACCTACAGTCGCGGTGATGTATGCAATCGGTATAATGAATTTATTGTAGTATGTGAAAAGTGTCATGGCAGTAACCAAAGCCAATACCGTGGGCATCTTAAATCTGTCTCTATTTCCCGGACTGACCTTGATGTATAAAATTTTCACTAGCTGTTCGTCTTCGTAGAATTCGAGATTATACGTGTAGATACTACCAATTCTCATTCATGAACTTTACATTTTCGAGATCAAATGAGCTTTCAGTTACTGATCGGATTTCACTAATTTGTTTATCTTCCGTCGGTGTATGTAGATAATTATTAGGTACATTTATATTTTTACCTCTTTTTCAAAATTCATTCAAAATTCAAAATTTCTTTATTGATTAGGACATTAAATATCTCTTTTAATCGTCAAAAAGGAGGGGGTAGGTAAGTAGGATGGAAACACACAGTGACACGCTGACCGCCCTATGGCCGTAGATAAACGTATCCCTCGCCAACCACGACCGAACCGTGCTCGACAATGCCAGGCAGAGCCGGAACGCTATATACTATTATATAGGTATGTCTAGTATAATTAAGAAAAACCACCTAAAACTACAGCAAGAGTAAGCCAGTCCACCAAGGCAGCACCCGTTCACGAGTATAACGCAGGGCCCAGCCATCGTCCAATTCAACCATATTTGAGGGAAAAGAGCGACCCGGCCCCCACGCCACCGCCAGACAGACTTTTAAGTGAGCGTGCATCACACATGCTGCATGTGATAGGTAGTCGCTCCCACCCTACTCTATCCTATCCCAACCCTATCGCTACCTTACCCCTACCCTATCCTACCATTGCCTTAACCCTACCCTACCACTACCTTACCCCTACCCTACCACTATCTTACCCCGACCCTACCACTATCTTACCCCTACCCCACCCTATACTACCTTACCGCTATCCTACTCCTACCCTACCCTACCCCTACTCTAACTACTACCCTACCCCTACCCTAGCGCAGACAGGAGACACCATGTGTGGGAGAGGAAGGAAAATTAACGCCGCTTCCAAGGTGGTTCTCCGTGGGGGAAAGAAACGGCAAGAAACCCACAGAGCCTACGTAAATTCTTTTTTTTTTAAACATGTCTTATGTACTAATACATTATTTGTCCTATATACTATCTTAAAAGTAAATACCTGTATAGAACAGCAGTTCAGTCCCATGGACTTTTGTCATTTACATATTCAGATATACTATAATAACTTTTTTGACATAATTTGTTTTTTATAGCGACTTTAAATTTATTGAATGGTAAATTCTGAATATCTGTTGGAACCTTATTATAAAAGCGTACACATTGACCCATAAATGATTTGTGGACTTTGGCTAGACGACAAGCACCAGCAACAAGCTAATCTTTATTTCTCGTGTTAATATTATGAACATCACTATTCTTCTTAAATAAGTGTAAATTTTTATGAACATACATTAAATTCTCATATATATATTGTGACGGCATTGTCATTATATAAATATTCCTGAATTTATCTCTTAGTGAAGTTCTAGGTCTCAATTGATAAATCGCGCGAATAGCTCTTTTCTGCAATACAAATACATTGTGCCAGTCGGCAGCGTGTCCCCACAGCAGTATGCCATAGGCCATAATACTGTGGAAATAACTAAAGTAAACTAATCTTGCTGTAGCCTCGTCAGAAATACCCCGTATTTTCTTTACAGCATATGCTGCAGAACTTAGCCTTTTCGCCAATTTATCAAGGTGAGGACCCCATTGCAATTTATTATCCAGAGTAAAGCCTAAAAATACTGTAGAATCAACAAGATCCAAATTTTCGCCTTTTATTTGTACATTAGTGGGCACTGATCTAACATTTGGCAAAGAGAATTTTAAACATTTTGTCTTCTTGCCATTCAGTAATAAATTATTAACCGTAAACCAGTTTACCACTTCTGCAATAGCCTTGTTCACGTCTTCATATGTTAATTGTTGTCTTTTTATTTTAAACACTAAAGATGTATCGTCCGCGAACAAGACAATTTCATGGGTATCTTTTACAAAGTACGGTAAGTCATTTACATAAACAAGAAACAAAAACGGGCCCAAAATAGATCCCTGGGGGACACCCATAGAGACAACAGACCCCATAGATCTCTCTCCGTTCACATCAACTTTTTGAATTCTATGACTCAAGTATGAATTTAGCAAGTTCAGGGCCACGTCCTTTATTCCATAATGTTGTAATTTCCTGACCAAAATATCATGATTAACGCAATCAAAGGCTTTGGATAAATCGCAGAAAACCCCCAAGGCATCACGTGATTCCTCCCACGCCCCAAAGATATGTTTAATAAGATTAACACCTGCATCAGCTGTTGAACGACCGCGAGTAAAACCGAATTGTTTATGATGCAATAGGTTACCTCCATAAAAATGAGCCTTTAGTTGATTTAATATGATTCTTTCAAATATTTTACTTAGAGTCGGTAAAATTGAAACGGGTCTGAAATTTGTAGGATCCGTTGTATTACCAGTTTTCAACAATGGAATAACTTTACTGTGCTTCATCAGGTCAGGAAATTCACCATTATCAACACAATTATTAAATATATTCGCTAAGTGGACAGCAATAACATCAATTACAGAGCTAATAATTTTTACTGACATACCATCAATGTCGGCAGTTGCTTTCATTTTTATGGTTTTAAAAGCTTTAACTATATCTTGAGGTGTTGCATGCTCGAACTTAAAATCGATGACACTTTCGGGTACATTTTGTTTTAACAAGGATTCAGCGAGAGCAGGAGACGAATTTAAGGATTTTGTAGTTGACACTGGAATGTCTGTAAAAAATTTATTGAATGCCTCCGCAACTTCCGAGTTTTTGGTAACAACATTATCATTTATCTTTAAACTGTACTTAGTATCGCGATTTGTTACTTTTCCAGTTTCACTATTTATTATCTGCCATGTGGATTTTACTACATCTGTGCTATTTTTTAGTTTGTGTTCTTTGTAGAGTCAGACCTGCCGCCCATCCATCCCTTCACACTGCAGCTGTCTGTACATGACACAGAATCGAGATTTCGGTATTATTTGTATGTATTAACTATTATTAGTCCGAGGAAAATGTTTAATCTAAACGTTATCGGAACAGGAATAACATTATCATACTGACTACTTCATTATCTGCTTGAATTGTTTTTCCAACACGATTATAACTTAACGCATCTGTAAACAACTAAACATACAATATCATACAATATGTAATACAGGAAGTCGCACTGGGCCAGCTAGTATACAATAAAATCAATTTGTATATCACGCCTTTTGGAAAGCATAGCGACGCGATAACATATTTAAGTGATACAAAAATAGACTTTATTCTGTGAGTAATACATTCCACCTTCATCTAGCTCTCTGAATGACTTAGAGTCCTACTTTAAGACTACGTTAATCGACGCTTTACTTCGTCAAGATTCCATGCCATTCTGATTCCGATCTAAATTCTAAATACACGCGAAATTGTGACAATCACAACCAGATTTGTAACCGTTAACAGCATTTTAATATTCACAGCGTTGTCAGCGTTACATAATACGGGCTGAGCTTAGCCGCTGCATATTTCACGAGTTAATGTTTACCTATCACCGAAGCTGAAAGGTATCAAACATGGAACTCGTTACTTGAATATTAAAGTGCTGATGGGAGTTTTTGTAACACCCTTTGTGTGCGGAAATATACGATTTGACGCCATTTTGTGTATTGCAATAAGGTTTTTTCGTTTTTTTTTTTGTTACCGTGAGTGGTGAGACAGTGTGATGGGAAAATGATTAAGCGTAAACAATACTCTATTTCAGTAAAAATAAATGGTAATCTACTATAAAAATGTTGTCGTCCACATAATGCTAATCATCTATAGAAAGTATAAAACAAAGTCGCTTCCCGCCGTCTGTCCTTTTGTATAATAATAATAATAAAATAATAAATAATCGTGGACAAATTCACACAATGCCATCTAGCCCCAAAGTAAGCAAAGCTTGTGTTATGGGTGCTAGATAACTGATAAACTACTTATATACTGTTAAATACATACTTATTATACATAGAACACCGAGACCCGTAACAGAAATTAAAATTCATCATTTCAATTTCTGCCCGGCCGGGAATCGAACCAGGGACATCTTGCGTGGCAGACCACTGAACCACTCAGGTCGTCAAATGTATGTATGTATGAATGTACGTATGTAGGATGTATGTACGTATTGGGTCTTTACTTATGAAATTGACGTTTTGTTTGGCGAAAATGATGGAAACTGCTATTATGGATCTAATATGACCGCTTAGATATTTAAACTACGCAACGGATTTTAATGGGATTTTCAACTAGAGAGACAACATGCGATCAAAGTCGCGGCGGGTCAACTAGTTTATTAACTGCAAACTACACTAATTATTTTATTATATAATTGGCGCAATTTGCACTCTCAGTATTTCCGGCACTTCCTGTTTTCCCGGATTTGCTGTTTGCTGAATTCGTAATCATTATATTATTAATTGTTATTAATCAACAAATTTGCAAAATTGAGTTTATAATAGCAGATTGTAGTTTTGCAAATGAAATAAATAAACTAATTAATAAGGCCATATTAAAATAAGGGAATTCCGCATAAACGGCCTAAAAAGGACCGGCAAACATTTATCAATTAGCAAATTACTTAAAAATACCTTGAAATTTTTAACATCTAGATTGTTATAGTATAGTTTGGGACCCATTTCAGTAATATTTTTACTCATAATTGCTGTTTTGCAGCAATGTGTCTCTATTATAATGTTTCTGGGTCTAAGCTTAATGGAGTCAACTACAGGTTTTTTTTAACACGTTCTCATTTTTTTTTTCTCATTTTCGACATTTTCTCTGACCATAATATCTATTAAAAAATCTCTATTGCAAGCCAAAAACTTATTCTCAACGATTTTCGCTAACCCTTTATTATCGAAGATCGTTTAAAATAATATTTTTATTAGAGATATTTATCTAGAAAAAAAGTCGAATTCGCGAGAATTACGCCACAGGTCGGTCTTTACAGTTTTATGACAAAAAAATATAAATTGGTTTATTATGTTATATTCCAGACAAACAGTCAAGGGAGCCACTTGATGGAAAGTGGTCACCGCCGCCTATGGACATCAGCAATACCAGCCTACCAATAAATCAAATAAAATAAATAATCGTGGACAAATTCACACAGCGCCATCTAGCCCCAAACTAAGCAAAGCTTGTACTATGGGTGCTAGCTAACTGATATACTACATATACAGGATGTCCCAGAACTAAACGTCAAGCCGAAACGGGTTGACAGGATTGATTGTAACCATCATAAGAAAAGTCAGAAAAAAATCGATCCCATGCAGTTTGAAAGTTATGGGCATTTAAGAAAAACCTAGAAATTTGGTCAAACTGTAACCATTTTTCGGTTATTGTGGTTAATTTTTATTATTTTTGTTCATTTAAACTTTGGAACCGTAACCCTAAATAACATTTCTAGAACCACAGTCAAAAATAATGACACAATTGCCAAAAGTTTTCTAGAATTAAGACAAATAGTCTTAAACTAAGAATAATAAGTTAAACTATGAATTTAAAATTTTCAATATTTATCGACTTTGAAAGGCCCTCATTAAAAAAAATGTACTAAAGTGCCTTGCAAGTGCGATTAAAAGTTCGCGCATTTAATCAGGATTGTAAAATGGTACAATACTTGTTAGTTTCATACTAAAAAAACGAGTAAAAAAATAATAACCTCAAGTAACCCGATTTTTGCTAACCCATTTTACACAGTTCAAATGTTTTTTATTCGCACAAGCTCTTGGTAGGTTCTTAATTTTTCGGCAAAATGATGAGAGAGATGGATAGTGGACATGTTTGCCATGAGCGAGCGAGACAGATAGTGACGCTACTTTAACCAAAGTCAACAAAAGTAAGTAAAATTTAAAAAATAATGGAAAATCTTTACCTAGTTTAGTTTAGGTTATTTGGAATAAAAGTCAGATAGGGAAATAATTTTTTTTATAACAATAAATGTTCAAATTGTTTACCATCAGCCTCAATACACGCCCTACATCTTCTTAAAAAAGATCTACTTATTAGCCGGGCATATCCTCGAGAGTTGATGTCTTCAGCAGGCCGGGAATCGAACTCGGGACCTCTTGCGTGGATGACTGGCATGTGAACCACTGAACCACTCAGGTCGTCACCAACTAATGCTACTAATGCATTGCCTGCCTCTGAAGAGATCTCTAATATACCTCTTGAACAATCCCATATCATAGTCCAAAGGAAACAATGTGTCTGGTAGCTCATTTCACATCCGAATCGAGCCAGCGTTTGTTATGCCAAATGAAAAGTTAGAGCAAAAACGGAATAGAATAAAAATCAAGTAAAATAAATGTAAAGCTCCTGAAAGAATACCCAAAAGTACGCAGCTCACATGACGCCTAGCAGAATTTAATCTAGGATTAATGGACTCAGTGCTAGAAAGACTTTCATATTAAATATTCTACTCTATTCTTTTCAAAGCCTCCCCAAAGCTTCTTTCGCTTGAGGGAAAATGTTTTTGTTTCCTTTTATGTAGTTTTCTCTAGATTTTTCTATTATACTATGCATGTATACAAGGAGCGTTAATTGGCGAGCGGTTAAGGTATCCGACTCGTAAGCGAGAGCTACTTGATTCAAATCCCACTGCGGTCATGTATCAATGTCTCTTTTCTAAATTATGTAAATTAGTTGAATTCTAACCGATGCTCACATCGTGATGAAACGTACATGTCTTTTACTTCCCAGAAATCAAACAGTCTTGGAAAAAGTCAACTAAGATAAGTACTTATAGATATCTATAACATCATGCCGATCTTAGAGGCAGACCTTTTAGACCATAAATGAATTATCCATATGAAAAATGCGTGACGTTGTATGTTTAGGCTCAGGCTCATTGAAACAAACTAATAAATTTATTTGCTATGCAATAGCAACCACAATTTTATTCAATCAGTTGGCTATTGAATTCGAGTGTTACTGAATTATTTATAGTGGACCTATGTTGATTATATACCATTTGTCAGTTTTGTGGTTGTGGGTAATTGCCAACCAATATATACAAGTCCAGTGCTAATGACGACCTGAGTGATTCAATGGTCAACATGCCAGTCTGCCACGCAAGAGGTCCCGGGTTCGATTTCCGGCCGGGCAGAAATTGAAATGATGAATTTTAATATTTGTTACAGGTCTGGGTGTTTTATGTATAATAAGTATGTATTTAAAAAAAAGTATTTAAGTAGTATATCAGTTATCTAGCACCCATAGTACAAGCTTTGCTTAGTTTGGGGCTAGATGGCGCTGTGTGAATTTGTCCACGAATATTTATTTATTTATTATTAATGCCGTGTTTCAACTGTACTATACTGTGCTAGAAATGAGTAAAGAGGCGTAAATATATAATTAAATTACTTTACTATGAACTGAACCGAAATGAACTGACAACACTGCTATGTTCTACCCGCCAATCATAGAGATTATGACAATAACCCCCCTTTTCTGGGAGGGGCCGTAAGGCCCGCAGTGAACTGTTATAGCTGTGAAGCCTATGAAGTACTTAATAATAAAGTTTCACTATATTCAAAACCATAGAAAATCTTGAAGCAACTACCTCAAAGATGAAATGTAAAACTTTAGTTTCCGAAAACGAGCCAAAAAGGGAAGGGTCCTAAATTGGCACCCTGGTGCACGCCGCCTTTAAAAGCCCGTTCTGTAATGTAAAGGGTGAAATATTGTACATTTACTCGTCTTAATAGCTTCCTAAGTACGGCCCCCTCAATCTTGAAAGGCCTATTAATGTCATATTGCGAGATCTCGCTTTCCGGGATTCCAGCTCGGCTCTAAAAGCCTGGTCGAACAATGATAATTGCGAGACTTAAAGCGTATCAAGAGCAGTTTCGAGTTTTATTTCGCCAGTGGCTCGAAATCCAACTTTGTTAACTCGATTGTGAAATATATCATACGGCAGAGGGGTATACAAAAGATAACAAGCCCAAAGATAACAGCATAAATAAGAGTACAATACAAAAATTAAAATAATTATTGTATTTCTTATTCAGTATTCTGGCATGTTCAACAGCGGATTAAGGATAGACTAACATCTTGCGAAGATAAAGGAAAGTTGTACTCAAAGGTCTTGACTACCTACATTATTTCGCGGAATATTAATTTTCCAGACATTACAATTCTAGGCATATACAGTATGAAAACTCTCTAACACAACATTTCCACTGGAAAGTAATACGGATCGAAACTAAATACATTTTAAACTGTAATAATTGGGTGCAAGATTAGAATAATATTTCCAATTAGAACAATTTAACAGTACCCGTAAACTTGACCGCATATTGATTTCATTCCATAGACCCTGTCTCTTTCCATAGTGATGAAACAGATAAGGACGGAGAAGGGTTAGAATGCCTCGAGCAATTTGGTCACGTAATATAAAGGGCATTTGTTAACAAACTGGGTACAGCGGATTCTCATATAGTAAGTGTGAAGATATGTTATATCTGTGTTAATTTATATGTAAAGTTAAAGGGTTGGTGTGTTGAAACGCGAACCGACATGAGCCTAATCAAAATTGAGCTTGAGTATCTAATAGAATACACTGTTCTATTCTCCTTAAATAAAACTTAGCAAAAATATGTAAATTATCGCGTTAATGTCCCGGTTATGCTCTCGTGGACTAGAGTCCGGGGACCGTGTTGACCATGATTCAGAATTTGACAGATCAGGTAATTACAGTAGAGCGACTGCCATCTGATCTCCATGACCCCGCTACCAGAGGAACCTGACCAGATTGGATTATAGTCACACTCTCAGTCGCCTGAATGTGCAGCTTTCATCATCGTTTACGAGTCGGATACCCTAACCGCTCAGCCACCGACGCTTCTATAAACACATTACAAAGGTACAAATACTGTTCTGCTGCATATGCGGTAAAATAAAATCCGTGCTATTTTAGATAAAAGTACTGCTAGGCTCGTATATTTTAGCAATTTCCATAGTGTAATGTTTTATGATTTAGGTTTAATTCTGTGGGGTCATGCCGTCGACGTGAATTTGTGTTGAAAACCCTAGAGTTTCTCTTAGAGGAAAATTTATAGAAGCAAAGATAACACTCATTAGCATGTCAATATGTATACCTATGACAATTTAATTTATGTTAAGAAAAATATTGACTCATAAAAAAATGATTGTGACTATCACGGCATTAACGCGAGGAATAAGGAAAATATTTAACTGTAATGTTGTACAAAGTATGAATAAATCATTCTGTTTCGACCCAATCCACAGCTCATCGTTTCATCTATTTTTGGATCTGCCATGACATCGTTTCCAAGTATTAGGAGACTGTAGCAGTTCTATATTAAAATATATTTACTTTTGCAATAATACTCGTCTGAATATAATAACCGCTCAACTAATTTAACCTTTTAGTACCTGTGCCCTCCTCGAAAAAGGGTAAGGTCAGTGCCAAGATGTTTAAAAAGGTTACAATACCAAACTACCAACACAATAGAGCCCTGGACGGCAATAAGATCTTTCGTAGACCCTTTTGTAGCTATTCGCGATGTTCGACATTACTACGGAACGATTCGGGTAGTTTCTAGATCAGTACCCTTAAATTTTTCTAGAAAATAATTTCAGTAAGTAAGCGTAGAATTTGAGAGGTTGGAGGAAGAAGGGATGAAGGGAATAAGTTGGACTATAATAAAGACGTATAATAGGAGCGTCGATGGTAATCCCATCGATTAGTATTCAACTAATGTATAACTCAAAAAAGAGTCATTGATACATGGCCACAGTGGGATTCGAACCCGGTACCTCTCGCTTTTGAGTCGGATACCGTAGCCACTCGGCCACCGACGGTCCTATAAACACATTACAAAGTTACAAATGCAGCTAGCTTAATTTTACGGTCGATAATATGAAGACATGGGTAGGTGTTGAAAGTAATAAGCCAAGACCTAATCCTAACAAAAAAGATAGTCCTAAACTAAACAAACTTGAATTTTTGCAATAATCTCGTTTAAATTTCTTCTCACCTGCTCCTTTTGATTAATTATGGTATAGCTGTGTAAATAAGTGTATAGGCAACAGTTGACTGTAAAGGCCTTTGATAAATCTCCCACAAAAGCGGAGGTTATTGCCATAATCTCTACGCTTGGCAGGCGGGTTGGAGATCGCAGTGTTATAAATATAACAATGGAAAAAGCTGCTGTTCATTTTCCGCCCTACGGAAATTCTAAAAGTTTTATCTCGATAATTAGACGTTTCATACGAAACCTACGTGTGTAAGGGGTTGGTGCTTCCACTCTGCAGGACACCACACGGCCAGTTGATAAATATGTTGTTAAAAATATGCAAATTGGAATTTAAAAATAACATTAAATACTACCGCAACAAAAAGGGAAGCGTATTGGTGAAAACCCGTGGTAAGGATTTTTTGCACAACGCCCGTGCCCTATCGAGAATTTATTATCGTGAATAACAAATTGACAATAAATTACTTTATCGGCTTGGATTCGAATCAACAAATTGTTGCTTTTTTTTACTTCGGCTCCAGGAGTGAGGATTTTACTTGAATGTAGCGGTAAATGTAGCTGGAAATCAAAGGCATATTTATTTATTTAAACTTTTGCACAAAAATGTACAGTGGCGGGCTTAAAGCTTAAATAGCCTTATCTACCAGTGAACCGGGATAATCGTAAGCTTGAGAAAGTAAGCGGTGCAGAAAAAAAATATATCCTACCTTCACGCAATTTTGGATACAGGATATGGGTTTTTGGGAAGGACGATAATGCAATGCCTATAATATAGCAATATGTTTAGATAGACTTTGCCGCCGCATAAGTAGCCGTAAAATCATCTAAACTACCAAGTACACGGGATTTAAGTTATCAATACAAATTTTAAATCCTGTGTAACTTTGAAACAATATATTGTTACGAAAATCTGACAAACCACAAGGATAGATATTGGTTTCAGATTACATATTAGTAGTTTATGCAACTGTCATATAAAAGGGGGTATTAAAACATGAGTGTCTGTTTATCATACGAGGCGTAGCCGACTATGATAATAGTTTGACACGAGTGTTTTAATACCTAATTATATGCAGTTGCATACACTACTTTATCTACACTCATATTTTTATATTAAAATATCGTAACTATAATTTTCTCAACTTAGCTGGAAGTAAGCTGCGAGTCAGTTCTGTTGTATCTACGCGTCGAGGATATCAAGCGGCGGGAAATTCACTTTACTACTTTCACATTTATCTATTTATTTGCTTATAATAAGAAAAAACATTCACTAACACAAATTACAACAATTACAAAAAATATTCTGTTTAGCGGGAAAATAATCACACAGAATATAAACAGGAAAATTTAAATTTTGAATTTGTTAAAGACATCTAAGTATTCAGCCTACATTACACCGTGTCCCGGCGCCCGACAAAAAATTAAAAAATAAAAGTGTTGCATAATGGTTAAAAAGTTATTTTACGATAATTTTATAGTCTAGCGTGAAAAAAGTGTACCCTTCAACGACTGTTTTCGAATATGTAATTGGAACATTACGCTATGAGTGTAGATAAACAAAGTTTCATTGGCTTTGATAGCATAATATTGAAAATATGACCAAACTACGTTTTTATGTGGTACGCAAGGGGGAAAGTCCTCATGACAGACAAAAGTGGGTGATCAATGTAACCCCTGCACATCAAAGTCACCCCGTTTTACGTAATCTACACACGTAAATCACTTGCAGCCATAGGTTTACTGTAAAATCAATACAATCACCCCTTAAACTTACATCTCTCTGTTTTCTGGGTCAAAACAAAAATGATTCTATGATTTTTCAAGTGAGAGGTTTTCAATTTAACAGTTATAGAAAAAAACAATTTTTATCTCCTTGTAAATAGATGGCGCTCTACTGTACTCTTATGTCAAGTTGACCAGTCACGTCAGAACATTGTTCAGTGAATATAAGACGATCTTCTAATAAATATGCCTTCAAAAAAGCGGTCCGGAAACACTTTTTAAATCATCTGTAAATTCTACCTAACAACCTTCTGTTGCTTCTTTTATAATTCCCTTTATGTGTGGTTTAAATAACAATTTTTCGCACATTGTGTTATCCTTATTTGCTTTCTTTTTTTTTTCTTTTTTTTCTGATATTTTCTGTTACTATCAGTCTTGGTTTATAAATATTATACGTAAAATTGTCTTAAATATAAGTACTTAGATTTAATGTGTTCACCAATATTTAGTAATTTCTCATACTATCAACTCTCCGGTTGACTGGTAGGGAATGCTATGAAGCTTTAAGTCCGCCTTTGTACGTAACAGTGCATGAAGTTTTAAATAAATAAATAAACACTGTCATCACAACACTTTATAAACATAAATGAAACTATGTTCATGTCAAAACATATAATGTATGTTTTGTGTCTAAAATCAATCTTATATGGCTAGCCCATGTTTACATAAAAATTTGACGGATTTATAAAAATCCATACAGTCATACATTCGAAATTATTGGTCCTTGTGTGGACCGATAATATGTATAGAACGAAGAATTCTCAGGCGTTTTTATAATTCTACACGTCACGTTATCGTGGTCGTGGACTTCCACGATATATCGTGGTCGTCCACGTTAAATGCGTTTTTATAATTCTCAGTCATGGACCCGATGGATACCATTTCTAATGTAACTTTTTTATCTGTGGGTTCTGTGGCCCAGCAATGCAGCGCGAGCACGTGGACTAACTCTGACACATATTTAGCTACATAGCTAGCATATTTAGCTACACAATTAGCTACGCACTAAATCGCAAAAATATCGGGACTGTTTTAGAGGGAAGCTGTCAAACCAAAATATCGTAGCGTCATATCGCGACGTTATAACGTCGTCATGAACGGAAATTTAAAAGCGTCTTTACATATTTCCATACAATTTATTTCCCTCTGTTGTCGTCGTACCGTGGACGTCCACAATAATATCGTCACGTTACAAATAATAAAAGCGACGATAAGAAAAACGTTTTATTTAATGTCATCTTGAAAACCTCTCATTACGTTGCCAACGTCAATCATTTCTGTCCAATAACAATAATAATACAAGTTTTAGGCACACAAATCGTTTCTCGGAAACATTTCACTGGGTTAGAAAAATATTTTCCCAAGACAACAAGTTCTTGATGGATCGTGTTGGCTCAACTCCTGTTTATTGCTATTGGAGAAGATGATGCATTATGTACCTTTATTGATGAAGATGGCTGGAGCTAAATCGGTTATTAAAATGTAAGAAAATAATGGTATAATGTTTTCCACGCTTCAGCTGTATCTAATTTTATTTATCTTGAATCGATAATAAGTAATAACAGTGCTTTCAATCAATTTATTCAAATTTAATTTATTACTATCAACAAATAGGAGCGTCGATAGCCGAGTGGTTAAGGCATCCAACTCGTAAGCGAGAGGTACCGGGTTCGAATCCCTCTATGGCCATGTACTAATGACTTTTTTCTGAGTTTTATAGGTACATTAGTTGAATGCTAACCGTTGCTTTTACGGTGAGGGAAAACATTGCGATGAAACCTACACACACAGGTGACTCAATATGTAACTATGATCCAATCCAGTCAGGTTCCCCTGGTAGCAGGATCATGGAGGTCAGATTGCAGTCGCTCCACTGTAGGCAATTAATCTTATCTTAATCAAATAATCTTATCTGTCAAATCCTGGATCATGGTCAAAGGCGAACCCGCCTCATGCGTGAGAGCACAACCGGAACATTAACGCTAAGATGATTTGTTTTCATACTCGTATCAACAAATGTGGAGGTTAACTAATTTGGTTTTATATTAATAAAGTGTTATAACTTAATTAATTAAGCTTATAACTAACGTCGTAGGAAGGCCAGGCCCAAGGCGACATTGTGATCCAAGACACCAGCCCTAGGCCTCCTAAGACCGCAAAAGCCTCCCCTTGCTCTCAAAGGCTACCGATTTCTGGATCAGATAGGAAATCGTTTTGGTGATCACTGATGAGCTGATGCTCTCTTCGACGGACAGGAGAATCATTATTAGGTGGTAGGACTCTGTCAAGGCTGAGACGTCTGCCTGGAAGAGTACCACGAGCAAGACAGCCTAGCCTAGCACATACAAGAGCATTATCTATTTTTGCCGCTGAGCAATAATGTCTGCAGTGTTGTGTTCCAGTTTGAAAGATAAGGTGGCTAGCGCAATTACAGGTGTGAGACAATATAATCTAGGTCCTTGCAGTGGCAACGCACTTGCTGTTCCGAGTTTTTGTTGCCTGCAACCTAAATGCATGAATTGTAGGTCACTGCTTACCATCAGGTGGACTATCTGCTCGTTTATCACTGCGTAGTATATAAAAAGGTAAATTATTTACTAGGATAACTATTTCACTGAATTGTAAAAAATAAAAATCTATCTTATTTTCAAAACTTACGTAACAGGTTCCAACCGCAAGCCGCGGCAACTTACCAAAAAAGTTTACTGTACAGAACAAATCTTTTTGGAGCGAAAATTCGCATTTTTCTCTCCACAACTGGCATCCATCAAACGTCGCGGCCAGGTATAAGCCCCCACCTCCAATTGTGAACTCTTTGGTGGGCGGAAACTTGCAGTCATTTCTCAAAATGACAGACTTCGCGCTTATAAATCCACGTCGCGGGCAAACTGTTCGAATAGCCGTATGATTTATTTACTAGCCGTTTTTTTGCTCACGTAAAAGATGGCGTGACCTGAATAATACAGGTACTTATCGAAGTTCCATGTTTTGTATCGGGCGGTGAAGGCGAAGGCGAAAAACAACGGAAAGTTTCTCATTTTCACGGAATTTTTCAGGAGGTGGACGCAGTTTTATGTTGACGTATCTAGGGTAGGAACCCTTGAAGTTTCGCCAGGTACGTCTGTCCGCGGCTTAACTCAGAGACTATTGATATTTCTCCTCCTTAGTATTTCACTCTTGATATAGTGGTCATGGCTTCATTTTTTTTGCCAAAAGAGGTAGAGCTCGTTTAATCTAAAATGACGCGCCCCACTATCGCATTACCGCACACAAGCAAGTTTAAAATATGGACGCAATACATATACAAATGCCGTTGTAATTGGTCATTCAGTTGCCGGTGAGATTCAAACGTAGGAACACGCGTCGTTCATTGGCTCCCACACAGATGAAGTGTCGTTATCAATATTTGCACTCACACGTCGAAATCAACTAACTAAGTAGTGGGGCGCGTCATCTTAGACTAGACGAGCTCTACGTGGCCAGACGGATGGAATGTGGCCACTGTCGTCCAGAACATCTGCAAACGTAGCGGATGCGGTGCCGGCCTTTGAAGTATCTATAGGTAGGCATGCCTTTAAAATCCCATGTTGTAGTGCAAGACTACGGGAAAAACTTCATGACGATGTGCCTCCACTTGTTGCGGTCTTCTGCGTTACAGGACGATTGTACTATAGTCGTGTGGAGCGGCACTGGTCTAATGGCAGTGCGCTTGCGAGACAGATAACCAAGGTTAAGCAATACTCGCAATGTTCAGGAACTATGTGGGTGACCGTTCCGTCCTTTTTTTATTGCCTATGGACGTTAGTTCAACTTTAGCACCGCAACGCTCGCCACTCGTTAGGTGTGCCTCCAAAGATCGTTGGCGAAGCGTGGTTGACCAAGGTCTGCCGCTGGAGACCCGGAGAACAGTTTGGGGCTCCGTGACAGTATTTCTATTAACTTCATATAATATCAGAGAGCTGAAATTTTGAACGGTTAATGCGTTTGCCGTGTGGTGTCCGGCAGAGTAGAATAGCACCAACCCCTACACCCGTGGGTGTCGTACAAGGCGACTAATGTTTTCGAGGCAAAAGATCTAAGCGCCTCCGTAGACTGGAAAATGGGCAGCAGCATTTTCCATTGTTATGAATGCGTTTGCCTAGTATAACTTCAGCACCGCAACGCTTGCCACTCGTTAGGTGGGTCAAATACCGTTGGCGAAGCGAGGTTGACCAAGATCTTGATCCAGAAAACAGTTCAGGGCCCCGTGTCGGTATTTCTATTCATTTTCATCATCACAGCCGGAAACAGTCCACTGCAGGACTAAGGGCCTTTCCCACGAATGGGGGAGTTATTGCCATAATCTCCACGCTTGGCAGGCTGGTTGTAGATCGCAGTATTATAAATATAACAATAGAAATGCTGATGCCCATTTTCCAGCCTATGGAGACTCGTAGATATTTTGCCTCGAAACGTGAATGTAAGAAGGTCCAATCGCCAAGCACGGCTTTACTAGTATTTAGGCTCTTGCCCGTGTCATCGTTCACGTAAAGTTTGGTTATTGTTGGATATTACTTCCGCATGTTCTCAAGATACATACACATATGATCTGTTTCAACTGACTTGTCTTATTTGGTGACCAAACAATGCCCAAAATCACGACTTGCCGTATCAATCACGCTACGTATATTGTGTATAGATGTCGAGAATTATATAAGAAACACATAGAATGTGAATTTCAACAAATACAGCGGCACATTATCCATTTAAATACATAATTTCCTTAACCAAATAAGACAAGTCAGTTAGGACAGATTATTTGTGTAATAGTAATCTTGGCGACATTAGTTGAACACTGACCGATGCTCTTACGGTGAGGGACAACATCGTAATGAAACCTGCACTTTCAAGCGACTGAACTTGTATGTTCTTATTTAATTTAACCGCTGTAAGATACTTATAAGTAGCTTAAATCTAGTCTAGTATTCAAAATTAGGATCATTTTGGTGATTTCAATGTAAATTTTTTTTTTTATGTTACACAGCAGACCAATAGGCAAGCGGGCCACCAGATGGAAAGTGGTCACCGCCGCCTATGGACATCAGCAACACCAGGGGGTCACCAATGCGTAAGTTATAAAGGCTTGAAGGCTGGAGGCTAAGGCTGAAGTTACAAAGCAATTTAATTCAAAGCAAGCAACAAAGCTGAAGTATTGTGTCTTTTAAATTTAACTAAGTATCATTAAAAGGCTTTAACTTCCAGTTTTCTTTAACACGTTCCCCATAGTATTTACTTTACTCAAAGGAAATATTACGCAGGCATTGTTTCCGCACCTTGCCACAAACACGTGTAGTACGGAATTATTATTGAATATAGCAAGTAAATTAAAATCACAGTGTTTAACCCCTCACTCGCTGCCGATTTCATTACACGGTCGGCTTCATATCTGATGGCATGGAATGCTGCAATTTATTAAAGAGCGCTTTTTAAATAAACATAGAGAGATATTTTTTTGTGGTAAACATTATTCGGCGAACAGTGACGATACGATTGTATCAGTTGTGATTCTGGCGTGTATCTGGACTCTGGATTTTGTTTTGTTTTACAGCGATATGGAAATTACTCACGCAGGACGTAAGGTTTATAACTTTGGTAGTATAAAAAAGTAAAGAAAGACCATCATCTTGGCGTTAATGTCGCGGATGCCCTCCGCCCGGGATGCGCCTTGACCATGATCCAGGATTTGGTTGATCAGGTAATTACTGTGGAGCCATTGACTACCATGACCCTGTTAACAAGCAAACCTGATCAGATTGAATCATGGTTACACATCCAGTTGCCTGAATGTGCAGGTTTAATCCCGATGTTTTCCCTCCCCTTAAGAGCTAGGCGGTTAATGTTCAGCTAATGTACATATGTCTCTTATGCTCTTGACATTTACTCGTAGGTAGAGCTCGTCTAGTCTAAAATGACGCGCCCCACTACTTAGTTAGTTGATTTCGATATGTAAGTGCAAATATTAATAACGACACTTAATCTGTGTGGGAGCGTCGACTGCTCAAATCGAACGACGCGAGCTCCTACGTTGGTGTCTCACCGGCAACTGAATGACCAATTACAACGGCATTTGTATATGTATTGCGTCCATATTTTAAACTTGCTTGTGTGGCGTTAATGCGATAGTGGGGCGCGTCATTTTAGATTAGACGAGCTCTACCTATTATATAAAAAAAATTATTGATTAGGATATTAAATATCTCTTTCAATCGTCAAATTTGTTACCTACAATTAATTATCAGTGTCTAATTAGTGTTTCCAAAGAGGGTTACACCTTCTACCTTTACGTTATATTGAAATACAGCGTCTCAGGTATACAAAGTCGCATGCTCGCAAAGTACTTAAGTCAATTACCGTACGTTTTGCCGTAAAAGAGCCTTTTGATCGTACGTTGGGATAATGAGATCTACATTTTGTGAATTTCTCCGAATCCAATGTTGAATGTAGGTTATTACGAATTCCGTAATGCCTCTTAACAACGTCGATTGGTTGTCATAGGCATTTCGGTACATTTTGTTTTGTCGATAGCTTGGGGGGCGAACCATTTCTATTCGGTATACATTTAATTTAGCAGTTAAGTGGATATGGAGCGTCGGTGGCCGCGTGGTTAAGGTCTCCGACTCGTACTTTGACGCGAGATTTGATGCCCCAATGACTCTTTTCTGAGTTATAAACATTAGTTGAATGCTAACCGATGCTCTTACGGTGAGCGAAAACATTGTTATGAAACCTGCATATTCAGGCAACTGAATATGTAATCATGATCCAATCTGGTCAGGTTCCCCTGGTAGCTGGGTCACGGAGGTCAGATGGCCGTCGCTCCACTGTAATTACCTGATCTGTCAAGTCCTGGATCATGGTCAAAGGCGCACACCGGGCCCTCGTGCGCGATAAGCACAACCGGGACAATAACGTCAAAATGTTTTTTTATTAAATTATAATTGAAGTAACTAAAGACTCGGCCCGGCTTCGCACGTTTACTAACCTAAACCTTCGTCATGAATCACTCCGTCTATTGGTGAAAACCGCATGAATATCTAGAAGTTTTTGAGTTTATCGCGAACAGACAGACAGACAGACAGACGCGCCGTAGGTCTTTGTTGCGTAATATATCGTGATTATTTCCGTTTAGTTCCGAACGGATGGACAACAAAGCGATATAGGCTCAGTTTGTTTGCAAATGTATTTAGAAAGCCATGCTCCATTGAATCGTGCTTATTGAATTTGGACTTGGCTTTATTTCGAAAACAAAACTTGCATACCTACACGCTTTACTTTTTAATACAATATGCTAGACAGACGTTGAGAAGCATCGGTGGCCAAGTGGTTAACGTATCCGACTTGTAAGCGAGAGGTACCGAGGTATCCATGATCCAATCTGGTCAGGTTCCCCTGGTAGCAGGGTCACGGAGGTCAGATAGCCGTCGCTCCACTGTAATTATCTGATCTCCTAATTTTTTTATACCACTAAGGTGGCAAACAAGCTTACGGCCTGCCTGATGGAAAGCAGTCATCGCAGCCTAAATCCTGGACCACGGTCAAGGCAGACGCCAGCCCTCGTGTGCGAGAGAACAACCGGAAAACTAACGCCAAGTTGATTTGTTTATACTAGACAGACGTTACACCACCATCTTACCTGGTGATAAACGATGGCAAAATATCTGCTCTGTAAAAAAACTGCACTAAACAAATAATGCCATAAAACGCCATGTCCCGGTTACGCCCGATAGACCCGGGTCCTGCCCGCACTAAGCAAATAAAATATTTGTTTCAAACTAAACTCGCGTTCTTCACACATTTTATTATATTAGACGAGACTTACACGCGGCGTACCTTTTCGATTGGTTTTCCCGACGTTTCGGTAGGGTTACACCCACCGTGGTCACGAGAAGGCTGAAGGAGAGGTGTCAGCTGCAGTGAATTGCTGGTAGACTCCTACCCTCACATGGATGCGGGAAAACAAATCGAAAAAGTACGTCGCGTGTAAATCCCGTCCCGTTATGTCCCGGTTGCGCCCCCGCGCAGCGAGGGCCCAGGGTCCACCGTGTAAATCCCGTCTAATAATAACAAATAAAATGTAGCTAATTGGCCCACCCTGTTGTATGAAAAATATGTTAAACCCCATTGTACGGCGGCCCGCCATTAGTGCGGAAGTAATAATGGTCTGATGAAACCTTAATGCTGGCAATTTGCGTAACCAGGCCTTTTAATTAGGCCGTGAAGAAACCGCGGGGCTCGGGTTAAGGAGCTGTTGGTACTGGATGGAACGGGAAGCTTGTTTTGACACGTTTTCGTGTTTAACTGATCTGCTAAATCATGGAGTATATAAAATATTAATCTTGATATCTTCTAATAGTCAAGAATAATCTTGTCGTTAATGTCCCGGTTGTGCTCTCGCGCACGAGGGCCCGGGGTCCGCCTTGACCATGATCCAGGATTTGGCAGATCAGGTAATTACAGTGGAGCGACTGCCACCTGACCGCCATAACCCTGCTACCAGGGCAACCTGATCAGATTGGATTATGGTTACAAATCCTAGATTATATATTATGTGTAATATGGTCAGAGTGGGCCCCAGCCCTTGTGCGCGAGAAGACAAAGCATCAGGTGGCCACCGCCTTCTGTTTCTGTCGCCAAGCAACAATGATTGCAGTTGTGTTCCGGTTTAAAGGATAAGGTAGCCAGTGCACAACGATTGCAGTTGTGTTCCGCAATTACAGGCATGAGGCATTCCATCTAAGTCCTCACAGTGACAAGTGTATTTTTGTTGCCTGCAACCTAAATGTATCGTAGATGTTATGGGCGACAGTTACCGTGAATAGTTCAAACTTTTGCACAAAGCTGTGGCTCGAATCAATAAACTTCACGAATCAAAATAAGCAGTAAAGGCCTATCCCTTCACATCCAGCTTTAGAACCATCTCGGGTTCGTGGCTAAGCAGTTAAACTAATTGGGTTTTTATACCGGAACAATTATGGTGGTCTCTGATAGATGCAGAGATTACCAGAACAAAAGTTCCCCGGCTGCCTTCGCCCTGAGTAAGCTGTAAGACCTCCTTTCCTTTCATTTGTTCTAAACCTTAATATTCGCCCCCGGAATCGAATTTCATCAATTCACATAATTGTTGTAATGTTTCATTCTGCCTACCGGAATTATGATCTAATTCGCGGGCGCGAAATTAATTCGTGGCTTTGTTTCGCGGTTGGAATGGTTTGGTTGTTGCTCTCTGGGTCTATCTTTCTCTTTTTCTGTTGATTCGAGGTGTTTCATTCGCTCAACTCGGTTTTTATTTATACTAATATTATAAAGAGAAATATTGTATTTTTGTTTGCAATGAATAAGATAAACTCAAAAACTCTTAGTCGATTATTAAAATTCTTTCACTAACAGAATGCTATATTATCAGTGAGTAATGTAGGCTACTTTTGATCCCAGAAAAATGATAAGGAAATTTGATTGTTTATGGAGATTTGAGCTCCGCGCGGGTGAAAGCCGCCGAGAAGGGCTAGAGGGAAACGAGCAAAAGGGTCACCTGAAGGTATTTCCGCGGTTTGGTATGTCGATGGTTTTGCCGTTTTTCCAATAACCAACCTTCTCAGCTGCCAGTAGAAATATAAAAAATGAACTTCGTATACACTACATAAAAACTACACGGACATTTTCTTTAATTTTGAAATGAGCGACGATCATAAAAGGAAGACGAAAAGGTCGAAGCTATCGGATGCATTTGCGTTGCAAGCTCTCCCCTGCGCTAGTTCATTTTACTCGACATCGCCAGTTTACGTAAGCTAACGGATAGAATTGGAAACATCACGTATTCGTCGCAAGCAAAGCAGGTTAGGCGAAAACAGCGACGCCACGAGTTGAAAACGTAACATGGTAACACTATTAGAACGATATTTTGTTCACACGTCAAAATGTATGATGGACGAGCTACACGGCTCCTTGCATCGTTGCAGAAATTCATCTGCGAAATATATATCACTTTGGGATAAACAATTTTGTAAAGGAGTGTGAGGTAAAGACATTAAAGGTTTTATAAATAACGATGTCGACAGACAGATCAGAGGCCTTAGCCAAGAGGTTTCGTTAATCAACAATCGTTTGTGGTAGAAAAAATGTATGGGATTTGACATAAGCTAACGTTATCTGACATAAGCTGTTTGTGTTAGAAATTATTGGTCCATCGACAATTCACGCACTTTCGGTGTACAAAGGAGGCGGATTAGCGGATGATCCTACTCAATCAGAGTCAAGAAATAGTCGAACTTCGACCTGTCAATTTTCTACCATACACGCATCACGCAAGCGGAGCTGTAAAAGATGGCTAGACCGGCAGATGACAAGGAAGATAAAACAGTTGAAACAGTAAATAAAATAAAAATAAGATAATTAAGCATTATCGACCAAGAATACTTAAACTCTAATATTTTCTAAACAAAAGAACCAATTTCAAATCAACTAAGCTAAGAACCATCTCGATTAAATTGGCTTTCAAACCGAAACCGATAGAGAAAACCGATAGTGGCTTTGGCAGTGGAGGGATATTTGCCTTTTTGCTGCCAGAGTTACGTGTTATAGAGGTGGGCAACGCATTGGCGATACTATCGGTGTTGCTAATGTCTATAGGCAGTGGTGACCACTTTCAATCAGGTGTGACATTTCAATGACATAAAAAAAAAAAAAAAACGCATCCAAATCGGTCCATCCGTTTGGGCGCCACGTTGCCGTAGACAGACACACAGATACACTGACTGACAGCGACACAGATACACATGTCAAACTTAAACACTCCCCTTTTTCATCGGGGGTGACACAGAGAGGTGTAAGTATAACGTGTGCATGCATTGATTTTATAATAAGTCTATGGCTTCATGTGTTTTTAGCTCCATAGCTCCGAAACGGAATAACGGATTCTAATTTATATTCTTTTATTGAAAGCTAAGAACGAATATTCATCATCACAGCCCACCACAGTCCACTGCAGGACTAAGGGCCTCTCCCACGAAAGGGGAGGTTATTGTCATAATCTCCATGCTTGGCGATCGCACGAACGAATGAACACAAGAACGAATATTAGTCTCGTTTATAAATCTTGTTTGGAAATCGGTTCGGTTGAGAGCTACAATGCTACAGATAGATACACACAGCCACATATACACACGTAAAACTAATCCTCTTTTTTTCGACGGTGGTTAAAACACCGGGACACGTGGCTCCGGTAGCAAATTGATAAAAGATACGCCCCTCCACTGCCAAAGCAAAGAGAGGTAGGGCATAGCGGGGGATCCCATTCAAATTGGAGCCGCCCGACTGGGGAAGTACCTCCACCTTACAGAATACCGCAGCTAAACAATACTCTTTTAAATAGTTTTGTGTTTCTGCCGGTGAGTAAGGTTTCCAGAGCTCCATGGGGTGGGAATTTGGGGAACCGTGGCTTTGACAGTGGAGGGATAATTGCCTTATTGCTGCCACAGTAACGTGTTATAGAGGTGGGCAACGCATTGGCGATAGTCACGGTGTTGCTAATGTTTATAGGCAGTGGTGACCACTTTCCATCAGGTAGCCCGCTTGCCTGTTTGCCTATAGTATGACATAAAAAAAAGCCCCGGTTCTCCATGAGGCACTGAAGACCTTTACTACTCACCGGCAGAAACACTATAATTTTTTACCCCCAACAAAATAGAGGAGCGACGTGAAGGAAAAAGTGAGCGCCGCGGATTATAAAGAGATGAAGAGGTTGGCAGACAGGAGAGAGGAGAGGCCATTGCTCCGCCGAGAAGAGTCATACTCTTAAATATATGATGATGATGATGATGAACAAAATAGAGGGGTGTTATAAGTTTGATGTGTGTATTGGTGGGTCTGTGTGTGTGTATCTGTATGAGGCATTGTAGTTCCCAAACGGATTAACCGATTTAGATGTGGTTCCCTTTGTTTGAAAGCCAGTTTCATCGAGATGGTTTCGAGCTCTGTTTCATTAAAATCAGTTCAGTAGTTTAGGAAATATTTGAGTATATGTACACTTCGTCGGGGGAATCCGACATTTTTCTGTCGGTTAATGATCAAGGTCATTATTGCCTATCGTTGTAGCGCTCAATTTTATGGAATCATTATTACAAAAGAAAGTGTACAGAGCATCGGTGGGCTAACGGTTAAGGAGTCCGACTCGTAAGCGAGAGGTACCGCTTTCGATGCTCTTACGTTGTGGAAAAACATCGTGATGAAACCTGCACATTGTAACACGTGTGCAACCATGATCTAACCTGATCAGGTTCCCCTGTTAACAGAGCCAAGTTTCCCTGTTATCGGGATCACGGAGTTCAGATGGCAGTCGCTCCTATGTAATTACTTGATCTGCCCAGTCCTGGATCATGGTCAACGCGGACCCCGGGCTCTCAAGAGCACAACCAGAACATCACCGCCACGATGACTATTTATTTATTTCATCAAGAAATCCAACCACCCCACCCCATTCGCCTCTAATATCAGCGCAACAGCAACACGTGTCGTCGTGTAATAAGAGCGAAATATCACATCCCGCGTCTCCCCATACATCATGTCAGCGAAAGGATCAGTCAACTCCCGTCTCCATCACAATACGTCGTCAACCTTCGCTCTGTCACCTGTCTCCTATATTGCTACGCTTACGTCGCAGCGGCATCCCTTTTGAAACATATCGATGCATATTCATGGGCCTGCGACAATCAAAAGCCTTTTTTCTGTTGTTTCCTGCGATCCGCGCTATCGGTCGGGTGGTGGGGGATACTGGTGGGCAAGTTCGGGCAACAAATAAATAAAGTATCGTCAATTATTATGAAATTATTTGACATTGATATTTTTATTTAATTGACATAAGTATGGAATTTGACATTGTTATTATTTTTTTATATTTTTGGTATGATTTAAAAACTACTTACTCACGTACCTAAAAAGATATGGAATTGTAAATTCTGAAATAAATTATTTTTATTATTATTATTAATAAATATATACAAAATATATAGACTTCTAGAGAGCTCTAGCATATTCTTCTTCTTAAAAAAATAACACAAATATCAGTCGATAAATAGATAACTGAGGGGCACCTGGAGCAAAGGTGCCCCTCAGTTGGTATGAACAAAAGGTCAAAGGGCCTTGCAAAGGTCGTGTATGGGTTATTTTTAGATGTCATGGATTGGTTGGTTTGAAAAAAGAATACCTGCCTTGCAAAAGGTCAGGTATGGGCGATTTTTTGATATGTTATACAGGCAATCATGAAAATCCAAGATTTCGTTTTCGGGGTGCTGCCGCGGGTTCAGGAATGTCCATAAAATGATGAAAATTACGACGTTTTTAGGTCACTCACTTATATCTCTAAAACGTTGCGTCGTTGAGAAAAGTGTCCTTCTACCGAATGAAAGCTTATAAAGTTTTCTACAACTTTTGACACTTTTTCAAATTCCCAACCTTTTACTCTCAATTGCGGCGGCAAGTAAAACACCTGTTCCTTAGGGAATTAAGATTCAGTTCACAAATCGATGTCCAATCTGTTCAGGTTCCCCTGGTAGCAGAGTCACGGAGGTCAGATGGTAGTCGCTCCACTGTAATTACCTGATCGCCAAATCCTGGATCATGGTCAATGCGGACCCCGGGCCCTCGTGCGCGAGAGCACAACCGGGACATTAACGCCAACATGTGTGATGTGTGTTCACAAAGCGATGTTTATCCGCCATCCACCGCGGCAATGTGTCCGCTGGCGTCGGCACGCAAAAAACAAGACAAATTGCGCTATTTGTTCACGATTGTGCGCCCGATACTGTTGCCCGGTTAGCCGAAATGAACAATGTATCGCGTGGAAAAACAAAACGCACATGAACTAAATTTATTACTTATAACAGCTTAATTGCAGTAAAAATATCATTTTTTTATTAATTATACCTAATTATATTATTTTCGACATTTCAGTAAACTATTTTATATGATTTTGTGAAAATTTTGTGAATTTTCTGGAAAAATAAATATGCTTGGACAATTCATACAGCGCCATCTAGCCCTAAAGTAAACAAAGCTTGTGTTGTAGGTGCTAGATAACAGATAAACTACTTGCAAACTTTAAAATTATTATTATACATATAACAGCTAGACCCATTACAGAAATTAAAGTTCATCATTTCAATTTCTGTTCGGCCGGGAATCGAACCCGGGACCACTGCCTGGAAGACCGATGTTAACCAACTGAGGACTCTATGAGTATTTTTTTGAATCGCTCGCATCGTTTCAAACGATTTTCAATTATACTGTTGGGCATGAAAAATTCAACATTTTTAAATCTCATTGGCAACACCGAAATAGTACGGTCCGAAAATAGGGAAAATCAGCAAAATGTAACAAAATGTTGAATGGGAAGTAGACGCATGTACGAATAGCACTTATACCTACAATTACGCTTGTACAGATCCGATATTATCAAGCTATAACGCTTAACTGTAACTCGGCGATGCATATCTTGGATTGTAGTACAGAAGGCCTATATTATGGAGTGTATAATTAATGACCTTGCGTGACGTCATAGATTATGTACCGTCTTATGCTTCAGTGACAGAGGCGTAAGATATGAGAGGCAGCTTTATCCAGATAAAGGATAAAACGAGCGTAAAACATCTTCTTGGCGTTATTATCTTGGTTGTGCTCACGGGTTGGGCCCGGGATCCGCCGTGACCATGATCCAGGATTTAGCAGATCAACAAATTACAATATAGCGAGTGCCATCTGACCTCCGTGACCCTGCTACCAGGGAAACCTGACCAGGATGGATCATGGTTACATATTTTGTCGCCTGAATGTGAAAGTTTCATCACGATGTTTTTCCCTCACCGTAAGAGCATCGGTTAGTGTTCAACTAATGTACTAATGTGCGAGTATGATCTTGTGTTATCACAAGGCAGAGCAAATCGCCTTTCGTATGCCTTCCCCTTATGGTGTACTAAGATTACAAACTTATTCGTTTTTAAGCTATTGCATAGCTTTTATCGCGGGCTTTGACCGCGGCGACCGAATCAAAAAATTCCGTAACGAGAAAAACCTAACACCCCCCACTCCGACCGGCACAGCGGTGCGGCGTTGAAAGCCGTGCATCGTACATGTACGTATTTTACACTGTATTTTTTTTATTGGTAAAACAGGCCTGCATTTCACCTTACTCACAAAATCAATGTCGGTTGCCACTTTTTTTCCAATACTTAAAATCAACTAGATTTGACAAAGGATTATTTATTTGACAAAAACCCGATTTCATCATAAACCGATCCTAAACACCAAGAAACCCGCCTACGACCCACATACGCCTGATATGGTGACATAGTTAGACTGCGCCTTTTGTCACTTATCTCTCCCACCGTGTTCATCTCCTGACTTGGTCCTAGAGATTTCGATTTACGATAATAGCCCCAGTAATAGGAAGGGCGTCATCATTCAATGGTTGATGGCAATTGTGGTTAACAGCACCACGGCTGCGGCCGTGTATTGATTGCAGGATTTAGTGCGTCACGCGTGAGACTGCAACCATTCAATTTGTCCCGGCTGCCTGCATACTGAATATCCAAGAGTCAAGACTAACCAATACACTGCTAGATCTCAAACGGAAGGAACTCAGAACAGTCATGTGGAATGAGTTCCCAGCCACTGTGTTTCCTTTGGACTATGACATGGGATCGTTCAAGAGGTATCCTTAGAGGTAACGCATTGGTAGTACCCCTGATGTTCCTGATAATCAAAGCGGCGGTGACCATTTCCATGAGGTGGCCTGTTTGTCTGCCGTATTACAAAAAAAAACATCTTAGCCCATAACAGTCCACTGCAGGACTTAAGGTCCCTTCCACGAAAGAGGAGGTTAGTGACATAATCTCCACGTTTGTCCGGCGGAATGGAGTACGCAGTATTATAAATATGACAATGGAAAACGCTGCTGCCCATTTTTTTATCTATGGGGACTCTTTTGCCTCGATAGCATTAGTCGCCTCGTACGACACCTACGAGTGTGAGGGTTGAGACTGCGACCATTCAATTTGTCCCAGCTGCCTACTGAATATCCAAGACTAACCAATAAACTGCTAGCGGAGCATCGGTGGCCGAGTGGTTAAGGTATCCGACTCGTGAGTGAGAGCTACCGGATTCGGAACACCAATAGAATCACTTCGTTTCCCGAGCCTCGCTACGTTTACGTTAGTGTAGATGTTCATAGCCACGTGCAACTTTGCTGTATATAATAGGGCTGGGTTTATGCCTGCTACTCACCATCAAGCTGCCATGCGGCTTGTCAAGTGGCATGACAATAATATGCTTACTCCAGCCCATGTTATCCGACAAGCCGTCAAGTTGTTAAGTTGTTATGCCACTTGTCAAGCGGTATGACTACACACTATATATAAAGGTAACGTAGTGTGTAGTACCAAATATTGCAACTAGATGGTGCTGTTACAGTTTTGTGTACTTTCTACATCGCGGTAGTAAGTAAAATAAGGCATCAAATTTTCGTAATAAATGATCCATTATGAACCTAATTTAATTTGTTTTATTTTTAGGAATTTTTGGGGTTTGTTCATGGTCCTTCGAGCAGGAAAAGGTAAATCTAATGAACTTCTGTAAGCCAGAAGCAGTTTATCTGCCCCACCATACAGTCGTCCGCCAAGATAGGACTACAACTAGGGGTCGCAAACCGGGATCCCGGACGAGAATATATGAGAAATACCGGTATTCATTTTACAAAAACCGGGGTTTCGGTATTTAGTTAAAATAAAATTAGATTTTACGGTTGCCCCTATTAAAATCTATTTTTTATACTAATCACCATCTAGACTAACAAAACGCATGACAGTTTGCTTCAATATCATTTTCTCAAATACTATAGCAAAAAAAAAAACTTATCGATGGGGTATCGATAATAAGGGAACTTATTTTGTAAGATTATGGAACGTGCATTGAACAACAAACTCCTTACGCATCTCCTCAGCGATCACCAGTATGGCTTCCGCCGTGGTTGGTCTACTGGGGTATGCCACACAATTATGGAGTAAGGCCATTGAGAGACATGGTGAGGCCCTTGCTGTGTCTCTTGATATTTCCAAGGCCTTTGACAGGGTTTGACATGCAGGCCTCCTAAGCAAGCTTCCTTCATTTGGTATTCCTGTTGGCTTTTGCACCTGGATAACGGATTTTTTGAGTAGACGTTCAATCCGTATAGTTATCGATAGCTACTCGTCTAATCTTCAGGCTATCGACGCGGGAATTCCTCAGGGATCTGTACTGTCCGCGACTTTATTCCTGCTGCATATTGACAATCTACTTGTACCAGGTACTAGGCACAGTAACGGTTTTTGCCTGTCAGAGGCAAAAACCAACAGAGACGATATTCAGTCTTGTCGAGAGGCCTTGGTTGATCGTTTGGACAAAGCTCTCAAGGCAGTTTCTGATTGGGGAAAAGCCAATCTGGTGGCGTTCAACGCAACCAAAACTCAGGCGTGTTTGTTTTCCGCCAAAGGGAGTCCATTCCATTTAACTCCAACTTTTCGGGATGTTCCTGTGGAAATTACCGACAACCTACAGCTTCTTGGCGTTGAGCTATCTTCAAATCTCAACTTCGGTCAGTACATTGAATCCAAAGGAAAGACTGCAGCAAAAAAACTTCGTATCCTCTCGAAGGTTAGGCGGTACTTCACTTCAAAGCAGTTGCCTCAGTTATATCAAGCACAAGTGCGATCCTGCATGGAGTACTGCTGCCGCCTCTTGGATGGATCAGCCAAATATCAACTGGCGGCTTTGGATTCGGTGGAAAAACGTGCAAAGAAGCCAATTTGTGACCCGCGGTTGATTAAGGCTAGGCTGCAGAGCCTCGAACATCGGCGTAGGGTTGCGCGTCTGTCGGTCTTCTACAGGTTACATTTCGGAGAGTGTGCGAAGCAGCAGCACGACCTCATTCCGCCGGCCCCTTTCCGCCAGAGCTCATTCCTGCCGGGAGACGCGATCCGAGCGAGCGCTTCATCCTTATGTCGTGGATCTTCCAGCTATCCGCACTAGCCGCTTTGGCTCGACCTTTATAATGCGTACGGCTAAGAAATGGAACACGTTGCCTGCGAGTGTGTTCCTTGATCAATATAATCTGGATGCCTTCAAGGCTAGAGTGAATAGGATGTTCCAAGACGGGCATGCTTCATCTTTGGCTGCATCGTCACTTACCAACAGGTGAGGTCTTGTCTAAATATAAAAAATAAAAGTTGTGCCAAAGCAGAGGAGCCACGCACCTCACTCAGGGAGTGTCAGGGAGTGTCTGAGTCAAGACCTTTTTGTGCTACAGCACACACATACGGTTTTTATAATGTTTAAGTTACGTCGTGACAATTTAAGAGTTCATGTATTTTTGTAATTTGTTCTTTACTAGCATAAGTTGTTTGTATGTGCATGAAGCATAAAATAAATCTCTATTCTATTCTATTCTATTCTACGTGTCGAAATAATATGCCCGGACTGAATATTTGTCAAACGCCTTTACAATGAATATTTTTTATCTTTTGTAATAACGTGCTATATGCAGTTATACTTTGATAGGTAGGTACTTACCACTTCAACCAAGATAGCAGAACAAAACAAGAAACTTCTTTTTATGTTATACGGCATACAAACCGGCGTGCAGGCCACCTGATTGAACGCGGTCACCGCCGACTATGCAATAAAAGTAACAGAGCTTACCCCTTTGAGCAGCGTCAATTTAAGCGTATGAAGGTGATTAGTGATTGTATTTATTCGACCTAACTAGCTTATATTGGTTTTACCTCGCGAATCTTGTTTTTATCTCACACACAAGTTATTCACGGTTACGATAGGTAATATTTTATTTACACCGATTTTATAGACAGATAGTTTTTTCACGAGAGTGACAGAAGACAGTGAAGAAGAAAGTCTTTGTCACAGTCAAGCAGGTTGGCATCGTTTTTGCATATGCAATCTGCTGGCAGCAATGCTCGACACCAACCTTAACACTAGGGACATCAGAAACACTCCACGCACTACCAATGCGTTGCCTGTCTCTAAAGTGACCTCTAAAATAATTGCTTGTTTACCGTTAACGTAATTCAGTTACGTTAAAACTTGAAAACACATTACGTTTTGAATGAGGTATGCAAGCATTCCTGTCACAAAGTAGAATTACCGAATGCCGTACTGCTCTAGTGTAATCTCCACTTTAAATAATTTAAACCGTAAATGTACTTTGTATTTATTACACGAATTCCTTCGCTCTTTGCGGTGAGTGTATTGCGCCACAGTTCCGATTGGCAGTCAGTAGCATGACTTTGTACATCGCTGTTTTAATTTTTTGTCATGTTTAGATACTTTTTAATTATCTTGGCGTCAGTATACCGGTTGTGCTTTGCGCGCGGGGCCGGGGTCCGCTTTGATCCAGATCGACTGCCATCTGTGTTTGTGGTGTTATTGTGTGTAAGTAAATCTGAGCTCTATGACCTTGGACTCCACTGCCACTGATGCCATTTGACAAGCTTTCCGTAAACAAAAACAGTACGCAACCCTCATACGCCCACCAATTCTACTAAATTGTTTATTTTTTCCTGATATTGCATAGAATTCTAATATTTTTTCTCTTTAAGTCCTACCACTTACATTTTGACGACCTGAGTGGTTCAATGGTCAACATGCGGACGCAAGACATCCCGGGTTCGATTCCCGTCCGGGCAGAAATTGAAATGATGAATTTTAATTTCTGTTACGGGTCTGGGTGTTCTTTGTCTAATAAGTATGTATTTAAAAGTATTTAAGTAGTATATCAGTTATCTAGCACCCATAGCACAAGCTTTGCTTAGTTTGGGGCTAGATGGCGCGGTGTGAAATTGTCCACGAATATTTATATTTATTTATTTATTTTATTTACCACTGGATGTAGATTGCGCTGTGGCATGGCACAAGAGCGTAATGTTATGAACAAGTGATGCTTTCCGAATGAATAAGTAAGTAATGTGGTACGGTTTCCGCCAATGGATAATGTAGCGTCTCAAGATACAGCCTAATGTAACATGTGTACCTACCAACGTTATTTATAAACGTAACGAACCCAAACTTTGGGATTTCTCCTCAAATGAGGCCGTTTAGTTAATTTCTTAATAAAAATCTCATTAAGGGCCGATTGTTCTATCCTCAGATAAAGATTATTTGTTCGATAACGTAATACACCGCCAAATTAAAACAAACAATAATCCTTTACAATTATGAAGTAATGATACAATTTTATTTTAGTCGCATAATAACTTATCAGACTGATATGTTTTATTTGAGGATTGAAAAATCGGCCCTAAATTCAATTAATTTTATTTGTAGTAACACAGGTAGTATAGAGTAGTTCTCAAGTGTAGAATGAATTTGTACTTTGCTTAGGTAAACTATACAGGTCACGGAGGTCAGATGGCAGTCGCTCTACTATACAGGTATAGTCAGGCAGTCATTTGGCAGGTATTAGCTGATCTGCCAAACCTGGATCATGGTCAAGGCTGACCCCAGGCCTACGTGCGCGAAAGGCCAACCGAGACAATAACGGCAAGAGACGCAATATGCGCTTATTACACCTGGCTATATTCAGTCGAATAAATTCAGAAGCAAAAACTGCGCAGCAGTTTGACAGATCGGCTTTAATGTAACTACTGTTGTTTTTTTTTTTTTTATGTTATGCGGCAGAAAAACAGGCAAGCGGGCCACCTGATGGAAAGTGGTCACCGCCGCCTATGGACATCAGCAACACCAGGGGAGTCACGAATGCGTTGCCCGCCTCTGAAGAGACCTCTAATATAGCTCTTGAACGATCCCATGTCATAGTCCAAAGGAAACACTGTGGCTGGGAGCTCATTCCACATCCGAATCGTACGAGCGAGAAACGTTCTTTCGAACCTTCGCGTCGTGACCAACAGAGGGTCTACGTAGTGAGGATGAGTACCAAGCCCACGGCGGGTGGTGCGATGGCGGAATTGTTTGACAGATCGGCTTTAATGTAACTACTGTAGTATCTTTTTACTTACAACAATAAAAATAATAAATAAATAGCCTGTGAGCAAGTCAAAGTGGAATGTAATGCTCATTGATTACAGTCCGCTTTTGTATCACGCCTTTTGGAAAGCGGTGTAACAATTATATAAGTTGTACAAAAATTTACCTTATTCTTTGAGCAATACATCCCATATATACTTTCCACTTTGACATGCTCTCGCACTCTTTACTAAATTTGGACGACTAAATTGTGACGTGTGACGAATGACGACCTGAGTGGTTCAATGGTCAACAAGCTGGTCTGCCACGCAAGAGGTCCCGGGTTCGATTCCCGGCCGGGCAGAAATTGAAATGATGAATTTTAATTTCTGTTACGGGTCTGGGTGTTCTATGTATAATAAGTATGTATTTAAAAAGTATTTAAGTATTATATCAGTTATCTAGCATCCATAGTACAAGCTTTGCTTAGTTTGGAGCTAGATGGCGCTGTGTGAATTTGTCCACGAATATTTATATTTAATTGAGCCAAATGTAATAAGCCCATTAGTACAGCGTTTCTAATACAGCAAAGGGAGAGGAAAACTACGTCTGACAACTCCATCAGGAAGCTTTCACACATATCGGTTCGCATTACTTCCTTTGGGACTGAAACTTTTAGGATCGCTCTGGTGTAGGGTCTAGATGGAATTACTTTATGATGTTTACTGCGACGTTATTTTGTAAGAAAACTAGTGCACCCGGCGCGACTTCGTTCGCATACACCTACTTGTGTAATGTATCAGAAGTACTCCACAACAATGCAATACCATCTATAAAATAGTGCTTCTACGACCCGACGAAACCCCTGATATCCAAGACACAGGTCTCTGACCTACTTTATTTTTAGAAGTTTCAATGTATTTGACCTCAGTACTGTGTATTCTCTGTGCTATCTGTATACCTATTACGTACATTGTATTTTTATAACCTGTAAATTATCGAAATAATTTTTTTTTATTACTTTACCCCTACCTACCCTTTTTTTCTTGCTTATAAATTTTCCTCTTGAATCATCTATTGATGACAACCCCATTAATTAAAATTTATTAATTTAACCCACCTACTACCCATTAACACTGCCCATTTTGGATGGACAATATGTGAATGGACAATAGTGGCGCTAGTTCTGCGTTTTATGTATGCGACATGGATAATAAGAAACGTGGTGGGAAAAGAAACTAACTTTGTGCAATTGTAAATACAGACCACTGTCAATGTCTCGTAAAAAGACCTATAGTTCGTATAATTGAAGAATTTTATGAGATAACGCCGGTTCTTGAGAGGTCAAGGATCGGCTTTGGCTCGAACAAAAGCGGTCTCTTTCATGTGTTTTATGCATTTTACGCAGTGACGTTGACGGCAAAATTTGGACGATTCAACCCGACTAATTTTAGAACATTTTGAGGGTATGTTCAGGGTTTCGTAAGAGCGTCGGTGGCCGAGCGGTTAAAGTATCCGACTCGTAAGCCAGAGGTCCCGGGTTCGAATCCCGCTCCGGCCATGTACCAATGACTGTTTTCTGAGTTATGTACATTAGTTGAATACATCGTGAGGGAAAACATCGTTATGAAACCTGCACATTCAGGCGTCTGGATGTGTAACCATGATACAATCTGGTCAGGTTCCCCTGGTAGCAGGGTCATGGAGGTCAGATGGCAGTCGCTCCAATGTAATTACCTGACCTGCCAAATCCTGGATCATGGTCAAGGCGGACCCAGGGCCCTCGTGCGCGAGAGCATAACCGGGACATTAACGTCTAGGTGATTTTTTTTTCGGGGTTTCCTACCTTACCTTTTTCCTATGCCTTCCGGAGAGTACCTTTGTTGACGAGTAGCCCGATATATCGACGTAGTTGCAAGCATCATGGTCAGTCGTCCCGTGACCACGATGGTACGCGATACCCGGTAGGAAACCTACCCTTAAAATGTGTGCTAACAACCGCAATACTTCAAAACATTATGTATTTATACTATAATAACAAAGGATAGACCACACAAGAGCGTTGAGTTATACCTATTTCATTTTAATTAAAGTCATGTCATTTTTTTTAGCGCCACCTAGTCCCAAAGTAAGCAAAGCTTGTGTTATGGGTGCTCGATAACTGATAAACTACTTATATACTTTTTAATACATACTCATTATACATAGAACACCCAGACCCGTAACAGAAATTAAAATTCATCATTTCAAATTCTGCCCGGCCGGGAATCGAACCCGGGACCTCTTGCGTGGCAGACATGTTGACCACTGATCCTCAGGTCGTCATTGTCATGTTTTTTTTACAATAAACTAGGTAAGCATTTGATCGCCATGACTGGAAATAAGTATGGAAGTACTTTACAAACGATCTTCAATTCGCATTCAACAGTTCTTATAATCATATTATAACATCGTTCGAATATTCCTATTGAGCACATCCGAGGGTCAGAAAACAAGCATAAGCCATTTTGATGGAACTTGTCACGTCTTTGCCTACCTACCCATAATATAGTTCAGTCCGACCCTTTCGGAGTCAACGCACTTTCGTTCTTAATAATAATCCGAAACAATAATCTTTTAATGTTCTTTTCTACAACTTTATTGTGATGTAGAAGGCGTATACCTATCCTACTATACCCACTAATTTTATTAACTAGTGGACCCAGCGCGACTTCGTTCACGTGGCGTTCAACCCCAACGCTACCCTCCATCTACCCAACACCTACTCTACACCTATCCAACACATGCCCTACACCTACCCTACACAACATTGTTGTCATTGTGAATATTGTTAGTAATTTAAGGTTTATAAATTTTTAAATTACTTTGACATTATATTTTTATTGACATTCAAATTAATATTGTCACTATCTTCTATTGACATTTTAATTAATAATGACATTGAATAGTAAAATTTTATAATGATTATTTAAGACTAATTTTATATTGTTGAATGTTTATGAAATTATTTAAATTCTAAATTGTAATTACCCACTCAAATTTGTATGCCGATGGCAGGTCACAGAGGACCCATCTGCTAAAATTGTAACAACTGCATAACCTGTGTACCACGAATAAATGAATTGAATTGAAATTGAATTGAACTGTACACCTACACTTTTTTTTCTTGCTTATAAACCTTCTTCTTGAATCACTCTATCTAATGCTGAAAACCGCATTAAAATCGGTTGCGTAGTTTAAAAGATAGTATAGCGTCGGTAGTAGAACGGTCGAGTATCCAACTCGTAAGCGAGAGGTACCGGGTTCGAATCCCGCTGCGGCCAATTACTCTTTTCTGAGTTATGTACATTAGTTGAATACTAACCGATGCTCTTACGGTGAGGGAAAACATCGTGATGAAAGCCGCAAATTCAGGTAACTGAATTTGTAACCATGATCCAATCTGGTCAGGTTCCCCTGGTAGCAGGGTTACGGAGGTCAGATGGTAGTCGCTTCACTGTAATTACCTGATTGCCAAATCCTGGATCATGGTCAAGGCGGACCCCGGGCCCTCGTTCTCGAAGCACAACCGTGACATTAACGCCAAGACGATGATGATGGTGAGTTTAAAATATGTGAGAGTACATAGGGACAAACGGCGGGAAGCGACTTTGTTTTAGACTATCTATAGATGCGAAAGTTTGTAAGGAGGTTTAGATGTTTGGAGGTTTGTTACTCCTTCACGCAAAAAAGACTAAACGGATTTTGATGAAATTTGCAGCAATATAGCTTATAGCCCTAAATTGCATAGGCTTTAATTTTTTCAAATATTTAATGCGGTACCCGCGGGAACGGGTCTGGAACATTACATAGGTATTATATAGCACACTGAAGGTTCTGCGTTCCTGGCAACTTATAAATGTTTGAATTTCGAATGGAAACGAAACGATTTTTTTAAATGGCGGGAAATCTCGTGTCAATAATTGTTTTAATCACAAGTTGAGGTTCGTTCGTTGCAAAAATGGAATTAACGGGAAAAGATTTTAGGGCGATTATTTTTTATGGTTTTAAAGTGAGTTCAGTTTAGTTGAGTTCTGTTGGAATGAGTTTACTCGGAAGTATACCTGTATACTTACACAGTACTTCTGCTCGTCTTCAAAATGTTTTTGGAAAGGAAGCACATTATTTGAACGCCTGTGTATAACAGGCTCCCACAATCGGTCGTAGAAGCTCCGAGTTCTGGAACATTTAGGTAGAAGCTTCACCAGTGGCTCATTACGCAGGCGTTCTACTCACTTGCTGACTTTTTGAACCTTAAATTGACTGTGTTTAAATAGACTTGTGACATGGCTGTACATCAGTAATTAAATGACATATTTTTTTTTTTGTACTTTGACTATTCACTTCTTGAGAAATTATTATTATTTATATTTAATTATTGATGGATTGCTATAATTATTTTTATGACATTTGTTAATATTGGATTAGATACTATCACGATTGTTAATTTGAAGCAATTCAATTAAATGACCTGTAAATTATTTTATCAATAAATCAATGTCTATGTCTATGTCTATGAATACCATTAGGCTTTGGTATCAGTAGTTCTGGAGTACATCCATGTAAAAACAAACAGTCAAATCTACTATTGCTGTCATATATTTAATTAATATTGGCGTTAATGTCCCAGTTGGAGAGCGCCCGGGGACCGCCTTGACCATAATCCAGAATTTGTCAAATTAAATAATTACAGCGGAGCGACTGCCGTCTGATCGCCGTGAGTTTGTTAACCGGGGAACCTATGTAGCATGCTTTTAAATAATTAAATAAATAAACCTGACCTAATTGGATCATGGTTACACATTCAGTCGCCTGAAAACGCATGTTTAAAAAAAATTCAAAATTCAAAATTTATTTATTGATTTGGACATTAAATATCTCTTTCAATCGTCAAAAAGGAAATTTTATCAGAATGTTTTCCTTCACTGTAAGAGCATCGGATAGTGATCAACTAATGTACTTAGAGTAAATGGTACATGGCCGCACTGGCCACTTATATTCAATTATTGTAAGAATATTCCATTTTCCAAAATATTTCATGCAAAAAACTGAAAGAGCCTACCAGATAAAAAATATAATTTTCACATAAAGTAAAGCGAACAGAATTGTAATATTCTGTTCCCTCCTCACTCCTCATATTATTATGGAGATGGAATTCCGCACACAGACTCGATCAACTTCGAAAACAAACCTTGACCTTACCGATATTATACGGAATAATATACCAGGCAAGGTGTTATGATGAATAAAATCCCAACATAAGTCCTGATAAAGAGCGTCGGTGGCTTAGTGGTTAAGGTATCCGACTCGCAAGCGACAGGTAGAGGGTTCGAATCCCACTGTCTTCATGTACTAATGACTCTTTTCTGAGTTATGTACATAAGTTGAACACTAGCCGATGCTCTTCCGGTGAGAGGAAACATCGTGATAAAAGCTGCACATTCAATCTTATCAGGGTTTCCTATTAATAGGGTCACGGATGTCAAATGGCAGTCGCTCCACTGTAATTACCCGATCTGCCAAATCCTGGTTCATGGTCAATGCGGACCCCGGACCCTCCCGCGTAATAGCACAACCGCAACATTAACGCCAAGATGATGATATTTCTTTCTTTTTATACCACTAAGTTGAAGCTTGCGGCCTGCGTGATTAATTTCCATATACCTAGCTGCAAAACCTGGTGGTATTGGTGAACTTAATAAATACATTAATAGAAATAATAAAACAAAGTCCAGACCAACCAATCACCTAGAACGATACAGTCATAGGTAGAAGTGTCTGTTCGCCGAATAATATTCACCACGAAAAAATATCTCTTTACCTTTATTTAAAAGCGCGTTTTAATAAATTGCAGCATTTCATGCCACCAGATATGAAGCCGACCGTGTAATGAGGTCGGCAGCGAGTGAGGGGTTAAAACACTGTGATTTTAATTTACTTGCTATATTCAATAATAAACACGGGTTAGTACGAGTTCATGACAAGTTGCCGATTGCCATTTGAGTAAAAAAAATGTTAAACTTTAACGACACGCTCTCTGTGTTTTTCAATGTGATTTATTTATGTTCTTTTACTTACTAGTGGACCCTGTGCCACTTTGTAGGCCTACTTTACCACTACTTACTCAAATATTTTCTAACAAACCGTATTGGGACATATATACGACCATGAAAGTGATCGCCAGATTTGTCCATTGATTATTACACCCCTGTAACAATCAAAATCCTCCAATTTTCGCGTCGAAGTTACAACCCAGGCGAGGTGATAAACAAAATGGAACCAAAGGAAATCTATCAACGCATCTCTATTCTATGTAAAAATGTCCACCATTTTTCGTATGACGCAAAATGGTTGCCCCGGGCGGCGCCGACCGAAAAATGTGACAAAAATTACAATAGTGCCGGGTTTCCAGCTACGGAGATGAATGCAGGGCTGGCTCGAGGGCAACAATTTGGGGCTCCCAATAATTCGATATTTTACTTTATTTTTTTTTTATCCACAGCTCGTAACAGTAGCTTTTTGGATGTGAGCGTTCTCTCTCGTTGAATATTCGCGCTTTGTGAGCGGGTTGTAGTTTTCGCCCATTTTTCTTGTCTGTGAAGGCTGTGGGAAAATAACTGTTTCACTTCCAAGACATATTTTGTCATCTTGTACTAGACACTACATAGTCAACAATAATAGTACAAGACAAAGTTATTCATTTCTACTTTCAGAGGTCAACTCAGTCTACATCCAACTCGGCCCACGGGTTGAAATGACCACTATCAGTTATGTCTATATTTTATATGGTCACCTCAGCTCGCGGGCTCAGATGGCCACTTTAACATTAATATTTTATATAATAAAACACTTGATTACATACATAATATATACATGAAATACCGTTTCGTTTTTGAAACATTTGACACTTGATTAATTATTTTAAAATAAATTTCGTTAGTCCCACCACAGTGACCACTCAAATGAAGTAGAATCAAACAAGGCCTTAGATGAGGGCCGGCCGCATAACATTTGTTTTCCTGATTAGGGTTCCCAATACAAATTTTAAATTCAACCAATCAGAATCCGTGATACTTTTCACGTAGGGTTTTTGCGAATTCTGATTGCTTGAGTAATTAATAAAATAATCATCTTGGCGTTAACGTCCTGGTTGTGCTCTCGAGCACGAGGGCCCAGGGTCCGCCTTGACCATGAGCCAGGATTTGGCGATCAGGTAATTACAGTGGAGCGACTACCATCTGACCTCCGTGACCAGGGGAACGTGACCAGATTGGATCATGGTTACAAATTCAGTTGGTTGATACAAAGTTATAATTCGGAAACCTGACCAAGAAACCTTTAGTGTGTGGCCGAAATCGGCATAATGATCCCAAATTCATCGATTACTCAGGCCCAAAACTCCTTAGTCCGCTCCTGTATACAGAGAGCAGATTTATTGAGTTGTTCCTAGCGAAGGTGCTTGTTATAAGAGTAGGATTTTCCACTCGGTCGATTATTGTGAAAAACGTGAAAGAACATGAAAGTTAAGGCGGTTAAAAGGTCCCACGCTTTTTCTACGTAGGGGTTTCGGACTGGACGTTGTTTTCCTTTACGCTTGACTTTTTGTCTCTAAAACCCTTAAATTATGGGTCAGATTGTGGTCTTAGATAGAGAAATATATAACGCCCTCCCGTATTTGATAGTTATGGGGAAATGTGATTTGTGTACTATAATAATCTTGTGTGTTCTCGGAAAATATATGTTGAGCGTTTCCTTAGGAATGGCCTCTTTTATGTCTTTGACGTTCTTATGTTTTGTTTATTATTTCGTATTTATAATGGTTTGGCTAGTTGACCGCAATTTAGATCCTTTGTGTAATGATTTACTCATGAATTTTAGCACAGGGAAAAAGAAATTGCCAGTCTAATGAAGGTAGCTAACTTTCCAATCTCTTTGAGTTTCAGTAACATTATAAATTGCGCAATTGTTTAACTTCATGAGAACATGTTTTTGGTAAGGCCAGTGAAATTGTTTTGTAGGCATTGTGTTTAAGTTCTTGAACAATACAATATTTGCTGATTTTTCTTGAAATATCTTAAAAATAAAAAGTACTTGGGTGGCGCCCACGAACCAGCAAGGTGGAGCGACTGCCATCTGACCTCCGTGACCCTGCTACCAACGGAACCTGACCAGATTGGATCACGGTTACGTATTCAGTCGCCTGAATATGCACTTTCATCACAATGTATTCCCTCACCATAGGAGCGTCGGTTAGCATTTAACTAATGTACATAACTCAGAAAAGAGTCATTGGTACGTGCCCGCAGTAGGATTCGAACCCAGTACCTCTCGCTTACGAGTCGGATACCTTAACCACTCGGCCACCGACGCTCCTTCCTCCTTCCTTCTTCATCCTTTTACTCTACTAAAACACATTTATGTTTATATCTGCACTTGATACGTAACATCGAACCATTGAACCTCCAACAGTAATATCTTTCCACTGTATTACTTCTGATTTACCGGCTCTGGCTCCCGGCAATGTTGCGAGTGTCATGTTAAGGGAGTGACTTTAAAAAAATTGCTCGCACACACTATCTCACTGAACGGCGAAAACAGATGGCCTGTGGCCTATTTCTGGTTGGCGAAAATTTTCATGGGAAAGAGGCCTCTATTTTTAACGCGATAGGCGACGTTTTGGCGCGCGGCGGGCAATAGCCCGTGACGTTCTGCGTGATAAATGACGTATATGCGAGTAAGACAAATTCGGTAGCATGTCCCTGTGTCATTAGTCGAGATTGCGTTTTGGACGTGAGCCCTTTCTGGGGGCTTTTTGGCGGTACCGTAAATAGAGGCGCTCGAAAATAGATACACGAAATTAGCCCTTCGGCGCTGGTAAAATTGAACTACCCGCAAAAACTACGCAACGGTCGGCGGAGAATTTTATAGCTTAGTGGACGCGGCGCGAGTTCGTTCGTGTGGCCTCCTACCTCTTTACTACCTTACCCTACCCCTAACCCTATCTCACCCCTACGCCGACCCTACACCTACTTTACCCCTACCTACCCTATTTTTCTTTTTTTCCCCTTTTAGTTTAAAATATCTAAGCGTACATAGATATGTAGGGAGAGATGGCGGGAAGCGACTTTGTTTTATACTATCCAATATTGTCCAAGCATATAAACATATTTCTTAAAATGGGTGATTAAGTTGTTAGTTGTAATAAAGAAATAGTAATCTTTGTTTTTGTTGGTAACTACAATAATACGTTGTCTTTAAATGGTATTTGTTAGAGGCTAAGTTTTTTTAATAAGACTAGCCAGCCAGTCGAATGACTGCCATCTCACCTGGTTGTAAGTGACGATGCGGCCTATAATGGAGCGGAGCATGCCTGTCTAGGACCAGCCTATTCAGTGAATAGGCTAATAGTATTCACTCTAGCCTTGAAGGCGTCTAGATTATAATGATCAGGAAACACACTCGCAGACAACGCGTTTCATTCCTTAGCCGTACGGATTATAAAGGTGAAAGCTCCTGAAAGTTAAACAATTTTCTTTCTCCATCATAAAGGCGAACTGACAAATTAAGGTTTCTGAATATATATTCAGAATTAATTTATGTGCGATTTTAATGATTGACGTCCTAAAGCATCTTTGTTAGATACCTAATATTAATTTAAGCGTGGATAACTGTCATTGGCCTAGTGACAAAGTTTTACAACAAAATGTAATCAACCTATTTTATGGCTGTTGTTATCCCTAATAAAAAAAAATCTTATAACACATGTAAAAATGCAATAATAATAATAATAAGACACACAAAATAAACAAAATTAAATTTAGTAGCCTAAAGATCGGCAATCTTAATTTAAAAAATTAAAAGTCGAATATCTCGAAAAGGGTAGGGTGTTTCATAGTGAAATAAGTCAGAAATGATGGGTACTCCACGCCCTTAACGGATCTAGCACAACTTTTCCTGTAACCCTGTATATATTTTTAAGATACCAAATAATTATTGAAATACCTCTGATGCCATAATATAAGTGTTATTCCACACACAAACATACATCCATTACGTGGCTGAATGTGTAACACCAAATACATTCCTTTGCCTTCTTTTTGCCCCCTCCTTGATGAACGCACGTTTCCCCTCTGTCACAAATCTTCCCACTTCACTTCTACTTCATTTGCCTCAACCTCGATGTAAGAAAGTTGTTCGAGACGGTGCAAAGTAATGATTAGCTAAGTAACTGTGATACCGGTTCTCAATCTTCGGTTTAGGCGGTGCCCAGTAGTGATTAGTGCAATAATTGCTGTTCAATTTTCGGGTATGATTTGTTAGTTCTATTTTAGTCTCCGACGAAAAAGTCTTGAAGAAGAGCTATCCTGAATTTCATGTGGAAAAGAGTTCGTTCCACAACCTCTATTTAACCGCCGAAAAAATAAGGGTGTTATAAGTTTGATGTGTATAACTGTGTATCTGTGGCTCTATGGCCTATCTGTATATCTGTCTGTGACATCGTAGCTCACGAACGGATGCACCGATTTGGTTGCGGTTTTCTCTATTTGAAAGTTTAATCGAGATCATTAAAATCGGTTGTGTAATTAAAAAAATATTTGAGTATATGTAAACCTGGTCGGGGCGTTAAGAGCGTCGGTGGCCGTGCAGTTAGAATATGCAACTCGTAAGCTAGAGGTCCCGAGTTCGAATCCCGCTCCGGCCATGTACCGATAACTGTTTTCTGAGTTATGTACATTAGTTGAATACCAACCGATGCTCTTACGGTGAGGGAAAACATCGTGATGAAACCTGCACATTCAGGCGACTGGAAGTTTAACCATGATCCAATCTGGTCAGGTTCTCCTGGTAGCAGGGTCATGGAGGTCAGATGGCAGTCGCTCCACTGTAATTACCTGACCTGCCGAATCCTGGATCATGGTCAAGGCGGACCCCGGGCCCTCTTTCGCGAGAGCACAACCGGGACATTAACGCCAAGATGGTTATTTTTTTATTAAACTTGGACGGGGGTATTCCGACTTTTTCTGTCGGTTAGGTTATAATCTCTACTTGTGATCCACATGGTTTTTAATATTGATTTTCATCTAAAACTCTGATATTCCCAATTTTTAAGAGATCCGCTTTCTGTATTGAAACACTGAATTTTTTTTTTATGTCATACGGTGGTCACCACTGCCTATAGACATTAGTAGCACCGAGAGTATCGCCAATGCGTTGTCTACCTCTATGACACTTTACTCTGGCAGCAAAAAGGCAAATTTCCCTCCACTGCCAAAGCCACGAAAATCACGAAAATTAAAATTGAAATCTTTCGGATCGAGGCAAGCGATTAAAAAAGAGCACCTGCTCTGATTCTTCATTGTGGAGGTATTAGGCGTTACTTCTCTTCATGCCGTTGCTTTCTGCAGGATATTCCCATCCTCTTCCTGGGCTCCATTCATCAACCGCATTTTCAATTTTGAATTTTCGGCTAAAGTTTTATGGTTTTATACATGACGCTGGTTTTTCACATTTTTTAAAAGCTCCGTTTTCGGTGTTGCAATGTATACCTATTGAATTTTTCATGACGAACATACTAAACTGTTAGATTTAGGAGAGTCGCTGCTTCGACTGGCACGGGAATGCTTCCTTATTGTAGGTATTAATAGGTGTTTTTATTTAACTTTACTCGTATATCCTGGTAACTTGCAAGCCGAATCTAATTAAGCTAAAATTTGGCATACCTACGTAACTTGGATGACAATGCATTAATATGATATCATGGAACTGATCTAAACTTCGATGACAATACATTAATATGGTATTAATATGGTATGGATATTCGTGAATGCAAAACCTACTACAGGTTCTGCAAGCTATTAAAATTGACATTAATAAAAAAAGCATACTACTCTATACATAGATGAGTTTTTAGATGAGCGAAGCCTTTAGTCCCTCTCCGTTATTAGATTGATATCACCCACTTCTAGTCACTTAATTGAATACAATGAATAATATACTATAAAAATTGTTTCTTTCTGTGACACGCAATATTGTATGCGACTATTTGTTTCATAGTATTGTATTTGACATTTCGATTAATTAATATTTGACATATAGTTTTCGAACATTGTATTCGACATTTCATATTATGATTTAATTTTATATTTGACATGTTTGAAGCATTTTGTATTTTTTTTATAATTATTTAATTTAACATTTGACTTAATTATTATTTGATATTATAATACTAATTTAATTCTTGACAATTTCGAATCATGATAATTTGATACTATTGAATTAATTGTTTTTTAACATTGACATCAACTATTAGTACTTAATTCTATTCATGAAACTATTTTAAATGACGATGTATGATTATTACTACGAATAAATGAATATGAATATGAATATCATGAAATCGGAAGGTGGTCATAACTAACGCAACTAGATGGGGTCTTCGTGTTTGGGCTCTTTGGAATGATTGGGTACGAATGACTTTTTGATGACGATTTGATGAATGAGTAGGTACTACTACGCGCGATAACAGCTTGTAATGATATTTGTTTTTCAATTACAATTTTTTTCAATTTCAATTTATTTAATTAATCGTCAACATAAGTTACAAAGTTGGTTACATATATTTAACAGATCTCCACGTTCCACCTTACGGTATACGATACAATCCACATAGGTACCTATTACTTTATATAAATTTAAAATAAAATGAAAATTCAGCCAAACTAAACCAATAAGATGTCAAGATGAATCATTGTTTGAAATGTCAAAACTATAAATACTTGAATATTACTACCAAATAATAGTAAGTATGTCAAGTTTTTATAAATTGTTTAAATAAATAAATGTCATTTAAATATTCATAATTAAGTCACCCAAATAAAATTCTACCTAACATGTCAATATACCAATCCATACATATTTTTTTATTAGTGTTTATTTTCATTTGCTTATTTATTTTTTCTTCCCCACCATAACCTACAGGATGTCTTTTTACATTATTCACGACCTTCCCAGTCGCCTCCTCGACGTCTTCCTACGTCGTCGTTCAGGTAACAAAGGGTGTTATCTAAATTTGCTCCGGATCGCGTCCCGGCCGTGAATGGCGAGGGTGCGGAAGTCGATCCATCAGCGGAGGCCCCTCAGCCCCGCGGCCTTCGCCAATCGGGAACTTATTACGGGTAACATCTATCCCGCCTCAGATGACTGGGATGGTGACTCAAAATAGATAATTGGCAACTTGTTTGATGAGCTTATGTATTAAGATTGGTTCGATTGTGTCTAGGCTGGATACAATTGTATCCTCATAGCTGTTAATTGTTACAAAAATTCCGGTTTTATCAAGTTTGAGGTAAGATCTATCCCGCCTCAGATGGCGCGGGTAGTGCCTTTAAATAGATAATTGGCAACTTGTTTGATAAGCTTATGTATTGAGATTGGGCCTATTTCGATTGTGGCTCTCTAGGCTGGATAGAATTGTATCCTCCTAGCTCTTGATTGTTAATGGCCGTTGCAAAAATCCCGGTTTTATCAAGTTTGAGGTAACATCTATCCCGCCTCAGATGGCTCGGGAAGAGCGTTGAAATAGATAATTGGCAACTTGTTTGATGAGCTTACGTATTTAGAAGCCTGTTTTGAATGTATCTAGGCTGGATACAATTGAATCCACATAGGTCTTAATTGTTAATGGCCGATGCAAGACATCCGCTGTTATCAAGTTTGAGGCAACATCTATCCCGCCTCAGATGGCTCGGATAGTGCCTTGAAGTAGATAATTGGCAACTTGTTTGATGAGCTTATGTATTGAGATAGGGCCTATTTCGATTGTGGCTCTCTAGGCTAGATACAGTTTTATCCTCATAGCTCTTGATTGTTAATGGCCGATGCAAAAATTCCGTTGTTCTCAAGTTTGAGGTTACACCGTATGACATAAAAAAAAACAAAAGAAAAAAAAACATCTATCCCGCCTTAAATGGCTCGGATAGTGCCTTGAAGTAGATAATTGGCAACTTGTTTGATGAGCTTATGTATTGAGATTCGTACGAATTCTAGACTGGATACTCATTGAGGATCAATCATATGGTGGAATTTTATAGGTTTTGTTGATAAAATTTGAAAGCATTTTCATGGTACATAATTTTTGAAGTCCATTTTGAAATGCCTAAGTTGTATGGGTTAGAAGGAAATGTCAAGCGCAATTAAATATGTGCTTTATTACGTGCTAAGTAAGGCTTACCCGGGTGTCGAATGTCATCATCAGACATGCTAAAAACACAGTGTTCTAGCGCATATAATATCTGCTTTAAGAGATATCGGGAAAATTTCTTCAGTCATTCATACGGTATCAAAAGCTAAAGGAAAAGTCACCAAATAAAAATCGTGACTGATCCTCATTGTATCTTCATAGCTCTTAATTGTTAATGCAAAAATTCCGGTGTTAGATTTAGATTTAGATTTATTTATTACTCTTCTACAGTTTACATAATAATATTACATTTATCATCATATATCTATAAAAGAGATCGTCAAAATGAATACAATATTATAGAAAATTACATAATTGTAAAACTTATTTAAAAATGTATAAATGTCAAAAAATAAATTAATAGTCCTAAGTTTTATATAAAATATAGATAAGGATTTCCTCTAATTAATAAATTACCCAGGAGGTAAAACATTCAACAAAAAAAAATGTAATATATGTCAACATTGGTAAATTACACAATCAAATGTCAAAAATGCAAATAAGAAATTCAATATTTAAGATTAAATGCCTATAACAAAAATAACTACAACAATGTCAATAACAAAATCAATGGATATGTCAAAATACAATTAATAATACATATAATCACATTTAAAAGTATATTAATTAGTTACCCAGAAGATAAAATATCAAAATATGAATACAATGAATGTGATATGTCATCAAATATCAATAATAATAATAACAATAACTGCAACAATGTCAATAGATTAATTTATATGTCAAAAGTAAAATTAATTGTATTTGATACATGTAATAACCACATTGAATGTGAAAGAAATACAATTTAATCTTCCTTATATGAAAGGTATTCATTATCAAGGTCTGTAAGTCTGTGTCTGTGGCATCGTATCTCCCGAATGGGTGTACAGATTTCGATGCGGTTTCCTTTATTTGGAAGCCAGTATAATCGATGGCCGATGGGGCAGTAAAGTTCTCGAGTGGCGACCACGTACCGGTAGATGCAGTGTGGGTAGGCCTCCTACAAGGTGGACCGACGACCTGGTAAGGATCGCAGGTGCCAGCTGGATGCGGATAGCGAAGGACCGGTCTTCGTGGAGATATCTGGGGGGCCTATGCCCAGCAGTGGGCGTCTTCTGGCTGATATGATGATAATCGAGATGGTTTGTTTAATTAAAATCGATTCATCAGTTTTAAATATATTTTAGTTTATCTAACGTAAGACGATGATCGCGTGTGTGTTTTTAATAGTTACTAATTAATAAAAAAAACTATCTATTTAGGGGTAAGATAGTGGTAGGGTAGGGGTAAGGTAGCGATAGGGTAGGGATAGGATAGAGTAGGGTGGTAGCGACTACCTACCACATACATGTCTGGCGGTGGCGTGGGGGCCGGGTCGCTCTTTTCCCTCAAATATGGTTGAATTGGACGATGGCTGGGCCCTGCGTTATACTCGTGAACGGGTGCTGCCTTGGTGGACTGGCTTACTCTTGCTGTAGTTTTAGGTGGTTTTTCTTAATTATACTAGACATACCTATATAATATAATATAGCGTTACGGCTCTGCCTGGCATTGTCGAGCACGGTTCGGTCGTGGTTAGCGAGGGATACGTGTATCTACGGCCATAGGGCGGTCAGCGTGTCACTGTGTGTTTCCTTCCTTCTTTCCTACCCCCCTCCTTTTTGACGATTGAAAGAGATATTTAATGTCCTAATCAATAAAGAAATTTTGAATTTTTGAATTTTATCAAAATTTTGTTACATATTTTTCACACCATTAGAATGGGAATGATTATATGTATCTTTATCATGTAAATATAATTTCTCATAACCAAAGGCAATGCAAACCCTTAAAAAATATTAAATCTGTTTTATACGACAAACGCTTCGCTGTGAGGAACCAAAATGAAATAAGAGATTTGTACACAATAGAATGGCGTGAAAAATGAAACGAATTTATCAACAAACCATTCGCTTCTACGTCAATACAGGCCTTCAGGCCACTTAATCTTGGCGACAACACCAATTTTGCGGTTTCAAAGGGTAGGGCAGGGTACAGTGGGAGAGTAGTAAAGTTGTGGCCAAACGATTTTGTCTTTACAGGCTTGAAAATTTGTTGGTGATGAGACACAAAATTTCCTTTTTTTTTTTTTATGTCATACGGTAGGCAAACAGACAAGCGGGCCACCTGATGGAAAGTGGTCACCACTGCCTATAGACATTAGCAACACCAAGAGTATCGCCAATGCGTTGCCCACCTCTATAACACGTTGCTCTGGCAGCAAAAAGGCAAATGCCCCTCCACTGCCAAAGCCACGGTTCCCCAAATCCCTACCCCATGGAGCACTGGAAACCTTACTCACCGGCAGAAACACAATACTATTTAAAAGAGTATTATTTAGCAGCGATATTTTGTAAGGTGGAGGTACTTCCTCAGTCGGGCGGCTCCAATTCGAACGAGATACCCCGCTATGCCCTACCTCTCTTGAAATCTTGTCTATTTATCGATTGTTGTGAATCTGTATAATTTAATGAATATTTTTTATAATTGGAGCGTCGGTGGCTTCTGCCAATTTCGTTTGTTATTCTTATTCAGCACAGAGATGAGCGTCGGTGGCCTAATGGTTAGCGAGTTGACTCGTAAGCGAGAGGTACTGAGTTCGAACCCCAGTCAGCACCGATACGTGAACACTAACCGATGCTCTTACGGTGATAAAACCTGCACATTCAGGCGACTGAATGTATAACCATGATCCAATAATGATGTGTTCCCTGATCAATATAATCTGGATGCCTTCAAGGCTAGAGCGAATAGGCTGTTCCAAGACGGGAATGCTTCATCTTTGGCCGCATCGTCACTTACCAACAGGTGAGATGGCGGACAAATGCCTGTCTTGTCATTATAAAAAAATTAAAAAACAGGTTCCCCTGGTAGCAGGGTCACGGAGGTAAGGTGGATCTACCAAATCCTGGATCATGGTCAATGCGGACTCCTGTCCGTTCATCATACTTCATCAGTTATCCAGAAAAATATGTGTTTATTTAGCTCTGCACTAACAAAAGTTATAGCATTTTATAGCTAAAAGTACATAATCTTTCTAAGTGCAGCCCTTTGTGCAGTTCTTTGCAAGTGAGATGAGATATACTCTATAGGCTAGACTTACTCTAGCCTACAAGGCTTGAAGGTGTCCAGATTATACAGTTCGGAAACACACTCGTCGGAAGCGCTACATTTCTTAGCCGTTCGTTACCTAATACCTAGATTAGGTAGGTCGATCCAAAACGAACAGACCGAACATAAAATGGAATTAGACTGACTATCGATGCACCCACAGCTCTTTACAGGATTTATTATTGTATTTACGGAATCACCATATATCGTGTTATAATTATGTTCAGATGTTTGCCGGAGATGTTTTAAGACATCTGCTGTAGGAGCATCGGTCTAATAGCTAGGTATTTGGTATAGGAGAGGTACGGAGTTCGATACCCAGAGCCGCCATGTGCCAATGAACTTTTTCTGAGTTATGTATATTAGTTGAAGACTAACCGGTGAGCATGAGGGCCTGGGGTCCACCTTGACCATGATCCAGGACTGCCATGACTCTGTTAACAAGAGAACCTGACTACATAGCGTCATGGTTACTTATATGGTGATCATGGTTATACATTCAGTCGCCTGAATGTGCAGATTTCATCACAATGTTTTGTCCTCACCGTAAGAGCATCGGTTGTGTTCACGTATCGGCCCTGGGGTTCAAACTCGGTACCTCTTGCTAACGAGTCAACTCGCTAGAAATTATGCCACCGACGCTCATCTCTGTGCTGAATAAGTATAACAAACGAAATTGGCAGAAGGAGTGCCCTTGGTGACGACGCAATCCGCTAAAAGCCCCTTTGCAGTTCCTTTTAAAAGGACGGTAAAGAATAAACGAAAGAGGCTTACGACAGAGCGCGGGGCACGATTATGCCATCGGCAGGAAATCGAGAATTGTCGACGCTACATTCAGATGTTTGTTAGTCGTTCTGCGAAATTGCTGAATGTTTTTCGTCTGGCTTTTCTTTTAGGCGGCAGCGAGGGTCTGATGTCTCACCTTGTAATTATCAGGACGTTACTGTCGAACATTGGCCTCCTCTACATGGCTTCTCATTGAGGAAATGACCACCGATTGGAATTGATTTACATTGGCTCTCTACGACTTCACAAGGTCGTCTGGCCTTCTTGTAGGGACCGTCCCAGTGTTGCCTGATTGGGGGGTTTTTCCCCATTTTCAGGACATTTTTAATGCAAATAATTCATACAAATGTAACATTTTGGGGAAAAATAAAGAAACTCGGGAATTTTTTTAAGTATATAAAAATACATTTTTAAGGTACATACAAATGTACAATTTCAGAAAAGAATGAAATGACGGTCGACACTTGAGAGAGAATCTTTCCGCCCATCAGCTATCGGTTCTGCAAACAATGTGCCGTGCCCATTGTCATTTTAGCTTTGCGATTCACAAACCTAGGTTGGTGACTTCAGTTAGGCCGACTTCGCAGTGTTCGCTTTACTGCACCGATCTACGAGCGCTGGCCCAACCTAGCCGTCGGCTCCGATCGTCAGTCGCAGTCACCCAGCGGCAGCGACTCATGAATTTGCATGTTGGTTGTACCCGCAGAAATTTTGAACCGAATCGTTATACACTACACACACACACATATACAAAAACACACAGATAGTGTGAGTGGGAGATATACAAATATATGGGCGCATGTATATATGTATTAAAGTTTTTTCTTGTTATTAAGGTTAGATATTTTGATACATAAAATTTTAAATAAAAAAATAAAAAAACTGGTACCTATATCCTCGACATACATTTCAGAAACGCAACTTCGCAGTCCACTCCGCAGTCCGCAACTCGCAGTCCGCAACTTCGCAGTCCCTCCCGTAAAACTGTATGGAAATAAATAAATAAACTGGTACCTATATCCTCGACATAGTTTCAGAAACGCAACGATCTTTTCGTCGAAAGAGAAGTTTACCGGAAATTCTATATCTAACACCCACCCATTTCCCAGTACTCCGGGCAACATTCCGCAAAAAACGGCAGCCAGCAACAGGGAACAAGAAACAGAGCACCCTCCATGAAGCTCTCAAAATCAACCGCATACCAACAAAGGGCCGCACGGCGCACTCTTCGCAACCTGACGTACTTTTAATGGAGTTCTGAATAGCTTAGACGTCGATAATGTGTACCCGGTAATTAATCATCCCAATTCGTGATGGATGATAGGAGCCGCGCCGCCGAAGTAAACAAGTAACGCTCCTTTTTAATAAATATCATCGATGCTATGGGGGGGGGGGGGCTGTGATATAACTGGGGGGCTGAAAATGCGTAACGGTCGACTTCATTTTATGGGTCTCCAAATATACATATTGCTTCTGAAAAGTTTAACGGTCGACTTAGGTACTAATTTTATGGGTCTCAAAACATGTATGCTTATGTAAAATAATATAGAGTAGGGCAATACATGTCAAAGGGCACAAGTCGCATGTTAAAACACAAGTTTTTTATACCTAATTATATGCAGATGCATAGATACACTATTTTAACTACACTGTTATTTTCATGTTAAAATTTTGTAGGTACCTGTAACTTTCTCAATTTTGCTGCGAGTCGCATTTCGGTTGCCGCGTCGGGGATATCAAGTGGCGTGAAATTCATTTCGCTACTTTCACATTTATCTATTTTTTTACTTCAAATAAGAAATAAACCATCACAAACAGCACAATCAATAAAAGTATTCTGCGGGAATATAATTCCATAGTTCCATTCACACACCGCAGTTCACTCACCCTTCATAATAGCTCGGTATTCAGCTAATTTATCGCGCCCGACCAGAAATGTGTCAATGTGTGTGCAGTGTTGCCTAATGATTCAAAGTTATTTTATGTTACAGCTGTAATGAAAATAGTACGAAAAATGCTGTAATTTTATTAAATTATATAGACTGGCGTGAAAAATTGTCATCCATAAACGACTATTTTCGAGTATTTAATTGGAATATCAAGCTATGAGTGTAGATGAAACTCATTTTCAACGTGTAGGTATGTAATGATCATCTTAATTTGATAGTCATGGAATGGGAGGTTTTCAACATGGAGTTCTTCAAGAAAGGGGTGAAAAGCTTTTTACATGGTCGATAGAGCGTGGGTGATATTCCTGGTATTGCAAACTTACTATCAGGCAGGTTGTAAACTTAAATGCCGCCTTAGTGGTATAAAATAGAAGAGCTACCTGCTCTATTCAGAAGGTTGTATGGGACAGGGATGGCGAAATGATATAGATTTTCGTAACTCACTAGAACGTTTATTGACAGAAGCACACAACAGTTAGGTATAGCAATTTATTTATTTATTTTTTTAATATTACAGAAAGTACACAGCATTACAGCGAGCCAAAGCACTGTGCACAACATTTAAATTTATCATAATGGTTTACAAATACTTTTATGTATCACAATTTTCACAAAATCTTAAAATAAATTTACAAACAACACAGAAACGGTCCGCAAACAAGTCGCAGTCCGACGCCGAGCTGAGAAGACCATTCAGCAGGATGCGTGATTTTACCAAAGGCGAATTACTATGGGCCACCGTGCGACAACTGTCCTCAGCCAGTAACCGGATACGATTGCTACGGAACCGCGTGTACTTAATAGGTACGAACAATGAGCAGATGCGTGATACGAGATCAGGAGCAATGTCCGTATGTTCATCTTATGTAGACATGTATCATGTATAGACAGTATCGGACACGATATACTGGTTAAATGCGAAAGCGTACGAGATACAAACAGTGAGCGAAGACTGTTTGTACCGCGTACGAGTCCGCATTTGTCTGCTGGTTTTTTCTTTTTTTTTTCATTTGACGTTAACCAAAAAGTTTGGTCTACCAGGGAAACCTCAACTGAACAACAGCACTAAGGTGAAGACTTACACAACAGTTAGGTATGTATGTTACAGTATCGGACAGGATAAATACGGACACTGTCAAATGCGGACGCGTACGCGGTACGAACAGTGAATGAAGTTCTCAACCAAAAAGTTTGATATACCAGGAAAACCTCACTCAACAACAGCACTAGGTGAGGACTGGCATTATTTCCGTTGCACTCTTCGCCCCGTGTTTGTGATAGCATGCCTCAGCATGCTACATACATATATATGTACAGCAGAACACGAGTGTTATAATTTGACTTTTACGAGACAAGACACGCGCCTAGCAATCACACAAAGAAATGCGCGCAATATTTTAGCAAAACGTACGTAATATTTATCACTTTCCACCGATTGAGGAAAACATGTTCTTGGGCAAAATGTGGAATATTGTGCGGAAGAAAACACGTGGTGAAATAGAGAAGGGGATGTGTGGATTCTGGTATAAGATATTTGCGCGAGTGGATGTATCTTTGCAACCGTAACAGACAGGTAGGTTCTTGAAATTTTTACGGGATATGTGTTTCTATTGCCGCTACAACATGTTGAAATAATAAAAACTATATCTAATTGCAGCTAACCTGAGACTTACTGTGTTATTGAGACGGAACCTTTTATATGCGAATTTGGCTCGCATGTGGCCGGTTTTATATGCCGTTATTGTTTAAGCTTTTTTGAGTTACGTACGTACATTAGTTGAACTATAACTGATGCTCTTACGGTGAGGGAAGTCATCGTGATGAAACTTGCACATTCAGGCGACTGAATGAGTAAATATGATCCAAATTGGTCAAGTTCTCCTATTAAGGGCCATAGAGGTCAGATGGCAGTCGCTTCGCTGTAGTTACCTGATCTGCCAAATTCTGGATCATGGTGAAGGCGGACTCCGGACCGTATACCGCGCGCGACGGTATAAATGTATGTATATTCATTCAGTAATTCATTCAAAAAACGGGTTTATCGATAAGTCGAGTTCTTTAGAAATTATTTTGGATAATTTTTATTCTTCTTCTTATCGAGTCGATGGACTTAACTCTTCTTCCAGCATTCATGTTATAAGTTTCACGCACATTACCTCACTGTTATCCATTATTTAGATACAAAAAATTCAATGCCTATTCCGAAGATTGCTGAATCACAGACGCCATATTGGTTTCAGGAATTCTTTCCAACGAACCGTTTTTGTGAGGGAACAAAGGTAATTTAATCATCGGAGGCTAACTGACGCCGATGAAGCGTCACAGAAATCTGTGGGACTGGCCCACCTGCCTCTTTTTTTATTACCAACAGAGGCCTCTTTGCTCTTCATCTATTTTGTACTGTGTCCGGTTTTAGGTAGAGTACAGAGTAAGTGCAGCATCAAAATGGCTGCCCATTTATGTGGCCAAATCTAAGGTGAGTGAGGTCATCATCACAGCCCATAATAGTTTACAGCAGAACTTAGGGCCTCTCCTACGAAAGGGGAGGCTATTGCCATAATCTCCACGCTTGGCAGGCGGGTTGGAGATCGCAGTGTTATAAGTATAACAATTAAAAACGCTGCTGCCCATTTTCCAGCTTATGGAGACTCTAGATCTTTTGTCTTGATAACATTAGTCGCCTTTTACGACACCCACGAGTGTAAGGGGTTGGTGCTATTCTATTCTGCCGGATACCATACGGCTACAATCAAAGTGCACTTTGATTTGCTCTTACGCTTTTTTCTTCTGAATTTACGCGACTGAATTTAGCCAAACGATAAGCGCATTATTCACAAAGCGTCCCTTGCAAATTTCTTTCGAGGAAATCGGCCCACTGGCCAATGTTTTTTTACCAATTTATGTAGCTAGAAAAATATAAATATGGTAATTTCATAATACTTATGCAAATTCTCATAATTGAAGGGTTGCCTTGTAAGCAAGCAAGCACTTTAATTTGAATCATCATCATCACAATCCATTGGACTAAGGCCTCTTCCACGAAAGGGGAGGGTTGCCATAATCTCCACGCTCGGCAGGCGGGTTGGAGATCGCATTTAATTTATATTTTCTCAGAATTAACTTTAAACCCATCCAAATACTCTTAAACTCGTTTCAATTACTCGGTGCCGATGCCACTTTAATCTGAAAACAATTCAGAAACGACGAAGTACGAACAGGAAGTAGTTATTCGCTAGAAAAGACGGTATAAGAGCTCTGTGTTAAGAACATACACGTCAGTCTATCTACACATTCTTGCGGCAGAATCTGAAACTAGCCATTACAACTTCAACATCGGAATTTACCAACGAAACTAGCGCCATCCTTGCCTGCAAAGATAAACTTGTAGAAGTTGTACTAAGTTGGACGATAGTAGCAGTAACTACAGGCGCGCTGTCGGTACACTTTTATCTTGACATAAGGCGAGCACTGCACTTTATCTATTACCTACCTAAGTCTATCAACGTACGAACAAGTTGGAAGTTGTTTTAGTGTAACTCGAGAGCGATGTGTCTCGAGACTTTACAGAGCTGGTGTTTAATGCGAAATACACATCTCAAGATGGTTTTGTGGAATGGAGGAACGTTGTAAACTGTCGACATTTTAAAAGTGTTTTCCGAGGGTATGTAATGTGATGTCTCTGTCATCTTTTGGCGTTGTGTTCTCGCGCAAAGGGCCCGAGGTCCGCCTTAACCATGATCCAGGATTTGGCAGATCAGGTAATTACAGTGGAGCAACTGCCAATGACATGACAACATGAAATGTTAATTAGGAATTTAATAACAGTATATACTTAGAGACTATATTCAATGATATTTACATTAATTTGTTTTAATTAACTTAAATAAACTATTGACTTCAATATACCTACATGACATAATACTTAAATACATGACATAGTACATGATACTTACCAGCGGACATTTCACTTCCACCATAAATGCGTATTTTGAGGGAATTTTATGTTCCAGCTTTTTGTATTTCATTGTACTCTGTATTCCTTAGTGTTTTCTGCTTTATTGTCGAGTAATTAATTTTGTATGAAATAACCTATAAAGAGAAAGTTAGGTTACTAAACTGATATTGTGACTGCAGTGTATACATTTCTTTGCATTGTAACTATCGTAATGGAGTATGTACTTACCATAGGGTACGTTATTGTTTGTTTTTAACTCACTCAATTCAGTATCAATGCATTGGTGCCTAGCATTCATTTTATATTATAATTATGACGTTCATAAGTGTTTGTAAAACCCTAAACTGAATAAACGTAATTGAGTTTGAGTTCGAGTTGAGTTTTGAGCCATCTGACGTTCGTCACCCTGCTACCAGGGGAGCCTGACCAGATTGGATCATAATTACACATTCAGTCGCCTGAATGTGCAGGAATCATCACAATGTTTTCCCTCGCCGTAAGAGTATCGGTTGGCATTTAACTGATGTACATAAGTCAAGATAGTCATTGGTACATGGCCGCAGCGGCATTCGAACTCGGTACCTCTCGCTTACGAGTACCTTACCATCAGCCATCGACACTCCGCTCAAGGGTACAGCTACTGCACTCATTTATGCTGACAAAATTACTTTATTTGCATATTATAAAATCCAACAATCTACAAGATCTCAACAGTTCAGGTTAAAACAAACCAAAGTTCAGTGAATAATTTATAAGCTCAAACATTCCTGAATAGGTTACGACTGCGAGCTAAAACCGCTGTCTGGCTCTGGCTTATCGACATTGTGGATTCACAGCAATGTGCTTTCTGAGGGAAACTTCTATAACTACCACTATTGTCTCCGATCTTGATTCAGTGACGGAGTTTTTGTCATAATCTCGTAGCTACGGTCGGCTTTACGTCTTGCCAAGACATAGTTCGTGACTTATCTTCGGATCTGGATAATGCGCCGAGTTCTTTGTTTCATCTCGATCTGGACGGACGAGTGTTGCCCGCTGTCTGCAAAAATACTGCAGATTTTAATGTACCTATAGTTATTAGTTTATTTAATTTTATTTATTGAATAGCTTTTTGCACGCAAAAATGGTAACAAAGTTATTGTAAATATTTAGGTATATCACACAAAAGGCACTACTTATTTCTAAAAAGATATTTCTTCCAGCAGGCCTACAGCGAAGAGAACGTGGTGACTGGAAGCAGTTTAAGACGTACATAGTAATAATAAATAATTACTTACATAAATATTTAATTTTTAAGACTATACTATCGATAAATATCTACATGTATACCATATGCGTAATAAAATATATACGTATATAGATAACTCGCTTCTTAAACATCGTTTTTAAGAAATAAAGAAAAATGTCCATTATTCACGACAATAAGTGTGAATCGCTTTCTCATATGTAATCCATAAGAGGAGCATGTATGACGTAGTAAATTTAGACCATAGTTGATTGTGAATTCTGACACATCATATACTTAAAGGATACTTTTGTCAAATTGCGAAAATGTTTAGTTTTTAAAATAACGTTACACTTACATATTTATAATTTTATTTTATTACGAATAAACTTACAGTAGATAAAGGGCAAAACCTATATGTTTTAAAATACCACCAATGGACTTTGGAGTTACCGTTGTACGGGGGCTAAACTATGCTAATAAATCTTCATCATCACAGCCCGTAACAGTCCACTGCAGGACTTAGGGCCTCTACCACGAAATGGGAGGCTATTGCCATAATCTCCACGCTTGGCAGGCGGGTTGGAGATCGCAGTGTTTAAATATAACAATGGAAAATGCTGCTGCCCATTTTCCAGACTACGGAGACTCTTGATATTTTGCCTCGAAAACATTAGTCGCCTTGTACGACACCAATGAGTGTAAGGGGTTGGTGCCATACTACTCTGCCGGACACCACACGGCTAATTAATCTTAGTACGTAACTACATACATTGAGATCCTTTATTTCTAGCATGGCATGCGGACTGTTTTTCCTTTTTCATCGTTTACTTGGGACCAGGGGGTCTAAAAGGCCACATTAGCGTTTCATAAAAATATTCACATTAATTTGTCACAATGTTATCTGCGGCATCGCTGTTGTTGACATTGACATGACAATGAGGAGTTTTCCAATAGATATCTAAAGCATTCTTAACCACTTACTAGATGGCGGCCCGACAATTTTGGTAACTGATAATCGCTTGTAAAAGGTTCTTAGCAAAGGGTACGTTGTATTGGATAATATTGTAATTATCAATAGTTTTTAGAGGTTGTAATAAAATGGAACATAGTTCCTTATTCATAAAAATATGTGTTTGTACTTTTCGTTCAACCTTTAAAAGTTATGTTTCTAATAATAAACATTTTATTTTTAGGTTTAGTATTAGGTGATTGCATGATATCATTGCCAAAATCGTAGATTTAAAAAAAAATTAGAATTGTCCCCATCTATTGATGCATTTTGAAACCAACTGACAATATCTACTGGAAAACTCCTCATTTAAAATGGCGTCACTTAGTTCCAGTATTGAACAGATAAGTTTGTGGCATTCTTATATAAATCATAATATGAATAGAACTATGAAAGAAGATTAGCATCAGGCCTTTTTAGACCCCCAGCACTCATCTATTGCCCTTTCCTCTAAAACGAGCTAAATTAAAATCACTCCTAGCAACATTCTGTAGAAATTTTAACCCAGTGAAATCTATTTTATTTCACCGTTGAAAGGCTATTTGTCTCCGCTTTATTTGTGCTGTTCGATCTTGCTCGCTTTTAAGTTATAAACTTCGTTGCTTGTGCTCTTTTCTCAATAGACGTTTATTGAGACTCGAACTTTCCTTCTTTCCTCTAGTATGATATTGTTGGGACGCTATTTATATCGTATGTTCAATTTCATTGTGCTGTGTTGGTAGTTAGGATTTGATCGTCGTAAGTAGTGAATTGTAGAAGCAACAAACAACTTTTTAAAGCTACTTGTTGTTCTTCACAACTCTTCAACTTTTGGCATCATGTCCACGTATTTGGCCGTGACTGTTTTGTTTAAAATTGTTTGATTTAATCCGCTCAAAATAAACATTTCGACAGTTCGCAAACTCGTTTCGGTTACGGGGCTAAACATAGCTGTTGTATTGATTGAACCCCTCTGTTGGTCACCACGCGAAGGTTTGAATGAACGTTTCTCGCTCGTACGATTCGGATGTGGAATGAGCTCCCAGCCACAGTGTTTCCTTTGGACTATGACATGGGATCGTTCAAGAGGTATATTAGAGGTCTCTTCAGATGCGGGCAACGCATTGGTGACTCCCCTGGTGTTGCTGATGCCATAGGCGGCGGTAACCTCTTTCCATCAGGTGGCCCGCATGCCTGCATGCATGTTGGTCTGCCGGAAAACAAAAAAAAAACCCAATTTAAGCTGCGGTTTTGTCACTTGACGCAAGTTGCAACTAACTGCAATAGGGGTGTAGATAACGACTTTTTTATTATTGACTAGTGGACTTTACTACTGCCAACCCTTTTTTTTCTTTACCCCTACAAAATTTCCTCTTGAATCACTCTATCTATTGTTGAAAATCGCATTTAAAGTCGTTGCTTAGTGTAAAAGATCAAAGCATACATAGCTACACAGGGACCGTTGTCGGCGGGAAGCGATTTTGTTTTATACTATGTATAAATATAGATTAGTTGTTAATAAATGCAACAGGCAACGTGTGTCATTCCTTTTATCATTTCGTTTACCAGTGATAGTGAAGTGGGGGTGAGGTGCAGGTTTAGTGAGCTATTGACAGTTGAGACTTAACTAAATATTAATTTATTAAACACTCTTAATCTTCATCTTGGCGTTAATGTCCCGGTTGTGCACTCGAGAATGAGGGCCCAGCGTCCGCCTTGACCATGATCCAGCATTTGGCTATCAGGTAATTACATTGGAGCGACTGCCATCTGACCTCCGTGACCCTGCTACCAGGGGAACCTGACCAAATTGGATCATGGTTACAAATTCAGTTGCCTGAATCTGTAGGTTTCATCACGATGTTTTCCCTCACCGTAAGAGCATCGGTTAGAATTCAACTAATGTACATAACTCAGAAAAGAGTCATTGGTACATGGCCGCAGCGGGATTCGAACCCGGTACCTCTCGCTGTCGAGTCGGATACTCAACCGCCCGGCCACCGACACTCATTTATTTACCACTAATATATTATAAAGTCACGCGAATTAACGCCTGATAATAACATGATTAATAACTTGTATCATTTAATAATAATAATTGAAGAATATGGAGACCCAGGAGCTGGATGTAGGGAAACCTAAAGAAAACACATCCTTCCACAATTAGGTTTATTGGGCGACAACGGATGTTGACAATGTCACGAACCAAAAAGGTGCCGTTCCAACAAAGAAACCATATACATACATCACAATAATTAAAATGTTTCATAAGCTAGATTTCGTAACAAATAAAAGGATGAGCTGCTCATACTTACTGTAAATTCCTGAGCAGTTTTGGTATTAACTTTTAGCGCTTACCATACTTCCATAGGCTGCGGTGACTAGGGTTCCCAACCCTATTATATAATATAGTATTCTACTATATTAGGAGTCTACCCACTATAAATTAAAAATTAAAATATAGTAGTCGAAACTACTATATATAATTAGCACAACATTACCACTTACCGCAAAACGGAACGCGTCCATAAGATCCTCAACAGAAAAAAATTCCTGATGCAAATTGAATATTTTAGAACGATCTTGAGTCTTGGCATTTGTATGACGTGACGTCAAAATCAAGTCATATATAACAAAACAGCTATGAAGCTCAATGTAGCAGAAAATATACATTTAAGAAATAATATAGGTACGTACATTTTATTTAAAAACCTACTATATTTTTTGATTAATTCCCTACCTACTATATTTTTATGGCTTCGAAATCCGAAAATACTATATTTGGTCTAAAAAAAGTTGGCAACCCTAGCGGTGACCAACAGACAGGCTGTAAGCTTGTTTGCCACTTCAATGGTAAAAATAAAACCACCAGAGGGCCTATCGGCTATCTCAGTGGACAACTGAATTAGATATAAAAAAATCTGACACTACTCTAATTTGGTAGACGCTATTGCCAGTTTTCAACGTAGATGACGTGGTGTAGAATTATCTAGTGTCAAATACAGTTGTCAACTGAGTTAGCCAATAGCCCCGCTGGTGGGCTGTCTGCTCGTTTATAACTGAGTAGCATAAAAAAGTACATGCACTACTATTCCTCCTCTTCAGTTTTAACAGAATCCACCAGCCGGTGCAATAATATTAGTAAGATTGTATACCTACTACCAGGTAGGTAGATACGGCCCGCGGGCGCGAATACCTCCATACATCTTCCTGACGCACCATTTAGCAACATCGGGCCATTCGAGCAAGTTAAATCATGTAAGCAGGTGTGAAATCCACAATTTGCAAACGGACCGCGCGGTGCCGAAAGGGCGTAAACGCCATCCACGGTCAGGGAGTTGAAATACGTTACAATGGCGGGTGGATGTGAGTCACACTGAATAGGAGATCTGAAACGGCTACATTAGCGTTTGATAGTATGATTCATATTAATTTGTTACAAACTTATTTGTAGCGTCGCTGTTGTTGACATTGACATGACACTACACATATTATCGGGTTTGTTACCACGGTTAGTATTGTTTTTACCTCGATATTTCGACGCAGTTGCATGCGTCATGGTCGCGAGTTGCTCAACTCGAAATATCGAAATATCGAGGTAAAAACAATACTTACCGTGGTAACAAACCCGATAATATGTGTAGTGAAAGTGTAGTGAATAACCACGAAAGTCTTAAAACCTATATTGACATGACAATTCAAAATGGCGTCACTTAGTCCCAGTACTGGCCACTGTATCAGATAAGGTTGTGGCTCTCTAAAATGAATCATAATATGGAACGCTAATATGGCCTTTTTAGACCCTTAGAACCTTCTGCCAAGCATTTTGACCACTGTCCTGGTCAGGGGCCTTACCATGAACTCTTATAACAGGACCTAAACAGAACTGCCCTGCTTAGAACGAGAGAGCGCTATACGTGTCACATAAGCTTGTCTCGTTCAAACCGAATGGAATTCTGTTTAGGTCCTGCTATAAGAGTTCATGGTAAGCCCTCTGGTCGAAAGAGAACATACAGATCGTTTTGTTTCTTTATGTAGTAAATTATAAGAAAAAGGCAACCTTAACTCCGTAACAGTTTACGGAGCTCATTAACGTAGCAATGGCCACTCCGTAGTCGGGAAGACTTCTAAATTCACTTTTATGTTTCCGTGCCCGAACGGTTCAAGGAAAGTAATTGTTATGATTTACGATCCTTTGCCTTTGCAAGAGAGAAAAAACACAGTACTTAAACGTTTAAAATTTCTCATTTTCCCCCCGAGATCCGAAGTTGAAGTGTCTTTGTCGTTTAAAGATCAGGTTTCTGGCCGACTCAGTTTTATGGAGGCAATAGTCGGAGTTTATTAAGTAGGTAAAGTTTAGACTTACAGATTTCGATTCCAACCTTTAATTCAATTGTATCTAGGTCAGTCTGAAAATCAGCGCTGTGATTGGCTGTTGCCCTTCATAGCATTACTCTGTGGCTGGTCAAGTTTGGTCCAACGTCACATCACCCTGCTAAGCGTTTTTTGGAAACACCATTTTTTATTCTATTTATGTGTATTTGGGCCTCTTTGCTCCACTTCGCCCAGTCTTCAGCATCCTCACGTCGTAGGCTGTTGGTTTCGCATCTGCATCCTAAGAAAATGGCGTCTTTTAATTTGAGCTAGGCGCTGTACCCTGACTACATATAAAATACATTTAAATCAATGAAAAAGTTTTGTATCTGTTAATTCTGCAATGGGAAACAAACCAAATGTCCCGGTGGGAAACCTCGTTTTACCTATGACAAAAATAGTTCCAACCACACCGTTCTCTCCTAAGAGGGTTGGCTCCAGAATCTTCCGGAATATCCTCTTACTAATTTGTCCTCTGATACTAAGTAAGCCAATGATAAGTAAGTATTCTATACTTTTGATGGCCTGAGTGGTTCAGTTGGTTTACATGCCGATCGTCACGCAGAGGTTCCGGGTTCGATTCCCTTCCGAGCAGAAATTGAAATGATGAATTTTAATTTCTGTTACGGGTCTGAATGTAGTATGTATGATAAGTACGTACTTAATTTTTTTTTTTAAATATATAGGTATGGAGTTTATCTGTTATCAACCCATAACACAAGCTTTGCTTACTTTGGGGCTAGATGAATTCTGAAAGTGAATTGTCCAAGCATATAAGCATATTCGCCACCTCCCGCAATCCGGTGTGACCGTCACCCCGCCTCGTTTACATATCCGCGCGTCGAGTCTCTAATGGCGAGCGCGAGCATTCATATCGGATACGCTTACGATATCCACGTATGATTTGTGTGTGCCTCTGCTGCGTAAAGCTTTATTAGTGGGGCCATTAGTTTCCATATGGTGCTGGCTGAACACTAAACAGCCAGGCTGTGTTACCAACGCTACTAGCGACGCACTACGATATCTTAATAAATAATCTAGGGATCTATGATCTGTTTGCACTGACTTGTCTTATTTGGTGAACAAACAATCCCCAAAATCACGACTTGCCGTATCAATCACGCTACGTTTATTGTGTACAAATGTCTTGAATTATACAAGAAATACATATAATGTGAATTTCAACGAATACTGCTGCACATTATCCATTTAAATACATAATTTGCTGAACCAAATAGGACAAGTCAGAATATACAGATCATATATTATTGCTTGCCAATTTGAGGAGGTGGCCAAATGGTTAATGGCTATGTACCAATGACACTTTTCTGAGTAATGAACATTAGTTGAACGCTAACCATGCTCTCACGGTGAGGGAAAACATCGTGTTGAAACCTATACATTCAGGCAACTGAATGTGTAACCATGATCCAATCTGGTCAGATTCCTCTGGTAGGGTCACAGCGATCAGATGGCAGTCGCTCCACTGTAATTATCTGATCTGCCACCTCCTGGATCATGGTCATGGCGGACCCCGGGCCCTCGTGCGCGAGAGCACAACCGGGACATTAACGCAAAGATTAATTTTTTTATTATCATTTTCCTGTTTGCCACCAGTCTAATACCCAAACACAAGACCAATATCAATTCCAACGGTCACAGAGACCCATACCCCGGCTGCAGGGTTGCCAACTTAGTGCTTACAGCGCTAGATCTAGCTAAATTTTGACATGTTTGGTGCGCATTATCGAAACGATTTAGCGCTTCTTTTTTGTACATTTAGCGCTATTTACAAACAGTTTTCATACAAGATCTATAATCTGTCCAAACTGACTTGTCTTACTCGTATTTGGTTAAGAAAATTATGTATTTAAATGGATAATGTGCAGCAGTATTCGTTGAAATTCACATTCTATGTACTTCTTGTATAATTCAAGACGTTCGTACACAATATACGTAGCGTGATTGATACGGCAAGTCGTGGTTTTGGGCATTGTTTGTTCACCAAATAAGACAAGTCAGAATGAACAGATCATAGATAATATACCGTAACGAGGTGCCAAATGGCTCCCAAGGCTGTTCAACCAGTCTCAGGTTCCCCAGCGGAAGACCTTGGTCAACCTTGCTTCTCCAACGGTATAAGGAGGTACAAACGAGTGGCGAGTTCGTTGCGGTACCAAAAGGTCACCCATCTGTCATATGATCGTGTCACAGCACTAGTAAGCAAGCGTGCACATCCCTAGATTGTCTTTCTCTCTTGTGTGGTTAGCCGAATCAACATGGCGTTATATCTGTATCGCGTGAACTTAAAAAATAAATAATAAAGCGTGTCAAGTAAATTCAGTGTTTAATTCCTTACTATCACATTATACACAACATAATATAACACCATCCTGTTCCCGGACTGCGAGCATTGCTTAACCTTGGTTATCGGTCTTCCAAGCCACTAGACGAGTGCCGCTTACAGGTTTTAAATGATATCGTAAATTATTTGCCGTGTTTGAATATTCTCGTAAACATGGCTCACGAATACATGCTAGAATAGGAAGCAGCTCTTTGCAGATTAATTAATTCCGCGGGCTCCAAGCGCAGTAGGCGGAGCTTAAAATTCTAATTGAGTTTGCTAGTTTAGACATATTATGAGTTTTAACAAGGCTACTGGGAATAGATATGAGGTTTGTAGGTACATTTTTTTTTCATTTTTTTTTAACATTATTTTTATTTTTATTTTATGTACATGTACATATATGTTTTATGTATTTTATGTTCATAATTAGTTCTTTGTTTTATTATTCCTAATAATGGTGTCGGTGGTGTGTGGTGTCGCCACCTCAAAGAATAGCACCACCCCATCTCTTCCCGTGGGTGTCGTAAGAGGCGACTAAGGGACAAATCCGAAAGGTGGGCAGCAGCATCTTTCTGGGTAGATTTACATCAACTGCACTGCGATCTCCAACCCGCCTGCCAAGCGTGGAGATTATGGCAATGACCTCCCCTTTCGTGGGAGAGGCCCGAAGTCCTGCAGTGGACTGTTATGGGCTGTGATGATGAATAATGGTGTCGTGGTGTCTACGTGCAATATTTAAATGTTTTATTTCTTTATTTATTTTCTTTCTTTGATTAGACTGCTCTAAACAGTGTTTTAATATTATCTGGTAAAATCCAAACGTTTAACATTTTCAAATCAGTTTTAAAGAGTACACCAATTTTAAATTTTACACGTCCAAGAGATCCATGAATTATAAAAAGAAATTGTATATTTTATTCGATACTAAACTTTTTATGGTAGTAAATGTTATCACGTAGATAAAGCAGAGCTTCAGGTAGTAATATTAATAAGTACCTACCAACGTAACGGAGGTTGACGAAGAGAGATGGAACACAACCCATAACAGTTCACTACAGGACTTAGGGCCTCCTCCTCGAAAGGGGAGGTTATTACCATAATCTCCACGCTTGGCAGGCGGGTTGGAGATCGCAGTGTTATAAATTTAACTGAAAATACTGCTGCCCATTTTCTACCTTACGGAGACTATAGATATTTTGCCTCGAAAACATAAGTCGCTTTGTACGACACCCACGAGTGTAAGGGGTTAGTACTATTCTACTCTGCCGGACACCACACGGCTACTATTCTGTATTATCCTCATTATATTAAACAAGACATCATCATCATCCGCATTTATGCGGGCTTATGCCAGGGTCCGCTTCTCGACTTTTCTTCCTCCACTTCGCCCGGTCTTCAGCATCCTCACGTCGTTAGCCTTTGGCTCTCGCATCCGACTCGGCGATGGCAATCCATCGCTTCCTGGGCCTCCCGCGGAATCTCTTTCCTGATACTGGCAAATATAGACACCATTAATACCTACAACAATCAGTAGTGCATCGGAGCGTCGGTGGCCGAGTGGTTAAAGTATCCAACTCGTAAGCGAGAGAAACCGGGTTCTGCGGCCGGGTACTGCGGCAATTTACCAATGACTATTTTCAGAGTTACATTACATTAGTTCAATTTCATAAGTAAAGAACTAATATTTTTGCCGTCTTGTGTTGTACAAAGTAGGACAGGATGATAATTATGATGATGATGATGAAGATAATGACATATTTTCCGCTCTCCTTCTTTGAACCACAGCAAGTGGAAAACTGATTGCAATTTTCAAAAGTAACCTCCACTAAAGATGGAAGCTTCGAGACCCCTCGAGGCCTCGAGAAGAGAATGCGACAATACAAGAACTAATTCGTAGTGTAATTAACACGTAGTACACGTTCCATTCCATGTTACAATACCAGATACTGCCGTCTGCTTTACGTCGTACACTGTAGTGTAACACTATACGCATTGTACTCTGTTTGGTTATAAATGAGTGTAAATGGGTGGAGGTAATTAGACGTACGTTTGGGCTATGTAAGTATGCTACACGTGCACCATAATTCATATCGTGACTTAGCGTTTTTGGTGAGTCATTATTATTATAAATAATCCCACAACAGATAGGGACTTATTCATCATCACAGCCCATAATAGTCCTCTGCAAGACTAAGGGCCTCTCCCACGAAAGGGGAGGTTGTTGCCATAATCTCCACGCTTGGCAGGCGGGTTGGAGATCGCGGTATTGTAGATATAACGATTGAAAAAGCTGCTGCCCATTTTCCAGCCTATGGAGACTCTAGATCTTTTGGCCTCGAAAACATTAGTCGCCTTGTACGACACCACGAGTGTAAGGGGTTGATGCTATTCTACTATGCCGGAGACCACACGGTCAGGGCTTAATAGACAACGCGATATTCAGTCTAGACTAATTAGACTGCCTAACTGTCTAATTAGACAAGCTCGCTGTTACGCCGCGCTGAATATCACTTACTCATTCTGAGTTGCCGTTACGAGTATTATTACCCGATTTGGAGTAATTAAGGCTCTGAGCTGGTATTTCGTCTTTTATTTAAATTTTTACAGCGATTTCGTTGCCTATAAAGGTATTTAAAGAAATAGTATTTTTGTTTTAAATACAACAACTAGGTCGTTGGTAATGAGTGTAGTACACATCACATTATTTTGTATCCAGTGAATGTAACATATAATAGGTATAGCCTGGCAAGAAAGTCGTGACAAAAATTGAGGGCGCCACTATCTTTTACATGGTATCATTGTTCTGTATCAGTTTGTAAACTTGAAATATTAAAAAATAGTATCTTCACGTCTGTGCTTTGCCTCTATATCCAATTTCTTTGTGTCTGTGTCTCGTATACTTCGTCTAGAAAATTGTATACTTGTTACTATTTTATATCATATCGCACGGCTACAACGCGTCCACCTACCTACGACAGTTCAATGCTGGGCTTAAACCACATCAGCCGAAAGTGCTAGTTTAGTATTGTTAGTATAGACAAAGTTATTGGTAATATATCGTCATCATTTTTAGGACAGTTTAGCCCCTAAACTCAGCAGCTGCGTTTAAAGTTCTTTATTTTGCATATGTGAGGAGCATTTTGGAGAACGCATCACACACACGCTCGCACGCACGCACGCACACACAAACACACACACCGATAAACATGTATTACCTTGTTTTATTCTTATTTTTATTGTTCTTTTTGTTTGTCAATAACTAGAGCTCCTTACGGGCTATAGATTAAAAATTTTAAAATGCAGTTTTGTCATTGGCATTTCAACCACAATGTACTTATATTTTACATGGTATTAACTGCTGTTAAACTGTGAAATTAACTAATAAATAAATAAATTAATCATATCAGCCAGAAGACGCTCACTGCTGGGGATAGGCCTCCCCCAGAAACTCCACAAAGGCCGGTTCTGTGCTTTCCGCATCCATCTGGTACCTGCGATCCTTACCAGGTCGTCCGTCCACCTTGTGGAAGGGCTACCCACGTTGCGTCTTCCGGTACGTGGTCGCCACTTGAGAACTTTACTGCCCAATCGGCCATCTGTTCTTCGAGCTTGTGCCCTGCCCACCGCCACTTCAATCTGGCAATCCTTAGAGCTATGTTGGTGACCTTCGTTCGCTTGCGGATCTCCTCATTTGTAATTTGATCGCGCAAAGATACTCCGAGCAAAGCTCTTTCCATTGCCCTTTGGGTAACAGTGAGCTTTCTTATAAGGCCCACAGTGAGCGGTCACGTTTCAGTTCCGTAAGTCATCACTGGCAACACACATTGGTCAAAGACCTTCGTCTTGAGACACTGCGGTATTTGGGACAAAAATATATCGCGTAACTTCCGGAACGCTGCCCAACCGAGTTGGATTCGTCGATTGACCTCTTTCTCGAAATTGGACCTACCTAGCCGGACTATTTGTCCTAGGTATGTATAGTCGTCAACAACTTCAAGTGGAGTGCCTCCAACTGTCACTGGACTAGGCACAACATGGACATTCGACATAATTTTCGTCTTGTCCATGTTCATTTTAAGACCTACTTGTTGAGAGGCACTACAGAGGTCATCGAGCATTTTGCCCAAGTCTTCCAGGGTTGCAGCCATGACTACGATATCGTCAGCAAATCTGAGGTGCGTGAGGTATTCGCCGTTAATATTGATGCCAAGTCCGTCCCAGTCCAGAAGCCTAAAGATATCCTCCAGTGCAGCGGTAAACAACTTCGGAGATATGACATCACCTTGTCTAACACCTCGCTGCAGCTGAATAGGTTCTGTGGTCTTGTCCTGGAGACGAACTGACATAGTGGCGTTTTTGTACAAACACTTCAATGCTTCGATATATCGATAGTCAATTTGGCACCGCTGGAGCACCGCCCAAGTTTCGATCGAATCGAAGGCTTTCTCATAGTCCACAAACGCCAAGCATAATGGCCGGTTATACTCTTCGGTCTTCTGTACAACCTGCCGCAGCGTATGTATGTGGTCTATGGTACTAAAACCTTTTCCGAATTTGGTTTGTTCGGGAGGCTGGAAGTCATCAAACCTGCGTGCGAGACGATTCGCAATGACTCTCGAAAACAGTTTATACACATGGGTCAGTGTTATCTATCTTCTGATTCTTTCTTTTCAAAATTTCTAGACCTTGGGTTTCATTTCTCCAGCTCGAACAGCCGTACATTGCGTAATGTGCCTGAATAATATAGAACTCTCTGCTACAATAAAATACAGAAGCGCCGCATTGCTTTTAGACACACCTGAACGCAAAAATATCAATAAATATTATGTTTACGAAAACAAAATCAAAAGTATCAAAACTATAACAGTACACTATAACTTGTCGGTTAATTTTGTAACCTTAAATAAAGGTAACCAATACTATAAAACACATTATTTTACTGAAATTCAAGTGATTTCCAATAGATCACATTTCATTAAATATTTTCAAAATTAAGGTACATTTTACTTACCGATAGATAATCTTTGCTATTCGGCTGTAAACATATTGCAAATGGCACAGCAACTTATCTGCTCTTAACTCGGTCATACATTTATGAACAACTCTAAATATTACATTTCTCATGCCGCTTTTATTAGTTTTTGCATTCATTGTGAAAATAAATGTCCAACACATTAAAAATCTAGAAATATACACATATCAACTTAAACATAACAACAACAAAACAACGACAATGTCCAGATGACGTGACAGCCGAAGTCAGTTTCACCACAGATAGGTATCGAATATTTGAGTTTGACAGTAATTTAGTGTGGCCAATTTAGGCTAGAGCAGTAGTTCTCAAAACATTCTTTTCACGACTTTCTTGCCAAAATATATGTGTAATGTTTATTGTATTTTTTAAATTTATTTAATTTTATTCATTTAATATAATTTTTAATTTATTTCTTATTTACTGTAAAGTACTTAATCGCTCTCTGCATATTCTGCTGGTTGACTGTTAGACAAAGCCTCAATGGCTTTAAGTCCGCCAATTGCTGTAATTTGTGCAAAAAAGATTTAAAATAAATAAACAACATTCCCTGATTCTATGATATCTAGAAAAATTTAATATTTAACTTGTTTATAAACAAAACCAAAAATATGATCAATATGATTTTTGATCTGTATGATGGTGGCAGTGATTTTATGCAGCCAACTAATATTAAACATAAAAATAAAATGTATATTAATATAAACATAACTGTTAAAGATTGAACGAAATGTAAAAAGAAATATTGATAGAAGTTGGCACTATGTTCCATTATTATTACAGCCTCTAAAATGGTTGAAAACCATTGACAAATACAATATTAACCAATACAACGTACCCAGTATTTATAACCTGTTTGCTAAGAACCTATTTCAAGCGATTATAAATTACCGAAATTGTCGGGGCGCCCTCTAGTGAGTGGTTAGGAATTCTTTAGATACCTATTGGAAAACTGCTCATTCGTTTTCGGTCTTTTTGTTGTTTTGCCAGCGGCAACACTGAACTACGCGCTGACTAAACGGTCTTACTCTTATTACACTACGCGATATTCAGTCTAGCCACTCGGACAGACTAATTAGACTGTGTAACATGTCTTATTCTCATTACACTACGCGTAAACTTACTAGACAGACTGAATATCGCGTGCTCTTGTAGGCCCTATAGAAGATAACTATTCTTTTATATATCGCTTTGTGCGATAAACTGCTAGTCTGTTCCGAAAAATATATCTTCGACATCCCATATTCTTGTCGTCAGATATTTCCATAACCGAAAGCGTCCAATATTTTGGTCCTCCGTCCGAGACCCCAATAAATCGTTGTTTTCAAGAATGTTCTAACACTATTGGCGATTCTTAATTCAAATTTTGTGGAACGAAAGAGGTTGTGGATCTCTCTACCATGTGGAATTCGGGATAGATCTTCCACATACATACCTACAGGTGTTTCTAGAGGCGGAGAACTTTAAATTGAAATAAAACGAAGGAAAAAGGATTTAGTACTCGTAGTAACAATACTCTTTTAAATAGTGTTGTGTTTCTGCCGGTGAGTAAGGTTTCCAGTGCTCCATGGGGTGGGGATTTGGGGAACCGTGGCTTTGGCAGTGGAGAGGCATTTGCCTTTTTGCTGCCAGTGCAACGTGTTATGGAGGTGGGCAACGCATTGGCGATACTCTTGGTGTTGCTAATGTCTATAGGCAGTGGTGACCACTTTCCAGCAGGTGACATAAAAAAAAATAGTATCAGTGAAACTAGTTTTATTGGAAATATATTTTCATGGCATATCCAGATTGGGCCAGAAATTATATTCAAAAATAAATGCTACAAAATTGTCTTTCCAATTTAGCAAGTTTCATTAATATTGAATACTTTTTCTTTGTTTCATTTCAATTTAAAGTTCTCTGCCTCTAAAAAAAACACTCTTTCGTATAAAATGTTGAGGTTTCTTATCTTTGTTCATTCTACACCAGAGCTTAACAAAATGAGTAAAAAAAACCCTTTATAGGGTTGAAAGTGGTCACCACTGCCTATAGACATTAGCAACACCAAGAGTATCGCTAATGCGTTGCCCACCTCTATAACACGTTGCTCTGGCAGCAAAAAGCAAATGCCACTCCACTGCCAAAGCCACGGTTCCCCAAATCCCCACCCCATGGAGCACTGGAAACCTTACTCACCGGCAGAAATACAATACTATTTAAAATTTAAATATTTTTTATTATCATTTTTTATGCTAATCGGTAGACAAATAGTCATGAGGCCCCCTGATGGACATTAACAGCATCAATGTATTGCCCACCTCTAAGATGAAGATGTCCCGAGGACACGTTGCTTTGGCAGCATACTGGCAAATGCTAGGCCCCTCCACTGCTAAAAACAAGGCTTCCCATGGAGCACTAAACACCTTAGTCACCAGCAGAAACACCACTTAGACTGAGCGGACGTGACAGTTGGAGATGTGATATTTTTTAGAATTTGCAAATTCTAGTATCGATCACGTTTCTAGTGTTTTGGAAATTTACGTAAAAATGTGTTTGCAGTATTCCGTAAGGTGAAACTATTGTCAATAGGTAGGTAGAGCTCGTCTAGTCTAAGATGACGCGCCCCACTACTTAGTTAGTTGATTTCGATGTGTGAGTGCAAATATGAATAACGACACTTCATCTGTGTGGGAGCCAATGAACGGCGCGTGCTCCGACGTTTGAATCTTACCGGCAACTGAATGACCAATTACAACGGCATTTGTATATGTATTGCGTCCATATTTCAAACTTGCTTGTGTGCGTTAATGCGATAGTGGGGCGCGTCATTTTAAATTAGACGAGCTCTACCAGAGATATTACGTGAGTGATATTCTCTAGCCCATGAAAATATTTTCATACATCGTTCAAAACCAACGCAATCCATAAAAACTTGAGGCTCCTTGTCCAAACTTCTATACAGACTCACTGGGTTAGTTATGACGCAGTTATTTTTTATGCCTACCCTCATAGGTGTTTGATAGTTAAACGCATGAGTAACTTTTATGACCCAAAGGAGGTTGTACGTCGGGATTATGATCTGTACTTTAGAGGATATTGGGGAACTAGGTCAGGAAGATTTCCTTAGAATATTCCTGTATTAAGTGGAATTTTCTTGCCAAGTTATGAAGCTTTAAGATGGAGGCTGATGTTATTATGCTCTGGTAAAATTAATAGGGCACCCAAATTAGGGACCTAATAGATATTTTTTATCCAGCCGGCTATCTGGATAAAGCTCTGTTTTATCTTCATTGCCTGGGTTGGGATATTTTTACCTAGCGTTATTAATTTCAGTTTATTGCAAGGGGACCTATATTTCTTGTCTCAAATGAAAATATAATCAAAGAGGGTGAATGTACATTGAATATATTTTAGATGAAGAAATGGTAATACAATAATATATTTTTTTAATTTGGTCTGTCTGTTTGTACACGAGAATCTCAGAAACTACTAGACGGATTTGAATGAAACTTTTTGTTGTTGTATAGCAATTAAGCTTGGGCAACATATAGGGTATCATTGATTTTGGAAACTGGAACGCTTAATGTAGATTCATAATCGACCAGCCAAACTATAACAAATATGAAAATGGCGTCGAATGGATTGTAATGAGATATACACAGTGTTTTAGTTTGGGGTCCAACTTGAAATCTAGGTCTTACTTCATCTAATTTGGTTGAGTAGAACCAGAGACACAGCTTGACCTCTCCGTAGTATTAGCTTTCATACATTCTTCAGTCGTAGCACGCTTGGCAGAGTGGTCGTGGTCGTTATGGGTTGGTGGCGCGCTTCATCAGTCGCCGCCATTCTTCCCTCATGGCTGCTTTTCTTGTGCACTCGTGAAGGGGCCCATCAAGCCTTTCTTACTTGTTCCGTTCACCGCGTTGGAGATCTGCCGCACATTACATTAGGAGGTCATTTAAAATTGTCGCTCAGGAAAAAGATAATCGGCCCTAAAAACTATTTCTCGCGCGCAAAAGCTAGTATGAAACCATTCCCAAGTTTTCACAGGTGGTAGAACTCCCTCAAGACAGTCACCGAGTGGATGGTATCTTGCCCTCAGCTATTTCTGCCGTCACGCCACAACGCTTACGTTGTGGTTTTCTTGTTTTATTATTTAGTTTTTCATATGACATAACATGGAGCCAATTACCTAAAGGCAGATCACCTATCAACTCCGTCAACCTATAGCTATAATAGTGATAATAATCAATTTAAGGCTATTTTAATCTTCCTTTTAGGAGCGTCGGTGGCCGAGTCGTTTAGGCATCCGACTCGTAAGCGAATGGTATCGGTTTCGAATCCCACGGGCCCTCGTGCGCGAGAGCACAACCAGAACATTAACGCCAAGGTGATTATTTTATTATTCTTATTTTATCATCCCGTTCAAAGTGATAAGTAATCATCGAAAAGAAATATAAATCTAAATCAGATTAATAAAATAAAAATCTTTTCCTTTATTATACGAACGCGGTGCCGGTCTTTGAGGTTCTTGTAGACACGCCTTTTGAAGAGCCCCAAGTGGTAGTTCTTACAAACAATTGGATTTCTTTAGGATTGTTTATTTTCGTGAGTCAAGCAAAATATTATTAAATATTGGGCAAAACAATTAAAAAGGAAGTGATAATTTTCAGCATGATTAATAATTTAGACAAACTAAAAGTACAAGTTCAAGCTAATAGTGATCAAATAACTGAATGTTTTCAAGAAGGACTGATAAGGACAGATTATCCCCAGATTATTGCCATATCTACAGTTCATAATTTTTCATAGTCGGTCAATACGGACTTATCGTGGTCCTATTCTACATGTGAAGACTGGTGCCTAAAATAGACGAGAGTTTGTGTTTTAGGTCACCAGAACCCCAGGTGTTCTGCCCCAGTTGGGTACATGTCTTCACTTATAAAGTAACAAGCTTATCGTATAGACACATAGGTTACTTCAGCCTGTTTCCTAATTTTACCCGTAGCCGTTTGGAGTCGAGACGTTGGGACCGTGGGGCCTTAGCACTAAAAACTTATTTTCAGAAATATCCAAAAGAGTAATAGCCACCACAGGTGACCGGAGAGCTGGATCGTTCCTCGGTCAGAGAATAAGCATTGCTATTCAACAATACAATACACATACAGATACAACACAAGTACAGATACAAAAAATATGGTAGATAGTACAAAGGGCGGTCTTATCACTAATGTGATATCTTCCAGACAACCTTGGTACGGAGAGAAGCACAGGATTATAACAACAGACAGGTAGTGCACACAAAAGCATCACTTATAACAAAAAATATACAAAAAAAAAATACATACATCTTCACAACAAAATACCCACAGATCCATAAATAAAGAATAAAAACCAGACAAAACCACAGCACACACAATTACCCGACTACAGACATTAGATAATGCTGCTTTACTTTATTTTTAAATGTGTGCAGTGATTCCGCACATCTAATATCAACGAGGTAACGCAGCCAGATTTCTGGGCACAATTCCGGGGGGTAGCGGTGTGGACGACTTTTTATATTTTTTGTGCTTTTTTTGTGGTTAGTTATCCTCTTTCATTGCAAATACCCTGTCTTCTTGTCTGTTTTATGATTAAATATAGTTATACATATTACCCTAAGTAATTACTATATTTTGTCTATTAGTCATTATTTGGATATCATAATCATATTGAAGCTATTTTTATCTTGATCTTTAAGTTTAGCAATGAGTTGACGTGTTATTACTTATGCACAGATATAGATTATGGAGTCTGCACTCTCATCAATTGCCTATGCCAGGCCACTACTGGAGCCTCTTCCACAGTTACACGTCTTCTACCGTCATCATCATCATCATCATCATGACGTTAATGTCCTGGATGTGCTATCGCGCACGAAGTTCCGGGGTCCGCCTTGACCATGATCGAGGATTTGACAGACCAGGTAATTACAGTGGAGCGACTGCCATCTGACCTCCGTGACCCTGCCAGGGGAGCCTGACCAGATTGGATCATGGCTACACATTCAGTCGCCTTAATGTGCAGGTTTCATCGCGATGTTTTCCCCCACCGTAAGAGCATTTTAGTGTTCAACTAATGTACATAACTTTGTACTACTTTGTGCATAAAGTATTAAATAAATAAATAACTTAGAAAAGAGTCATTGGTATATGGCCGCAGCGGAATTCAAACCCGGTACCTTTCGCTTACAAGTCGAATACACTAACCCGGCCACCGAGGCTCCTAGATCCAAGATCCAAGACCCAAATGTTGTATAACACCCTGACTATTTAAAAATTATGCAAGTTACAGCATGAAAAGTGTGAATTAAAATTTAAGTCTTTAACATTGAAGTCATCATTTCACACTTATCACAAGTAAATGCCACACTTATCACAGTTTAAAGCCAGTGTAATCAACTTCAAAACGTTTCAAATAGTGTCATCGTCCGGGCGTTGCTCTGTCCATTCCCCACCATTTTATTTGAATATTTCATTTAACCTCTGTAACCTTGCTGTGACTTTTGCGCATTACGTTTTCTCTTGCAAATTCAGCATTTTACTCTTTTCACGCGAAGAAAGAAATATCAAGTTTCAAAGCCTCTGCTTCGTTTATTTTATACTAGATTTTTTCCATCCCATCTATTCCAAAATCTACGTTTTTCTCCCGATAACAGGGAATAAAGTAAGCCCTAGTAGTAACATTTTGTAATCTGTGCCCTAGGGATAAAATGTGTTTTGAAATTAAAATATGAACATTGCATTCCGCAAAGAAATCGAACGCTATCATGGCAAGCAAGATAGCACCGATTGATTTTAAAGTTTTGTATATGGACTGCGGTGATCGCTTACCATCTGACGACCTGCTTTCACGTTCCCGCTATTATCTATAAAAAATCAATTAGGTAAACCCGGGGCCATTAAGTATTGCTTGCGGATGACAAAGAAACTAAATTTGACAGACAGCCAACAAGAACAACTCACAGCGCAATTACAGGAACGCCACAACCTGTCAGCAGACTTAAATGGCCTTGGCCTACGTTTTATCACCGTGACACATGATATGTTTTAAAATATGTCAGCTGCCACTCTTGACTCTGGGTGGGCTTAACCAGCTCATGCTGTACCCATACAAGTTCCACCACTGTAGTACGTGCAATGTAAAATTAAAATAAATGGATAAGATATGTACTACTACTAAAAATTGACTGTTATTCTACATTTTGTGTGGGTGTGTGGTTGTGTTCAAAATAATATTAAGTTGTAATATTTTGTGTAACTTTCTTGCCACACAACAGTTTAACGCGAAAAAACTCGGATAACCTATGTATAAGAGCTTTTTCAAATTCAGTTAACTTGAAAAAATTACTCAGCATTTTTAACAACAATTCGTTGAACATTGGAACCGGGCCTAAGACGATAGTACAACTATGTAATAATAGAAGATACCTAACCGATGAAGATAACTAATAAATCCAGTTATCAGCCCTCTCGTGACGGCGTGACTAAAACTGAAGCCGTTATGACCGAGTTTCGGGAGTTTAGGGTCCAAGGACAAAGTTGGCCCTTGCTCAAATTGTGTTTAGTATTGTTGAACTAAGTAGTTGCGTATCGTACCGTGCGTGCTTGGGGTCTTTAGCTGGTTGGAGTTTCAGGCTATATATAGAATCATTCATAACTGGCAAATGGGGCAGTAAAGTTTTCGAGTAGCGACCACGTACCGGAAGACGCAGCGTGGATAGGCCTCCCACAAGGTGGACCGACGACCTGGTAAAGATCGCAGGTACCAGCTGGATGCGGAAGGCACATTACCGGCCTTTGTGGAGATCTCTGGGGACGCCTATGCCCAGCAGTGGACGTCTTTCGGCTGATATAATGATGATGGTATCTGAGTAAGGATTAAGTATTGTGTGTAGTATTTTTGTTCCGGTGCAGATCTGGTTTGATGGTTCGTTCGACCCCGATGAAACAGAATGGTGTTATTAATTCGACGCGTGTGTGTGTGTGTGTGTGTCTCTGGCTCTGTGTATCTGCGGAGGTGTGTGTCTGTCTGTGGCATCGTAGCTCCGGAACGGATGGACCTATTTGGATGCGGTTCTCTTTATTTGAAACTAAAATCCGTTTAGTAGTTTAGAAAATATTAAGAAACTTAATCGGCGTTATATCACCAACAATAAAGCCTAGTAACTGCGGGGGTTTATTTATTATTCAATTTAATTTATTATTAGTAGATACTTTATTTATTAAATTTTTATTATTATTATCTGGAATAACTATATTTATAGCTGGAATTTCAGCTAATTATGAATTTGATTTAAAAAAAAATTGCTTTATCTGCATTAAAATCTATAAAATCCAGTACAGCAATCTACTTTATTGAAATGGCAACCAGTGTCCCCCAGAATGCACCATCAACACCTACCGCTGGTTGTCCAAATTATACCCAGCTGCCTATACCCGAGTGATAAATCCGGAACACCTCCTGCACCCGGATAAAAACATAGTTCAATTATTCCCCAAGGGGCCAGCAATTCACTTAAAACAAGCAGTTTTCCCTGCTAAGGGGCCGAATAAAATCTTCTCAAGGAAACCTCATGATTTATTCTCTCAAGGAATTATCTTTGCAAGAACCTTTCAAACACTGTGACGTAATGTGATTTCAAATGGCGGACTGAATATAGATGGCTGTGGACAAGTTTATAGGGCGGCCCTTCGTTCGAAAAGTGCATTTTTACAAGCTTTTTATAAGCTTTTATTGAACTTGCACTGTTCGTATGTATGTAAGTTGTCCGTCAAAATATGCAAACCATTTTTCGACCTTTTGTTGGTATTCGATTGAGCTTTAATTGGATGACAATGAATACATTGTCATCCAATTAATTATAGACCTATTGGTCTGCATGGAGCTGTCTGATGATGGAGTCGGAAAGTGGTTATAATCACCAATGAACGCAATAAGATAATCTCATCGTGTTCAATGTTTTTGATGGTTTAGACCGCACGCGATAAAAGCTTATTATGAAAAAGTATTTTTAATTTGAGAACTTATTTAAAGGATTTTCTTGCTGTGGAACTTTACAGGTTTAGTGGAAGAAAGTGCCGACCCTACTTAGACGAATTTTGAAGACTGAGTTTAACCAAATGTAATAAGCCTTTAACGGGGGAAGGGTCTACTCGATTCCATGGTGTTTAACACTCGTTGTTCCACAAGTTACCCCGGATAGTATAATTGTGGAGTTGGCGAACAAAGCGGTATAATTACGCTTCTGGTCACAGTACTTTTTTTTTAATCCGGAGGTGCTGCAAACGAAACTTAACTCATTTCCAATCAAAACGCCCTAAAACTGTATTAAAATGGCATCAAAAGTTCGTGGCTTCAATCATAATTTCGTATTAACTATGAAATTGTAACGGTTTTGACCGAAACCACTGTTTTTTACTGCTCCTGTAAAATTTAATTTTATGTAATTATACCGTTTTGTTCGCCAGCTCTCAAAAACGAGACTACATTTCCAAAAATAGGACATTCCTATATTTTATTCAATATTTTTGAGTAGAGCGAAAGCCTTAAGAATAATAGAAGGAGTATATAGAGGAATAATGTAATAAAGGAACGTGCTGGAGTGAAGAAAGAAGATAATAACTAGGACATAGAAAATGTCGAGCTGGTTTTGGCATGCAGAGAGGATGAAAGAAAGCAGAACAATGAACAATTTATATATAGCAAAAGTGAATCGAATGGTCGGGAGGGGAAGACCGAGGCGTAAGAAATTACGTATCATGATTAAATCGATGATGTTGTTGAGAAAGGTCAGGTCAAGAGCACCCTAAACCGAAAAGTGTATGAGCGAGAGAGATTTAAGGACAGTAGCAAGTGGAACGATGTGATCTCTGCCTACCCCTGCTTACGGAGAAAAATCGTGACGTTTATGTATTTTGCACAAACAGTCAAATAAATAACGGCACTATTCTATTCCAAATGCAAATGTCTTCAATCTAATCTAAAATACTGTTACCACTTAGAATTTGCCGATTAAATTGCCAACGAATGTAATACCCGACTGCATTCCAACTGATTACTCAAATGGAGTATATTCCACCTCGTAGAATGAGATATTGCTCGCATTCATTCTGGCGATCGCCTCCTATATTTTTGAGGGTCTCGAGTACCTAATGGTTTTGTGAGCCTCGGAATACAATGAATTTTTTTCAGTGGAATTGGTACTTGGCGATATCATATTATGGTTTTTTCTCTACATTGTAGATGGTTTATATAATATCAGCATATTTCCGCGACTGCGTCCGTATGAAATTCGATTATTTATGTGGATAGTAGCCTAAGTCATCTTAGGCTTGCCAAATTATATTCAAATCTGTTTAGCGGATTGGGCGTGAAGACCGAGCTACTTTCGTAGATAGATAGATTGATAGATACACTATTTACTGCACACAGATTTACATATTTGTATTTTTAATACCAATTGGATTGGATTCAAGAACATTGTGGACCTGAAATATGGGGTCGCATTTTAAAAATCCTTTACGGATGCATACTTAAAAATAGCTATAATAAGCCAAATAGCAGCTCAACCTGTCCTGGATTAGACCATTAGATAGATAGATAGATTATTAGGTTCTTTGAGCTGACCTTTCCATTTAGATTATGTAGATATTTTCAAAGAAGTAGCTCAGGCACGTTCGCTCTACGCATGTGTGGGCAGAACAAGGCTTTCATCAATGCACAAAGCATTTATGGCACTGATTTTCTAAAGATGAAATGCAGCGTGAACTACGTGTAAAGTAACTTTGAACTGCCGAGCTGCATAATTCCCTTTACAGAGAAAGCTGAAAGAGCCTTGAGATGGTAAAGCATCTGCAATTAACAATATTATCTTACGGACTAAAATGTTGATTAACAAGCGAGATACGGAACAAGTTTTATAAGGAAGCAGGTTGTCTGTTTACAGTAAAGTTCTAGTGTTTTCTAAGATACCTGTATCTATGTATTATGTAATAATCAACATCTTGGCCGTGTGGTGTCCGGCAGAGTAGAATAGCACCAACCCGTTACACTCGTGGGTGTCATACAAGGCGACTTATGTTTTCGTAGTAAAAGTTCCGGAGTCTCCGTGGGCTGAAAAATGGGCAGCAGCGTTTTCAATTTTTATATTTACAACACTGCGATATCCAACCCGCCTGCCAAGCGTGTAGATTATGGCAATAACCTCCCCTTTCGTGGGAGAGGCCCTAATTGATTGTTGAATAGGTTGTTATGGGCTGTGATGATGAATCATCTTGGCGTTAATGTCCCGATTGTGCTCTCGATAATCTAGGATTGGGTATATCAGGGAATTACAATGGACCACTTGCCGTCTGACCTCCGTGACCCTGCTAACAGGAGAACCTAACCAGATTGTACGTGCGGGTTTCCTAACGTGGGAAATTCACATAGCGCCATCTATCCCAAACTTACATTTATACTTATTATACATAGAACACTAAGACCCGTAATAGAAATTAAAATTCATCATTTCAAGTTCTGCCCGGTCGGGAATCAAACTCGGGACCTCTTGCGTGGCAGACTGGCATGTTGACCACTGAACCACTCAGGTCGTCAATGCCGAAGGAAAACATTAAAGATCGCCAGCACCAAAGACAACGGCACAATAATAAGTTCGTTAAGTAGTTCATAAGTATAGACGTTACAAGAGCTCGCTTCCCGCCCGAGCCGCTCCCTCGCAGCCATATTTCACTTCGGTCTAGTTTTATTTTGAACTGAACTGTCCCGGAATGTAGAACAGGAATTAATTTAAAGATACCGTTGACTTTGTCTGGGTCTGGCGCCGGCGCAAGTTGGAGGAAACGAGATGGCGCGATTGTGACTCTTTTTACAGGAACGAGACAGAAACATAGGACATCAAGAGATTTTATCCTAACACAAGCAATATGCTTAAATGGATGGTTCAATATATTTGTAAAAATGTACCCATATTGTTATAGAATTTTAAGCTTTTATGAATAAACTAAAAAAAAAGGTTTAATTCCCATACAAAAAAATTTATAAAGTCACTACTGCGCCCCCCATGGGAATATTTTTAAGAGAAGAAGCTCAAAATGATTGTTTTGACCTAAAGTACCCAACGTACGGAGTACCAAACGGCTATCCTGTATATCGAATTGCGTTTTTTTTTATCGTAGCCCGACCACTAGATATTACTTACTTTGACCAATGTATTTGTTTAGGAGCGTCGGTTGCCGGGCGGTTGAGTATCCAACTCGTAAGCGAGAGGTACCTGGTTCGAATCCGCTGTGGCCATGTACCAATGACTCTTTTCTGAGTTATGTACATTAATTGAATACTAACCGATGCTCCTACTACTGTGATGAAACCTACAAATTCAAGCAACTGAATTTGTAACCATGATCCAATCTGGTCAGGTTCCCCTGGTAGCAGGGTCACGGAGGTCAGATGGTAGTCGCTCCACTGTAATTACCTGATAGCCAAATCCTGGATCATGGTCAAGGCGGACCCCGGGCGCTCGTTCTCGAGAGCACAACCGAGACATTAACGCCAAGATGATTATTATTATATGCATAAAAAATCAAAATGCACAGGTAAGTATAGTAGGTAGGTATAGTAAATTCAAAAGGACTTTTAGCTAACAATTCTTAAATAAATAAAATAAAAATAATTAAAGAAGCTTATCCTTCTTCCTAGAAGATCTTACCTTAATACCGTTTTATCTATATCATCAAAGGATAATAACCTGTACGCTCAAAACGATACCTCGCCTATTATCCCTTCCCTTATCCAAGAGCATATGTAAGACAATAACCAATTTATTTATTGATTTGGAAAACCATTTTCAAAACCATAACTAAAGTGAGCCAATTATAGGTTTGTTTTGATTAAGTTTTTTAAGGTTTTTACGGTGTCCGCAACGCGTGGGTGATGCCCCTGGTATTGCAAACGTTCATAGGCTGCGGTGACGGCTTACCATCAGGCAGGCCGTAAGCTTGTTTGCCACCTAATTGGTATAAATATAAAGTACATTTATTTGATAAAAATCGATCTGTTGGTTCGCGTTTTGTTAGTAAGTAAGGATAATATAGGCAAAGAAAAAGACACCTCTACCTTCCTTATTACCGCCCTAGAAATGTTGAAAAAGAGCAGCTTAAAATAAACACACTCTTACCGATGGTGGGTCGTAGGTCTCCGTTGAACCTGATGAGTTAACCAGGGTGCCACAGCCTTATCTATTCCTGGCACAAAGTAACATAGAAGATTAAGTTATTAAGTTTGAAGGTTAAAGCGCTGTCTTAATAGGCAAAGGTCGTACGACCGTGATTGTGCGACGGAATCTCCTATTGGTCGTTCGGCATCCGTCGTACGACCATGGTACATAGGACAGCGCCTAACACATCCATCGCAATAACAGGCATAAAGCATTCGAAGTCCTCACAATAACAAAGCACCTGCGGTTATGCAATTTTGGTTACTTCCAATCTGAGTAGATGGTGCGTAGATGTTAGGGCAACAGTTACGGTTTGCGTTCAGGTCTGCTCATTTGCCACTATACACATGTGTAGTGTGTACAGTGTCTACTGGACGTTGCCCAAGACCTCAAAACCGCCCGTTGCAAGACTATGGTCGCGCGACCGTTGCCAATAAGGACAGCGCCTTAACCTCTTTAAACTTAGGCTTCAGGGTTCCCAGCAGAACACAGACCTCGCTTCGCCAATATTAAGAGGCACATCTAACGTCTGCTCGTTGCGCTGATATAAGTTCGACTAGCCTCAAAATTTGAAACGGTCACCCATCCAGTTCCCGGACTCAGCGAGCGTTGCTTAACCTTAATTATCGGTCTCGCAAGCACGCTGCCACTATACCAAGACCACTTCAACCGCTCATATCGCGTAGCTTGCGACAAAATCTCAACTATAGTCGTTAAAAAGTTGAAAGTCGATGGTAACTGGTGTTGATGTGATTTACGATCTGTAAAAGTGAGATATTCCAATTGTCGCCAATAGGGAATATGCGGGATTTTTTAATATTAGTTTTTATATAGATTATATACTAATTACTGACGAAAACTTGTATATGGCTGTGTATTACCCATGTATTCAATAAATGCATGTAACCTGATTAAGATAGATAGATAAACACTTTATTGTTCATACAAAAAACATTATACAGTTACAACGAGGAAAGGCGACCTTATCGCTACAAGCAATTTCTTCCAGGTAACCTTCACATAATTGTAAAAGAGATATGGAGCAGCAACGCTAAGTAGTAAGTTGTTAAAGTTGTAAGTTTAGCTAAGAATTTTCCAAATAAAATATAATGTCATTTAAATATGGATCATAGCTTGCGGCTCCGACCAGTAAGCAAGAGGTACCGCGTTCGATCCCTAGTGACCTTTTTCTGAATAATGTGGTACAATAGTTGAATACTCACCAATGCTCTTACGGAGAGGGAAACCATAATTATGTACCCTGCACATTCAGGCGACTGAATGAATATGGTGACCATGATCCAATCTGGTCAGGTCCCGGATGTGAGAAGGCAGTCACCATCACCACAGCCCATAACAGTTCACTGCAGGACTTAGGGCCTCTCCCACGATAGGCCATTGCCATAATCTCCACGCTTGGCAGGCGGGTTGGAGATCGCAGTGTTGCAAATATAAATATAGAAAACGCTGCTGCCCATTTTCCAGCCTACAGTGACTAGATCTTTTGCCTCGAAAACATTAGTAGATAACATTAGTTTAGTGTAGGCCGTGTGATGTCTGGCAGAGAAGAATAGATGGCAGTCGCTCCACTGTAATTACCTAATCGGCCATATCCTGGATCATGGTCAAGGCGGACCTCGGGCCCTCGCGCGCATGAGCTCAACCGAGATATTTCTGCCAAGATGATTAAGGGCTTGCACCAAATTTCATACAAAATGACGTTACACGTCATTCTCCAATGTGTTTAAGAGTTTTGTGCAAGCCGGGCAAAATTATTAAAATATTATGTTCGCGGCAGAATCTACAAGATTAAATCGCAGCGAATAACATTCAGAAACAACGCTCAGAAGAAATTCCCGGTCACTGTCTGGCGTGCACATATTAGTTTAGCTAGCGAGCATAAGATTTTAATTAAATGAAGGAAGTTTAAAAAAATATGTTGATCCCATGGAATTTCTGACTACATAGCGTACTTTCACTTTATATCATATTTTCGAAAAACTATGAGATTGCGGAAAACTATGAGACGCATTATTGTTAACACTTTAATAGATTTTGTTTTATTGTTTTGTCTGATAACTTGTTTAAAAAGCGATTTTTTTTACATGCATGTTCCCTTTTTTCACCACCGCCTTACCGCCTTGGTAGACGGCCATTGACAAACAATCTATTGAAATCGATATCTGGGTTTTTTCGGTATATTTACGTTTCATAAAATGTGATACCTAATGAAAAAAGTACAGTAAAGTACTTATATATGTATGTATTTTATATAGCTTGTTTTAATAATATGTCTATTTATATTAGCTTTATATACCTATATATTATAATATAATATATTTATGTATTTATATATTCAATTATTGTGCACGTCGTATCTGCGTTACTTTAGTTAAACATCTCTCTTCTGTAGGCCTGCTGGAAGAAATTTCTTTTTAGAAATAAGCAGCGCCTGTTGTGTCTTTTGTTCTGTTATATTTCTCTGTATATCATTATTGTGTACAATAAACAGTTAAATAAATAAATAAATAAATAAGTAATTACACGCACACTCCGAGTACATGCATTATTTTTCGAGGAAACACATAAACAATAGGTTTACGTTCGGTTAGGTTAGAAGCCTTTAGGAATTGGCCGTGTGGTGTCCGGCAGAGTAGAATAGCACCAACCCCTTACACTTAAGGGTGTCGTACAAGGCGACTAATGCTTTCGAGGCAAAATATCTTAGAGTCTCCGTAGTAAAATGGGCAGCAGCGTTTTCCATTGATATATTTACAACACTGCGATCTCCAACCCGCCTGCCAAGCGTGGAGATTATGACAATAACCTCCCCTTTCGTGAGAGAGGCCCTAAGTCCTGCAGTGGACTGTTATGGGCTGTGATGATGAGGTTAGAAGCAAAAGAGCCTTAATCAATCAATCATTTATTTACAAGAACATAGTTACACAATTAGGTGGTTTTCACATTAACGTACCATAACGTTTAGCCAGCAATGGCTAGGAGCGTCGGTGGCCGGGCGGTTGAGTTTACGACTTGTAAGCGAGAGGTACCGGGTTCGAATCCCGCTATGGCCATGTACCAATGACTCTTTTCTGAGTTATGTACCTACATTAGTTGAATACTTACCGATGCTCTTACGGTGGAAAACATTGCGATGAAACCTGCAAATTCAGGCAACTGAATTTGTAAACATGGTCTAATCTGGTCAGATTCCCCTGGTAGCAGGGTCACGGAGGTCATATGGTAGTCGCTTCACTGTAATTACCTGATCGCCAAATCCTGGATCATGGTCAAGGCGGACCTCGGGCCCTCGTGTTTGAGAGCACAACCGGGACATAAACGCCAAGATGCTGATGATTTTGTTTAGTACATCACATTTGTTTCGATATAAATGTGCTATCTAAGTAGAGTGAGTTTCCCAAAGCACAAGGCCGTAGAAGGAAGCGCGGGAGCGCAACCGGGAATTAACGCCAACATGATAGTGTTGATGATGACAAGGCCTTAGAATACATATAACAGATAAGAATTTTTCGACGGTTTGTAATCTGACGTACTCTGAATACGTTAGATTGTAAACTGTCGGTTTTCATAATCCTACGGTTACATATACATACCGACCCCATTAAATGAAATTATTCATTGGTACACGTTACAAGTTGGTAATAAATTATAAAAATTCTTGTTAGGTGAGCGATAATGCTAATGCATTACAAGGTAAGGTAACTTATGTGGTAAGGTTATTAATCGTGTAAAATCTGAAAGTTTAAAGTATGCTACCTCTTATTAAAAAAGAACATCATACAAAAACAATACTGCAAAATCTCGACTTATTTTTAGTGACAATGTTACGTTATAATTGTTAAAAGTACATGTCAAGTTAAAATAAGAAAGTCAATTTACAATGTTTAATACCTACAAAATTCCTAACTGTCAAAATTGTATAAAAAATAATAATGAAAAAATGACACTTGCTACTGTCCTGATAAATATATCTCGCTTCTTCAAAATCCATTAACTTTTCCAAGTTTGTCAGTTTAGGTAACTCATGACCTGACCTATAAAATATCTCTCTTAAATGTGTTCTCTGCCCACGCCTACCGGAAAAAACACTTTTTCTCGAAAAGATAGGCAGAGACTTATTTTTTTTTGTCATACAGTAGGCAAACAGGCAAGCGGGCCACCTGATGGAAAGTGGTCACCACTGCGTATAGATATTAGCAACACCGAGTGTATCGCCAATGCGTTGCCCACCTCTGTAGCACGTTTGTCTGGCAGCAAAACGGGCAAATGCCCCTCCACTGTCAAAGCCACGGTTCCCCAAATCCCACCCCATGGAGCACTGGAGACCTTACTCACCGGCAGAAACACAATACTATTTAAAAGAGTATTGTTTAGCTGCGGTATTCTGTAAGGTGGAGGTACCTCCCCAGTCGGGCGGCTCCAATTCGAACGGGATACTACGCTATGCCCTACCTCTCTTAAACTTATCAAATTATCTATCTAACTTATCAAATCTAACTAAACCTTAAGACACACCGGCTCTGTCTGGTATTGCAGGACACGGTCCGGCCGTTGTCTTCGTGGGGTGGGTGTATTTATTATTAGGTACTTATATTTTCCCAACCAAACCGAGCAAAGCGAATGGCACTGTCTGAGGCACTGAATATATCTTCGAGCGAGCAGGAGTCGCGGCAGGCCGGGCAGACGAGCAAATGCGCCATGGTCTGCGGCGAGGCTCCACACTCGCAGGCGCTTTCCGTGGTGTTTAGGCACAAGTTTTCTTTAGATTTGACGATTGAAAGAGATATATGTTCTATTCAATAAATACATTTTTAATTTTGACTTTGAACAAAGCTCTAATAATAAACCTGTAGTTAAGCTATGGAATTCTAAAAAGCGTGGTCGAGGTACAGTCGCGTACAATGCAAGCGGCACAGTCATTGTCGTACGTATTCGCCACACGTCAGCCAGCAGTTGTTCCACGCCGGACTTACTCTCTGAGGAATAGTTCTGCAGCCAGGTGCAAGTGATGAGAACAAGCGTTTTAGGGTTTCGTTTTAAGCCATGAGGAAAATGGAGGGGTGTATAAGTTTGATGTGTGTCTGTATGGGTGTGGGGACAGACTGTGGCATAATATATCTCGAACGGATGGGCCGATTTCGATGTGGTTTTCTTTATTAGAAAGTCAGTTTGATCGAGATGGTTTTTTATTTGAAAGCCAGTTATATCGGTGGGTTTTCCTGTCGGTTAGGTTTTATTAATTATTAATCTAACCACCAGTAAAACTGGGATAACGCCCGACCAAGTTTACAACAAATAGAGAAACCGCATCTAAATCGGTTCATACGTTCTCAAGCTACGATGCCACAGACAGACACACAGCTCCACATATACACAGAGCCACAGATACACAATCACACAAGTCAGACTTATAACACGATTAACGGGTGTCGTGATAAGCGACTAATGTTTTAGAGACTAACCAGATAGAACCTTCGAAGCCCAGGAACTGAGCAGCAGTTTTTTCTGATGGTACCTATATAATATGCACAGGAACAAATATAGACAGGAAAATTTGAAATTTGAATTTGAATTTTGAATTAGTTAAAGACATTTAGGTATTCAGCCTACATTTGATCGTGTCCGGGCGCCCGACAAGAATTTAAAAAATATAAGTGTTGCATAATGATTAAAAAGTTATTTTACGGTACAGCTGTCATGAATTTAGTATGGGAAATGCTGTATAGAAAAGTATTTTTTTTAAATTTTATGGACTGGCGTGAAAAAAGTGTCTCCTTAAACGACTGTTTTCGAATATATAATTGGAACATTACGCTATGAGTGTAGATAAACGACATTTAAACTCCATTTCTTACACTATTCATTTTATTATTTACATGTTAGTTCTATAGTCGATACAATACACACATTACATACGCCATCTTGTTATTCAGCTGTCATGTCTAGACAAGACAGCTGAAGAAAAATAAATTTAAAGAGTCTTGGCATATAAGAACTCTTTACACCTATTTTACTTACTTCGCGAATTTTAGATACTATGAACCATGCAAAACTCGACAGACATATAATGAGTTATAAGAAATCTTTTAGCTTAGGTGATCATATTTCTATACCCTAAGTTTTTTGTGGTTATTTTTTAAACTCGTTGAAATTAGATATTTTTGTGGAGTATTTATAGACTTACTGGAATAATTAATGCAAGACTTTTAAACCTGTAGGCTGTAGGTACTGTAGGATGTTTGTAGTCTCATATGTACAATATGTATTTATTCCATATTGCTTAAAGATCATCATCATCATCGTCCTAGCGCTTATTCCGGCCTCTGCCAGGGTCCGCTTTCCTACCCATTCTTTTCCACTTCGCCCGGTCTTCGGCATTCTCGGGTCGTAAGCTGTTGGCTCTCGCATCCGACTCAGCGATGTTAATCCATCGCTTCTTGGGTTGCCCACGGGTCTCTTTCCAGATACCGGCATATTGCTTAACGATGGCGACGTTCAATTAGAATTAGGTTGTAAGACCCTGGATAGTGTCATGGCGGTATACAATACCATTTAAAGTGTAACGAAATGCGCCATTCTCTCGTAGCTCATCCCACGTGGCGCGCCTACAGACTATGCCATGCACGTCGCCACTCATTTAAGTTTTTATTCCGCTAGGAATCCTGGATTTAAAGCCCCAAATGACGGTAATTTTGAAACTAGTTTAATTTTTCAACTTTGAATTCTAACGCTTTTAGTTGGCGTCTGTACCGGCGGTGGCTGGATATGATAGCGTTGAATTGCGTTGGTAAAGTAGGGCCAATTTAATTTATCACATTTGACATTTGTCATGTTTTTCTTATGTCTACGGACGCAAGAAATAACGACAGCTGTCAAATATTGTGATTATTCAATGCAAATGTTGTGTGCGGATGTAACCGGATATACAACTTACCATTGTTATCCCCCTATCCCAACTTATTTATAAAGCAAAGTGTTATGTTTTTACCTAGCTAAATAAAAATATAATTGCGAATGATCAGAACGCTGGCCTCTTCTTGGGGCAGCGCATATGTTTCACTATCCCACTGGGAAACGCGGCCAGCCTAGTTCTGGGCATCTTCCCAAATTCAGGGGACCTGGGTCAACATTTTATCACTAGTTTTAGTTATTTTATAATATTGCATTAGTTGTGTATTATCCGTGTCGAATGAATATAACAAAGAAATTGAATATACAAGTAGAGGCATAGAAGGAGCATACTTACATATGAAGTTACAATATATATTTTAGAACGGCTATAACTTGTCAAATTGCCCTCCATAACCACTGCTATTTGGCAAATTATTCAAATTAATGACAAATTATTATTATTATTATTGGTTATTCTAATGTATTCTACTAGCCTTTTGTATGACATTGAGTCATTTGTATAAAGTTGTGGCAGATTGGCAGTGTACATTCTTTACAGGTCACGACTTCATCTATGGTAATCGTTTAATATCTTTGGAATATTATGTACAATGATTCAGGGGAATTCTAGTGTCATAATTGTTTCAGATTTTATTAGGCTCAAACTCAGATGAACACACAGGCAGTCAGCACTTACGCCCGCTACACGCTTGCGGCACCCTTGCTGCCATAAAACGACATAACAGCGTATACTAGCTATGCTCTCCATCATCAAAAGACTCATGAACGCAGTGCCGCGTCTTCAATCAAGGAGGAAAAAAAAATTCTGAAACAAAACATAAAAGGATCGGTCGAGTGTAACGAATTCAAACTCTGGATTGTTGAAGTCGAAGTTTTAAAAGGCCTCTTGCACAGGCACGGATTCGGTTATTCTCGTATTCGGTATTGTTCTTTAGTTAAGTAATAATATATTATCATTCCGTTAAAAAATGAATGCATGAATGATAATTATTGCATATACCCAAATATGACATAAACGAAGAAAAAAACGTATTTTTTCATAACTTATTCAAGTTATGCAAAAATAATTGTGGATAGGTAACGTTTTTCGTGGTATACTTACCTAATACTTAATACAAATTGCGTGTGTTAAGAGCAATTTTAAAGTGTTCTGTCTGTTCGTCTGCGACTACGTATCTCACAACATGACAATTTACACAGCGCCATCTAGCCCCAAAGTAACTAAACTTGTTCTATGGGTACACAACTGATAAACTACTTATATGTATCCCAGACCCCAAACAGAAGTTAAATTTCATCCTTTAAATTTTGGAATCGAACCCGGGACCTCTGCGTGGCAGACCGGTATATTAGAAACTGAACCACTCACGCCTTCAATGCCGTGTATGTGGAGGCAGTAGCGAAAGTTGCATGGCGCAGATATCATCGGCTGGCACGTGCGACCGGCTTAAAGCGGAACCAAGATGCCTATGCCGAGTATATGATAACTTACCTCTACATTTTGATACATTTCAACCACACATCACCATCACAGCCCATAACAGTCCACCGTAGGACTTGGGGCCACTCCCATAAAAAGTGAGGTTATTACCATAATCTCTACGCTTGACAGACGGGTTAGAGATTGCAGTGTTATAAATATAACAATGGAAAACGCTGATGCCCGTTTTCCAGCCTACGGAGACTAGATCTTTTACCTCGAAAACATTAGTCGCCTTGTCCGACACCCACGAGTGTAAGGGGTTGGAGCTATTCTACTCTGCCGGACACACGACTTTACTTTACAATTACCATATACCTTTTATTTATCCACAAGAACAGTCTGGGTGCGGTCCTGCGCGCTGAATATCGTTAACAAAGGCATTCATTTCCAATGCCCCAAGTTTTTCTCTTGAAAATTAATATAAGCCGTCAATGGGTAGGACTTGCGGTATGGTCCAAAGTCGCCGACAGAGCGAATTGTAGTGAATCTGTACTAAGTATTTACTATTATCATTTTAATACTACTAATTTTATAAATGATAAAGTTTGTAATGATAACTATATATACTGTTTAACAAATGCAAAAACTATTGAAAAGACCCATTATAATTTATATAGTTACGACTAAATACCTCACTGTATTATTAGCTTGGTAAAACTAATTGTAAACTACACCCGTCATTTATATATTTATTTAAACTTCATGCACTGTTTCGTACAATGGCGGACTTAAAGCTTCATAGCTTTCTCTACCAGTCAACCGGAGAGTCGATAGTATGAAAAATTACAGGGAGGTGCAAGATTATAGACACAAATATGAACACATCATCATCATCGTCCTAGCGCTTATCCCGGCCTCTGCCAGGGTCCGCTTTCCTACTCATTCTTCTCCACTTCGCCCGGTCTTCGGCATCCTCGCATCGTAGGCCGTTGGCTCTCGCATCCGACTCTGCGATGTCAATCCATCGCTTCCTGGGTCGCCCACGGTGAATCTTTCCTGATATCGACAGGTTCAGGCATCTATTTCCAACGTATCCCTGGGATTTACACAACACGTGACCAAACTACACCCATCCGCACGATAAGGCTTTGACTAAGGCTTTGATTTGATTTTTTAAATTGTGTAAGAAAGCTTCTGCGGTAATGACACTCTAAAGTCAGATTGAAGAGTTTTTTTTATTTCATGCTGTTTAAAATACCGTAGTTAAGACATCTTTAACGTGCAGGGTTTGCTGATTATGGTTTCATATTAAATTGTAAAATTACTGTTACAATGGATAATATAATCATCTTGGCGTTAATGTCTCGGTTGTGCTCTTGCGCACGAGGGTCCGGGGTCCGCCTTGACCATTGTCCAGGATTTGGCAGATCAGTAGGCCTACCATGAGTTTGTTTTCCCGTTTACTGTACAGTGAACGTAAAAAAGTTTCTATGAGAATTCGTACAGCGCCTCTATCGGGCAGTAGCGGAACTAAAATCCGTACCGTGAGTTGCTATTGGTTAATTGACTTTACCACTCACGTTTCAGTTTACGTGGGGAGTGTGGTTTACGCAGCGCTTTGCATACAAATCCGTACCATGAGTCAAAAATTTGACAGATGCTTTAGTAAATTACCTAAACTACTGTGGTTACAGCGCTCCCAAAAATTTTTAATGTGAGAAGTATTTTTCGTTTGGAGATAGTTATTATTATCGTGCCAAAAATGTCTGGAAGGCGATATTTTGCTTGAAGGATGTTCGCCGAAGTCCATGCGGCTGATGAAAATACGTTTTATCGCCAACATGAAGCCCATATGCGAAAACAAATAAATAATTTAATACACACTGTGATTACGTCTCTTACTGTTTTTTCTAAGGTGAGAAGTGTTAAAACTCTCTACAAGACATTGTTGTTCTCGAGAGTGTGCAGGGAAGAGCCACCAAGATACCGGCAGCATTGAAAAAGTCATATGAGGAAAGACTACAAGAATCTAACCTCACCACACTGGAAGAAATAAGGATACGGGGTGACAACAATGAGACTTACAAGCTTTACTTTCATCGAATGTTTAATATGAAAGGTGCTGAAGCATTGCGTGGACACAGCACAAAGATAAATCGCACACCATCTAAGACTAATATTGTTTATCACTTGCCATACCATAAGGTTGTGAATTGTGAATAGTTGGAATTGGTTCTCAGACATGGGGCAATAGGGTCTCATAGGTAACCGCCCCTTCTGTTAAAAACAAGTTGGACATTTGGTGAAAAATTAATAAAATCATTCAGTGAACTAAAATGTAGTACTTATGTGTTATGGAAGTGAAAGCTATTATTAGCACTGCAATGTTGTATAGACATATCAGCAGAAATGCTACTTGTCTATTAACCTATAACACCTAATAATAATAATAAAATGTCTGAAAAGTGAAATTTATAAGATAAGTTACTCGTTGGCTGCCCTGAAACAGAAGTTATATGAGGAAAGACTGCAAGAATTGAATCTCACCACACTGGAAGAAATAAGGATACAGGGTGGCATCAATGAGACTTACAAGCTTAACTTTCGTCGAATGTTTAATATGAAAGGTGCTGAAGCATTGTGTGGACACAGCACAAGGATAAATTGCACACCATCTAAGACTAATGTTGTTTATCACTTGCTATACCATAGGGTTGTGAATTGTGAATAGTTGGAATTGGTTCTCAGACATGGGTCAATAGGCTCTCATAGGTAACCGCCCCTTTTAAAAACAAAATGGACATTTGGTGCAAAATTAATAAAATTATTCAGTGAACTAAACTGTAGTATGTGTTATGGAAGTGAAAGCTATTATCAGCACTGCAATGTTGTATAGACATATCAGAAGAAATGCTACTTGTCTATTAACCTATAACACCTAATAATAATAATAAAATGTTTGAAAAGTGAAATTTACAAGATAAGTTACTGGCTGGCTTGTTTTATATATTTTACATATAAGAACTAATATTTTTAAGTTGATGACATTAGCAAATATTTTTGTTTTTCATTATGCTCTATATAAAGCCACACAACTGCTTCCAACAACAATATTGTAATAAAAATTATGTTATGTGCCATACTATGAAAGATTAAATTAATAAGAAAAATCAATATTATATTTTATTTTTATCACACACATAAGTCTTTAATGGTAAACAGTTTGACTTGGGCCTCCTTCACATTAGTGGAGGGTTTTACCATAATCTTTACACCTGACATGCCGTTGGATCTTCAGTCTCGGTCCAAATTCCAGCCTTGAGTACACACAAGTACACATAACTGCTGTCTATTTTCTGGTCTGAGAAGTTGGGGTTTTACACATAGGTAATTAAGAATTTTAACCTTAGGTATTATTATTGGGAAATAACTATGGGATTGTATTGATAATAGAAAATATCAGGGCTATTATTATATTAGCTGTACTATACCTATACTACACTAATGTTAGTAATTATAGCAGGAAAATAAAAATCAAATTATGAATAAGGTATAAATATATTTTTATTCAAAATCTAAAAAATCAGAACTTAAGCTTAAACTTAAACTACCACTTTCACTTTTACAAACAATTTTTAATATAGTATTGCACTAACTAATGCTAACGTCTGGAATTACTACTCTTTAGGTACCATTCGCATCTTCAATTTGAAAAAAATGTTGTTAGCCGATGTTGAGTTTTCTTTTTTACACATGTGGTCGTGCCTCCGAACTTCATTCAACTAGGGTAAGTGCAGTTCCTTTTCAAAGTTACAGGCGTCCATTTCTGAGAATTTACTGCACCACCATGACTCCAGAGTCTGATCCTGTTGACAAATAATACCTAATATAAGTTTACTCAGTACAACATGTCTACTTAGTTGAAATTAGGTATATATACTTTAAGATATAGATAAAACTTACCAATAATTATGCAGTATTAATCTTTTCTGTTTCCGGTGGGTTAAAACTACTTAAAACCCAGTGGACAAACTGTAAGCGCAGTTTCAACCAGTTATTGACTTCTTCATTTCGGGGAATTCGGGGATCGTCTATGATTTCGTAATTTTATTTGGACATAAAGTATATGTTATTATCAATTTAACAGGATTCAAATAAGTGCCTAGGCATTGCTAAAACATAACCTCTGTTTGTAAATAAACAAGTTTTTGTGACACTGACTACTAATAATCAACAACACTTGTCAAGGACCTATACCCCGGAACTACACTGAAGTTAGCTTTTACTGTGGCTAGTATGGTTTTCACGTAACACTAAACGGGAAACGTATGTGAAACTCATGGTACCGACTTAACGGTTACTACTGTGGAAACGGGATTTACGGAACGAGAGTAGTAAAGTAAGCCGTTTTTACTGTAGCAACTCATGGTAGGCCTACAGATAATGAAGGTGGAGCGACTCCATCCTATAATAGGCAGAGAATGGATTTTGATTGGGGTCACAAAACTGTGTGTGTACCAAACGGTAGTTTGGGGTCCAACTATATTCAAAGCCATGTTTCATCTAATTCGGTTGGGTAGAACCAGAGACTCGTAGTACAAGCTTTCATACATTGGGGAGGTCACTTAAAATGGTCGCTCGGGAAAAAGATAAACTGCTGTTTCCATGCGGACGAAGTCGCGGGAAAAGCTATCGCAAATATAATAAGACCATGGTATCATTATCCTAGCGCTTATCCCGGCCTCTGCCAGGGTCCGCTTTCCTACTCATTCTTCTCCACTTCGCCCGGTCTTCGGCATCCTCTCGTCGTAAGCCGTTGGCTCTCGCATTCGACTCAGCGAAGTCAATGGTGGCCATGGTGTCATTGGTATCTTAAAAAGAAAAACCGCACATCACATTGCCTAAACAAGCAAACTATGAATACAAGCGCATGCAATTCGCACAAACAACAATAAACGAATCGCAACCACGCAGATAGAGTCTCGTGAAATATCTCCCGAGGAGAGGGACAATTTACGAACTCACTGTTTGTTTGTTTGTTCTACCACTGTGGACGTAGAGTCGGCAAATCGCTGCACCATTAGAGAGTTGTCGGGAGCACTGGTGGAGCTGATAATATCTGCACACAACTCGCAACGATTTGTTGAGTTCAAGTTTCCTTCAGCTTTTGTGGTAAAACAGCGCTGTGTTAAATCGTAAAAGTGCTTTTAATTTGTTCTATGGACGTGCGTTTGTACTGTAATAAGTATTTATAATACACTTGTCGGAGGCTAAGACTTATTTTGGGTCGTTGCGTCAACATATTAAGTAAGTAAGTAATATACACATGAGTTTTATGTTGAGTGTTGGATTATAAATTGTCGGTAAAATTCCCAGCCTTATAATAGAATCGATACCTATATATATTCGAAACATGCCTTGCAATTACCACACTAAAATGGTATTACGATGAGATCCACAACAAAATTTCAGATAGGGATGCATATTGTGTCCGGAAAATAAATTTTAGGCAAGGTTTTCTTATGAAAACCCCCTCTTATGAAATTCCCCTTATGGGGAATTCTGAGGCTGTCGGGTGAAACCTGCACATTCAGGCGACCTGGGCGGGTTCGCCTTGACCGTGATCCAGGATTTGGCAGATCAGGTAATTACAGTGAAGCGACTGCCATCTGATCTCCGTGACTCAGACCCTGCTACCAGGGGAATCTGACCAGATTGGATCATGGTAACACATTCGGTCGCCTGAATGTGTAGGTTACATCACGATGTTTTCCCTCACCCTAAGAGAATTGGTTAGCATTCAACTAATGTACATAACTCAGAAAAGAGTCATTGGTATATGGCTGCAGTGGGATTCGAACCCGGTACCGTGTCTACCTATGTATCTCTCAGTTAGGTAGCTATCTACCTATGTCTATATGTCTATATACCTATGTATATAGACAAAGACCAAATACATCCCACTTTATTAATATAAGTACATTTCCATACACAAAAACCTTTACTTAACCGTCTGACGTTACGCTGTTACGTTACTATGTTGGATTAGTGCAACTGGATTTTATTTTACACCGCGAAATTCACTCAAAAACCTCATTTCCTAAGCGCACCCATCTCATATCGCGGAGTCGGATGGCGACCTGTTTTTCAATATTACAGGCAAACTACAAGCCTTTGAGGCAACACGGCTATGGGGCCGTGTAACCCGAAACCCGACCTCACTTATTTAAATAATATTTGCAACAAAGTTCTCGGGAGCGAGCCACCGGGGCTTAGGATTTTATTAAATTATGTTTTTAGTGCACCCGATGTTTTATACAATTTTTTTTATATTAGACAATACAGGCATTTGACTGCCATCTCACCTGTTCGTAAGTGACGATGCGGCCAAAGATTGATTTCGATGGACTCGATGACTCGTTCGGGAGCTACGCCACACAGACACACAGATCGACAAATAGACAGATACATATGTCAACTTATAACACCTCTCTTTTTTTGACAGGTTTTAAAAAAAAGGGACCAATGGCTGTTCCTTAGGTCCCAAGACCCTATCCTTGACACCCCGTGGTATATTTTATTGGTGGTCGTGGTAATTTTTATGATTGTTTCTTTGATAAATAATAAATAAATAAATAAATAATCGTGGACAAATTCACACAGCGCCATCTAGCCCCAAAGTAAGCAAAGCTTGTATTATGGGTGATAGATAACTGATAAACTACTTATATACTTTTTAAATACATACTTATTATACATAGAACACCCAGACCCGTAACAGAAATTAAAATTCATCATTTCAATTTCTGTCCGGCCGGGAATCGAACCCGGGACCTCTTGCGTGGCATACTGGCATGTTGACCACTGAACCACTCAGGTCGTCAAAACGATAGGTTGATAAAAGCTTAAACACTTTTTTGCAAAGGAATATGTTTCTTAAGGTGATAATGCACTCATGCTCTGCTATTGTACATCTCTCGCTACACTATTCACAAAGTGCTCTGAAAGTATTCCTCAAAGCTACGTTTATTGAACCACAATTCTTCCCAAACGTGGGTCTATACGCATTTTACTCATACAGACCCTCAATTATCGCGTACCCAATTCCTCCCCAAACATCACAAACGAACACGTTATTTGGACAACACAAACCACAGAAGAACAATAACGAGGGCGCTACTAAAAGCCAATTAATTAAAGTTGCTTCGAAATTTAAACTTGGACGAGGAATGACTTGGAACAAACAACAGACAGTCCCAAGAACACAAAGCGGGTAGTCTCGGGGCTTCCCCATCCGTTTCCGAGTCAAACGAGCGACAGTACCAACAAACAGATCATTAGCTTCATGTTAGGTTTGTTTTTATTCTCACCCGCTTTCGCGACTTCCAAATATGGCGGTTTACACAAGCGAGCGAATGTTGTAGGAATTGTCTTTCGCTTGGTGTAAAATGATGTAAATTTTCTCTTGAGATGTCGTTATAAGTGGTAATGTCCCGGATGGGCTCTCGAGCAATAGAGCCTGAGGTCCGCGTTGACCATGATCCAGGATTTGGCAGATCAGATAATTACAGTGTAGCGACTGCCATCTGACCTCCGTGAATCTGCTACTAGGGGAACCGGACTTTTTTTATATATTATACAAGACAGATTTATATTATACATTTGGCTCACCTGTTGGTAAGTGACGATGCGGCCTAAGATGAAGCATGCCCGTCTTGGAACAGCCTATTCACCCTAGCCTTGAAGGCATCCAGATTATATTGATCAGGGAACACACTCGCAGGCAACACGTTCCATTCTTAGCCGTACGCATTATAAAGGTCGAGCCAAAGCGGTTCGTGCGGATAGCTGTAAGATCGACGACATAAGGATGAAGCGCTCGCCCGGATCGCGTCTCCCGATGGTGGAAAGGGGCCGGCGGAATGAGGCGGACCAGATTGGATCATGGTTATACATTTAGTCACCTGAATGTGCATCATCACGATGTTTTCCTTCACCGTAAGAGCATCGGTTAACATTCAACCATGATCCAATTGGGTCAAGTTCTCCTGATAGCCGGATCACGGAGGTCAGTTGGCAGTCGCTTCACTGTTGTTACCTGATCTGCCAAATCCTGGACCATGGTCAAGGCGGACCTCGGGTCCACGTGCGCGCGATCACAACCGGGACACTAACGTCAAGATGATTATTATTATTTTTTACACCAAAAGAGCACAAGCGCAATTCCGCCATCGCACCACCCGCCGTGGGCTGGGTACTCATCCCCACTACGTAGACCATCTGTTGGTCACCACGCGAAGGTTCGAAAGAACGTTTCTCGCTCGTACGATTCGGATGTGGAATGAGCTCCCAGCCACAGTGTTTCCTTTGGACTATGACATGGGATCGCTCAAGAGGTATGTTAGAGGACTCTTTAGAGGCGGGCAACGCATTGGTGACTCCCCTGGTGTTGCTGATGTCCATAGGCGGCGGTAACAACTTTTCATCAGGTGGCCCGCTTGCCTGTTTGTCTGCTGAGTAACATAAAAAAAAAAGCGTTTGAACTGGCTCTATACCTTTTAGTCTAGTTTGTGTAAAAGCACCATTAAAGGAATCTTGGTGGCTGCGGTGCAGTGTTACATTTACTAATGGTCCCAAGACCAGATATTGCGGTTTCCAGACTTTTCAGTGTCAAGTTTTTAGTTCTGTTCCGTATCTCCCTTCGCCGTTTCGTGTGGAGCTTTGTTCATTTGTTCAGCTTGGCGCGGAGGTCGAGAGTGCAACTTGTATTTTGTAGCCGGTTTGGAGTCTGTAGGGCTTTAGGGAAGGAGTATGGTTTATGTTTTCATTTTGTGACAAACAAAAACATTGCAACCATAACAACGGTAACGTAGATATAACAAAAAACAAAGCATTTATAATAATAAATGGCACAGCGGGTACATTTAAATAAAGAAAACTCCGTAAATAAAAATGAGATAATGCGAATCTTGCTTAATAAAATTGCTTATGTAATATAATAAAAACCAGTTCGTTGCAAAATTATTTTTATCTTTTCGTTGGCGGCGCATTGCTTCGGAATGATTTGCCAAGTTTAGGAATGAAAAACTTCAAGGAAAATTTATAAATATTTAGGGTGAGCACAAAAATTAAATAATGGAAAAACTGTTAGTGATCTTTAAATGGGCTTTTTTTTACATGAATCAACAGCTTTCTTTTGTTACAAATGTATACTTAGTCTATTATTCCATACATAAGCCAATTACTGAATTACACTTTGTTTCAAAAAAATATAAATTTAAACTATATTTTTGTATGAAATATCTTCATAAAACTGCGGTTCCGCATTTTGTTACATGCAACCTAAATCATGAATCATAGATGTCATGGGCGACAGTTACCGCTTACCATCAGGTCGGCTGCCTCGTTTATCTAAACCGGAAAGTTTATCTAAAAGGAATTCTAAACAGGAAATATTTTACTGCAATATGTGCTGCAGTACTGGGGCCTCCGTGGCCGAGCGGTTAGGGAATCCGACTCGTAAGCGTGAGGTATCGGGTTCGAATCCCGCTGCGGCCATGTTCCAATGACTCTTTTGTGAGTGTCGTACATTAGTTGAACACCAACCGATGCTCTTACAGTGAGGGAAAACATCGTGATAAAACCTGCATATTCAGGCGACTGAATGTGTAACCATGATCAAATCTGGTTAGGTTCCCCTTATAGCAGGGTCACGGAGGTCAGATGGCAGTTGCTCCACTGTAAATACCTGATCTGCCAAATCCTGGATCATGGTCATGGCGGACCCCGGGCCCTCGTGCGCAAGAGCACAACCGGGACTTTAACGTCAAGATGACGATGATGATGACTGTATTGCAGCAACACATTAATATATTAAAAATATTTCCCCTTTAGAAGCACCCTACAACTCCAAATTCCTAACTTTGCTCAAGTCTAGAAACATCGGTTATCCCAATTGGTGCGAATTATATTAGAATTAGAATTAGAATTGTCTTATTGTTAAACTGTGTAAGTATACAGGTATGCAGATGTTATTACATAAGTAGTTCCAACAGCTTGTCCATTACGGACGTACAATACTTTTAGAATTATATAAAAAATATTGTACATGTCAACATTCCAATCTAATGTCAAGATACATATTTATCTCCATCATTTAAAACATTAAGTAACAATGTCTTATAAATAAAAAATTCAAAATGTCAAAATTGTAATTTCAGATGTCAAAACTGTATATAAAATCATTGGATGGTCTAAGTAATAAATAATAATGTCCCATTAAATTCAGATGTCAAATAAAATAAATTAGTAAATAAATCAATTTCCATTAATCATTACATTATACTAGACATACCTACGAGTATATAATATAATATAGCGTTCCGGCTCTGTCTGGCATTGTCGAGCCCGGTTCGGTTGTGGTTGGCGAGGGATACGTTTATCTACAGCCATAGGGCGGTCAGCGTGTCACTGTGTGTTTCCTTCCTACTTTCCTCCCCCCCTTCTTTTTGACGATTGAAAGAGATATTTAATGTCCTAATCAATAAAGAAATTTTGATTTGATTTGATTTGATTTGACATTAGTTACATATCTGTACATCCAAAATTCCTCCAATTTATAAAATAATTTATCGAGCAACCATTTTTTAAGTTTTGCTTTAAATTTATTTCCGTGCAAGGACTTTATGTTATCGGGTAGGCGATTAAAGACTTTAATTCCAACTACATAAGGACTTTTCCCAAGAATAGCGCTAGTTGTTTGTACAGAGTGTATATCGTACTAATATTGAATACGCACGTTCTCCTTAATTTCACTTATGTAAGTAAAGTAATTTTTATTATTTCTAATGAATACACATATTTCTAGCAAGTAAATACACGTCAGTGTGAGAATTCTCTAATATTTCAAATTATATTATATAATCGTTTCCTTCCTTCTCCTTAGACATCAAATATAGGGTGCTACGGATATTGCCTACTTACTACGATCCAATCGAGCTGAAGCTAGCACTCGACAGGACGGGTGGCATAACGACGTCTAGACCATAACCCTGCGCTCCACGGTGAATGGCAGCATGAGATTATTCCAATTCGGAATGTGATGGTTCCAATTTAAAGATATATCGGCGTTCATAACAGGGACTCTACTTTGAATCGCTTGCCTTGATTCGTACGGTTTTCAATTTTGATTTTCGGCATGCAAAATTCAACCCCAGATTGTTGTGGTACATTTGTTAACGTAAACGTGCAAAAATAAATATTTTTGCGTTAATTTTTAAATTTAAAATTATGGCTTGAGTATTTTTGTGTCCCGGTTGTGCTCTCACGCACGAGGGCCCGGATTACGGATTTGGCAGATTAGATAATTACAGTGGAGCGACTGCCATCTGACCTCCGTGACTCTGCTACCAGAAACCTGACCATATTGGATCATGGTTACACATCCAGTTGCCTGAATGTGCAGGTATTCTCTTTCTCTTCTCTCCGTAAGCGCATCGGTTAGTGTTCAACTAATGTACATAACTCAGAAAAGAGTCATTGGTACCTACATGGCAGCGTTGGGATTCGAACCTGGTGCCTCTCGCTTACGAGTCGAATACCATAACCACTAGGCCACCGACGCTCTATAAATCTGTACGCAAAGCAGTCGCAAGTTCAAACTTATATTAACAAGTACATTCCGTAATCATGTTTAATTCGTTCCACTGGCGAGCGCAGGGCTGGTTCATTCCTCGGCCAACGTATAGGGATAGCCATCCAACGGGGGAATGCAGCCAGCCTTATGGGCACCATACCCAGCAGCGGCAGTGATTTAGGGATATTTAGGGATATTTGTACATATAGATTTTTAGATTAGGGTTGTAGGTTTATTTTAATTTTAGTTAGATAATTAAGTTAATTTATTTAGTTTATAATTTGTTTGTGTTGTCCTTTTTAATATATATTTAATAAAATTAAAAAAAGGAGTACATTCCCTGTCGGAAGTTGCCGGGTCATTCAGCCAGATGTTTCTGCTCCAGAGAGTTGTCATAGTTCGTCGCAGAACTGTTTTACAAATTGTTTGCTGTTGAATTATACAAGAGCTGTGTTGGCATTGTTGGCATTGTTGGCATTCGTGGCTCGGCGGGAAATACGGAAATGTGGCGTAATTATCATTTTTTCACCAGACATCCGCGACATCCGGCGTCACAATTCCTTTGTTTGTACCCGAAGACGTTGTGTTGATAAAATTACTTGTTTTTTTCAATTCGAATTTATAATAGTTAAATTGATTTTTGAAATAGTTTCGCTGTGGTATTGTGGTATCTTGATAATTGTAATTTAATATAAAAGTATTTGTAGGTGAAAAAATAATAATCTTGGCGTTAGTGATGTCCCGGATGTTCCGGATGTGCTCTCGCGCCCTCAGCCCGCCTTCACCATGATCCAGGATTTGGCAGATCAGGTAAATTCCAGTGGAGCGACTGCCACCCTCCGTAACCCTGTTAACAGGGGATCCTGACTAGATTGGATCATGACTATACATTCAATCGCCTGAATGTGCAGGTTTCATCACGATGCTTTTCCTCACCGTAGAGCATCGGTTAATGTTTAAATAATGTACATAACTACAAATACAAAATACAAATACAAATATGTTTATTGAAAAAAGCAAAAATACATATTATGTTGTTACATGTTTCCAGTACATCAGCTAGTGCTACAGATAAATTGAGAGGTTATTTTAGCCACCACACTAGGGCAGGCCTGTATCGTGGGGCCGGAATATATTTATGGATTCATCTATGCTTAGGAAAACTATACTTTACTCAAAACAGAGTCTTTGGTACATGGCGTCAATACAACGTACCCAGTGTTTATATCCTGTTTGCTAAGAATCTATTTCAAGCGATTATAAATTACCAAAATTGTCGGGGCGCCATCTGGTGAGTGGTTAGGAATGCTTTAGATACCTATTGGAAAACTGCTCATTCCGCCCACGACTTTGCCAGCATAATATACCGCTAAATGTTGTTCCACGCTATATGTTGTTTTAGTGTTTAAGTTACAACATTATACTCATAACATTATAAGTTTTAGCATAGATTACCTTGTTCATTCGTGAAAGAATAACAAACATACACTCTCGTTAACTTTTGCGTTTATCTTATTATTATAGGATAGCGTTATAATTGTATACGGAGTCGCAGAACAAAACCAGGTAAATCAGTTTTTGCAAGATGAATATATCCTATTTATTTTCAATAATTTATTATTGTCACATTTTTTTTTAAACTTAAGTACTAAAATTACGTGAAAATCCAAAGAGGTTTGTGCCCGTAACATAGCAATGAGTCTTATCTATGTCGCAGCCATCTGGTTAAATTAGCCATTTAATGAGAAGGCTAGTCCGTTTTTGAAACGCCGGCATTCTACCGAATGCCTAGGCCGTTAGTTAATAGAACAAGCAACATTCAACGCTTAACTAGTTGCCTTATAGTAAGCTAGCCTTTTAAAGACGGCTGACGCTAAATCAGGCAGGTGATTTAAATGTAGTTCAAATTTTATCCACTTTGGCGCTGGTAGTGCCAAAACAAATATGGCGTCAGACATCTCGCATAGCAAGCAATGTTTTTGTATTTTTTTCGTTTTAACTGTGGTACCTATATGTTGTTAAATAAGAATTAAGATAACTTTAAGTGAGAATTAAGATAGCTTAATTTGTTCAGTCTCTATTTATACTAATAATTAGAAACATAAATGACTGTCAAAGTTTCGTGCCATTGCATATTTAAAGTTTTTATTGTTGTAAATGCATCGGTACTCGCAATACAATTAATTGTATACTTACTAAATGAATTTGTTGCCACTAATAATTTCATTACATAAGTTAGGACACTTTAACTAAACATTTACTTTAACCAAACGGCTAAATAACGTTTAGCCAAGTAGCTGAACGTTACATTCAACTACTTGGCTAGTTGTCCTTTAGCCATTCAATTGAATGCCGACGTTTATCTAACTGACCAGCCTTCTCATTAAATGGCTGTTTTAACCAGATGGCTGCGACATCTATATAACATATAAATGTGTTGTGACAACATTATTTATTACTAGCTCTAGGTTAGTCTTTGCGTAAAAACTGACGTAACTACGACAAAATGCAAATAGATAGAAAAAGCACGTATTACAATTTCATAAATTTGTTGTAATAGGTTGGTTCCCAGGTTAAGAACCTCGTGATTGCATTTCTAATCATACTTTTAGCCTTTCGAGTTCTTGGGCAAAGTGTATTTTTAGTTTATTCTTAATGTTTAGTTCTGTTATTGAGTGAATTAAATCGGAGGGTAGATTGTTTATAAAGCGCGGCACGAGATACGCCGCTGTCCTCTCGCCGTAAGCATTGTTCGCCGCCGGCGCAACCAGCTGGCGCTGAGTCACCGCCCGCGTGCACACGGAATGATTTAAAACTGTCTAAATTTGAATAAGTATTCATGAATCACACTGTCTATCGGTGAAAACCACATGAAAATCCGTTCAGAAGTTTTTGAGTTCTCGCGGACGAACAGATACGGCGTGGGACTTTGTTCTATAATATGTACCTAGTGATTTTGTCATATACGATACATACGACTTGAACTTATTCCGTGACATGATTCCAGAGTTCCTCCTAATTAAGTTGGCAGTCTTACGAAACGAAACATAGCCATTACTGCCTCGGATAAACAAAGCGTTGCAAGCAAATTAAACGTCAGAAAAGCAGGTACTAGCATAATCTAATTTTCAAGAGTTTTCCATCGGGATCGCGGCTGAGAAAGTTTGCAAGGCGCAGCCCCGCGGGGTCCTGTACAATCGGAGACGAGTTAGATAGATTAACACTTTCTTGCTCATAAAACAGAACAATACCAATCACTTATAATAACAAGGAACACATATACGCGAAGGCGACCTTATCGCTACAGGCGATCTCTTATAGAAACCTTTACAGACATGGGGGGTTTGGGAAACCGTGGATTTGGCAGTGGTGGGGCATTTGCCTTTTTGCTGCCAGAGCAACGTGTGATAGAGGTGGGCAATGCATTGGCGATACTATTGGTGTTGCTAATGTCTATAGGCAGCTGTGACCACTTTCCATCAGGTGGCCCACTTGCCTGTTTGCCTACCGTATGACATAAAACAAATTTAGAGCAGGTAGTGTCGAGCCGGAGACGAGCTTGAAGGTGTGAACACTATACGTATTGGCTTTTGAGTCAGATATTTCTGTCGTCGAGAATTGAGCTAGTTATTTCTAACTTACGACGCATAAGTTCTTAAGTGAAAAATATTTTTCATAACGAGCGCGGCCGTGTGGTGTCCGGCAAAGTGGAATAGCACCAACCCCTTACACTCGTATAGGTATCGTACAAGGCGACTAATATTTTCGAGGCAAAATATCTAGAGTCTGGAAAGTGGGCAGCATAGTTTTCCATTGTTATATTTTTATCACTGCGATCTCCAACCCACCTGCCAAGCTTGAAGATTATGACAATAACCTCCCCTTTCGTGGGCGAGGCCCTAAGACCTGCAGTGAACTGTTATGGGCTGTGATGAATGTGCTTTTATCGCGCGATATTATCTATTATATGACGTTTTCTTTTTGATTCGGTTTATATATTCCACGCAGTGGTAAACGAGCAGACAGACCATAGGTGCGTTGAGAGGATCACGATGAAATGCCTCATGCCTGTATCCTTCAAACTGGAACACAAAAATGCAAGCATTGTAGCTTAAGCATTGTGTGTAGCTTGGCGGCAGAAATTGAAGGTGGTGGGCCTCACCCAGGCCAGGACCAGGATTCTTCAGGTTTTCTCAAACTTAAAAATATTTGAGTATTATGAAGACCTTTTTCGGGATTTTTCGATACCTATCGATCCAATCGGTTACCATTGTCTAGGGTGCGGAGAAGTAGTATTAGGTCATTAGAATTAGTCACTGTGGTGTGTGTTGCACTAATTCTTACGGGGCCCAAGACCCTTCACACGTTCTACCCTCATCGGCCTAGGGTCTACTACAGCCAGTCTACCTTGTTCATGATCCAGGGTTTGGCAGATCCGGTAATTACAGTAGAGCGACTGCCATATAACCTCCATGACCCTCTTTACAGGGTAACCTGACCAGATTTTATCACGTTACACTTTCAGTCGCCTGAATCACCATCACCATCTTACGTTAAATCCCGGTTGCGATCACGCGCAACACGCGGGGGCCCGGGGTCCGCCTGACCGATTGGCGCGAAAATAGACTCTAACCCTCTTGGGAGTAAGGCATTCCTTGGCAAAAGATTAGAGTAATTAAACTGTTTTTTTATACCACCAAGGTGGCAAACAAGCTTGCGGCCTGCCTGATGATAAGCAGTCACCACTGCGTATATAAAAATATAGAAATATGCAAGGAGACATCTATCTGAATTCTCGGCGGATAATGCGCAAGTGATGAGATATTCGGCGAGGAGAAGTCTTGACCTCCCGTTGCCAGCGCATCGGCTACAAAAAACTCAATATGTATGCATTGTTAGTTAGGACATAATGTATACCTAGATACTGAATTTTGGACAATGTATGAACAATACTAATAAAGAAATATGAATAATATGAATATGGACGTTTGCAATACCAGGTGTATCTTAAACATATCGTAAATCACATCATTCCTAAACATTTTACATCACAACCTACAGTTGTACTACACTTTCCTCTCTCTCTCTCAATGTTCTTAAAACATCTCCCTACGCGAGTAAACCTTCAGCATCTGCATAGCAACATGAGTCATGATCCACCAACACTCTGATTGGACGCGCTACCCCCCGGGAAATCAAACAACATTTGCCCGCTTAGGTGCGTATCCCATATCCCATGTAAGGGATCGCAGGTCGCTCATCTACATAAACATTCGCACTGGGTTACCTAATTTTGCATATTTATTTGGAGTTTAAGGTTAGAGCGTCGGTGGCCGGGCGGTTGAGTATCCGACTCGTAAGCGAGAGGTACCGGATTCGAATCTCGCTGCGGCCATGTACCATAGCTTCAAAAAATTCAAAAATTCAAAAATTTATTTATTGATTAGGACATTAAATATATCTTTCAATCGTCAAAAAGGAGGGTGGTAGGAAAGTAGGAAGGAAACACACAGTGACACGCTGACCGCCCTATGGCCGTAGATAAACGTATCCCTCGCCAACCACGACCGAACCGTCCTTGACAATGCCAGGCAGAGCCGGAACGCTGGTACGCTAGGTATGTCTAGTATAATTAAGAAAAACCACCTAAAACTACAGCAAGAGTAAGCCAGTCCACCAAGGCAGCACCCATTCACGAGTATAACGCGGGGCCCAGCCATCGTCCAATTCAACCATATTTGAGGGAAAAGAGCGACCCGGCCCCCACGCCACCGCCAGACAGACTTTTAAGTGAGCGTGCATCACACATGCTGCATGTGATAGGTAGTCGCTCGCGACTCTTTTCTGAGTTATATACATTAGTTGAATTCTAACCGATGCTCTTACGGTGAGGGAAAACATCGTGATGAAACCTGCAAATTCAGGCAACTGTATTTGTAACCATGATCCAATCTGGTCAGGTTCCCCTGTAGCCGTTCCCAGGTAGCAGGGTCACGGAGGTCAGATGGTAGTCGCTCCACTGTAATTGCCTGATCGCCAAATCCTCGATCAGGGTCAAGGCGGACCCCGGGGCCTCGTCCTCGAGAGCACAACCGGGATATTAACGCTATGATGATTTGGAGTTTAAGGTAGAACATTGGCGGCGTAATGACTAGAGGGCCCGGCGTGTATGCGGTACGGAATTCGATTCCCAGTGCCAGTATGTATCAAGGACCTTTATCTGAGTTATAAATATTAGTTGCAAACGATACTTTTTCGGTGAGTTCTACTAAGATGTGTTGATTGAATTTGTAGTGATTATAGGAGCGTTGGTGACCAATTATTTTTATTTTTTATTTATTAACACAGGATAGTTGTAAGTTTATCACGAAATACAAATAACTACAGGCTGTGATTGAATTTGAAGCCAATGAAACTGCATAAATAGTATGACTCTTGTCGGACTCTTTATCTCTTTATAATCCTCGGTACTCACTTTTTCCTTCACGTCCTTCCAATAATCAAATCTTGGCCTTCCTCTTCCTCGGTGAAAGCCAGTGAAACATAATTAAAGACCTTGAGCTATTCTCTCACTTAATTATCCATAACTAAACTAATAATCGTACCTAATTAACCACGTACCGTTAACGAGATGCAAGCACCTACTCACCATACGCGACAAATCCGCCATTTACGCATAAAGCTTCTCCCAGACAACCGTGATAATATCTCGGGCGTTATTGGGATATCTGTTCGGAGTATATTTTGTATTAAGACGCGTGAGAACCATTCTCAAGCTTAGATTATCCCGGTTGTTCGGTAGATAAGGCTTTTTTAGCTTTAAGTACGTTGTGTGCGAAAAGTTTTAATGAAATATAAATAAAATAAAACTTACGCAATATCAATGCGATAATATTGCGGAAATGAAAGTAGAGCACTTGCGTTCGACTCTAAAAATCTCTCCAATCAGAGAGATTTTAGAGTTCAGAGAGATTTACATACAGCCGTGTGGTGTCCGGCAGAATAGAATAGCACCAGCCCCTAACACTCGTGGGTTACATAAATGCCGACCAATATTTTCGAGGCAAAGGGGGGAGTGGAGTCTCAGTGATTTCCATTGTTATATTCATAACACTGCGATCTCCAATTCGCCTGCCAAGCGAGGTGATTATGGCAATAACCTGCCCTTTCGTGGAAGAGCCACTAAGTCCTGCAGTAGACTGTATTTGGCTATGATGATTATGATGACGGTATATTTACTTCAGGACGCTACATTGTTGCTAGAGGACGATAAAAACGCTGCTATATCAAAAGGATGCGAAATGCATTATTCCAAAAACGCACGCGATATTATCGCCCGTTTAATCGCGTCTGTTTGAGAGAACCTTTATGTACATTATACCGCAGGGAGTCATGAGTAATTGTATTGAATTGAATTAACGCGTGATTACCGTGGCATTTGACTTGCACGTCAAATTCCATCTAATGAAGGTAATGAGGTACAAACCTCTGGGGAAATTCCCGGGGAAGCGACAAGGCCTTGGTAATCGTAACAGCGACAACGATACCTCGATATTAGGGCGGACGAATTTTGCACTGGTCCAAGAATTTCTGGTAGCGTGCTTGCGAGGTCTCCCCTTTGGCCGTTTATAGAACCGTAGCTTCGGAACTGGTTCCGTACGAGGCTTTTTTTTTATACAGCCCATAACAGTCTACTGCAGGACTAAGGGCCTCTCCCACGAAAGGGAAGGTTATTGCCATAATCTCCACGCTCGGCAGGCGGGTTGGAGATCGCAGTGCTATAAATTTAACAATGGAAAATGCTGCTGCCCATTTTCCAGCCTACGGAGACTAGATCTTTTACCTCGAAAACAGTCGCCTAGTACGACACCCACGAGTGTAAGGGGTTGGTGCTATTCTCTGCCGGACACCACACGGCTTTTTGTTTACTTGTATGGAACTGGTTCCGATGGAGGCCTAAGCAAAGTCCGGGAACTGGATGGGTGACCGTTTCGTACTTTAAGGCGAACTTCTGCACCGCAACGAGCTCGCCTCTCGTTAGAAGTGCCTCTTAATACCGTTGGCGAAGTGTGGTTGACCACGGTCTTCCGCTGGGGACGCTGAGACTGGATGTACATTCTCGGGAGCCAATTGGCACCCCATGACAGTATATTTACACATAGTATAAAACAAAGTCAATCCCGCCGTCTGTCCCTATGTATCTATGTACGCTTAGATCTTTTGAACTACGAAACGAAATTTAATGCGGTTTTCAACAATAGATAGTGGTTCAAAAGGGGTGAAGTTTGTGTACACGAACGAAGTCGCGCCGGGTCCACTAGTTTTTCATATAGGTATATTGAGCAAGGAGTGTGTTCGCTAATGTCTTGTGTGATTATTACGCGTCAAAACAGCAAACTCATCTTTTTAAAATTGTAACAGTATGCAGTGGCAAGGTCGCTGTTATGAAGCTACTTAAATAAAGATTTTTAAAAACTAATTTGTACTAACTGGCCTAGACTGCTGTCAAAAGTTCTATACCAACCATCAGCCTAAACCTTCCTCAAGGTCAGCATAGCATTTAAATTCGATGAGTCGTTTGTTTACCTTTTTACCAGGTGTTAGGCAAAGACTTCTATATAATATCGATGGTGGTATAACTCTGCCAAGCCTGAGGAGTCCGCCTGGGTGAGTACCACCGCCTTATCCGCCACCGCCACTCCTGGCACAGTACTTGCATTGTGGTTTGAAGGATAAGATAGCCAGCGCAATTACACGATGAGGCATTTCATCTTAGTCCTCACAGTGACAACGCATCTGCGATTCTGCATTTTTGTTGTCTGAAACCTAAACACATGAATCATAGATGTTATGGGAACAGTTATTGCTTACCCTCAGGCGGGCTGTGTGCCGGTTTGTCACTGCGTAGAATAAAAAAAATAGATTGAAATATACCATACCTACAAAAATGCGAGACTTATATCGCATGCGAGAAATTGCAATATACACTTCAGTCTTTAGAGAGAACTGGTAATGGAATACGATATCGAAGCTCGGCCACGTGGGAAATCGTGCGGACACGCCGGTGTTAATTGACTTACGTTAGCGATATAGGCGATAATAATCTAGCTGAGTTTGTGATATTAGCAGCGCTGGTCGAGTGGCAGCGAGCTTGCGAGACTGATAACAAAGATTAACCAAAAATAATAACATAATGTTCATTTCATTCAATAAAAAGTATCTGTATTAGGTTTTGTTTATTTATTTAACAATTTATTGCACACAATATAAAGTATACAGAAATTACAAAATTAAAGACGACACACAACAGGCACTACTTATTTCTAAGAAGAAATCTCTTCCAGCAGGCCTATAGAAGAGAGACATTATAGATTATAGGGGATGAGACGTGCGCAATAGTTTAAAATATACATATTTAATTAACTACATAAATAATGTGATTAGTGTGATTGTGTGTGTGTAATGTCATTTTATGTGAAATAAACAGGTATTTGACTGCCATCTCATCTGATGTTAAGTGCAGATGCAGTCTACGATAGGGCATACCTGTCTATTAAGTACTTATTCACTCTTGTCTTAAAGGGACCCAAGTTGTAGCGCTCAGGGAAAACATGTGCAGGCAGCGAGTTCCATTCCCTTGCCGTTCGCAACAGAAAAGAGTTAGAAAACCGCTGAGTGCGTATAGATGCGTATAGGTATATATATAGGTATACAAATGAGCCCATATTTTGTTAGTATCAATATTAAAACGAAGTGTTAGTAACTTATTCCATAACTTTGTAATTTTCCCCTGTTTACTGCCCCAGTAATAAATATTCGTAAATAAATATAAATATTCGTGGACAAATTCACACAGCACCATCTAGCCCCAAACTAAGCAAAGCTTGTGCTATGGGTGCTAGATAACTGATAAACTACCTTAATACTTTTATTAAATACATACTTATTATACATAGAACACCCAGACCCGTAACAGAAAGTAAAATTCATCGTTTCAATTTCTGCCCGGCCGGGAATCGAACCCAGGACCTCTTGCGTGGCAGACCGGCATGTTGACCACTGAACCACTCAGGTCGTCAACACTAATGTCCCGGTGGAATTGTTATTACTGGAACCCGTGCGGGTGGGGCACGCTCGTAGAGTCTGGGAACTGGTTGGATGACCGTTTCATATTTTGAGGCTAGTCGAAGTACAGTATCGCAAGATCGCTGCTTGTTATGGGTACCTCGTTATGCTGTTGGGGAAGAGAGGTTGACTAAGGTCTTCCGCTGGGGATGCTGAGACTGGTCTAGGCGCCTCGGGAGCCGGTTGGTATCCCATAATGGTATATAGTTTTATTATACAAATTTTTATAGAGAGATAGAGGAGATCCGCAAGTGAACCAATAACACCGACATAGCCCTAAGGATTGCCAGGCTAAAGTGGCAGTAGGCAGGGCACATAGCTCGAAGAACAGATGGCCGATGGGACAGTTAAGATCTCGAGTGGCCACGTACCGGAAGACGCGTGGCTTCCCACAAGGTTGACCGACGATCTGGTAAAAATCGCAGGTAACAGCTTGATGCGGAAGGCACAGGACCGGTCTTTGTGGAGATATTTGCGGGAGGCCTATGGCAGCTATATAGCAGTGGGCGTCTTTCGGCTGATATGAAGTTTAAGGTGATATAGAGAAAATATTTGGATTTTTGGATTTTTGTTAGTGACGAATAAACTCAAAAACTACTGAACCGTTTTAAAAATTATTTCACTAATAGAACGGTACAGTAACATAGGCTCCTTTTTATCTCGGTAAAATAATAGGTTCCGCGGGAAAGTTGATTGTTTATCCGAACTGCGGGCGGCCCGAAAGCCGCTGATAACAGCTAGTATGCACTGTAAACATTATTTACACTTAGAAAATCATAATACAATGTAATTAGTAAGTTAGTAACGATTATCATTCATTAATGATGGGAGCATACACGATGATATTATTATGTTTTGATATTTTATTGAAAACTGTGTTACTTACCTACAGTTTTTTTTCTAGCAGATTTAGCAATGTGCCATACGGATTTTTATCTATACCTGTTATAAGTCGCTACGCGCCGTCTGCGCCTATGTACACTTATATCTAAATATAGATACTACGCAGCGGTTTTCAGCAATAGATAGAGCGGAAGAGGAAGGTTTATAAGCACCCTAGAAGTTTCCCTGGTGAGTACAACATGGAGTTCTTCAAGAAAGGGGTTAAAAGGTTTTTACGGGGTCGGCAACGCGTGGGTGATGCCCCTGGTATTGCAAACGTCCATAGGCGGTGACTGCTTACCGTCAGGCAGGCCGCAAGCTAGTTTGCTTGTTTGCTTGGTATAAAAAAATAAAGAAAAAATGGGGTAGTCAAGGGTAAAGTACGTGTAGGGTAGGTATAGTGTATGTGTAGGGGTAGGACGCCAAGCAAATAAAGTCGCGCCGGGTCCACTAGAATATAATAAATTATATATTTTGCAATAGCAAAGAACAAACGAAAAAAAAACAGATAACAGAACTCCAATAAATTCGTCTACGACCGCTGAAATACCATAGCAACCTGTTACGTGGGAAAACAAGTCGAACCCCCATTGGGCCGTTTATCATGGAACTGTCAAAAATATCATCACACAAGTTCTTTTTACCGTCTGGGCGGGGCGAGATTTAGTGTGCGCCCGTGTGGTAGATAGTGGCAGATGTGGCTGTGAGTGCAAGGGTTGTAGGCGGTGAGAGATCAGTTATTTAGGTAACAAATTATTGTACAAAACGTATGCGGGCGTTATAGTATTTTTATTTATATATAAACAGTACACAAAAGAAACATAGGTACACGGTATGACAAAGTAATAAATGGCAGAACAGGCACTGCTGGTTTCTAAAAGAAATCTCTTCCAGCAGGCCTTCGGAAGTGTGATGTGATACCATTTTATTATATAAATAAAGCAACAACAACGACTTATCTAAATAGGTATAAAAATATACAAACATAATTACTCTACTTATTTACACAGATATATGCCGTGTGGTATCCGGCAGAGTAGAATAGCACCAACGTTACACTTGTGGGTATCGTACAAGGCGACTAATGTTTTTGAGGCAAAACATCTAGTCTCCGAGACTGGAAAATGAGCAGCAGCGTTTTCCATTGTTATATTTACAACACTGCAATCTCCAACCCGCCTGCCGAGCGTGGAAATTATGGCAATAACCTCCCCTTCCTCTCGTCCCGGGTTCGATTCCGGCCGGGCAGAAATGGAAATGATGAATTTTAATTTCTGTTACGGGTCTGGGTGTAACATTTCAATCATCGAAATCAGAGTATTGTTGGTAATAGAGGTACTTAATTAGCGTTCTGTTGTGGTTTTGGTTCTCGGGTTAATTAATATATGCCTGGTAGATGTTAGTTCTCGACTCAATCAACAGTTTTCGGAAATGGGTAAACAGTGTTTCCTTTGGACTATGACATGGGATCGTTCAAGAGGTATATTAGAGGTCTCTTTAGAGGCGGGCAACGCATTGGTGACTCCCCTGGTGTTGTTGATGTCCATAGGCGGCGGTGACCACTTTCCATCAGGTGGCCCGCTTGCCTGTTTGTCTGCTGAGTAACATAAAAAAAAAGAAAAAAAGTGTAAACACTAGATTATAAACAATCGCCCGTTTCAGTACCCACCTCCTTGTAAAGTAAAGTGTGGTTACTTCTAAACTGTCTTTCAAATAAAGTTACACAAGCAAACAAACGACTCCTCGAATACGTCACTGTTTATTAATCAATTCGTAAGTAAATTCAGGTTAATTCAATTTAGTTATCTAAGCGCCTGGTCGAAGTTACGAATCACCACAAGGCTGGCCTCTTTTTTGGTCAACGCTTAAGCCTCGCTTTCACCGGGGCAAAGCGGCCAGCCTTTCCAAATTCGGTTCCTTAGTTAGGATTAAGGTATTTTGTTAGACTAAGGTTCTTGTTGAATATTAATCAATGTATTTTATTATCTTAGTGAATAAATAAATCTTCAGTTATATTTTAAATAAATCATCTGTTATGTCTTAAGTATAATAAAATAATTTAGTTCAAATAGTTTATTTGCTTTCATGTCCTTTATAAAGGATCTCTCAAGACGTCTCTACGAGGCTTTTTCGTTCAGAGGTTGAGCCTTATCATTCAAAGAGGAAGTGTTGCCAGCCTTCTGGGCACAATGCCTCGTGGGGATGCCCTGTAGGAGGTTTTTTTATTTGTAAATATAGTATTTACGATTGGGGTTAAGTTTGTATCATCATCACAGCCCGTAACAGTCCACTGCAGGACTTAGGGCCTCTCCCACGAAAGGGGAGGTTATTGCCATAATCTCCACGCTTGGCAGGCGGGTTGGAGATCGCAGTGTTTAAATAATACAGTAGAAAATGCTGCTGCCCATTTTACAGACTACGGAGACTCTTGATCTTTTGCCTCGAAAACATTAGTCGCCTTGTACGACACCCATGAGTGTAAGGGGTTGGTGCTATTCTACTCTGCCGGACACCACACGGCCAAGTTTGGTTAAGTTTGTATAAGTATCATAATTATGTGACTGTCCTTTTAAATTAACTTTACTAACTACATCACCCATTACAGCTATAACACACAGATCATTGCGCTTTTTATGTTTATCTTTCGTGTAAATTTGATTAAAATATAGTTTTGTCGCCCCACACCTCTGGTTTCTTCTATACCATCCTAATTTCAGTTAAAAATGCATACTGTGATGCATTTTCAACCCTATGGCCTCCGCTGGATGAAAATTTAGCTATAAACGTACGTTTAAAACATGTATGAGAAGAACTATCTTTAATACCTATGCCAAATAAAATTTATTTCTACGCCAAACAACATAATATCCATAAATAAATAAATAAAAAGTTTATTCGCATAAGCCAATGTAAATAACATTGCAGTGTCTACGAGGTACTTAATAATAACGGTTTGCAATAAATAAATAATCGTGGACAAATTCACACAGCGCCATCTAGCCCCAAACTAAGCAAAGCTTGTGCTATGGGTCCTAGCTAACTGGTATACTACATATATACCTTTTTTTTTTATACATAATTATTATACATAGAACACCCAGACCCGTAACAGAAATTAAAATTCATCATTTAAATTTCTGGCCGGCCAGGAATCGAACCCGGGACCTCTTGCGTGGCTGACTGGCATGTTGACCACTGAACCACTCAGGTCGTCTAAGCAATAAGACTAAGCATCTTCCCCTGACTCTCGAACTAGGTAAACCTGTGCTACGAGAATCAGTGGTCTCACTCCTAACCTAACCTAACATAAGCTTGGAATCCAAATGCGGAAAATAGGAGCCCCTAACCTAAAACCTAATACCTAAGCTAAAAATTAAGAGCAGCAAAAATAGAAGAAAAGCAAAAGGAAAACTTAGAGAAATAAGTGTGGGTGGTGTATGTGTGTGGTTGTGTGTGTGTATACTTGACCAAACGTGAGCGATCACAAATCGTCTCAATATATCGTGAGAAAGTTTGGTATTAGTGAAGGTAGTGTATTTTAAAGAAAGAAAAGGCATAATAATTATGCACGACGACCAACAAAACAATTGTACAGTGTACACAGATAGAATTTACACTAAGATTTACACACCAATTATTTATTTTCATCTCCGCATCCATAAATCCTATACCAGGTGTCATACATGGAGAAAATAGAAATATTGGAAGCACACTTTTATTAAATTGTCAGATGCAATAGAAGCACTTGTAATAACTATGTATAATAAAACTGCCAGCCTGCCACGCACAAGGTCCCGGGTTCGATTCCCGGCCGGGCAGAAATATAAATGATGAATTTTAATTTCTGTTACTGGGTGGGTGTTCTATGTATAATAAATATGTATTAATAAAGTATATAACTATTATACCAGTTAGCTAGCACCTATATCATAAGTTTGCTTAGTTTGGGGCTAGATGGCGCTGTGTGAATTTGTCCACGATTATTTATTTTTTTATTTTATAATAAACTAAATTTTTAAAATGAGCCCTGTAATTAAGTAGTAATATATCTAAGTTGTTGCTCTTGTTATGTTTTAATGAACTGTATTTTGTACATTGCCTACAATAATATTCTTCTCTCACCAGTTTCCGTGAAAATGGTTTCCTGGAAGAGATAAGCTCTCCTTAATAAGCTCAGCAATAGGGCCGCCCTTTTACCTGTTATGTATGTTTATGTTCTCACTAAATAAAAGTGTAGTGTTATAAATAAATAAAATAAATAAATATTACATTTATTTTAAGTCACACAGAAGTATACACTTCAAACTCTCACGTGTTGAGTTAAAAAAGGGCAGTGTACTCGTAGGTAATCTCTCCCTTTCTATGGCCCGAAGCTAGGCACTGCAAAGCCCGGTCCCCGGAGACGCCTGACATATTTATCGCTGGCTCTTCCCTCGTCTTTTTCAATTAAATGTCCAACAGGTTTTTTAGATTTTTCGGCTCTTTAAGTCTGTCGTGTACGGGGTGAAGGAAACAGCAGTAAACCGTTACTTTTTATGTATTTTCCGCGTCTGTGCTACGTGTATTTTCTGATGCAACTACAGGTTGCTAAAATAGGTTAAGGTATTAATCGGGGATAGACATTCAGACAGCTACTTTAAAAAGTTAAGTGTTGGAGTGGATGTAACAATTAAACCCAAAGGTTGTCTGGAAGAAATCGATTTAAGCGATAAAACTGCCAGTTGTTTCCCTGTTACTACCGATATGTTGTTCTATCAGGTAGGACTCAGTTAAAACTTAGGAGTTCACCTGGGTGAGTACCACCGCCTTATCTATTTCTAACGTTCAGCAACAATGCTTGCATTCCATTGCTTGTATGAATAAGGTAGCCAGCGCAATTAAAAGCATTAGGCATTTCATCTTCGTCCTCGCAGTGACAACGCATCTGCGGTTCTGCAGTTTTGTTGCCTGCAACCTAAATGCAGGAATCGTAGATGTTATGGGCGACAGTTACCGTTTACCATCAGGTGGGCTGTCTGCTCGTTTGTCACTGCGTAGCATAAAAATCTAATTAAATAATATTAAGACCAAGAGCGTCGGTGGCCTAATAGTAAAGATATCTGACTAACAATCAAAAAGTACCGGGTTTGAATCCCACTGCCGTCATGTACCAATGACTCTTTTCTGAGTTATGTACATTCGTTGAACTCTGACAAATGCTCTTACGGCGAGGGAAAACCTCGTGATGAAACCTATAATCTGGTCAGGTTTCCCTGGTAGCAGAGTCACGGAGGTCATAAAGCAGTCGCTCCACTGTAATTACCCGATCTGCCAAATCCTGGATCATGGTCAAGGCTGACCCCGTGCCCTCGTGCGCGAGAGCACAACCGGGACATTATTGCAAAGAGGATTATTTTACAAGACCAATTGGTCAAAGTGCTTGGTTGCCTTTATATTGCTCGGTCTTGGTGCAATTTCTATTTACTCTGGCGATTTCGGCGAGCTCGAGACAGAATGCTTCCAAGTTAATTGCAACGATGTATTTACTTACCTACCTGTGAAAAGCCGGCTTAGTAACGTTGAGCTTCAGTCGGCTAAGATAGCCTGTCTGCCTTGGTGTCATGAAATAAGATGAATATTGTTGATATATCTGTCTAAAATGACACTACATTTGTGCAGTCAGTTGTCGATTGGGTCACTTTGCAATTAACTAAATAAATAATCGTGGACAAATTTACACAGCGCCATTTTGCCCCAAACTAAGCAAGGCTTGTACTATGGGTGCTAGCTAACTGATATACTACTTAAATACTTTTTAAATACATACTTATTATACATAGAACAACCAGACCCGTAACAGAAATTAAATTTCATCATTTCAATTTCTGCCCGGCCGGGAATCGAACCCGGGACCTCTTGCGTGTTGACCACTGAACCACTCAGGTCGTCAAATCAAGATTATAATTATCAGGGAATACATTCGCAGGCAACGCTTTCCATTCCTTAGCCGTGCGCATTATAGGTAAATTATAATGTCTTTAACAAATATTTTTAAAGTGGCGATATTTATTTATTTAAAACTTTATTGCACAATAATACAATTGGCGGACTTAAAGCCATTACGGCTTTATCTTCCAGTAAACTAGTATAGACTATGCAGAAAGTGAGTAAGTAGGTGCTTTATAAAGCGTGATGATAGATTGTAATTTACCTAAATACAACACTAACTATATCAAGATAGAATAAACATATATTATATTATAATAAATACTATACATACATACATATATAAAAATAAAGATATTTTATACTATTTATATTGACTTTTTGGCCTTTTATCTATAAAAACAATTCTTAATTTGTTTTTAAAATAAAGCAATTCAGTGCTTTACGCACATCATCAGGAATCTCATTCCAAAGACGTGGACTGTGAAAGAATGGCTGTAGAAGTTCATATGATGGCGGGGAATATCTAGTTGCAAATTATTTGTAGATCTGCGATATGTACTCGAACGTTGTAAAACGTGTAGGTATAATATGTTATTCGTCTTTTGTTGCATACTACTTACCTATCTACTCAAAAATTCTTATACAAAGATCGGTATAATATAAGGAAATAATTTTAAAACCCTCCAATTTCAGAAAAAGCAAAAGTTTCACTATAATATGTTTGGCGATTGCTGCTATTCAATTGTGTCGCCTTATACTGAACACTAACCTAAACATTAACCTGGCAAATACCGTTGAAACGTAAAAGAGCATCGCAGCGTAACCCTCGATCGAATCGAAGCCACGCTTTAACGCCGTAGAATGATCGGGTATTCCGTACCCGGTCCCCTTTTAAAGCACCCCTGGGTCAATCAAGCGCAAAATCCACGGCTTTAGCAAGTTAAATCGTCCATGCCAATTCAATTCACACGAAATAATAGACCCATTGTTAACCCTATAGCCTCCACGGGCTCGCTGGACCCGGGCCATTGTCCTAAACGACCGAATTCCGTACGAATTTGTCAGGTCGACTTCCAAATTTGGTCGGTTTTTTCGATACAGCGTTCGGGCGTTACAGGGCTTATACTAATTTGGCCATTTTTTTTAGCTTTAAAAATTTTTTGGAGATGCATCATTGTGGTGTAAGCTGAACGGGGACTTCTTCGAATCCCGGTTTCCCGGTCGTGTATTAAAGTGAAGAAATATCTTTACATAGTATAAAACAAAATAGCTTCCCGCCGTTTGTCCCTATGTATCTAGTGGTGGAGCGACTACCGTCAGACCTCCGTGGCCCTGCTACCAGGGGAACCTGACCAGACTAGATCGTGGTTACAAATTCAGTTGCCTGAATTTGCAGGTTTCATCACGATGTTTTTCCTCACCGTAAGGGCATCGGTTAGTATTCAACTAATGTACATAACTCAGAAAATAGTAATCGGTACATGGCCGCAGCGGGATTCAAACCCGGTACCTCTCGCTTACGAGTTGGATAATCGACCGCCCGGCTACCGACGCTCCTAATCAAGGAAAAATGGGTATATATGGGTAAAGTAGATGTACGCGAACGAAGTTCACCTGGACCCGTCCACTATAGTCATCATCATCACAGCCCGTAACAGTCCACTGCAGGACTTAGGGCCTCTCCCACGAAAGGGGGGTTATTGCCATAATCTCCACGCTTGGCAGGCGGGTTGGAGATCGCAGTGTTTAAATATAACAATGGAAAATGCTGCTGCCCATTTTCCAGACTACGGAGACTCTTGATCTTTTGCCTCGAAAACATTAGTCGCCTTGTACGACACCCATGAGTGAAGGGGTTGGTGCTATAGTACCACAGCACTATAGTATACTTATGCAATTTTTCTTCCATTTAAAAAAGGGAGATCCGTATTTCCACACATACTCATTTGGAGTTCATAATTTGTTATCATTATCTGGTTGATATTATTCGCGATCGGAATCGCGATAAATTGTGCGAATTTTTCATTGTTATTGAAAAGTGAAACTTTTTTTTTAATAACAATATTATAAAACTGCTGAATAAAGCAGGGACAAACCATGATTTATTTAACTAATCATTCCTGTCGACCCCAAATATCCCCCAAATTGGGGACAACGGGAATTTTAGTTCTGTCGTCCCTAATTTTCAAATTCAATTGTTTTTTCACGTAAATAAATAAAATATTTGTGTACTTTGTTTACTAGGTACTTGTTATACATCCTCCTTGATGGTTTCGAATGAAAAATGTACTGAATAAACAAATGTAATATACTTACAAAGAGAATCTACTTTTCTTTGAAGCTTAGTCATTAAAACTGAAAAAACATCCTTAGATTGTATTTTCACTCATGGTACCCTACATTTTATTTGAATCCTTTGTCAATACCGAAAATATGCTCAGATGGAGAGATTATCTTTTATTTTTTCATTAGCTACGTACGCTTTCGGACGATATTCGCGCGAAAATTCTTTTCATTTGAAAGCGAGCTACAGTTGGTTAATCAAGTCTTCATACATTTTGTGGTACTGAAATTAGTCATCACATGACACAGTGCAAAAAAGAAGAGATAGCTTTTTTTTTCTCTGATTCCAGACCTTATCGTCTTTTAGTACTGTAAGTAATTGTAACTTCTATCCTAATATTAGTAATGGTCAGCCATGTCAGGTCATGCGTGCTTGTATGGTTGCTTTAGAATCTGAAAGCCTTCCTCGGGCGTATTTGATTTTGTGTTTGGATTCTGGTGCGGAGACTTGATTCGAGGTTAGGTACCAATAGGTAGTTGGAAGATAAAATGACTGATTAGAATAAGTCCACTAAGGTCTTACTGATTTTATTGTCAGTCAGTAGTCATAATGTACGTCCCTGCATTTTGCTAACGAATGTCCGAAGAACACCACCTTATTATAAGTCCTTTATATCTTGTAAAATTATTAAATCTCTATGGGGTTTGTAACGTCAAAATAAAATTCTTTTATTTCTATTCTTTCATCGTAAAAACGCACAACAATTGACAACTTTCAAAAATATTTTACAAAATATTCACGACACAGAGATCAATCCTTTATTGTGTTGATAAATTTTATTTTCAATTTAAATGTTTTATAGTAGTGTCTTCGTCAGTGGAGGGTCCTTTTTGCTGCTAAAGCAACGTGACTCGGGATTTTAGAGGTTGGCAAAGCATTGGTGATACCCCTTTTGTAGCTTATGTCTATAAGCCGCGGTGACCACTCCATCCACCATTCCATCAGGTGGCCCACTTGCCTGTCTACCATATGACATAAAAAATACCTAGACAACATTTCTAATTTTGACATAACTTAGCCTACCGTTTCTCTGCTGCGCTGCGGCGGTGGTCACAAACATCTTATTTGCATGCAAATGCTGGGTGCATGCGTCTCGAAATTACTCACTGGAGTGAGCATATGCGCGTACGAGGCTTTGCGACATAGTATGGATGCTGTATAATTGAATTTGACGTTGTTGGACGCCGGGTGCCTGGTTTCTACCATGGCAATGGGATGGGATGAGTTGTAGGTCACCGTGGCTAATTTGCCCTTAGGTGATTCTGGGTTCAAACTGAAACTCAAAATTTATTTAAGGATTAGGACATTAAATATATTTTTCAATCGTTGAGTGACACGCTGGCCGGAGTACAGCCGCACCACGCTGCTCTAAAACAACGGCTAAAACAAAGGTTTGGGCTTTGCTCTACTACTAATTCTCACCGCTGTAACTCCTGTGTAGCCAGGATCTACAGCGGCGACCACAAATGACCTGAGTTTTTACACTCAGGCACGCCCGTGGACACGCTAATACTGACTTGGACCCACAATAAATTTAATTATCAAGTACCTATACTACCGGGAGATTAACGCCAAGATGATAAAGTAGGAGTAAGAAAGTAATCACCTCCCTTAAACAGTTAAAACCGAATAACTTTTTATTTAGTTGATAGCTTTTCTTTTAACTTTATTTACCAATCCATCAAACATGCACGCTATTTTCCATCAAATAGTTTCACATTGATCTATTCGGACGGCAGCCTATTCGGCCATTTGAACGAAATATGGTCGATCTTTGCTGTGTCGACTAAACCGTCTACAACTGTCGGCTGACGGTTATTACTCGAGCTTACCATTGAATAGTTACCGTAGTTACAGTTACCATAAGATTATATGAGCTGTGCTTGAGTTGCGATGCTAAGTCGTGTGCTGACACGTCAGATTTCCGAGCTTCGTAACACACTGCATGTACGAGAAGTTTAACATTTTGAGAGGATCAGCGAATTTGAATGAAATCAACTGACCTGAGTGGTTCAGTTGGATAACATGAATTGGCAGAAATTTAAATCTTCATCACAGCCCGTAACAGTCCACTGCAGGGCTTAGGGCCTCTCCCACGAAAGGGGAGGTTATTGCCGTAATCTCCACGCTTGGCAGGCGGGTTGGAGAACGCAGTGTTTAAATATAACAATGGAAAATGCTGCTGCCCAGTTTCCAGACTACGGAGACTCTTGATCTTTTGTCTCGAAAACATTAGTCGCCTTGTACGACACCCATGAGCGTAAGGGGTTGGTGCTATTCTACTCTTCCGGACACCATACGGCTAAGAAGTTTAAATGATGAATTTTAATCACTGTTACAGGTCTTGTTGTTAAATGTTTAAACAACATAAGCTATGCTCACTTTGGGGTTAGATGGCGCTGAGTGATGAAGCGAAAAAAATTCTAAGATTCCCACTGGTACGGAATAAATAGAAGGTGCCATATTGTATGGGAAATGAACAGGAAATCGTAAAAAGTTGTCAACGCGGTCGAAGTCGCGAATAAAAGCTAGTCGAAGTTTAAAATACCACGTTCAACTTGTTTGTTGTTGTTGTTGCCTTATCTATTTCTGCCGCCAAGCAACAATGCACTGTTGTGTTCCGGTTTGATAGATAAGTTAGCTAGCGCAATCACGGGTATGAGGCATTTCAGCTTAGTCCTCACGGTGACAACGAACCTGTGGTTCTGCATTTTTGTTGCCTGCAACCTAAATGCAGGAATCGTAGATGTTATGGGCGACAGTTACCGTTTACCATCAGGTGGGCTATCTGCTCGTTTGCAGTAGTACTGAGTAGTATAAAAAAATTAAAGGGTACTAAGTACCTGATGGGTGGATTATTACGGCCTTAGTCAATTGTTGTCATTAAAAATATCTATAAAATAATGTGCAGAAACTTCGTAAAACAATATAGGTACAGCCTAGTATCTGCTAAGTTAACTAATTTAACAGATAACAGCCACATAAGAATTTTATGGTTATAACAATTACAAGTCTAGACTGAAATCCAATCTGAGAATGTGTACCATTTAGAATATATAAAAAAGAAAGTACATGCTTCTATCGTACTTAAGTTTACAATTTAGGCAAACAAAAAGAAAGAGGACAACATAAAAACTTTAAACATAAACCAAAACACAGTACTACTAACCTAACCTGTATTAGAGACTAGTTGTACACAGGGCGCTGCGTTTCGAATTTGTATGAATGTGACATTTAGTCATCATCGTCCTAGCGCTTCTCCCGGCCTCTGCCAGGGTCCGCTTTCCTACTCAATCTTCTCCACTTCGCCCGGTCTTCGGCATCTTCGCGTCGTAAGCCGTTGGCTCTCGCATTCCCGCATGTCAATCCATCGCTTCTTGGGTCGCCCACGGGGCCTCTTTCCTGATACCGGCAGATTCAGGCACATATTTCATCCCACCAGGAATGTGACATTTAGTGCCTGACGTAATTCGTTGCATACAAATTCATACAATTCTAAAGAGCGCCCGATACGCAGCGCCCAGCGCCGGGCCTTGCTTGTTATAACTATTGAATAGATACTGGCTTGATAGTGAGTACACAGAGATGATAAAAAGGAACCTCGTTGTTTGATACCGCAGCCAATCCAAATAAGAGCCAAGTTGATCCGTTAGAATGTTAACTTATCTCCGTGGGAAGTCCAATAACTACGAAGCCAGCATTTCCGAATGCATTAGCCAAAGGAACGCAGGATCAGCTGTTTGGATAAGGATCCCTTTGCCATTAAACGGTCAAAGCCTTCAAAGGGAAATCAACAGTCGAAGCTCAGAATATCTAAACCAGGGATGTTGCGAATGTAGAATTTTAGACGTCCGCGCATGCGGATGAGGATACGGATGTCTAAAGGATGCGCATGGCAAACATTTTTATGAGATACTAAAATTACGTTAATAAACAAATAAAACTGTAGGTCATTTATCTATGATAATATTTAATAAAAAGTTATGTTGCTGCCCGATTACTGTTCTGGTTCAAGAATGTTTCTTCAAGCTTCGTAAATACAACCTGCGCCGCTAAATAGTTGTTTGCTCGAAACAATTGCTGGTGGGAGCGACAAAAATGTCTGCCTGCAAAACTAGACAATATTTCAAATTCACTTCAATTGACGCCTCAGCAGTTGAGAGAACAATTATATTTATTTCACATCTGCATCCGCAAAAGATCCGCAATAATTGATGCGAAGGCGGACGCGAATGCGGATGCCTAGCCTAATGCGGATGTTCCGCATTTGCGGATGCGAATAGTCGCAACACCCCTGATATATACTAACTTAGGTAAGTTAGAAACATTCGCGGACCAAACGTCCTAAATGGATTCGTGCATTTCGTGGATGGAAAACAACAAATAAAATAGTTTTTAGACAGAAGGTAATCTGAAACTGATTCGGAAATGTTTGAAGTCGAAATGTATGGAAAATGTGTTTGTTCAGTACTTTTCCGTAAATTGTAGGTCTTGTTATAAATATCAGTCTGGTATACTTAAGTAAGTTACATCTCAGGGTGTATAATGCCTTCGGTGAGTATAAATTTTATTTTATTTTTTTTGGTGCACCCATTTTTCGAATAGCTGAAGTAATAAAAAGAATTAAGTGGAAGAAACTAAAAAATAAGTTAGTTATTCTGCTTAAAAATATAATATACTTATTGCTGGAAAATATCATCAAAATCCGTTCAGTAGTTTTTGCGTGAAAGAGTAACAAACATCCAAATATCGTTACAAAGTTTCGCATTTATAAAATTTGTAGGATTGTATTTTCTTCATCATATCAGCCGAAAGACGCCCACTGTTGGGCATAGGCCTCCCCCAGAGATCTACACAAAGGCCAGTCCTATGACTGTGTCTTATTTTCTTACTTCACCTAAATAAGCCAATAATATTAAACTCTTTACGTGTGCAAAGACAAAATAGGCAGTTGAGTTGCCAACTTTCAGAAGTATAAATTATCCACACAACTTTAACACTTACACAATATAAGCAGTTTATGCAAACCTAAGCTGCTTACAGTGGCATATTCTTTGCCACGGGAAAGAATTAACCACTTGAACAAACCTAGAAACCTTCTGAGAACTCGTCTAGACTTTTGAAGAGGCAACTGCGAAGCAACACCCCACTGAAATCACAATGGAATGCCAACACAATACCATCTTGTGGAAGTTTTTCTTTTGCATTTCTACCGGGGCTAAGAGGTAATTTTAGAAAAGCTCCCAGTGAGAAAGTTTAATCTGGTATCGGGACAAATGTGGGTGGTAATGTTTAATGCTTTTCTCTACCTACATGTTTATACGCTTTACGCCCACATGATTGATACCACAAGTGTGGCGTAAATAAGGCTTTATAAATAAGAGTTTATTAATACATTGATAAAAATAAATAAGATTATTTGCCGTCTCTAGTTATTTATTAGAATAGAATAGAATAGAATATTTGTTTGCTTAAAACATGGTTACAATTATAGGTCTTAAGATAATCATCACATAGTGGCTCTCACATGTTCAGCCAGTATTAACAGGCATGCGAACTTGTTCAGTGTTAATGAACATGCACTTTAGGCTACCTTAAACTCTAAAAAATCCTTGACAGAATAATAATATATTGAGGTCGGCCTTCTTAGTTCTGAGGTACCGAGGTCTCCTTGCTCTGGCCTGGGTTGTCGGAAGCCAGCTGCCGTCCTCTGCTCTTCTATATATCTGCAATGGTCAAGCCTCTTTAATAATTGAGCGATTATTTTATTATTTCTTGTCATCATCATCATCGTCCTAGAGCTTATCCCGGCTTCTGCCAGGGTCTGCTTTCTTATAATTTTTTTTTTTCATGACATTCGATGGCAAACAGGCCACCTGATGGGAAGTAGTCACCACTGCCTATAAGCATTAGCAACACCAAGAGTATCGTCAATACGTTGCCCACCTCTATAACACGTTGCTCTGGCAGCAAAAATCATAAGTCACTCCACTGCCAAAGCCACGGTTCCCCAAATCCTCACCCCATGGAGCACTGGAAACCTTACTCACCGGCAGAAACACAATACTATTTAAAAGAGTATTATTTAGCTGCGATATTCTGTACTTCCCCAGTCGGGCGGCTCCAATTCGAACGAGATACCCCGCTATGCCCTACCTCTCTTAAAATCGTTCCATCCTTCTCCAGTCCACCCGGTCTTCGGCATCCTCGCGTCGTAAGCCACTGGCTCTCGCGTCCGACTCAGCGATGTCAATCTATCGTTTCTTGGGTCGCCCATGGGGCCTCTTTCCTGATGCAGGGGCATGCATCTATTCCCCATGTATACCCGGGGCTTATGCAAAACGTGACCATACCAGCGCAAGCGAGCCTCCTCGACCTTTCCACGATATCACGCCGAAGCTGCCACGGATGTACTCGTTACGTTATTTTGTTATTTTCTTGTCGTGGCAACCTATAGTAATTAAAGCAGCGCTTACAAATAGAATGTGTATTTGAGATAATATGCTTTTTTATAACTTTATGCTTTTTCACAAACTTAAGAATCGGCTAAGTTATTTCTTATTTCAATTTGGACGTTGCTAATTGGGTAAAAACTGGTTAGGACGGAACTTAAACGATTTCTAAGTTTAGTGAAAATGGCCATAAGTGTTGGTGGTTGTTCTAAAATTATTTATTTAGGTATAGGTACATTAATAAATAAATATACCGTCATGGGGTGCCAATCGGCTTCCTAAGCTGTTCAACCAATCTCCAGCGGAAGACGTTGGTCAACCTCGATTCAACGGTTAGGAGGTACACCCAACGAGTGGCGGGCTCGTTGCGGTGCTGATGTTCGAATACCCTCAAAATGCACGGTCACCCATCCAGTTCCCGGACTCTGCGAGCGTTTCTTAGCCTATGATCTGTTTAAACTGACTTGTCTTATTTGGTGAACAAACAATGCCCAAAATCACGACTTGCCGTAACAATCACGCTACGTATATTGTGTATCGTACTTACCTTGAATTATACAAGAAATACATAGAATGTGAATTTCAACGAATACTGCTGCACATTATCCATTAAATACATAATTTCCTGAACCAAACAGGTTAAGTCAGTTTGGTCAGGTTACTTAGGCGCGGATTATATCAAGCGTCGGCGACGCACGTTGCGTCGGCGACGCAACTTGCGTTATGCTGTCAACTCAAAATTGTATGAACTTCTAATGCGCGCGCTGACGCAACCTGCGTTTTACCTGCGTCGCCGACGCAACCTGCGTTATCGACGCAGCCTGCGTCGGCGACGCATCTTTCGTTAAGCTGTCAACTCAAAATTGTATGATTTTCAAATGCGCGCGCCGACGCAGGTAAAACGCAGGTTGCGTCAAGAATTCTAAGGCCGGGCACAGACCTACCGGTCAGGGCCGGGCCGGGCCAGACCTGCCGATCAGGGCCGGGCCGGGTTTAACGTGAAGGCTATATTATTTTCATCGACAATGTACTAGCCGTCACACACTTATAGACGCCCGGAGAGCGCACCCCGTCAAAACTTTCAACCGTCCTGAAAGAGGCGAGGCTTGCATATAATCTTCTTATAATCGGCATATACAGACCGTAAGCTTTCCGGGCCGGGCCCATCGGGGCGGATCTGTAATAAAATTATCAAAGAGATTGGTATACCTGGGAAAGGTATATTCCTCTATGGTTGACCCTGAGTCCATTACTTTCGCAGGGCAAAAATTCCTATGTTGAAATATAAAAAAAAAGGATTATCACAACCGTAATCTCAAAGACGTTGCGTGGAAAGAAGTAAATAGATATGTTGATGTGAAGTTTAAATGTTAGATGAAGACGAGAAAAAAATACGCATCAGTCTACTGCCATCAGTCTTCGTGAATACATGAATTGGACCCGGGTCAAGTTGGCTCTGTTTAGATTGAGGCTTGAACTGGGTCCAGCCCCAAGGTGACTCTTTCTATTCGGAAACTATTGGTCCTAGAACACTAGTCCCTAAAGATATATGATAGTACTCGACGAATTCTACATTTCGAATGACAGTTTTAAATTTAACGTCTCTCTTACAAAACGTAGATTTCGACGAGTACCTAATATCATTTCTCTATAGAAACTATTCTTCTAGGACCTATGGTTCTCAAGTTATAACAGTTTTCAATTTGCAACAGTTGCTTTAAATGTATATCTCGACGAGTGATACAATTATTTTTAGAGACTAGTGGTCTAGGACCAATAGAATCAGAGTTATAACGGCTTTAAGTTTAACAGTTGTCATTCGAAATGTAGATCTGGACGAGTAGGTACAGTAGTTCAGTAGACTGATACTGCCTACCATCTTTCCCTTTTTTGTAGGTTTTCAGCGCCAAACAGTAAGGCGATGCACATTAATTCGTCATCCATTTCTACCCGTTAACCTTTCCCGGCAAGCGCTTGATAACGACTGAGAAAATTTTAAGAATGTCCGGCCCGGTAGGTGTGCCGGTTGGGCCCGTCCCTGACCTTTTCCATAGGTCTGTGCCCGCACTAAAGCAGGGCTTTTATGTCAACAAGACAAGGAGTTTATATACTGCAAAATAAGTTTGGATAGAGACTGGGAGACTGGATATCACAAGATATATCCATAGAGTTATATACCTCGTATAGTAACTCTATGGGCTATCCATAATAGACCCTGACCCCACACAGGTGTGGGCGATGCGGTCGCGTACTATTGGACTGAATGCGCCCGCGTACAGACGTTTATTTATTTATTTATTTAACTGTTTATTTTACACAATAATGATATAATAATAATAAATAATAATAATAAATATTCGTGGACAAATTCACACAGCGCCATCTAGCCCCAAACTAAGCAAAGCTTGTACTATGGGTGCTAGATAACTGATATACTACTTAAATACTTTTTAAATACATACTTATTATATATAGAACACCCAGACCCGTAACAGCAATTAAAATGCATCATTTCAATTTCTGCCCGGCCGGGAATCGAACCCGGGACCTCTTGCGTGGCAGACCGGCATGTTGACCATTGAACCACTCAGGTCGTCAAACATAATAGGTCGTATACAGAGAAATATAATAGAACAAAAGACACAACAGGCCTACAGAAGAGAGATGTTAGACTAAAGTAACGCAGATACGACGTGCACAATAATTGAATATTTAAATACATAAATATATTATATTATAATATATAGGTATATAAAGCTAATATAAACATATTATTAAAACAAGCGATATAAAATACATAAATATATACGTTATGGACTAGACAGGGAAAGATAATATTCCTTGACTCTCTTTTTAAATATAGACAGTGACTGACTGTCACGCACATTATGTGGCAGTGAGTTCCATAGTCTCGCTGCATGGACAGTGAAGGAATAGGAAAAGAAATCGGAATGATGGATAGGGATAGATAACAATGATTTTACATTGGACCGACAAGGCTTGTCTTGGGCCCGGGAGAAGTGGAAGGAGTTGCGGAGATATGACGTTCATCATATCAGCCAAAAGACACCCACGTTGAGCATATGCCGCCTTCCGAGATCTCCACAACATCCTGTCCTGTGCTTCCGCATCCGGTTGGCAGCTATCGCCCTCAGATTTATAGTTAGCAGTCGCCTCTAGATCAAGCCATTGACAAACAAAAGAAAATAATTATACTTAATAATAATAAACTACACCCAAGTTACACCGGTCAGAGGTATGCCCAACCTCCGAAAAATAGTCAATGCACTAACCTATCATAATAATAATCACATGTATGACCTGTCCAGCGAAGGGGGATGTCACGGCCACCCGCTTGCAGAACGCGTCGTGGGTTTTCTGCTGTGTTCCCTTTAAGAACTACAGATCGCCCCTGTTTGGGGGAAGCTTTTAGTGACAAGTCATTGTCACTAAAATTTCGCCACAAACTTATCTGGCCCGGTGGCTTAAAGCTGAACTAAGTGTCGCCATTTAAAAATGTCATTTTGTTTGTCAACAACAGCGACGCCGTCACCGTGTCAGGTAAGTTTGTGGCACCTACCATTGAGTATTGCAAAGTAAAAAGTTTGCAAAAATATCCAACTTATTTATTACTAGCGGTTGCCCGCGACTTTGTTCGCGTTAAATACTCATCATTAACTCATTCTATCATATGCAAAAATATTCCCCATGAAAATAATCACACTTAAATCTGTGATAAACTTAAAAGGATATCAGGTGAACTGGTTCTGCACGGACCACAGGTAATGACTTTTAAGGTTATATTTTACTGTTCAGATTTATTTTGCTGAATATGTTACATAGTTTCGATGGGGTCAAATTCCGCAAAAAGCATAAAAGGCACTCATTGTAACTGGTTATAAGACTGCGCTAGTAGGCCAGGTTCACTAAAAAGTTTAGATCTTAAAGGAGTATACGCTGGCGCTGGCCTATGGTAGTCTTCTACATAACCTCATCCCCCTTGATCTGACTGACTTCTGTTTAAGTGGATTTAAAACGCCACAAAACATCAGCATCACTAAGTTAAATCCTGTTTCTGTCTGCCACCCAGAGATCCTGGGTTCGATTCAGAAATGATGAATTTTAATATATGTTATCTGGGTCTAGGTGTTATATGTACTTATCATGAGTATGTTTTAAAAAAATATGTAAGTAAGTTTAGTTATCTAGCATCCATAACACAAGCTTTGCTTACTTTGAGGCAAGATGGCGCTGTGTGAATTGTTCAAGTATATTTATTTAATATTTTTATTTGATAATATAGAGCTGAGATCAACTTACATCGGAATAGTCAAAATCTCTGAAACAGTCCTTTTTTGTTTATATTTAAATTTTCTGTCAACATCTACTTAGTTGACTAAAGTTTCAGCCAATTTAACAAAACAGCATTTTTATAGAACAAAATGAGTTTAAATTGATATATCTTTATTAATTTACTTTTTTATCTAAATAAAACATTTCACAAACACTACATTTAAGTGAAGCTTACAACAATTATACATTATTGAAACCACACTTAAATCATTTAAGCCGTTCCTAAGATCAGCGCGCAGAAACGCATTGACAAACAGACAGCAGTAGGTAACATGTTCAGATGGTTGGTTTTTCATCGATAATATTCTACAGTTTTTTGTGTTGAGAATTTTTTTTATTTGTAGATTTAGGTTATCTTTTCTAATTGTGTACTTTCTGTAGCTTTTATAAAAGCGTATATACAATAGGTACTTTCTGAGTCTGTTAAAATGGGTATGAAATTGGCCATACAAATGTCTTTCTGTGTTAAATGGATGTACAGCATATCTTCTTAGTCGTTTCTTTTTTACTATTTTTCCTGGATTTCGTTGCTTTCTCCGCATCAGCCAAACAATTAAAAGAAATACAGCACTGAGCATGTTGAGGTTCGCGGATTCAAAAGTGCTAATAAAGGTGAACACGCACTTACGCTGCGCGACGCGGCAGCGGCACGGCAACTGCACTGCAACGTCTATTCTGAACGCACTGCTGCGACGCGATATTGCGCGTTACTTCAGTCAAAGATGTGTAGTGTTAGGCAGGACAAGGTTTTAAATAGAGTTTGTTTGTCATATTATTTTTTTAAGCCGACCCCATATGTTAGTCTAAGAAACAGTTCGTCACAGTTCGAAGATAAATGACATTTTTTATTCATACACGTAACCATTTGCGATAAAGCGTTCTTCCTTGCACGAAATCAGTTGCGTCAACAAACACATACCTAAGCGAGCGGCCACACAGAAAAGACTCGTCGCGGATAAGTCAAGAGCGTAGGCAAGACAAGGACAGCAAGCGCTGCGGGCGAGGCCCGGCTCCCGCACCCCTGCTCTCGCCCGCGACGCGCCCTTGCCTCGTCTTTTCTGTATGTTTCAAGTCGTGTCTGCGACGCGTCCTCGCCCTGTCCTAGTCCTGTCTTTTCTGTATGTTTTGCGTCGCGACGTTTCTATACATTTAGTATGAAAGTATATTGAACTGGCGCGGGCGCCGCGTCTGCGACGTGTCTGCGTCTTACGTCTTTTCTGTGTGGCCGCTCGCTAAGACAGTATTACTTTTTAAATCTCATACACCTATGTCTGAAAGCTGAAATAATCATATTATCAAAATCGAACCATGTTCAGCATGTAACACACGATTCACCGGAACATTATTATTATTTATTATGCATCGCACCGTTTCGGCTGAATGCGGTGCAGGTGGTGCTACCCACTCGTATGGACGGTGCACGCCATCATCAAACCTGTCTCTCGACGCTGCGTTTTGCAGCACAAGTGCATATAGACCTTTAGACTATTGACATCTGAACGTTTATACCTGTTTAAACCATGGACTTACTACCCAAAGGGACTGCGCACTGCTTTGACTAAAACCGGGCAGAGCGAGAGTCACCATCGATAGTCCTTTGTCCCTTTCTAACAGTGTAAACACAATGTTATTGGCATAATCATCGTCATTCTAAATTGACAAGTGTTGTGTTTGGTGTTGCCATTATTGGAGAAATATATTTAACGTGAATTTGGTATTATTATGAGGTAATCCGTACAATCCGAAAAGTAGTTGTCAAAATATCTTTTTATCTACTGAACGTTTCTCCGACAAACGTCGAGTCGACATAGTTATTAACCTACGACTTTTTGTTCCACAAAACAGATGAAAGAGTTCGGTAACGATTTATCCTACAACACTAGTTTCTAAAGAGAAGTAATAGTACTCGTCGATATCTACATTTCGGGTGACAGCTGTCAAACTTAAATGTGTTATAACTCGGAACCCATTGGTTCTAGAACACTAGTTTCTAAAGAAATATGATAGTACTCGTCGAGATCTACATTTCGTATGACAGCTGTCAAACTTAGAACTGTCATCCAAAATGTAGATCTCGATGAGTACTATCGTATTGCTCAAGGAACTAGTGTTCTAAGACACATCGTTTCCGAGTTACAACAGTTCTAAGTTTGACAGCTGTCATGCGAAATGTAGATCTCGGCGAACACTATCATTTTTCTTTAGGAACGAGTGTTATAGCACCAATAGTTTAGGAGTTATTTCAGTTCAAACTTTGACAGCTGTCATTCGAAATGTAGATCTCGACAAGTACTACCATTTCTCTCCAGAAACTAGTGTTTTAGGACCAATGGGTGCCGATTTATAAAGATTTAACATTGACAGCTGTCATTCGAAATGTAGATCTCAACAAGTACTATCATTTCTCTCTAGAAACTAGTGTTTTAGGACCAATGGGTACCGATTTATAAAAGATTTAACATTGACAGCTGTCATACGAAATGATGATCTCGAGGAATGTTATCATTTCACTCTAGGAACTAGTGTTCTAGGGCCAATAGTTTCCGAGTAGCAGGGTAAGCTTGGGCTGGACCCTGGTGAAAACATGACCTTCAGATTGCACCCGGTCCGGCTCTGCCTGGCCCTGAGGTCGGTATCCGCGCCCAATAATAAAAGTAATTCGGAATTTGCATCAACAATGGTGGCAACACTAGAAAGGGACACAGGACTATCGATGGTGACTCTCGCTCTGCCCGGTTTTAGTCAAAGCAGTGCGCAGTCCCTTTGGGTAGTAAGTCCATGGTTTAAACTGTTGAAGTCCAGCGTTTGACAGCCCGACGCAACCTGCGTCGGCGACGCACGGTGCGTCGGCGACGCAGGTTGCGTCGGCGACGCAGGTTGCGTCGGCGACGCAAGGTGCGTCGCCGACGCTTGATATAATCCGGGCCTAACTGGTTTAGAGATGATTAAAATTTATTTTAGTTAGTAAAGGGGTGACATAGTTTTTACGGCAACGCATGGGTGTTGCCCCTGGTATTGCTTACGTCGATACGTTGATGTGACTGCTTACCATCAGGCAGGCCGCAAGCTTGATTGCCACCTTAAAAAAATAAAATGGTTTGGAGTATAAAATGTCGAGGTTTCTCTCAAAGAAGCCAGACGCGGATGTGAGGCCGGTTTCTAGAATGTTCGCCGCAAAGAGCGCGCAGGGAGCCGCGATATCGCGAACCGCGAGGCGGTTAGTTTTTATGAACGCGCCGGCGGAGATAGGGCAGGGGAGTTACGGAGCCTTATTGCGGTTTCAGACGCCAAATGAAAATATTCATTCGTAACGCACAGATTTGGTCAACGGTTGCGAGAGCCTGGAGTCGGTGATGGGACTGAAAAACAAGCGGTCATCAGCCTGGGACCTATGTTGCGACAATTGTGACCACCTGACTGGTTCAGTTGGTTCACATGCTGGTTTGCCACACAGAGTTCCAGGATTTGATTCCCGGCCCAACAGAAATTGAAATAGTGGCCAAACTACGCTTGCCGAGTCGCAGTCTCCTCCACTCAAGAATTAGTTTAACACATCCGACCCTGCGGTAGATTTTTTTATTTCAACTGCCGTTCTCAGGGGCTTTCATTGTGACAATCAATTTCCTACACTATTATTATCCCGCGATATGTTATTCAGTGAAAATATAATATTCTATTAATGAAATAATTTTTCAAACAGGTCCAGTAATTTTTGAGTTTATTCTTTACAAACAAAAATACATTTTTATAATATTAAAGAATAAACATTAAATATTAATATTGGACAAATTCACACAGTTAGTTATGGGTATTAGGTAACTGATAAACTACTTATATCCTTTTTTATTTTCATTTCAATTTCTGCTCGGCCGGGAATCTAACCTGTGACATCTACGTGGCAACCGACTGTTATCCAACTGAACCACTCAGTATATAACTCACTCATATTAGTATGGATTAGTATAGATAGAAAACGAGCAAACTTATCACCTGACGGTATACCAACTTGATTCAGATTATATAAATAGAAGACAAGGAAACTCATCACCTGACGTTAGATATACCTACTTGATACTAAAACGTAGGCACTATCGCAGCGCGAACGTACAGAACATTCGTCCGTATATCCCGAGCTCGGCGTCACGCGCTGTAATCACGATATTAAGTTTTAACTACCCACAATACAACGGCTTAGCGATTTGAATGTATGCCACCGGCCGTTTGTACCGCCACAATGGGTGGCCGCCATTTTAAGTGAAATAGTCTGCCAAGCAGATTGTAAGAGGATTTTCTTTTATACTTATACAGGTTGGAGGAAGATGCTCTTCTTTTTAACCATCGACGAAAGACGGGTGTTATAAGTTTGACGTGTGTATCTGTGTATATGTGGCTTTGTGTGTCTGTCCGTGGCTAGCTCCCGGTTAGGCCGATTTAGATGCGGTGTTTCATTAAACTCGGTTTTGTAGTTTAGGATTTAATTGAGTTTAAGTAAACGTGGCCGTGTGGTGTCCGGCGGAGTAGAATAGCACCAACTCCTTACACTCGTGGGTGTCGTACGTGGCGAATAATATTTTCGAGTGAAAAGAGCAGAGATGTATAATACTGCGATCTCGAACCCGCCTACCAAGCGTGGTGATAATGAAAGAACCTCTCCTTTCATGGGAGAGGCCCTAAGTCTTGCAGTGGACTGTTATGAAATGAAATGAAATGAAAGATATTTATTGATTAACAAGGACACCACATTACAACAATCACATAATATAAAATAAACAATAATCATACAAATAAAAAACATATGTACCAAATTACAAAATTAATATATCGATTCGGAATTGCTGTGCTGTGGCACACCTTGTCAACAAAAGGACCTCACTCAGCATGAGCCACGGCCGGAGCCGAGGCGCTGATCTTCCGTGAGTCCCGCGGAGTGAGGTCTAGAACGCTGCGGTCTAAAAATTTTTTTGTTATGGGCTGAGATAATAATGATGAAACACGGTCGGAGGTTATCCAACTTTTATGTCGGTTAGATTATTTATTTGTTCCTAATTCGTCATAATCCGGGTTGGTCATAGTCCAAACTGGTCCTTTTCCGAATTAGTCATGTTCCTGATCTGTCATGCTCCGGGTTCGCCATATTCCACACTTGTCTTGTACATTTGACCACCGACTCAAAAGGAAGGATATTATATGTTTGACAAGTATATCTGTGTATCTATCTGTGACATTGATGAATGTCAAATGGATGGACCGATATTGATACGGTTGCTGTTATTTGGGAGCCAGTTTAGTCGATATGGTGCTTAGCTTTATTTCGTGGAAATCGGTTCAGAAGTTAAAGAAATATTTGCGTACTCACAGAAATGCTTTTGCGGTGAGGGAAAACATCGTTTTGAAACCTATACATTCAGGCGCATATATGAGGAGCTGCCATATTGTGGAATTTTACAGGACTTATTTCTTACACTGGCATCAGCAGTAACAGCAACAGTAGCCTCCCTTGACACTCATATATTCCTAGTCAGGTTCCCCTGGTCTCGGAAATCAGATGGCAGTGGCTCTACTGTAATCAAGACGCGCCGATATTGGATGGATGGATAACCATTTCTAGTTCTTTGTCCAACAGTCCTTGCGGCTACCGAATCTGACGTTCCTCATAGTTACAGCCATGCGCGAGGTGGCGACCCGATCGACGTTCTGTTTTCAATTTAAAATGAGTCAAAGCCAAAGAGATTTACGATTAATAGGCTCATGACGGTCGAGCGGTCTCCGACATGTAAATGTTATGTAGGCTTTACATTCAGGTTACACCCTGTATTTCAAAATGAAGCTCATTGACTGTCGGGCGCTTCGACCCTTGTAATGTCAAATTGTTTGGAAGCTAATAATTGTAAGGGTCACTCATAGATGAGTAAGCCAATTGACTAGGCCGGTTCCACATACGGTATCGGTGAAATGTCTACTTTTATTAGATCCCAGGGGTTGGAACTAGGCCTTTATCTTGTGAATTGTGTACGACCTGGCTAACTCAGACGCTGATTCGGCGCAAAAAGCGATCGAGCGAATTGGGCTCTTTGCTTTGGTACTTTTTAACTACCGACAAAATAGAGGGGTGTTACAAGTTTGACTTGTGTATCTGTGGTTCTGTCACTGTGTATCTGTGTGTCTGTCTGTAGCATCATAGCTCTCGAACGGATTGACCGATTTTAATGCAGTTTTAAAGCCAGTTTAATGGGAATGGTTCTAAGCTTTGTTTCTTTAAAATCGGTTTAGTAGTTAAGAAAATATTTGAGTATTATGTAAACTTGGTCGCGGGTTATCCGATTTTTGCTGTCAGTTGTGTTATTTATACTAAGTAGGTCCATGTCCATTGCTTCACTTGAGCCACCTCCACATATAAGGATGATTCTGCCATTATCTCCACGTTTGAGAGATGGATTGTAAATCGCAGAGTTTAATTCGTTACAGAAAACGCTGGTGGTGCCCATTTTCTGGTCTAACGAGGTCCTAGTCGTTTAGCCCCTAAAACATTTGTCGCTTTGTAGAGATGATAGTGTATAGGTATACCAGTATAAGATGAAATGTCCTTTTGTAGTGGTTTTGGGTATGTCTATATCTTGTTTGCCGGGGACTACGCAATTTGCGGGGTCAGCTGCGGAGGCGGCAGCCAAGGCCAAACTATCAAGTATGCCGGTTTAAAATCAGTGTACCTTTTATTCCAGTGGCAGTGGAAATGACGTGTAGGTACGTGGAGTTCAGAAGCGTGGGTGTTCATTAACGAGGTGGGTCGAGGTGGGACGTCTGGGAGAGTAGTTTGGGTCAATTTTCCGAGACGTACCTACTTAGGCAGAGTGGCAATGTGGCTTCGAAAATATTCGTCACTGACAGACACCACGTGGCTCACAATCACAATAAAATGCAACGTATCAGGTGGTAGGACTCTGTCATTTTTGGTGCCTGCAACTTAAATGCATGAATCCGTAGATGTTATGGGCGACAGTTACCGCTTATCATCAGAGGGCCTAGTGTGAGTTCCGCTTCGATTTTACTTAACTATCACGTTTGCGTTTACGTCGAAATTAGTATGAAGAAAAAAACTTCATTTACGTACCACTAGGCGGCGCTATATATTTTTTCATACTAATTTCCACGTAAACGCAAACGCGATAGTAAAGTAAAATCGAAGCGGAACTCACACAAGGCCCTCAGGTGGGCGTTCTGCTCGTTTATCACTGCGTAGAATAAAAAAAACCTTTATCGCCTAAAGCTCTTCCAGGCTTCTAGGAGCCTTGTAATATGCAACCTTCTGGAAAAAACACTATAGGTTAGTGAAAACCGCATCAAATCCGTGTCATGGTTTACATTGAGTCAAGCGGATACGACAGACACATAGATTAAGGTTTTAATTTTTGTTAGCATATGTGTCTAGTGCAGTTCTTTTAGCTTCTAGTATTAAAAAAATACCCAGATACATTTTTTCTTTCGTAGCACTCGCTGTAGTAAGAACGAAATGAACAAAAGAAGCGGAAACGGAAACTGCGGTTCCGCAAAGACGGCCTCCACTACCGCCCTCTATTGTGACGAAGATGAAACTTGGGCTATTGTTAGATTCGTTAGCAGACAATGAAGTAGAGCTCGTCTAATCTAAAATGACGCGCCCCACTATCGCATTAACGCACACAAGCAAGTTTAAAATATGGACGCAAAACATATACAAATACCGTTGTAATTGGTCATTCAGTTGCCGGTAAGATTCAAACGTAGCAGCACGCGTTGTTCATTGGCTCCCACACAGATGAAGTGTCGTTATCAATATTTGCACTCACACATCGAAATCAACTAACTAAGTAGTGGGGCGCGTCATCTTAGACTAGACGAGCTCTACCACATATTTAAGTTATTTTTAACTATGCAAATAAGAAGTCAGAACATTTCAGAATGTTTACAAAGATCAGAACAATGCGCAAATGAAATCGTAAAATATTAAAGAAATAGATTTCACAAAACATATAAAAAACTGCTATAAAAAAGTGGTTATTCATACTTTTGCTTCGCTCAATTAAATCGTCGCGCAATGCAATTGTCGCACAACTGAACGTTTGCTCTTTGAAGCTTTCGTGGAATTGTTTTTTCGCACAAATGAACCATCGCGCATTCAAGCTTTCGGGCAATCGTCTTCGCGCTATCGTTATTCGTGTTTTCAGCATTCGCACCCGTGTATTACTTCCCATCGTAATAGTGTGAATTTGCAATAATTGAAATGCTTTACCTTAAAACAACATGCAATTAAAGACAAATTTAAAATAATTGGCAATTTGAGCAATATTTCGGTGTACGAAAATATTTTGATGCTAACAGGGTCGGATTTAGTATTCATTGTATAGAATTTTAATACTCAAATCTTGTAAATAGCGGTCCACAATCAGTTTAAATATATTTTTATTCCTATTTTGAATCAGTTTAAATATATTTTTATTCCCAAAGAATGTTGAATACATACAGATTTACATTGTATCGTTCACTCGTACAGAACAGTAACACAGTCACATCCTACGGATTGGATGTTACAAAATCACGTACATGATACATAAACAATTTTGACACTTCACTAGACCAAGTTAACAACCTCTCAACAACATTTCAACACGATTGCATAATATGTTGGGCTAATTTATGCTTAAAATCATTAAAGGACTCGATACTCTTTATTTTCGAATGTAAGTTATTAAATTGCGCACCCTCATAAGTGATAATTCGCTTACCTTAGTTAGTGCGGACCTTGGGCACTATGACGTAGCTCCAGCGTCTCATAGAGCGTTTAGACACTTGCCTATGTTAGATAAGTAAGATCGACGAATGGATAGTTTTATTTAAAAATTTCCTTACGAGTACGCAAGCACTGTGTTTATACAGCTGTTGTATGTTCAGTAGACCAGTTTGTTTGTATACTGTAGTGGTTGGTGTCAAGTAGGGATAGTGAAATAGCATTTTAACTATCCTATTTTGAGTTATTTGTAATTCTGAGAGCGGTTTTACTTGCACTGCCCAATACTTCAATAAGATACAAGAGATGTGACTTTACTAGGGAATTGTAAATTGTCATTTGCACTTTTTTAGGGAAGCAACGAACTATGTCTCGAAGGGAATCCATAAGTGTTGATAGTTTTTTTCTTAATATGCTTAATGTGCGCCTTCCATGTCAGTCGGTTGTCGATCAGCAATCCTAGATATTTTTCAGCCTGCCTCTCTTGTATCGGTAAGTTGTTGATAGTTAAGGATTGGTGCATATGTAGTGTTTTATTTTTAGCTTTAAATATTATGTAGGATGTTTTAGCCGCGTTTATTGTTAGCAAGTTCGACTGAAGCCAGTTGTGAAGGGTGTTTAAGTCTTTCAAGGCTAGTGAAATAATGTCATGTATAGACGTACCAAAGTAGAACAAGGAAGTATCATCCGCATACAAAGTTATATGTCCGTGTAATTAATTGTAAATCTATTATGCTTTTTACATAAATAGAGAACAAAAGAGGCCCTAAAATCGATCCTTGGGGTACCCCAAAAGACACTGGCTGGAATTTGCTTTGGTGTTCTTGGAGTTTTACTATTTTATGTGTTTAGGATATTAGGATACTGGAAATATACCTATTTGACATTTTAAATGTTCAGACTTTTTATGAAACAACTTAATGGATTAATCGCGTATTTACGTTTATTTGCATTTATTTGTTTATCTAGGTTTCATAAAGACCAGACATTGTGATATCTGGGTTGCAAATTGGAAGTGCTGTGTTGTAAACATTTTAAAGAACAAAAAATAAGTTGATGCAAGTTCCTTCTATCCTGGTGCACCATCATTATATGAATTTTTAGTGAAAATAAAGAATATGCTGCCTGTTTAATATATTAATGTAGGGTAAAAGCCGGATACTTGCCCCAGTGGGATACTTGCCCCAGATTCGAAAACTCTATGTTAGGTACATTTGCGGCGTTTGCGCCTCACATTAACTGGAAGCGCCCCCCCCCGCAGGCCTCAGTGCCATGCGAAACGTCGAAGTAGGCGCACGCGTTTTGACCGTAAGCGCAAAAATCTTCCGCTGTGAAACTTTGACGGGCGTCGAACTTATATTGGTGAGTTTTATACATTGGATATTTTTATTACTGATTGTAGTTTCAGGCAACTTCTTATTTCTTTGCATGCATTAGTGTTTAAATTACACTGTTTAATAAGTTTTATTGTTAAATAGTTCTTATTTATTTCGTAAATAAAAAGGGCAACTATCCGTATCAAAAAGGATAGTTGCCCCACTTACTTTGGCGGATAGTTGCCCCTAGGGGCAACTATCCGCAACGTAAATTCTTTCAAGGGCAAAGTAAAAATTTGATAATTTGGTGTTTTTTTTTTAAAGTAATTGTTACCATAACTCACTATACTAAGAGGAAACGTTTGTACGTTTATAAGTTTTGATGTTGGGAGTAATCTACATTATTCCCGAGTATCATAGGGTACTATAACCCCCGAAGAAATATCGGGTGCCCGTGGGATATTGGTGTTGGGTAGGTTACCCTAGGGTTAGGGTAGAGTGGGGTACGGGTAGAGTTCATTAAATTAAAATCATACGAAAGAAGCCGCGCCGAGCATCTAGTACTTATATAGGATCTTTCTATAGTAACGTAATCAATATGGTATAATCATGGTATATCCATTAGGAATAAATACCTACGTTATTTAGTTTTCGTTTTATGAAATATCAAAAGTTAACGTCCATTATAACACCGATCTATTCGAAGTGAATGTAAATAGTCACGTGACGTCTAACTCTAACCCACACAAAGAGTATGTGATTCAGTCAGGTCACTGCACTGAATAAAATTGAAGTTACGTAAGGTAATGGTGATAGTAATGCTCCGATTATTCGAGAACACGGCTTAGAGCGGGTTGAGATGCGCGGCGGAGAGGAGCAGCCACCCGCGCCAATTGCCACGCTCCGGCCAATTATTATTATTATTTATTTATTTCAGGCAACAGGGGCCCATAGACGAACAACATAAATACAAAATAAACTTATGCAAAACATGACAAAGATAAAAGCTTTACATACAAATTATTATAAATATTATTAATTATAAAAATATAATTAATTTACCTATATTTGCACAAATTGTCGTTTCGTTAAAAACTGAATTGTTTCCTGGTAGAAACTGTGATTGAGCGCTCTGATGATGAAATACTAAACGATTTCATGCGTTTATTCTAGATGACAAGATGCCACGCAAATATAAACGCAAAGTAGGGGTGACGCCGCGCCATATCAGCTGGACAGAGGAAACTTTAGCAATGGCGTACGAAGAACTGGATAAAAAACAAAAAGGAACCAACGAAATATCTAAACTTTACGGAATACCCTCTCGAACCTTAAGAAGACACTATAAAAAGAGAACCCAGCAACAGCCAAGACAAGGTATGCCTTTGATTTATAGTTATACTATGTGTACTTAGTAGTAGGAAAAAATATAGCTACATAGTAGTTATCTAACCAAATTGTGTTTTTACCACTTCTAGGAAAATATCCAGTCCTTGGCATTGAAAATGAAAAAAGACTGGTATCTCATATATTTAAGCTCGCAGACGCAGGATTTCCTGCGGAAAGAAGTACAATTCGCCATTTATCTTACCAGTTTGCTGTAAAGTTGGGGTTGAAGCACAACTTCAACAATGAAACCAAAATGGCTGGCCCGCAATGGTTAAAAAGCTTTCTTGATAGAAACCCCGAAATAGTTTTGAGACAAGCTGAGGGTTTATCTATTCAAAGGGCGAAGGGTCTCAACAGAACAGAAGTTTCAAAGTTTTATGATCTGCTTACAACTGTCTTAACTGAAAATGATTTGCTGGATAAACCGGATAGAATATTTAACATGGATGAAACCGGTGTCCAACTAAATAATAAACCTGGCAAAGTGTTAGCCAAAAAAGGTGCTAGAGCAGTTAAGTCGCTTACTTCCGGTGAAAAAGGAGAAACAATAACAGTTGTTGCTTGTTGCAACGCCATCGGCAATTTTCTCCCACCAGTTCTGGTTATCAAGGGAGTAAATAAGAAGCCAGAATTCGAAGAGGGACTTCCGCCTTGTTCCAAAGTTTACATGCAAAAGAAATCGGCGTATATTTCCTCAGACCTTTTTTATAAATGGCTGACTGAACATTTTATTCCACGCAAGCCACCTGGAAAGGTATTATTGATATTAGACGGTCATTCATCGCACTCAAGCGCTGTAAATATGCTTGAAACTGCTCGGGACCATGATGTGGTATTACTTTGTCTACCTAGTCACACTACTTCTGCATTGCAACCTTTAGATGTATCAGTATTTGGACCGTTTAAAAGATATTATTATTCTGAGACAAACAATTTCATGCGCACCAATCCACAAAAAAAACTGAACCGGTATAATTCAGGTCAGCTAATAGCCAAGGCATGGATTCGAGCAGCAATTCCTGCCAATGCAATAAGTGGTTTTCGCGGCAGTGGAATCTACCCAGTCAATCCAAATGCTCTGTCTGACGCTGATTTTGCTATATCAGATATTGCATTGGGGGATATTGTGCAAGAGCAAGAGTCAGCTCCTGTACATGATCAAGTATCAGGCGTTTCTGGAGAGCCTGCGATAAGAGACCTACAGGAACCAGAGCACTCAGGAAGGCTTCCATTTAATCAACACGAAACGCTTCCTTTAGGCGATCAAAGTGATGCTGATAAAAATAAATACGAAAGTGTTTTAAATGAGGCTGAGCTGAATAGAGTGAACGAAAACCAGACGCCGCCTAGGCCATCTTCAAGCCTCTTAAATATCACCCCAGAATATATAGACCTAGGAGAAAGCGATATTGAAAAATATATCCTTGATGGCACTGAGCTATCTTTGCCATCGCTAATATCTTTAAATGAATCTCAGAACCAAAAGCTTGAAAAAGAAACACCATCCAAATTTCTGCAGCAGTCATCACCTATACCAAAAATACCGCTGAGTGTGTCCAAAAGGGCTAAACAGTCTGCAGAAATTTTAAACTCCAGTTGTAAAATTATCGAGAAAAAGAATAGAGAACAGAAAATAAAGAAGACAAATAAAACAACGGAAATTAAAGTTAAGACCAGAAAAAATAAACCAGCTGGTAACAAAAAAAGCATTGTGAAGAAAAAAGGGCAGCAAAAGAAGAGAAGTACAAAAAAATACGTAGCTATCACAAGTAGTGAAACGGACTCCGATAATACTGATTTTATTGAGGTGAACAAAGGAGGAGCTTTAAGGAAGAGAAGAAAACAAAACAGTTCTGGCAGTGAAAATGAAGAAAGCTCAAAAAAAGTTAAAGGAAAAGCTACCGAAGGAATACCAATTAAAAAGACAAATATTGACAATGAACAGATCCTAAAAGTGAAAAATACCAATTCAAAGCTAGAAAATGTCGATAAAAAAGTTACAGTTGATGATTTTTGCGCAGAATGTTTTGAGAATTATAATTTCACAAAATCAAAATCAGATTGGGTTCGATGTGAGATGTGCCGGATGTGGTTGCATGAAACTTGTACAACTTTCAAAAAGCACTGCATGAGATGTGGAAAGTTGAGAACCCTCGCTTCTTGATAATTGATGCTAATGTTATAGTTGACTGGTCATCATTATTATACTTTAAGATAAATAATAATATTTTACTACAGTTAGGTTAGGTTAACTTTTACTATTATTGTTGTATTTTTTATGTTGATTACAAATAATAATACTCGTGATACAAAGCTAATGCCAAAGTTGATTGCCATGATTGTTCTACTTTAAGTTAAGTAAATAATATTAGTTTACTAGGCAATAAGTTACCTAAAGTATGTAGGCTATTGTTGTTGTATTTTTAATAAAAATAATAATATTTATAATAATTAATGCTAATACCAAAGTTGATTGCCATAATATTTCTACTTTAAGATAAATATTAATATTTTATTATGGTTTACCTTCAATGTAGAGGCTAGTTTTGTTGAGTTTTGTAATGTTGATTAGTACTTAGTAAATTACCTCACTACCTAATAAAGACTGATTACTTATATAAATGTGTTTATATCTAAAAAAATATATTGGGGCAACTATCCCCACCTGGGGCAACTATCCCCCGAAGCATTTTTACGGTGGGACAACTATCCGCCATAGTGGGCAACTATCCCCCGTTTGAGAGGTCTAGGAAAACAGGATTTACTCAAAACCAATACTAGTTACGTATACCAAAATTGGCTAAGATTGAAGATTAAGGACCTACCTTTTGATATATATGTCGCATTATTCTTTATAAGTACACATTTTGTAATAATAGGGCTTTATTGAAAAGTGGGGCAAGTATCCGGCTTTTACCCTACATATCCTTTTCATTATTTTTTTTCATGATTATGTCTTTAGAGGGCATCATATTTAATTTATTGTGAAGTCACATAGGCCAACCTGTGGACAATGAAGAAGCTTCTAACGATGAGTAAGTAGGTGCCCACTTAGTTTAGAAGTTATGAGGCAACGAACATTGATATCGGTCAAAATCATAAAGCATGCACTGCCGATTCACGGTATGTAGGTTCGAGAGATCAAAAAGACGGTGGTAGGTATCAAGGCGTGGGTTTGATTCACTATACACCATACCTTTTATTATAATGACAATACTAAATTATAAGGAGAAGTTTAAAAAAATGACGAAGTCGTCCGGAGCAAAATACGGCCCCACATATCAGATTTGTTTGTGTTCGTTACGAGTAGCAAAATATAACTTATCTGCAGATGGGCTGCCTTGTTTCGTCCCTGCATTTGCATTAGTGTGAGTGTTATAGAGATGTGTGACATTTTGTCTCGAATTGCAACTCGGTATGTACTCTCTGCTTCTGTAGATGAAAAATTTTCTCTATGCAAAAATCGGATAAACCACAGACATGGTTATTTGTTTTTAAATCTCGTCTACAAAACTTAGTTAAATACTGAAATTATGATCAATCTTTGTTTGTATGAAGCGTGCTCGGGTTACATATTTTTCCTGTACAAGTACGCAGAGACCACATTGCCAAAGAAGTCTTTAAAGCTACTTATTTTATTAATGAAGAGACATATGGAATCAATTAAGAAACCAAATCCTGTAACGATAATAGATAAATAATAGGTTTACGAAAATTTGTAAATACTTACACTCAAATATCGACATTCCATTTTATTAGTGGAGAAAACAGCTACAGGCACATTTGCGTTCAATACTATAAATTAAATAAATAAATATTCGTGGACAAATTCACACAGCGCCATCTAGCCCCAAACTAAGCAAAGCTTGTACTATGGGTGTTAGATAACTGATATACTACTTAAATACATTTAAATACATACTTATTATACATTGAACACCCAGACCCGTGACGGACATTAAAATTCATCATTTCAATTTCTGCCCGGCCGAGAATCGAACCCGGGACCTCTTGCGTGGCAGACCGTGCGTGCTTACCATTGAACCACTCAGGTCGTCTTCAATTTAAAAACACAATTATTTTAAAAGCTGAAAATTTAATTTTACTTCGCCATACCTACTTACGTAAGGCACACGACCGGCCTTTGCGCAGATCTCTGGGGGAGGCCTATACGCCCTATACCCAGCAGTGGGCGTCCTTCGGCTGATATGGTGATGATAATGGCCTACTTAATGCTCGTGGAACAATCCACGGCATCGAAACAATCAAGGTCGGCATAGGAATATGTCTTAGCGGGATAATTGGCGTCATAAGCAAGCATACAGGGTATTCAAAATTCAAAATTTATTTATTGATTAGGACATTAAATTTCTCTTTCAATCGTCAAAAAGGAGGGAAGGTAGGAAAGTAGGAAGGAAACACACAGTGACACGCTGGCCGCCCCATGGCAGTAGCAAACCCACCCCACGCCAGTCACGACCGGACCGTGCCCGGCAATGCCATTCTAATGAGGTACTAACTCAATTTTGGAATTAGGTAACTTGTGAGTTGTGCCTGATTTTATGCCTGCAATTTCCAATCTACCCACCGTTTCTCCGAACTAATGTTAAAACAAACGGGTTGTGGGTATTCAAATGTTTATGTTTATCAGCTTTAATACAACTTCCCGTCGGTAAGTAACCCAAGTATAATATTTAGATAATCATCTGCGTAACATAAGTTTTCGTGTGTTTTTGGTCGTGAGCCGGTCCTTTGCTTAGGGAGAAAGTTACGATTAACTAGGTTCGCTGTTTGTGTTTTTAGGGATCTGTTTTGCGCAACGGGAAAGGAAACGGAATTATCTTTTCTCATGGAAGTTGCTTCTGTTTTCAAAGAGAAATAAATATCAATTTTAGCTCTTATACTTTGTTCCGTCTGTCAAGATTATGAAAATGATAAAATGAATTTTTAATGAATTAGGATTACGTTAATTAATCTCTTTTCAAACGTCAAAAATCTAATGGAAAGCAAAGGGAAAGTTAAGCGAGCTCATCCAGGTAGGGGGCGACGCATGCAGACCGATCAGCGCGCACGAGCGCTCACTCCGGCGAGACACCGGACACCAATACACGCCACGCACATAACCGCATAGGCGAATCATGTGCACTGCGTGTCCGGCCCCAGCCAGCATGCGGCGCGAGCACCCGCATGCACCAGCCGGCCTATCCGTGTCGCCCCCTGAGCTCGGATCAATTAAGTTAAAAGAATGTCGTCTGTCTGTCAGTACACCGCTTCAGTTAGGAAAATGACTATCTGTGGGAGAAAGAAATGGCAAGAAATCCACAGGTACATTTAAATATGATTACATTGCATTGATACATTTATCAATTTAATTTGAGAGCTTGATTTAATTGGAATATGATGTGGAACCCTACAAATCTGTTAAGTTAACTAATTACAAGAATAAAAAAAATATATAATAATATAAAAAATACATCAAAAGCAGGCCAGTCCACCAAGGCAGCACCCGTTCACGAGCATGACGCAGGGCCCAGCCATCGTCCAATTCAATCACATTTGAGGGAAGAGAACGACCCGACCCCCACGCCACCACCAGGCAGACTTTTAAGTGAGCATGCACTGCCAATGTCGTCGATATTTAAAAAAGATTTGTTATTGAACTATTCCACATCAAATCATCCTCACCCAATTAACAAAATTGTAAATTTATTTATAAATAACTTCCTATTTCGAAGGGCTAGTAGTACCATACATGTTCGTATTTATTGATACATTTATCAACTTTATAATAGGCTGTTTTCATTAAAGTTGTTTTCACCTTTTCTTTATTATTTATTTATTTAATCCTTACAATATTTCGTACATTCTGTCTTACTTAAATTGAGATACATTTATACAATTTATAATACATACAAATTGCAAATTAAAAGGCAAATTAATAATACATTCAGGAATATGATTATAAAATCTTATACAGTTACCCATGAAATATGAATTTACTTTACTAAGCCTGAATAACGGTGTTTCCAGTTTATTCTTGTTTCTTAAATTGACATTATGAACATCAGTATTTTTAGCAAATTGGGTAATATGCTTTCTAACATACATAATATTATTAAATATATATTGACTTGAGAAGGTTAATACATCAATTTCATTAAACAATTCTTTGAGCGAATCACGTCGACGTAATCCATATATTGCTCTTACAGCTCGTTTTTGTAGTTTGAATATGATGTCACTATTAGTACCTACACTTGCCCCATAGTATGATGCCGTACGACATAATACTATGAAAATAACTCACATGATGTAGGTACACATGAAGAGGTACAGGGATAAGTATACAGTAGTAGTCAGTGGCAGCTATAAAGGCGTCGATACTTTTAAATATCTCGGTGGCACCATAACCGACACCAATCAGCGAAAAGGTGATGGTGTTGGTGTCCAAACTGATAAGCAGGAAAACCAAGATTCGGATATATAAAACAGATGTGAGACTTGGAGTTAAGGAGGAGAACAAGTTATTGGTCTCTGAACATTAGATCTTCCGGATAATTCTGAGGTCAACACAGGGGGAGGACGGCATGTGAAAGAGGAGAAAGACGAGGAGATGGACCAGCTTATTTCCGAAAAACTGCGTTGGCTTGGCCACGTGGAGAGGATGGGGGAGGAGCGCCGTAAGGAGAGCATATGTGGGTCAGCCGAGCGGACGTGGACCGGTCGGGCGACCCAGATATCGCTGGAGAGATGAAGTCCTAAAAGACCTGCACGCACTAGGAATCCTCGATTGGCAGGAGATGGGGCAGGATAGGGAGAGGTGGCGATCTCTGGTGTCGAAGGCCAAGATCCACTTTGGGTCGCTGAGCCAGCGCAGTAAGTAATTATAAACTAATCTATTCACATCCGTTAGTCTCCTTATTCGCGACACGGCCAATGGTAAAAAATTAGGTCTAAAATGATTCAAACCAGTTAACAACCTGATTTGAATAATGGCACCACTTTACTGATTTTCATGAGGTCGGGGAAAACTCCTACTTTGATGCAAGCATTAAAAATGTAAGCCAAATACGGTGCTAAAATATCAACAACAGTACTTATAAGTCTGACTGACATTTTCCAAATATCTTCCGTATTTTTCAAGTTAATGCTTTTAAAAGCTTTAATTATAGTTTTAGAATCTACTTCGGAATAACAAAAGTCATTTTTAAAGTCATATTTTGTTTTAACAAGTTTTCTGCACTAATTGGACATGAGTTTAGCAGTGAGGTAGTTTTAATCGGTATTTCGCTAAAAAGTGTTTGAAACAACTCTGCCACTTCTTTATTTGCAGTACTAGTTCCAGTTTCTGTTTTGATTTCATAATTTGTATCACGAGGCTTTGTTTTCCCTGCCTCCTTATTTATTACATTCCACACAGTCTTAGCTTTGTTTGAAGATGAACTTATAATTTTCTTATAGTGCTGTAGATTTTGCCATTAGACAAACTTTCTTAAACGTTTTTGAATATTTTTTTATATATTCTACAAAATCTTTATCATAGCAATTAGCTTGCTGACCGTATAGTTCAAATATTGTATCTCTAATTTTGCGGATACCTAAAGTAGCCCAATCACTTAATTTAGATTTACAGTTACTTTTTATTCTTTTTTGCGTAAAACCACTTTGATAAACATTATTGACAGCATTGAACATATCAGAAAATAGAATGTTTGGGTCATGAGAACCAAGACAAAGGCCGGCAATGGTCTTCGATAAGGCTTGTTTAAAGTGTTCAATTCTCCTTTGAGTAATTGGTCTCGTAATTATTTCATTGATATTACATTGTTCCGTAAAATCAAAGACAACGAATTGTCCACTATGGTCAGATCTTGTAAAATTTAACTAAAACCTTTTCGTTGACCTCGCAACAGCAGAATAAATTGTCGATGTCAAGTCGATGATTGCCAAGTGATGATTCTGTGCATCGTGTCGGCTCTAAAAATACATAATTAAGATTAAAACTACGGAATAAGATTATTATTCTATTATTACAAGTTGTTTTTTATAATAAATTAACATTAAAGTCTCCACAAACTATAACCTTTTTTTTTCCCTATACAAAGTCTTTCTAAAACTTGCTTCATCGTTTCTTTAAAAATCTCAAAATTTTCATTGTTTGGTGGCCTATACACACAAAGTATGATGCATTTTTCTAGCTCTAGGCAGGATAACTCAATCTTATGTTCACCTGAGAGGCCAGCAACATTATTCCGGCCTTCGATTTAATATTTTGCCGTACTGCAATTAATGAACCACCACGGGAAATAGATTTCCGATTAAAGCAACTAATAATATTATAGTTAGATAAATGAAATGACATCTCAGATTCTCTCAGACAGTGCTCAGTTAAACATAAAACTTCTACAGGCGTTTTCTTTAAATATAATTCTATTTCATGTTCTTTGTCAGGAAAACCTTATATTTTTTGATGAATTAATCGTAAACAATTCATAAGCTTTTCTTTTGTCTTAAGATCTAGTTTAAAGAGCATCCTTTGTCCTTCGATAACGAGGTCTGAGCCCTGCTTACGCTAATATTGTAATAAAAATTAATATTATAAGCTAACAACGTAGCAAATTATTTTTATCTAGCACAGATATAAGATAGCGGTATGAAACCTACTAATAATCATCTTGGCGTTAATGTTCCAGTTGTGCTCTCGCACGCGAGGGCCCGGGGTCCGGCTAGACCATGTTCCAGAATTTGGCATATCATATCAGGTAATTACAGTGGAGCGACTGCCATCTGACTTCCGTGACCCTGTTAGCGGGGCAACCTGACCAGATTAGATCATGGTTTCACATTCAGTCGCCTGCAGGTTTCGTCACGATGTTTTCCCTCGCCGTCAGAGCATTGGTTAGTGCTCAACTAATGTAGATAACTCAGAAAAAGTCATTAGTACATGGCGGCAGTGTAACTCGAACCTGGTAGAGCTCGTCTAGTCTATGTGTGAGTGCAAATATTGATAACGACACTTCATCTGTGTGGGAGCCAATGAACGACGCGTGCTCCTACGTTTGAATCTTACCGGCCGTTGTAATGACCAATTACAACGGCATTTGTATATGTATTGCGTCCATATTTTAAACTTGCTTGTGTGCGTTAATGCGATAGTGGGGCGCGTCATTTTAGATTAGACGAGCTCTACCACCTACTTTTACCACTAAGCCATCCGACGTTCCTAATAACCCATTCTAATTGCTCCCGGATCACACAGTCTGATATAGATGAATTTTATATTTCACACCGGCTTTATGCCACCGTGACTCAGCAAATCACATACAGAGGTTTTACACCTCTATTTCATAACCGCTCCATGTATACGCATTGAGAGCTAGAGGCCCATTACAAGGGTTCCGACGCGCCGTAAATCAAATCTCGCACCGCCATTCAATGGTTGCGCCAATGGCTATGGATGCTTAATACTTCGGCCATGGTGGGGGCTCTTAGCGATAACGGTGGAAGAGGGTGTGCGAGTTCCGATTGCAAAAGGAGTGGAAATTAATGGTACTTACTTACAGTATTTTAATTAGGGAGCGGCGGTAGCAGGGCGGTTGAGTATCCAACTCGTAAGCGAGAGGTACCGGGTTGGAATCCCGCTGCGGCTATGTACCAATGACTCTTTTCTGAGTTATGTACATTAGTTGAATACTAACCGATGCTCTTACGGTGATGGAAAACATCGTGATGAAACCTGCCAATTCAGGCCACTGAATTTGTAACCATGATCCAATCTGGTCAGGTTCCCCTAGTAGCAGGGTCACGGAGGTCAGATGGTAGTCGCTCCACTGTAATTACCTGATCGCCAAATCCTGGATCATGGTCAAAGCGGACCCCGGGCCCTCATTCACAGGAGCACAACCGGGACATTGACTTACAGTTTTTTTTACTTACAGTATTTTAATAATGTTTTTTGTAAATTGCGACGAAAATAGAAAGGTGTTATAGGTTTGACGTGTGTATCTGTGGCTGTGTGTATGTGGTTATGGGTGGAGGTGTGTGTCGGTCCATAGCATCGTAGCGCCCGAGCCGGACCGGGCCGATTTCGATGCAAAAGTAATAATGAGTCTTTCAAATAAAGAAAGTGCATCGAAATCGGTCAATCCGTTCGGTAGCAATGCCAGAGACAGTCACACACACACGTCAAACCTTAAACACCCCTCTTTTTTAGGTGGGTGTTAAAAACTAAATTAAATACCTAGTTTTAGTGGGAGTTTATTTACATTTTAAATTACAATTATTAACATTTACAAAAAGTCTTACTCTAACATCGAAAACCTTAATTCTAACTAAACTAAAGATAAAAAACTTCACTCAGGTTCCCCGAATTTGGATAGGTCCCCAGAAGGCTGGCCGCGTTGCCCCGCTGAATAGCGAGGCTTAAACGCTGACCCAAGAAGAGGCCAGCCTTCTGGTGATTTGTAATTTGGACCAGGCGCTTAGATAACTCCCGAAATAAGGAATGTGCGCCTGGTCCCCACGGCCCAAGAGTTTTAACGCCAAATGGTGCAAATATGTTATCGCCACTGAGACAAGCATATTTGCGCCGCTTGGCGTTCTCAGCTGCGGCAGCACCCGTCGCAGCCTGACACGCGGTCACTGGAAGATGGGTATCGATGCAAGTAGCAATCCAAACCAGAGGCCGTCCCAGCTTCCACGGAGTGAGTGTCATTCCGTCGGGCCTCTTATCGTCATCGCGGGCTAACCCAATCGGTTCCAGCACCGCGGGTGCACCAGCGGTGGTAAAGGCCCGGCAGATGACATCGTTTAATTCCGCGTGACGAGGAATGCGACCAGCGCTCCTGCCGCAAGACAAGCCGTGGTGGCCGAGCTGGTCTACAGGACGACCACTGCGGCATTGATGAGGAGCGCTACAGGGTGCGCCAAGACGAAGAGCCGTAGCAATCCTAAACGCGGCACGGTCGAGTAAAGTGCCGATGTTCTTAGTGGGCATTGCCTGTAGCCAGAGACCCGTCTCCCACTCGCCAGCTGCCAGGAGGCGAGCACGCTCTGCAGAATTGGTTGATGCGCTCAAAAGGTTGTTTCGCACCAGTCTGCAGAGCGGCTCGTCCCAAAGCCGCTGCGAGCAAGGATTAGCCGGAGGATTCGACTCCGGACAAGCCAACTGCCAAGCATGTTTGGCCTCGGTGGAGAATGCCGACTCAAACGTCCCCAGTTTTGACAAAATCTTATTTAGCTAGCTATTCACCGAGGACAAAAAGACTGGCAGAGAAACATTCGACACTTTCCGAATGCCCAGACCACCATATCGAATAGGCAATGATGTCTGGTCCCAGGAGGAATTGTCAAATTTATATTTATAACGGAACATAGGGTTTGTTTCACGGTGTTGTCTAGGACCTCTAAAAGAGCTGGATGTTTCCACAGCTGACAACACCGCAAAACGTACATAAATTTAGGAACAAATAAACAATATCTAATTATGACATAAGCCATGTGGCTGTAGATTTGGAGTAGGCGGTCAGAAATATCATAAAAATTTTGAATTTTTTTGTCAACAAAATTTTGGATGGAATGTTACCTAGTTTTAGTTACTTAAGTTTTTGTTGTGTTGGTGTGTTGTTGTATATTGATAAGATTTTTAAAAGATTTAAATAAATATCTTGTTTATAGAATGTGGTTACAGCAATTCACAGAGGTATACCCATATAAAGTCTACTATTATGAAAAATTAAATTTATTGTTTGAAATCCGCACCACACCGTCACTATGTCCGAAGTCTCTCATTCATCTGGCATCGCCCATTAGGGGCTGGACAGGACACAACTTCAGACCACCTGTGAATGGGCAATATACGTACATAGCTATACCCAGTATAGAAATATGACGCAATGCGTATGGATCTCCAGAGGGCTGTGTTAGTTCTACTTCGATTTTACTTTACTATAGTGTTTACGTGAAGAAAGGCAAACGCGTATGAAGAATAAAACTTCATTTACGTACCACTGGATGGCGCTATTAATTTTTTCATACAAAATTCCTCGTAAACGCAAACGCGATAGTAAAGTAAAATCGAAGCAAAACTTACACTTAGCCCTCTGAAGTAGAAGTTAAGCACGTGTAAGAAGATATATAATGTGGAATAATCTCCCTCCCGAAGACTTTTCATTCATTTACTATCTATGCGAATACTAAATACAAAGTAGCACGAAAAACCCTTTTTCCATACTAGTCAATTCCACATCAAGCACCAAGAAATTTTCCCGTAAATTTTACCCACGCTTGTCGCTAACCTAATAACGAGTGGGTTCGCCTCGTAAGTGAGAGATACCGAGTTCGAACCCCAGTCTGCCATGTACCAATGAGATTTTCTGAGTTATGTACCTACTTACCTACATTAACACTAACCGAAGCTCTTACGGTGAGGGAAAACATCGTGATGAAACCTGCACATTAAGGCGACTGAATGTATAACCACCAATCTGGTCAGGACCCCTGTTACCAGAATCACGGAAGTCGAAATAACAGAAAGCCACGACCAAGTATACATATACTCAAATACTCAATTTCTTAAATTACATACCGTTTATTAATTAAACTTTAGGCTTTCATTAATTAGGCTTTTAAATAACAAACACCGCATCGAATGTCGCAGACAGACACACAAATACACAAACCAAACTTCTAACAGCCATGTCACGTCTTCGGGTCCAAACACAAACACGAGTTTTAGAAAGAAAAAAGAACAATGTTTGGTGTCAAGATACCTGAACCTGCATGCAGTAGTGTCAACACTTCCCCTCCTCCCATATTGACACATCGGAGGCATTCACCTTTACCTTTTGCGCCTCTAATTACCGATCTAAAAGCCCATCCCGGTCAATTTTTCATCTTGTCATCTACCGACTATCCTTCCCTTCCCGGATATAGATAAATAGTTAGTACTGGTATCAATTAACCTACTTAAAAATTTTCACTCTTATAGGGTTTGTTACCGGATAAGTCGGATAGCCTCCGACCAATTTTACATATTTTCAAATATTTTCTAAACTACTGTACCAACTTTAATACAACAAAGCTAAGAATCATCTCGATTAAACTGGCTTTCAAATAGCGATAACCGCATCTAAATCCGTCTATTCGTTCTGGAGCTGCGGTGCCACAGACAGATACACAAAGCTACGGATACACCGATACACACGGTAAACTGTTAACACCCCTCGTTTTGTCGGGGATTAAAAAAGGGTCACGGAGGTCAGAAGGACTGCCATCTAGGCAGTTGCTCTACTGTAATTACCTGATCTGTCAAATCCTGGTGCATAGGCACGGCGGATCCCGCGCCCTCGCACGCAGCACAACCAGGACATTGACCCCAAAATGATTGCCTATAATTTTTGTTATTTGCTCCCCCATTCCGCCAACAAGGATTTAATACAAAAATATACTTTATAAAAGTAAGAATGAAAAGAAATCAGAGTTGAAAGCAACTGAAATAAACTCAGTAAGCGTTTCCAATCCTTTTGAATGCAGAGTTCATTTGTCTGCCGCGGAAGCGTGCCTCCTTGCGTCCTTTTTCAATACAGTACCTAAGGGCAAATACGCGTGGCTCTCGCCAAAAATAACTGTAATCATTCACAGAAATTGGCCTTTGCTCTTTTTTTCCCGCCACCACCCGCATACTTAGCGGGAAAATTGGGAATCTCGGGGATGTATATGGTGGGGTTTGCTAGATGCGATATTTATAAATTTGCGATTTACTGCAACTCCTGTTTGGCCGGCTACAGTGGCGACCAATAAGAGCTGTGTATTTATTTATTCGTATTTTATTATATTTTTTATATTGGCCGTGTGGTGTCCGGCAGAGTAGAATAGTACCAACCCCTTACACTCGTAGGTGTCGTACAAGGCGACTAATGTTTTCGAGGCATAAGATCAGTCTCCGTAGTCTAGAAAATGGGCAGCAGCATTTTCCATTGTTATATTTAAGCACTGCGATCTCCAACCCGCCTGCCAAGCGTGGAGATTATGGCAATAACCTCCCCTTTCGCGGGAGAGTCCCTGAGTCCTGCAGTGGACTGTTACGGGCTGTGATGATCTCCAACCCGAGATTGCGTGCCAAGCGTGTAGATTATGGCAATAATCTCCCCTTTTGTGGGAAAGGCCGTAAGTCCTGCAATCGACTGTTATGAGCTGTGACGACGACGATGGCATTATAGGCCGAGTCGCTAATTTTATTCACTGAGTATACACACACCTGAGAGGAAAGTAAAGCTTGACCGTTTATTAGGTCTGTCAAGAGCCAGATCTTGAATTGCCAGTGTAAGAAATTAGTACAAAAAATTCCGCAATCTAGCGGCATCTCATATTCGTGGTCAATTTAATACTGTTTTGGCACCCACAACAAAAATTCTGAAGTAGAAGATAGATCGATACAACTTTCCCCAAATGATATCACAACAATTTCTTCTGCCAAAATTGTATTAATCCAATTAAATATTCTAAGCATAGCAACACAGGTAAATCATTTTCTCTCTCAAGTATTTAAGATATGAACGTGAACTAAAATAATTTATTAAGAATTCTGCAAATAAAGTGCAGAACTTTTCATAATAAGTGTCGACGGAGTAACATAATCGAACCATATCATAAATATTTGACGATTTTCCTTGATTAGTAAAATTTCGTCCAACAAAAAAATTATTGCTAAAAAAATATAACATTGAAGCCACATCCAGCCGCGCTCGCTCCATCGCCCCCATGATCGCGGATCCGATCGAACGAGTTGGTAAGAAGCAAAAATCTATTTATCAAAGTATCGGCCTGCATCTCGAGAGCCATTTCTCAAATAAGATTAATTGCAGACACACGACACGAGCGAAGGCGCCATATTTACGGCCGGACGGCGAGCTGGATGGCTCTTTAACCGGATATAAATTAAAAGTCCGGATAACCGGATGCGGCCGATGACGAGATGAAAAATGACCGGGTTGAGCTATTGGGGCTAATTTGAGGTGGGAAGGTAAACGTGAATGTACTCGTCGTCGATGGAAACTTTGACGTACAGTTGGAAGTACTTCCAACTTAGAAGTACTTCCAAGCCGTACAGCTGTGTTCTTGAAGTACCTTCTATTAACTTAGCTATTTTTCAAGCTTTTATTTAACTTCATTTGAATGTTCTGGAATCTTGTAAGCCTAATTTGACCCACCTCCCAGTGTTCAATTGAGCTGAAATTTATAATTCATATTTAACTAGGATGACAATGCATTAATATGGTATCACGGAGCTGGTCTTGCAAGCTGGCTCTTTAACCGGATATAATTTAAAAGTCCGGATAACCGGATGCGGCCGATGACGAGATGAAAAATTACCGTGTTATTTGGGGGCTAATTTGAGGTGGGAAGGTAAAGGTGAATGATCTCGGCGTCGATGGAAACCTTTGGCGCCGTTTTATAACAGTACAGCTGTCTTTATTTTGCCCTTCTACCGGAGGTAGGCTATAATTATAGCAATTTTACAAGGTTTTATTTAACTTTACTTGTGGGGGCATTCGACATTTCTCTAGCCACAAATATCTATTAAAAAGTTGAATCTCAATTGCAAGCAAAAAATGTATGCTCAAAGATTTTCTCTAATCCTTTATTGCCGAAGATCGTTTTAAATTACATTTTTAATAGAGATATGTAGCTAGAAAAAATATCGAAATTTCCCGCGCTGTGACATCTCCAATTCGATATTTCTAGCCTTTTCTCCATTAGGAATGACATTGAAAATTAAAACGTCTATTAATTGCAGCCAAAAATATTTTCTCGACTATTTTCGACAGTCGTATATTGTCCAAGATCAATTTCAGTGATGTTTTAACATTGTTTACAGTTTTTTGGCTAGAGAAAATGTCAAACTTGAGATTTAAGATGTCACAGCGCTAGCATAGCCCCCCTGGTATCTTGCTAGCCTAATATGACCCACTTCCCGGTGTTCAATTGAGCTGAAATTTGATATGGCTATGTAAATGGTTGTATTTCTTGTGCACATTAACTTGTATATGAATAAATAGCTGGAGCATCTTGTATTGTTATTTCGCACTACATGATCAAAATACTGTAGAGTTTCCTACTTTTTACAGTATTAAATACCTCTACTTTCTTTTTCAGGGCTCCTTCGTTGAATTCTTTGTCCATCCACGGTATCTTTAGTGTTCTCCTATACTCTTGTCGACTTCGTGGTGACAAACCCGATAAGTGTAAAAATATTTAAGTGGATTAATTAATACCCGTAAGTACTATTATGTTATATTTAGCTATTGCCGGAAAGGAAAGGATGGGCGGTCGATGACAAGATGAAAATTTTTCTTTTTATCGAGTTGGGCTTTTTGAGCGGTAATTAGAGGCGCAAACGGTAAAGTAAGGTAACGGTGAATGCCACCGATGTGTCGATATGGGAGGAGGGGAAGTGTTGGCACTACTGTATATACCTGTATGAGTAGCTTGTAGGTTGGTATCGCTAGGTATGTTGACATCAAACTTTGTTTTTTTTTTCCCTTTCTAAAACTCGTGTGCTACATCCCCAACGAAATAAGTTTGACGTCTGTTATCTGTGGCTTTGTGTATCTGTGTGTATATCTGTGACATCGAATGGGCCGATTTCGATGAAGTTTTCTTTATTTGAAAGCCAGTTTAATCGAGATGATTCTTAGCTTTGTTTCAATTAAAATCGGTCAGTAGTTTGGGAAATATTTGAGTTTATGTATACTTGGTCGTGGCTTAACGACATTTTGGGCATCGTGACTCTGGTAACAGGGAACCTGATCAGATTGGATCATGGTTACACATTCAGTCGCCTAAACGTGCAGGTTTCATCACGACGTTTGCCCGCACCCTAAGAGCATCGGTTAGTGTTCAACCAACAGTAGTAGTACCGCCGCCTATAATCAGCAACACCAGAGGTGCTACTAATGCGTTGCTCGCCTCTAAAGAGACCTCTAATATGCCTCTTGAACGATCCCATGTCATAATCCAAAGGAAACACTGTAGCTAGAGCTCATTCTACATCCGAATCGTATGAGCGAGAAATGTTCTTTCGAATCTTCGCATGGACACCAACAGAGGGTCTACTTAGTTGGGATGCGCTGTGGGAACCAGATTACACAGTTTCTCAGAATACTCCCCATTGTACAGCCGGTAGAATACACACAGGGAGCCGAAGTCCTTTCTGTCAGCCTGTGGTTCTAACTTGCTTGTTAGTCATCATCATGGTCCTAGCGCTTATCCTGGCCTCTGCCAGGGTCCGCTTTCCTACTCCATCTTTTCCACTTCGCCCGGTCTTCGGCATTCTCGCCACACGGCCTCTATATTGCATAATCGAGTATAAATAAATAAATATAGGAACATAAGCAATCATCTCCTTTTACAATTTTTTTCCAATACAGATTAAAAATTGAAAACAAAATGAATGATATCAAAATCCAATAAGTAGGATTGGATTACGTAAATCCGTGCCTCCGGGTATTGTTTGTCCGATGCAAAACAGAATCTATACATAATGAAAAACAAAGTCGTTTCCCACCGCCTGTCACTATGTATCTACGTATGTATGTATACACTTTTTTTTTATAGCAAACAAGGCAGGCATTTGACCGCCATCTCACCTGTTGGTAAGTGACGATGCGGCTGAAGATGAAGCATGTCCGTCTTCCTCTGCCTTCGACAGCCTATTCACTCTAGCCTTAAAGGCATCCAGATTATATTGATCAGGGAACACACTCGCAGGCAACGCGTTCCATTCCTTAGCCGTACGCATTATAAAGGTCGAGCCAAAGCGGTTCGTGCGGATAGCTGGAAGATCCACAGATAAGGATGAAGTGCTCGCCCGGATCGCGTTTCCCGATGGCGGAAGGGGCCGGCGGAATGACATGGTGCAGCTGCTTCGCACACTCTCCAAAATGTAATATGTAGAAGACCGACAGACGCGCAACCCTACGCCGATGTTCGAGACTCTGCAGCCTAGCCTTAATCAACCGCGGGTCACAAATTATCTTCTTTGCACTTTTTTCCACCGAATCTAAAGCCGCCAGTTGATATTTGGCTGATCCATTCCAGAGGTGGCAGCAGTACTCCATGCATGATTGGACTTGAGCTTGATATAATTGAAGCAACTGCTTTGAAGTGAAGTACCGCCTGACCTTCGAGAGGATACCAAGTTTTTTTGCTGCAGTCTTTGCAGCCTTGGATTCGATGTACTGACCGAAGTTGAGATTTGAAGATAGCTCAACACCAATAAGCTGTAGGTTGTCGGTAATTTCTACAGGAACATTCCGAAAAGTTGGTGTTAGATGGAATGGACTCCTTTTGGCGGAAAACAAACACGCTTGAGTTTTGGTTGCGTTGAACGCCACCAGATTGGCTTTGCCCCAACAGCCCCATATATGTAACAGGTTTAAATGCGGTTTTCAACTTGGTGATTCAAGAGAAAGTTTTATAAGCAAAAATAAAAAGCGTAGGTAGAGGTAAAGTAGAGATCTTTGTGGAGATCTCTGGGGGAGGCCTATGCCTTCTGGCTGACATAATGATGATGACGATGAGGGGTAAAGTAGGTGTATGTAGGGGTAGGATGCACGTAAACCAAGAAGCGCCGGGTTCACTAGTTAATAATAAGAAGATAAATAAATATAAGTAGGCGAATAATTGTGCAACTGATTTTGGGCCAGCAATTAGTGTCAAATCGATGCACCGAGTTATCAATCTGAACTCAATCATCAAAACGTCTCGAGCGAACCTTAATTAGTTTCCAGTTTCTAAGCGGGCGCTTCGCTCAATCTCTGTTTATTTATTTATTTATTCAATACAGACAGTGCCCTCGCGTACAAAGCATTCCCGATTAACAAATTAACTTTTCATGGAGTTTCAAGGCTTCAAACGATGGTGGTTTACGGCTCAGTGCTCGCGAACGGGTTGACCAACTCGCAATCAAAAAGGTTCGGTCCTTACGGTAACTCTGTTAACATCCCGGGTTATTGAACTTCAGAGAACTCTGTGTATATGTCGCAACTGAATAAATTTGCCGGTTAATTTTAAACGGCTAGCTTTTTGTGCAATTATTTAATTGTAAATTTGCCAATTTTGTGAACTTTGAAAATAATGTTTAATGAACGATGTTGACCCGAGTTTACAGAGTTTCTCCGTGTCACAACACTAACTTAACTCTACCGAATTAAATTGAATGCAAATTATTATTATTGTTTGAGGTATTGTCTGGCGAGATTAGCGTTGTAACAGTGTATGGAGTACCTCCGTCAACTCGGGGCAATATCGTCCATTCAATATCACCTTAAAATTTCACTAAAATGGCAAATTTTCATTTAAATAATTGCACAAAATGCTAGCCGTTTAATTAACCACCACCCGGCTGCGACATCCCTATACATCAACTTGTAGGCTTATGATGCGTGTAAATCCCCACTTTCCATCAGGTGGCCCGCTTGCCTGTTTGCCTACCGTATGACATAAAAAAAAAAAAAAAAAAAAAATTGATTCTGCCAACATTTTGACGACCTGAGTGGTTCAGTGGTCAACATGCCGGTCTGCCACGCAAGAAGTCCCGGGTTCGATTCCCGGCCGGGCAGAAATTGAAATGATGAATTTTAATTTCTGTTACGGGTCTGGGTGTTCTATATATAATAAGTATGTATTTAAAAGTATTTAAGTAGTTTATCAGTTATCTAGCACCCATAGCACAAGCTTTGCTTAGTTTGGGGCTAGATGGCGCTGTGTGAATTTGTCCACGAATATTATTATTTACTAGAAATTTTACATGGATTTCTTTGAGCACTATCCAATGAACGTGAACTGATAGGATTTTAAAAAATTTCAATTATTATGGGGCAGATCTATTCATAAAAATGAGAAAGGGGTAAAATATTCTTGTCTTTCATTTTTAAGAACTTTTAAATATAAAAAATACTGATCAATCCTTCTAGTTCCCGTTTATATCTGCAATAGTTGACAACAACTTTATTCGAATATCCATAGTTTCGAACATATAGATTAGATTAGTGAAATGTTTGACAGAAAACATTGTGGTCCTTAAGGTAACCCTGTTCGCTGAACACATGACATCTTTGGGTTAATGAACTTCTGGGTACATGTTCCTGTGTGTATTAAAATACGTCGTTTACAAAATATCGAATTATGAAACAAACTTGTGACCGCAGAGCTGGCTCGTTCCTCGGACGAGCCAGCTCTCCACGTTCCGTGGGTAGCGTCAGCATTGCAAATGTCACAGCGGGACTGTGCAGACGTTCCCTACGGAGTGTGAGATACCTAGTTGTTTAAATTATTCTATTTACCGCATTCGAGGACGTCCTGGTGGACGGCAAACTATCTAACGAGGCAAAGCAGCTAGTTTTCTGGACACAATCCCAGGCGGCATCAGTGTGTAGACGACTTTTTAAAATTATAATTTTTATTACTTATTGTCCTCTTTATGTAAATATTCTGCACACACTCATACATTAGTTTCTATTCAGCCACGTGTTTGTTTTCTCGTTCATTGACTCTTATTGTATTTATCTCATCGCCCATCATAATAATCATTATGATTACGACATCACAAGTGACGTCCAAATAATTGTCACGTCTACCCTCAAAGTCAAACAGAACTATTCTAGTCATGTGACAAGGCGAGACCGCAACCCTTCGTCCCTTACTGGATTTTGCACCCTACTAACGTGTCAATAAATAAATAAAAATAAATATTCGTGGACAAATTCACACAGCGCCATCTAGCCCCAAACTAAGCAAAGCTTGTACTATGGGTGCTAGATAACTGATATACAACTTAAATACTTTTTCTTTTTAAATACATACTTATTATACATAGAACACCCAGACCCGTAACAGAAATTAAAATTCATCATTTCAATTTCTGCCCGGCCAGGAATCAAACCCGGGACCTCTTGCGTGCTAGACCGGCTGTTGACCATTGAACCACTCAGGTCGTCATAAGACAATCGTCACAATAAGACATTACACTAGTAACAGACGTTCTGATTTGGCTTGGGCCGACCAATCGTCAGTTGCAGTTGATACTAATCCTTATGCAATACAAAATAAAGTCGCTTTTCGGTGTAGGGGACGTGGTCGGACGTCCGATCAGATTACCTCGCCCGCGCATCCGTAATAATCCAAAAACTACTTGATTTTTTACCCCTAAGGATTAGTATCGAAAGAAAGAAAGAAGATATTTATTGCACGTAGACACCACGACACGATAATTAGGTACAAAAAAACAGAAACTAAGGGTACATAGGTAATATAAAAATAATTATGAAAGAAAAATAAAAATCAACTGCAACTGACGGTTGGTCGGCTCCAGCCAAATCGGAGCGTCTGTTACTAGTTTTACTATACGCGCCAATATGACGTCACTATACGCCAGTGGAATGAGCAGTTTTCCAATAGGTATGTAAAGCATGCCTTACCACTCCCTAGATGGCGCCCCAACAATTGTGGTAATGAGCAGTTTTCCAATAGGTATCTAAAGCATTCTTAACCACTCACTAGATGGCGCCCCGACAATTTTGGTAATTGATAATCGCTTGAAATAGATTCTTAGCAAACAGGATATAAACACTGGGTACGTTGTATTGGATAATATTGTATTTGTCAATAGTTTTCAACCATTTTAGAGATTGTAATAATAATGGAACATAGTGCCAACTTCAATAAATATTTTTTTTTACTCTTTGTTCAACCTTTAACAGTCATGTTTATATTAATAAACATTTTATTTTTATGATTAGTATTAGTTGGCTGCCTGAAATCACTGCCACCATCATACAGATTATAAAAAAATTACCAAAATTGTAGGAGCGCCATCTATTGATGTTTTTTGAAACCAACTATCAATACCTACTGGAAAACTCCTCATTGATAATCGCTTGAAATAGGTTCTTAGCAAAGAGAATATAAACACTGGGTACGTTGTATTGAATAATATTGTATTTGTCAATAGTTTTTAACCATTTTAGAGGTTGTAATAAATTATTAAACCTCAATTTGACTTATTCAATTCGTTTCATGGACACTAGGCTCAAGAATGGACGCAATACAAATAATATGAAAGGTTTGTATTAAAATACATTTCGTTGAACCTTTTTGTAAAAAATTTTCTAAATTAAATTACTCATTGTACAGCCCTCCGCAAAACGTCATAAAGACGACTGAGCTCTATAGTAGTTGCATAGATAGAGCTTATTTATTCTTAATATAGTTTATTCTAGATGGATGCTGGCTTTTTTATTCTTAGCCATGTATTGTGGAATGGTGTTTAACGTTGAGGTAGATCAGCCTAAGTCCAAGTAGACTAACTATACCGATATCTTAAGACAATTAAGAGATGTACTAGCCAGTTATGTTTCTTTTTATATAACTAAGTTGGCTTACGGCCTTACGGTAAGCACTGTAAGCAGTCACCGCAGCTGTGGACGTTTGCAATACCACGGGCATCACCCACGCATTGTCGACCCCGTAAAATCCTTTTTACCCCTCTCTTAATGTACTCCATGTTGTACTCTCCATGTTTATTTATTCAATCTTTGCACAACGTTACAGTTGAAAAATAATTTGTTGTACTGTATTTGCTAATAGTACGACTTCTCACGAACTTCACTCAAACCATATTGCACCATTTAACAGCGAATAAATGAAATGAAATGAAATGAATTGTGAGCTAGATACGGATGATAAGTAACGTCACTAGAATCAGCGGCATGTTAGTAGTTTTTAGGCCACATTCATTATTGACCCAAATGCCGCCGATTGGGAAACTACTGCTGAAAAGACGCTGACGTATGTCCTTTATATGATAACTGTAGTCCTTATTATATAAGTTATGACGTGATTTTGTAACAGAGTCCCTTCGTAAAAGTCACAGTGATACTCCCGTGAGGTTATTCAGCACTCGTCTCTAGCAATTGTTTCGACTGAAGTTCGTGAGAGGCCGTCCTATTGCAAAATAGTTGGCTAGTAGGTAGACAAGGTATTGCGTGATATCGACAGGGAGCGGGCACTTTCCATCAGGTGGCCGCCTCTTGTTTATCTACTTTAAATTACTTACTAGCTGGCCCGCAGCGACATCATTCGCGAATTGTCCTGCCTATAAACCTTCCTTATGAATCACTATTGAGAAACTGCATGAAATCTGTTAAGTATTTTTTGAGTTTCTCGCTAACAGACAGACAGACGCGATGTGGGGCTTCGTTTTATAATTTGCAGTGATGGCAAAGACTAACCCTCTGTCAGTACAGTTGCAATGTTAATTTACGCACTTGTTGCCTACCCGAGCTTCCCCTTTCAATTAATACTGTGCTGAGACGCGGCTTGAATTCGTTAGTGGGGCTGGGGGCTATACTGCCGCACAAAATTAAAACGCAGTGAGTGCATTTTTCTAGTTTTGAGAAAAACGCGTTTGTAATACCTACAGGTTTTTATTTTTTATGTAACAAGTTTTGTTTTGACAAAAAGATCAATTGAAATTACTTTTCTGGTAGAAAAAAACGGGCAGATTATGATTTTAACATTAAAATAGAAGATTTTTAATTATTTAAGGGAGATATCCTCAAACAATTAGAGTAGAGGAACCGTCAAGAAATATGTACATGTTCACAACCCATAAACGCAATGAGTTCTGTTACTTACTGCGGTTATGCTAAGGAGACAGCCAATAGCCGCGGCAAAGCGCTGCAGAGGGATCACATACTGCAATATTAGTAAGGATCTAACGTAAATTACGATATTTCACCTAAACTTTAGTATACCTAGTAATTAAGAAGAATATATGCATTTTATTACAGCAGCTGTTTTTATTATAAACAAATGAATTTATGCCAATCTCTTCCAGGAAATGAATAAATAATATCGTCTGGTTTGAATCAATATGATTATGAGATTAAAACAAACGCCTGCCTGTTTGTCTGTAATTTGTAAAGAAAAATGCTACAGATATCAAAGAGAAACTGAAAATGGAGTTCTGTATGACAGATCTGGGTGAGATAAAGCAGTGTATTGGCATGAATATAAATAGGAATCGTGAGGCAGGTATGGTCATGATAAACCAAGAAAAGTATATTAACCTAGTGCTGGAAAGGTTTGGCTGTCCGAGTGCAAACCAGTGCGCACTCCGATAGAGGTTAATATAAAATTTACTAATAAATCTGAGAATGAAGATAACAAATTTCCCATACAGGGCAGCGGTGGGATGTCTTTTATATCTGGCACAGGTCACACGACCTGATATCATGTATGCGGTGAATAAACTGAGTCAGTACTGTAATGATCCGGGCATTCAACATTGGCTTGGAGTAAAAAGGGTCATGAGATATCTTCAAGGAACCAAGGATCTAAACTTATGCTATGTCAAAGATAACTCCAGCGAAATAACTGGGTATTGCGATGCCGACTGGGCTGGTGACCCACTAGATAGAAGATCGTGTACTGGTTACACATTTATTTTTCAGAACGCTAGTATTTGTTGGAACTCGTGCAAACAGCAGACTGTAGCCCTCTCTACAGCCGAGGCTGAATATATGGCAATGGCATCGGCCACCCAGGAGGCCTTGTGGCTTCGGCAACTGCAAGATGAACTCGGCCAAGGTTCGGAAAGTGCATTAGTTATATACAGTGATAATCAAAGTGCAATCAAACTGGCTTCGACAGACTGTTATAAGCCTAAGACTAAACACATTAATATTAAATGGTGCTCCTCAGCCCCTCGATTAAAGGGTTAAGAAAGCTGATCAGTGTATGCGTAGCATACGCTGATCGACATGGCTTGTCATACAATGTTTGTAACAAATTATTATTACCGAGTGTAATAATAATTTGACACGAGTATTTTAATACTTCCAAATATGCCGTGTATAGAGTACTGCATAAGGTGCCTTTAATATTCTGTGATTTTACATAGGAGTCAGCCGATGCTCCTGCGCGTCGTTTTGCGGCGACTCTCTATCCGTGTCCGGTACTCTTATTTGAATTGCCACAATTTTACAGTTTTCTACGTGCATCCTGTCCGAATCGCATAATCCGTTAATGAAAAGCAAGGTCTTGCTGCGTCGAAATATCAGGCTACTCTACGAGGTAGGAATCCCGGAACATACCTTTAAAACTGTAACGGTTTCCCAGCAAAAAGGCGGGAAAATTCCAAAGGGCTGCCTAAGCGTACCAAAGGCAGCTATTTACGCACGAAATAAATGATCGCATAATTTTCGAAAGTCATACGAAATCCCGGCGAAATTAATCCCAGGTATAAAAAGTACCCCGTTTCGGCAAGGAGCTCGCCGGAGCATTTCTCATAAAATTCTGCATAAACAAAATTAATTTTGGTACCGCTTTAGGGGGACTGCGCACTGGCGGCCGACCCCACAATTGTAAAATACTAGAGGAACCGGTGCGTCTTCGTTTGCGTAGACCTAGTTTACCCCTATCTACCCTTTTTATTTTGCTTATAAATCTTCCTTTTGAATCACTCTATTTATGGGTAAAAACCGCATTCATATCCGTTGCGTAGTTTAAAACATCTAAGCGTCCATAGATATAGACGGCGGGCAGCGACTTTGTTTTATTATGTATGATTTTTTTGCCTACTCGTACTAATGTTTATTGTGTTTTCGCAATTAGTTTGTCGACTATGTCCCTAGGTGCAAACAATGTGTGGACGACAAATAAACAAGAGAATAAATTGGAGTAAAAATAAACATCGCCACCTAAAATAATAGCACCACCTCATCCCTTCCCGTGGGTGTCGAGGCGAGTAATGGACGAACCCGAAAGATGGACAGCAACATCTTTTTGGGTACATTTACATCTACTGCACTGCGATCGCCAACCTTCCTGCCAAGCGTGGTCCAGAAATCTGCTTTACTTCCGGGAGTGCGACCAACTGCCCCTAGGTGGTGTCGGGTTCCTCGTCCACAAATCCCTCGTGAACAGCATCGTCAACATCTAGAGTGTGTCATCTAGGGTAGCGTACCTTATACTCAGAATTACTAAGCGGTATTCGTTGAAGGTCATACAGGTCACATTACACCGTTGTCATGGAGGATTTCAACGCGAAACTGGGCAAACGAAGCAAAGACGAGTTGAGAGTGGGGCAATTTGGAGTTGGAAGTCGGAACACCCGTGGCTAGATGCTGGCCGGCTTTATTGAGAAGGAGGGACTCTTTATGATGAACTCATTTTTCAGGAAGCCGGATCATCGCTGAAGGACGTGGGTTAGTCCCGATGGTGTTACAAAAAATTACATTGACTTCATCCTATCTACGAAACGGCATATATTCAATGATGTCTCGGTGATCAACAGCGTTAAAATTGGCAGTGATCACCGCTTGGTAAGAGGCACATTAAATATTAATCCGCAACTAGAAATATCGAGGAGGTCCACGCTCCGGCCTATACCCATCCCGCTTCAATACTAAAAATATTGAGGCGGCGATCGAGCGGAACAAAGGCTCTAAAGTCATTGCGAGAGATCTGTCGATTGGACAGAGCCAGTTGACGAGACTGAAAACGGATGACGGCAGAGTTGTTTCGACCGAGTCCGAGGCTATGAGGGAAGTCGAGAGGTTCTATGGACAGTTATACACACAACACGGGCACCCGTAACCAGTATGTCATAAGACCCCAGAGCCAAGTTAACCCCACACTACACCGAAGATATCCCGGACATCAGCCTGTACGAGATTAGTATGGCTCTCAAACAGCTTAAGAACAACAATTCGCCGGGTGATGATGGAATTGCGGCTGAGCTTCTGAAAGCTGCTGGCAAACCTGTGCTTAAGACCCTTCAGAAGTTGTTCAATTCCGTCATCCTCGAGGGAAAAACGCCGAAAGCATGGCAATGAAGCATAGTGATATTGTTCTTCAAGAAAGGTGAAAAGGCTCTCTTAAAGAACTTCAGGCCAATATCGAGAGTCATTACGAATCGTCTCGCACGCAGGTTTAATGACTTCCAGCCTCACGAACAAGCAGGATTCCGAAAAGGTTTTAGTACCATAGACCACATATATACGCTGCGGCAGGTTATACAGAAGACCGAAGAGTATAACCGGCCATTATATTTGGCATTTGTGGACTGTGGGAAAGCCTTCGATTCGATCGAAACTTGGGCGGTGCTCCAGTCTCTACAGCGGTGCCAAATTGACTATCGATATATCGAAGCACGTGTTTGTACGAAAACGCCACCATGTCAGTTCGTCTCCAGGACAAGACCACAGAGCCTATTCAGCTGCAGCGAGGTGTTAGACAAGGTGATGTCATATCACCGAAGTTGTTCACCGCTGCACTGGAGGATTTCTTTAGGCGAGTACCTCACTCACCTCAGATTTGCTGACGTTATCGTATTAATGGCTGAAACCCTAGAAGACTTGGACAAAATGCTCGATGACCACTGTAGTGCCTCTCAACAAGTAGGTCTTAAAATGAACATGGACAAGACGAAAATTATGTCGAATGTCCATGTTGTGCCTACTCCAGCGACAGTTGATGACTATACATACCTCGTACAAATAGTCCAGCTAGGTAGGTCCAATTTCGGGAAAGAGGTCAATCGACGAATCCAACTCGGTTGGGCAGCGTTCGGGAAGCGACGCCATATATTTTCGTCCCAATTACCGCAGTGTCTCAAGACGAAGGTCTTTGATCAATGTGTGTTGCCAGTGATGACTTACGGAACTGAAACGTGGCCGCTCACTGTGGGCCTTATAAGAAAACTCACTGTTACCCACAGGGCAATGGAAAGAGCTATGCTTGGAGTTTCTTTGCGCAATTGAATCAGAAATAAGGAGTTCCGCAAGCGAACTAAGGTCACCGACATAGCTCTAAGGATTGCCAGACTGAAGTGGCAGTGAGCAGGGCACATAGCTCGAAGAACCGATGGCCGATGGGGCAGTAAAGTTCTCGAGTGGCGACCACGTACCGGAAGATGCAGCGTGGGTAGGTCTCTTACAAGGTGGACCGATGACCTGGTAAGCTGGATGCGGAAAGCACACAACCGCCCTTTGTGGAGATATCTGTGGGAGGCCTATGCCCAGCAGTAGTCTTCTTCTGGCTGATATGATGATGATAAAAATGTCTTGTTTCTTTTGCATGATTGCTCACGAGCTGCTTGTGATAATAATTTTAATGGCCAGCCATTTGAGGCAATGGACGAGGAATGTAGGCAGGAAAGACTTTAAGGCACAAAACCTATTTCCTATCTGTAATTGGTAAAAAATGTAGTCTTTGGTTGATTGACCAGGGGGTCTAAAATGGCCAAATTGGATGAAACGTCAAAAATATTATTCATTTGGTGTATTCTAGTAGAAAATAAGCAGTTCCTCTAAATTTCGTAAAATGGCCGCTTATTCATAGAATTATAATTAATTATATTCAATTCATTTTATTAAGCGAATCATATTTAGCTCCGATATTGCAACATAAAAAAATGATAAGTATACCGGTTTTTACGGTTTTCTTTTCCGGTAAAATTTTTCGTGTTAATAAATACCAAATAATCGAAAAGAAATTACTAGCGCCTTTCAATGATCAAATATATCATTTTCTAATGAAATGCATTTAAAAATAAAAGTAAAATAATCATAAAAATGCAAAAAAAATTTAAACTCAATTATAATTATATAACTGGCAATACTATACAATGAATGTCAAACATAAATTTAATTGTAGCGGGAATGTTGAGTAACTCTTTATAAACGAAATAACTAAATATGAGGTAAAACTATCTACAAACAAATAAATAGATACACTTTAGATATTCACTAAATTTATTTACAAGATTCCACAATCACATCATTCACAAAGAAAATATTTCAAAATTTTCAGTAAGGAAAAGCACTCCCGCCGTAACCGAAAATTCCCGCGCTTTTATCCTATTTTGATTCCATACAATGCTAATAAATGTTACAAAATCACGAAATCAATCTAAATGAAAACTGTAATCAAGTGTAAACGCTTGTAAAATACAAATATGAAACAAATAGTTTCAGTAACTTATAAGAATTCTGGTCAAAATGGATGAATTTCAAATCTAGTCAAAATTGACGTTTCATCCAAAGTGGCCATTTTAGAACCCCTGATTATGAATTAAATTGAATTGAGTGACCTATACGGCTGATTTCTAGAGCTGCGCTGTTTCCTTTTCAAAATGTCATCATCGACATTAGTCGATAGTTAGATAGTTGTTTTCTCGCTAACTATTCCACGTACGACAGAAATAATTGTACGTATCGTTTTAATACGTTTAGCACTCCGTCCAGCTCACGGCTTTATACTTGTATTATGTAACATCCTGTATAGAAGCGGATAATGGAGGTAAATACATTGGCAAACAATTGAATTGGAAATACGCGAAATGAGTATTCTTTATACTGTTGTAATAGTATAGTACAACCGTATCTAGGAAAGCCGTCCAATGCACAAGTCCCTCGCAGCCGGAGGTGTATGCGTCATGAAGATCTGACGAGGGTCCGCGGATTGCGAGACGCGAACAACACTGCGAAAGCGAACCCGTATTCATAATTCCCAAGGATATTAATAAGGGAATTCGTAATTATGGGCCAGCTTTATTACATTTTTGCACCGGTAGCGAGGTGGCTGTTTAAACCGGGATTCGGTGGAGGCGTACTCTGTTGTACTGGAAATTGTGACAGAGTTTTAAGTATAACAATATCCATTTTCCAGTAATTTACTTTACGATACGAATAACTTCGTCGGTATAACATAATGTGTTGAACTATCGTGGTCATTATCACACATGCAAAATGTTCCGGGTAGGAAAGTTAGGTATGCGGTAGGATACCTTTAAAAATTTGTCGGTATACTTTCTCATTTGCCTTTTTTCCTAATTGTAATGGTAATGGTAAGGTCTAGTAACGGTAAGGTATTGTAATGGTAAGGTCCCGCTGAAAACCAGCGCTGCATCGTTCTGCTGCAGCTAATGCAGAGTCGGGGCCCTTTTTGACATTGTATTACTCCATTTTCGAATCGTTTTATTTAAGTAGGTTTAAAATAGATTTAAGTTTAATTTAGAAATGTAACATCTTCAATGATAGTATTTTGTGTATTGTTATGTCAAAATAATGTCTATGTCTATGTCTAATGGTACTAATAGTATGTAAAACTATTGGCCTTATTGCACTGCTAGTTTAAAACTAATTACAACGACTTTAGATCTCCTTTCAGAGGGTCTAAGGTTGGCTGGAAGAAATCCCATTGTGGGATAAGCCCGCCTTTGCTTTGTAAAATGATATTTTTCTCACTACTGTATTTCTTTTTAATTGCAATAAAGAGTTTACATACATAATTTACCCTACGTGACTCTCCCTTTAAAAAGGCAGGCGCGTGGGTGGCAAACACCAACATTCCTTTTGCAAATAGACTCATGCTTTTATAACGATAAAATTCGAACAGCAATTTGTAGTCTCGAGACTACAAACAGCACTATTTATAGCGATCGCTTCAGACGATATTTCTTTTTTCGTCAGATTGGGTCACTAAAAATAAAATATTATGTGCCAGTTTGTGCACGAACAGACCAACGTTTTGTGGGTCTCCTAAACCTCTACTATCGCTACAAAGTGGTATTTTTCTTGTATAGATAGTGTCAAATAAGAAGAGACTTGGCGAGTCACGTAGCTCGACTTGCGCTGCGTACGATTACCTGCACGAAATCCCCTACACTGCCATTTGACAAGTCTCTTCTTTCGTGGCGCGGGTTATACTCCATGACGTAGGATACTCTCACAGTTTAATACACCGCATTGTTACGCAATATGTTGTTTGGCTGAAAAGTGTGTGATGTGTTTTAATGTTATCCTAGCCTAAGCATTGTATTGTTTGACTAGGATGTCACTAGGCCGTGATCTCACTGGCAGCCATAGCTGAGCCATGGACCATTTTGTTTTGTGTAGTTATTAGAGTAGACCTAGTTATTTTGTTTATACTCGACATGAGTCGAATTTATTTAAATTTGTTTTGTTTTTATGAAAAATCAAATACATATTGTAGAGAGGCAACAAATAGTCTAAGTGGAATAATAGGCCTTTGCCCTGCAGTGGGACACCGACAACAACTAAAAATTTACTTTTCATTTCATTTATTTGTGTTTTACCCTCAGTCGCCTCATGGCTAGTAGACTTGTAATTTAATGAGGAATGAAAAAAAGAATGTACTAATATTGACATGTAAATTTCTAATTTATGAAATAAATAAATATATATCTAAAATCCTCCACTCCAATCCTGTCCACTTCCTCCACCATCACTCCTAACTCCCTCAAACAATGTCACCGAAAGGACCAACTTACTGCGACATTATAATACTTTCCCATTGTCATCCCTCCGCGAATGCATCCCCAACTTATTGTATAACTAAACTAATCCACAAGAGAAGTGGTTAAGTGAGTGCTTTTCTCTGTAACCGGTGTGTTCGTTCACAGTGTCGCCACAAAGGATTCTATTGAACTGCTCGAGATGCTGAGACGCCCTTTGTGACGCCGTGAGCAGTCACAGATGCCAGGTGACGTTGAATGATCAAGAATTGTGTAGATTTAGGATGGTATACAAAGACTTGTATATACTTTATGGTATAGGTATGTTTTGCAGGAGCAGATTGGCGTTTCGTATTGAGAGAATTTGAGAGATATGTTTGTGTGTGATTTCGGTCCTTATTTGGAAAAAATCACGGTTGTCGTGAATATTCAAGCTTGTTGGAGGGTCGTAGGGGTAATTTTGACCCGCCACTGATGTAGATACGGGATAGGGGAGCATGGGTGGCCGAGTGGTTATGGTATTGACTCGTAAACGAGAAGTACAGGGTTCGAATCCGCTGCGGCCATGTACCAATGACTCTTTTCTGCTAATGCTGAGACGCCCTTTGTGACGCCGTGAGCAGTCACAGATGCCAGATGACATTGACGGTTCAAGAATTTTGTAGATTTAGTATGGTATACAAAGACTTGTATATAATTGATGGTATATGTTTGGTTTTGGTTTGCCGTGTGGTGTCCGGCAGAGTAGAATAGCACCAACCCCTTACACTCATGGGTGTCGTCGTACAAGGCGACTGATGTTTTCGAGGCAAAAGATGAAGAGTCTCCGTAGTCTGGAAAATGGGCAGCAGCATTTTCCATTGTTTTATTTAAACACTGCGATCTCCAACCCGCCTGCCAAGCGTGGAGATTATGGCAATAACCTCCCCTTTCGTGGGAGAGGCCCTTAGTCCTGCAGTGGATTGTTACGGGCTGTGATGATGATATATTTGGTTGGAGGAGATTGGCGTGTCGTATTGAGAAATGCATTGTTGGCTCATCTCGGTATCTATTTGATAAAAATGTTGTGGTGAATATTCAACCTTCTTGCAGGGTCGTATTGTTAATTTGACCCGGGACTTGTGTACATAATAGTTTTTATTTATAGTATAATAAAAAACTTATTTATTTATTACGGTACACATTTTCCCCCGCGAAGACATGGACGTTTCTGAGGTAACTGGGGATAGGCAAATCTTCAGACTCCTCCGGGTGCTCTGTTGACCCTAATGCGTTAAATAATCACTTCTCCACACCACCGGTGACCTTGGAAGCTAGTGTCAAGACTCGCACTGTGGGACAGCTCGATGACCAGCCACGCCCGCTCTGCTCACCTTTTTCCTTTACGACTGTTGCTGAGGAGGACGTTCGAAAGCATATACTCTCTATTTCGTCAACTGCTGTGGGCAATGATGACATTTCCTCCCGTATGATCTCCATCTTGCTCCCTCAACTCTTACCCGTACTCTGCCATATCTTCAACCACTCCTTAGTAATGAGTTGCTTCCCGTCGGCTTGGAAGTGTGCAAATGTTATCCCACTACCTAAAATCTCCAATCCTACATCCTTCTCCAGTTTCCGTCCCATATCTCTATTACCTTACCTTTCCAAAGTCTTTGAGCACATTGTCCACAGTCAGCTCTCTACGTTTCTTACATCTAATTGTCTGCTTTCCCCTTTCCAATCCGGGTTCCGAACTGGACATAGTACTGTTACAGCGCTGCTAAAAGTTACTGACGACATTCGTCTTGCAATGGAGGATAAGTCTCTTACCGTTTTGACATTACTGGATTTTAGCAGCGCATTTAATTCCGTTGACTTTGATGTCCTCCTCGCTGTTCTTCGCTCCCTCAACGTCTCTCCTCCTGCAATAGAGTGGTTCGAGTCGTACCTCCGTGGTCGTTCCTAGCGGATCCACCATGATGAGGTCTCCTCAGACTGGTGCGAGCTCGTCGGCGGGGTACCGCAGGGTGGTGTTCTCTCGCCACTTCTCTTCTCCATATTCATAAATACCGTCACTCCTGTCATCTCTTCAAATTTCCACCTGTATGCTGACGACCTACAGATTTACCGGCATTTCAAAATCGCTGATGTTACAGATGCTTTCGCCCAAATCAATGCCGATCTTGAACGCATATCTGCCTGGGCTAAGGCCTTTGGGCTTCTAGTGAATCCCAAGAAATCTCAGGCTTTAGTGATAGGGAGCCCAAACATGTACAGACGACTTGGTTCTGGTAATTATATTCCTCAGGTGATTTATGATGGGACGCCTATACAGTGCAGTAAATTCGCTAAAAACCTTGGAGTGATTCTTGAATCGAATCTATCCTGGCTCCCTCACGTCAATGAGGTCAGCAAGAAGATACATTTTTCGCTTCACTCGCTTAAACGTCTCAAAAACTTTTTACCACTTAAAACCAAAATCACCCTTGTACAAACTCTCCTTCTTCCTATTCTTGACTACGCGGACTGATGCTATCTGGATGCCACAGAAGAGCTTTTAAACAAACTGGAGCGTCTCCAAAATGTATGCATTAGGTTCATTTTCGGTTTACGCAAATATGACCACATCTCCTCTTTCCGAACACAGCTCAAATGGCTACCAATACGTTACCGCAGGAATACTCATATCCTTTCAACCCTCTTTAATATCCTGCACAATCCTTCTGCTCCTTCATATCTCCGTAACCTCTTTCACTTCTCCCGAGACCAAGACAAACTCTGTCGCTCTAATGTTAAATCGTTATTGGCCATCCCCATCCATCACTCCAATCTCTTTTCCTATTACTTTACTGTTCATGCTGCGAGACTTTGGAACTCTCTTCCACATAAGGTGCGGGACAGTCCGTCACTACAGACTTTTAAAAAACGTGTCAAGAACCATTATCTATCTCTGTCTAGTTGTACATAGATATGTATGTATAGTATTGTATTATTATTATAAATTTATTATATTTTATTTGAGAAGATAAGTAAGTTTAAGTATTTTAGTATGTATTCTATATCGCGCACGTCGATCTGCTTTACTTATCTCATCTTTCTTCTGATTTCAGATCAGATTTTACAAAAGCGCTTTACTTCACTTTTTAGCGCAATGTCTAAAGGGCGCCACAGATTAACAGTTCGCCGGACGATATCAGACTGTCAGTTAATCGTCAGTTCGGACTGACAACAAATACGAACTGAGTGTGTGTTGCCGCTTGACAGATATCGGCCGGACAGTCCTTGACCTTGAGGCCAAATAAAAACACATTAGGAGGTAGTCGACCGGCGGCTTGTCTACCGTCACTCGAGTGCCTTAAGTTTTACAAAAACTGCCGACTTACAACTGCTAGGGTGTAGTCGCAATATCAAATATCAAATCATTTATTCAATGTTGGTATCTAAAATACACTTATTGACGTCATTATCAAGTATAACAAAAGTATCATTACTACTATAGCCATACCAAACAATTCATAACACAATTATATACTTAAATTATAAATTTAAGTAAAATGTCAAAAAAGTTAAGTATAAATATAGATTTATCATAACAACAATGCCAATAAATAAGTAATTTAATTATACACATATAAGTCACTAATTCAAATCAAATGTCAATAACATATATAAATAAAAATAAAAAATTCAAACATTGTTAATATGAACATTGTATAACCAGTACCTACATCTATCTACACAGTATGTATTTAGTCAGAGTAAATTATTATTTTAACTAAATACATACATATTTTTTATTAAAGCGTCTATTACTGAAGATTTTGTTATTATAGTTTTCTCCGTTGACAACTAGTTCGCAGACGTCGCAGCAGGCCAGCGCCGGCTGGCAATAATCGCTCCAGTGTGTAGACGTTAGTGGCCTAGGACGGCAAGCCGCCCGATACGATCAGAGACTGCAGGCGGATTGTTAATGTGTGGGGCCTTAAGGCTTGCAGTGTCCGACAAAGCTGTGACGAATAATTGACCACGGTTCATCCGAATATGCCATCTAGAGGCTATTCGAGTCTACCTATACTTAGATAGAGATCGAGGTCTGTCCGTGTCGTTATACCTAAGAATTGAAAATTTGCTAGATTTGCTAAATACCTGAGCTAGCCGGCAGGTCTCTTGAGCGAAAGGTACCGGGTTCGAACCCTAGTGTTGCCATGTACCAATGACTTTTTCTGAGTGAGTAATAATTCTCTTTCCAATAAAGCTAGTTTCACTGACTTAATACTTTTTCTTCGTTTGATTTCAAATTAAAAATCTTCGCCTATAAAAATCCCTTTATTATTAGCCTTTCTATTAATAGCACTGATCCTGACAAACGTATCCAGCTTCTTAAAAACCTCTCCACACACGCTCGTCGCCGGCACTCCCCACTTCGCCTAAACAAAATTACATTCCCAGATTGCAGTAAAAAACAAACATTTACGAGCAACATCCCATTAAACCTACATCAGTCGTAGATCCTCATCTCTCCGAATTTAATATTTATATGCGATCTCAGTCACGGGCTCGCCGTTAATGTTTTACTTTGCGACAAAAACGTGAGGACTTATGCGATCCGACCGGAGTATAAGTGACAATCATTCTGACGTGGAAGTGAGCGTTTCCGCCATTTTGGGGGCACAAGACAGCTAAAGGTGGCGCCAGACTGGGCTTACGTAATGCCACGCCACGTTATGTGACGTTACGATAGAACTGTACTAGATTTAAACTCTAATTCTAGACACACATACATGCGCACACATGCACACAAACGTAATTATTATTAATGCCACGCCACGATACTTGACGTTATGTTAGAACCATACCATATTTACGTCGACGTGCGCGTGGCAGTGGCATTAATAAAAATTACGTTTGTGTGCAGGTGTGTGCTTTCTTAAACGCATTGAAACTGATACATAAACATGACACACACACACACACACACACGCAGATCCTCATCTCTCCGAATTTAATATTTATATGCGATCTCAGTCAAGGGCTCGCCGTTAATGTTTTACTTTGCGACAAAAACGTGAGGACTTATGCGATCCGACCGGAGTATAAGTGACAATCATTCTGACGTGGAAGTGAGCGTTTCCGCCATTTTGGAGACACAAGACAGCTAAAGGTGGCGCCAGATTGGGCTTACGTAATGCCACGCCACGTTATGTGACGTTACGTTAGAACTGTACTAGATTTAAACTCTTATTCTAGACCCACATACATGCACACACATGCACACAAACGTAATTATTATTAATGCCACGCCACGATACCTGAAGTACGTTAGAACCACACCATATTTACGTCGACGTGCGCGTGGCAGTGGCATTAATAATAATTGCGTTTGTGTGCATCTGTGTGCGTGCTTTCTTAAACGCATTGAAACTGATACATAAACATGACACACACACACACCCACACACACACACACACACACACACACACACACACACACACACGCAGATCCTCATCTCTCTGAATTTAATATTTATATGCGATCTCAGTCACGGGCACGCCGTTAATGTTTTACTTTGCGACAAAAACGTGAGGACTTATGCGATCCGACCGGAGTATAAGTGACAATCATTCTGACATGGAAGTGAGCGTTTCCGCCATTTTGAGATACAAGACAGCATATTAAAGATAGCAGCACAGGGCTTACATAATGCCAGAGCATGTTACATGACGTTACGTTAGAACCATACTAGATTTAGGTTGACTTGCACTAAATTTTAAACACATTTAAGCTGATATATAAATAAAAAACTTCATATAAAAAACGATAAACGTCAGTTCTAAACGTGTTTTACAATTTGGTGCAAGCGAGGCTAAAAGTCTTATTCTAGACATTCACACACACATGCACATAAACGTATTTAATATGCAATGAATTATTTGATTGATTGTTTTGCTTATTAATTATTTTTTTTATTTCGAACAGTTTATTGTACACAATATAACAAATACAGAGAGTACAGATTACTTATGACACAACAGGCACTACTTATCTCTAAAAGAAATCTCCTCCAGCAGGCCTACAAGAGATTTATGTGAAAACTAAACGCAGATAAGACATGCACAATGACTATAATTATAATACTATAACAAAATACATACATAAAATTCACATAATATTTGTGAAGTAAATCACTTTTTGTACACTTGTTCCACTTAATTATACAATTTTATTAAATTGCAACCGGTTTCGAATTACTCATCTTCAGGCAATTATTTGTTGTGTTTCTAATGTTTTAAATACTGAAATATTTTAAAAATTTTCTCATTCTATTCCAAATGTAAAGTCAGCAATTTCGTACTGGTTTTATTCCATTGGGCCGAGGACCTCAAAGCACCTGGTGGTCTCTAAGACATGTATTTATTACCTAGTGCGGACACCAGTCTCTCAAACAGGTTCTTCAGTCGATTCAATTGAACTGTTACTGCATAGATAATTTAAAAAAATTAGCTTTGACACGCCATGTGATGACACAGTAGCCAAAACACATGCGAGATCATCGCTCGTTATAGCCCTATTAAGACATAGACGTATATTTATTTAATCCGCAGACCGTTGAGTAAGGGATTCTAGTTAATCAAATCAGTACACGCATCGACTCGGTAAGATAACATCCCGCCCTGTATGCTGCGAAATATCTGCATGTCCCCCACAGAGGAAGATCCAATCTTGACTTGTGCTGAGTTTTATGATGCTCTATTAATCACTCCTAATATTTCTTAATATCAAACGGATCACAATTACCATGTCCACCAAAGCGTGAAGTTTGGGCTCGATTCGCAACAAAGCGTTTTGTGCCCTATTGTTATCGTGATACAATCTGAAGTCAATTGGCAGCGATCAGAGTAAAATGAAAGACCGGCAATTCAAAACATCAATTGAACCGTGTGAGCCTCGAAACGTTGAGGGGACGCTAAATCGCCGGCAACCCTTATAAGGAGGGGATTCTGTAACTCCATCCCTTAGATATCGCATTCGATTCGTTTTAGTTTTTCTTACATTGGGGGCGTCAATGGCCTAGTGGTTAACGTATTCGACTCGTAAGCGAGAGGTACCTGAAAGCTGGTAAGAGAAACCAGCACATTCAGGCGACTGAATGTGCTCAAAATTTACCTTTATGAAGCAATAATAATTTGAGTATTGAGTATGGAATGTGTAACCATTATCCAATCTGGTCAGGATCCCCTGGTAACCGGGTCACGGAGCCAGATGACACTCGCTCCACTGTAATTACTTGATCTGCCAAATCCTGGATTATGATCAAGGTGGACCCCGGGCCCTCATGCGCGAGAGCAAAACCGGGACATGAACGCTCCTATTTTGTATTTTATTTGTAATATCTCATTTATCTAAACTAAAACAAGAAAGTGATGTAGTGTACCTATAGTCTCGAGCACATGCCACTAGATGGCGCGTCAGTCAACAGGTCCATCCGTTTGGAAGCTACAATGTCACAGAGACGCTAGATATAAGATTCACACTAGATATTTATTGTATGTTAATAATAATTATGTGTTTATTTATTTATTCTTAGGAAAATCAACAGCAACAGCTGTTGATATAACTTAAATTACTTAAGTTGATGTAAAAGTAAACTGAGGTATCAGAAAGAGAATTTCAGATTCTCGCAGATAAATATATTATCGGTTACATAATTTTATAATCGAACCCTTTTCTCCAATAATAATATATGTATGAAGCCGTGAACTGTATGGAGTGGAATAGTTGTAACTATCGTTTTAATACGTTTAGCAGTATTAAAACGATAGGTACAACTATTCCACTTACGTATAATTAGATATAATTGTACCTATCGTTTTAATGCGTTTAGCACTCCATCCAGTTCACAGATTCATTCATATATTATGTAACACCCTGTATAACTACTACAAACAAAAAGAAGCTATTGAGACACTAACACAATTTTGATTAAACTCTAAATGGTCAAAAAAACGAAAACGAGTGTAAAGCGTGAGAGTTACACAATTGCACCACAGGGGGTGTGATCGGGGTGTTGAACCATCCCTTTCACAATGGCTAAGCAATAAATATACATCAGACGCACGGTATCGGAGAAAAGTTGCTTTCTTACGTCTTCGCCTTACATTTTGTAGCTCCTGCCATGGTTAAGACATCGATAATCTGTGATTATGATATTGCGTTCTCGCCCGGGCCCGAGGTCCGCCTTGACCTTGATCCAGGATTTGGCAGATCAGATAATTACTGTGGAGCTGTCATCTGACCTCCGTTACCCTGCTACCAGGAGAACCTGACCAGATTGGATCATGGTTACACAATTAGTCCCCGGGATATGCAGGTTACATCACGATGTTTTCCCTCGCCGTAGGAGCATCGGTTGGTATTCAAGTAATGTACGTAACTCAGAAAAGAGTCATTTGTACCGTAATACCCATGCAACCCCCGACGGGTGTGGCGATACAAATCAGCAGATTGGGATGAGATACGTCACTTTTTTTCGTCCTATCCTTGGCGGGAGGCATGCTTCTCTTCGGGCGATTCGTCGAGTTGTGCTGAAGCCGTTACCGCGGTTATACGGCAGGGAATGGAATACTTCATTCCATATTCTGACGTAGCGATGAATGGCAAGTCTCGTCCATGGTTTAGTGCTGACTGCAGTCGCGCTGAAGCGCTGAAGCAAGCGGCATACTCTGCCTGGGCTGAGGCTCGAGCGCATATGTCTCCGGATACTCTCAAACAAAAGAAAGCCTTTAACCTCGCCGCCAAGTCTTGCAAAAGGACGCTACGCAGGGCTCGTTTCGACCACATAGGTCGGATTGGCACCAAACTGGCCTCTTATCCTCCTGGGAGTAAGGCGTTTTGGTCTTTGGCAAAAGCGGTTGAATCCAACTTTAGTCAATCTTCGTTACCACCATTGCTGAAACCGGATGGGACACTGGCGCATGCTGCGGAAGAGAAGGCAAATTTACTTGCTTCTCAATTCGCTGCGAATTCACGTTTGGATACTGCAGGTAAAACTCCACCTATCTCACCCCGCGCTAACTGCACTATGGCAGAGGTGCGTATACATCAGAAAGAGATTTTTAAAAATCCTGCGGAGTCTAGACGTGAACAAGGCTAGTGGACCAGATGGTATACCAGCAATAGTCCTGCGTAGTTGTGCCCCCGAGTTGTCTCCTATTCTCACGCGCCTGTATCGCCTCTCACTAGAGATTGGAATTGTACCGAAAACATGGAAGCTTGCCAATGTGCAGCCCGTGCCCAAGAAGGGCAGCCGCGCAGACCCTGCCAACTACCGCCCTATTTCGGTTACCTCCATACTCTGTAAGATTATGGAGCGTGCACTAAACAAGAAACTCCTCGTGCATCTTGAAGGTAACGATCTCCTCAGCGATCACCAGTACGGATTCCGCTGTGGTCGGTCAACTGGGGCCCTGCTGGTGTATGCTACTCATATGTGGAGTGAGGCCATTGAGAGGCATGGTGAGGCCTTTGCTGTGTCTCTCGATATCTCCAAGGCCTTTGACAGGGTTTGGCACGCAGCCCTTTTAAGCAAGCTTCCCTCATATGGTATTCCTGCTGGCTTTTGCACCTGGATATCGGATTTTCTGAGTGAACGATCAATCCGTGTAGTTCTAGACGGTTACACGTCTGAACTTAAGGCTATCGACGCGGGAGTTCCTCAGGGATCGGTTCTGTCCGCGACTCTTTTCCTGCTGCATATTAATAATCTGCTTGGACCCGGTATCTTTGGGTACGCAGACGACAGCACAGTAACGGACAGATATCTGTCAGATGCAAAAGCTAGCAGGGACGATATTCAGTCTTGTCGAGAGGCCATGGTTGGTCGCTTGAACGAGGCTCTCAAGGCAGTGTCCGATTGGGGCGAAGCCAATCTAGTGTCGTTCAACGCCACCAAAACACAGGCGTGTTTGTTTTCCGCTAAACGGAGTCCATTCCATCTAGCTCCGACTTTCCGGGGTGTGACTGTGGAAATTACCGACAATCTACAGCTCCTGGGTGTTGAGCTATCAACCAATCTCAACTTTGGACAGTACATCGAATCAAAAGCCAAGACTGCTGCAAAAAAACTTGGAATCCTCTCGAAGGTCAAGCGGTACTTCACTTCAAGGCAGTTGCTTCAATTATATCAAGCACAAGTCCGATCTTGCATGGAGTACTGCTGCCACCTCTGGGATGGATCAGCCAAATACCAACTGGCTGCTTTGGATTCGGTGGAAAAACGGGCAAAGAGATTAATTTGTGATCCGCAGTTGATTGAGGCTAAGCTGCAGAGCCTCGAGCATCAGCGTAGGGTTGCGCGTTTGTCGGTTTTCTACAGGTTGCACTTCGAAGAGTGTGCGAAGCAGTTGCACGACCTCATTCCGCCGGCCCCTTTTCGCCATCGGGAGACGCGATCCGGGCGAGCGCTTCATCCTTATGTCGTGGATCTTCCAACTATCCGCACGAGCCGCTTTGGCTCGACTTTTATAATGCGTACGGCTAAGGAGTGGAATGCGTTGCCTGCGAATGTGTTCCCTGATCAATATAATCTGGATGCCTTCAAGGCTAGAGTGAATAGGCTGTTCCTAGACAGGCATGCTCCATCATAGACCGCATCGTCACTTACCACCAGGTGAGGTGGCGGTCAAATGCCTGGGTAGTAAAGTAACTTAAAAAAAAAAAAAAAAAGGAATTTCCACAGATTTTTTGCCAAACTCCGTTTGGCAGAAAACAAACAGCTTCGCCCTTATCAGACACTGGCTTGAGAGCTTCGTTCAAGAATGTCGTCCCTGTTGGCTTTTGCCACAGAAAAATATCTATCCGTACTCTATTCGAGACTCTCGACCCCTAGTCCAGGCAGAGTATACCGCCTGCGTCAGCGCTTCAGCTTGCCGCTCATCGCTACCGCAGACTACGGAATATATTCCATACCCTGCCGTATAATCGCGGTTCAGCACAACTCGCTCGGATCGCCCGAAGAGAAGCATGTCTATCCCGCCAAGGATATAACGAAAAGAAGTAGCGCATCTCATCCCAATCTGCTGACTTGTATCGCCACACCCGTCGGAGATTGCATAGGATTTGCTCGGGTGGGGAATAGACGGATACAAATTTCACCGGACAGTGATCAGAGGTACCCAGCGGTGCGGAAACCGATACTGAGTGCCTGTCCGGATCAGTGGTCAGCAGAAGGTCTATGCAATTGGCGCTATAGGAATCGACATACGGTACCCTCATGGCACAGCTAACGTATAACCTATAATTTGCAGCAATAATAATTCTGTTACAATGAGGTAGTTCCATTTCGAACACAGTAGAATAATTTCTGGGCTACGATTCAGCGGGGCTATTGGCTAACTCAGTTGACAACTGTATTTGACACTAGATAATTCTACACCACGTCATCTACGTTGAAAACTGGCAATAGCGTCTACCAAATTAGAGCAGTGTCAGATTTTTTTATGTCAAATTCAGTTGTCCACTGAGATAGACGATAGGCCCTCTGGTACGGAAATCGTCGCAGTTGCTGTAACATTACAATTGATTGATGTCAAACGTGTGATTGTTATTCAAATGACAGATGTTGAGTTGCAACTTTCATAAGTTCGAACTTTTCCACAATTCGTTTTCTGGTACTTTAGTTGCATCATGGTTTTATATGCCTGTTGGTACTCCAATAAATAAATAATTTACTAAGTTGCATCTTTCTTAGTTGTCAAACTGCCTTCAATTCTGTCAACAAAAACAATGATTTTACTGCAATTTAACTGGGATGATGCTGGGACTGAATCGATATCTCCACTTAGTTATAGTAACATCACAGTTACATTGCAACATAATAACAACTGCATTGAACACCAGAATCGGTACCCTGTTGCAATTAGTTCAATCAATACAGAGCGAATTTATCATTACCGATGATATACAATAATAAAAATTTCCAAGAAGCAAGATTAAATCTTAAATCACAAGCGATGGGGTGAAAATATAAATTGTTAATTTGTAGATTTATTACAAATACGTCTATATTTTATACTATTTTTTTCATACAATTTCCTAAGAAAATGTATTTTACCTACCGCCACAATTGAGTCTTTTGCTCGTAAACGGTTCAGAATTCGAAAAAGCGTGTCAAGGTAAATTTGTAGAGAATTTTATAGGCTGTAATTTTGTCATGGACTATATTCCCGTAGGACGCACTGTTTTCAGGATATTTAAGAAAAACAAAAAAAAATTACCTTTCGGACCCCCTCATACCAAAAGCACCTACAATTTGTCGCAATAATCATTTCTGTTGTTTTTCATTCCACCGGTTTATTAATCAATATTAATTAGTCTCCTTTTAATTCTACTTCACTACATAGATCAGAATCAAACAACAAAACAAGCTATGGCAAAACCATTCGAGCCCGTATCACCAAGTCAGTAATAATACATACCAATGGTAATACGAGTAAAAAAATTGTATAATTAATGTAAGCATTGAGTATGAGTATGTATCTGTACTACTACTTTTTTTTTTGCGCCCATCGCAAAGGAAATGGGCACCCTCCGGTATAGCTGTTGGGAGGGAGGAGGTGAACTCTCATGAGTACCAGCCGGCCGGCCGGACTGGTTATGCACGACTCGCCAAATAAGGGCCTAGGCGCATACGTGCTAAACACCCCCTGGGAGCACCTATAATATTTTTGTTCTTTTTTGAGCTATTAAAAAGCTATCAAAGCAAAAAAAATTATAGCAAACTTTTCACGTTTTTACTATTTATTTAAAAAAATACTATGAAAATGGTTAACGTAAATACCAGAAATGTGTTCTGCATTTTCTATTTATATGAAAATGATACGAAACTTACCATATTAATGCCGTATAATTACCGGCATAAAATACGCTCTATTAGAGTATTTTTTGTATGTTATATTTTTCTGTTGTTTAAAAGTTATTAGCTCTCAAAGCAGAAAAAAAATTGTTAACTTTTTACTTTTATACGATTTATTTTAAATATTACTATGAAAATGATTAAAATAAATACCGGAAATGAATTCTACATCTTCATTTTATACGAAATTGATACCAATGTTGCTGTAGTGTAGTTAACATGGTGGGCGGAGGGGTCCTTTATACCCCCCTCGCCCCTGGCAACAGCATCTTTTTTCGTGGGGCCCGCGCTAAAAATGCTTAGAATTACTTAAGGAATAAATGTGGTGAAGCCCATAGCTCTATAAAAAATGTTAAGGTTCTGACCAATAGAGCCTCCACTATAACATTTTTCACTTTTAGATACGTTTATAGAAACAACGAAATATATTATAGAACCATTAGTAGAATAACGAAAACGAAATTCGATATTCAGTAGGTTTTTTAAATGTAATGTAACCTTATCCTCGCGACCCAAGAGAATCGCCACTGAACTGAAGTCTGCAGATATTACGACACATACCTATGACCAATGGATTTGGGAAAAGTATTTATGTTTAAGTATACATTATTAAATATAAAGATATAAAAAATAATAGTGGCCGTGTGGTAACCGGCAGAGTAGAATAGCACCAACCCCTTACGCTCATGGGCGTCGTACAAGGCGACTAATGTTTTCGAGGCAAAAGATCAAGAGTCTCCGTAGTCTGGAAAATGGGCAGCAGCATTTTCCATTGTTATATTAAAACACTGCTATCTCCAACCCGCCTGCCAAGCGTGGAGATTATGGCAATAACCTCCCCTTTCGTGGGAGAGGCCCTAAGTCCTGCAGTAGACTGTTACGGGCTGTGATGGTGATACATTATTAAATATAAAGATACATTTTAACTTGAAATAAATGACATTTAAATCTTTTCTGTAGCTTTTCTGTAGTGTTTTGTTTGGAAATTTGTCGTCGCGTCCCAAACCGTACTCGTCCCTACCGAAGTAATTGTTTAAAAAGTATAGAAATTTGGAAACGGTAGATTCAAACTTTGTAATGTGCACTTATACGGGCTTTTGTTTGATGGTGGTGACATTGTTTTAATGGGAAGAGAGAGATATGAATGTCTACTGGCCCTGAAACACATAATAAACCGACAAAAAGTTGTCAATAACCAAGTACAACATCGCCGCAGCACCCCTAGCAGAGCCGAAGGGCATAAGGAAGGGGCAAACATTAAAACAGGTCATTTTGCCTTTTTATTTGGCCACGATAAGGGGACAGGAACAGGAACCGCCTTTCGGATGCATTTGTGTCCCTCACGGCGGAAATGTGGCCACGTTTTGTTTGGATGTCGCGTTTTGTAGCATTCTCCCATCTGTTTATAAACATTCGTGTATAGTAGATCGATTACAGGCGTCACAGAATCCTGGGAACAACATACACCGCTCTGTTTACATGCACGGTAACATGCACACATTGATAACCAAAAACAATATGCGCTTTGGCCTTTGACAACCAGACTACACTCACACGCAAAGGTACGTCGCGTGTGAGTCCCATGAATGTAATAATACGTGTAAAGAACGCGAGATTTGTTTGAAACCATAGAGAAAATATTTACTAAAGTAATAGAGGAGACACCGCAAGTATTTTCTTTGAACCACGCTTTGCGGTCCATGGACAACAGTGGCCGCAGTCAGTTCTGAGACATTGCGCGACGCGGACCAATCTGACAGTGGCTTGGATATTCAAAAAAACGCCATCTTGTGCATTAAAAACTGTACGAACCATTCGAGGGCCAAAAATAAAGAAAATGATAACATTTCATCGGTCATTCTATGACTTAGCAGCCTCCCCCCGCACCTCCCGCACGTGAGAGGTTGGTACAATATTTTTGTTTGTGATGGCTGCTCTATTACGTTAGTAAATATTTTCTCTATGTTTGAAACAAACTAAGCCATGCACATTATAATATGTTTACGAAACTCGGCTCATGTCGCTGTTGACAGCGCGCTATATTTATTTCTTATTTGGTCTGAGTTACAGGCGTGCTTTGTTTCTATCTTGCACGGAGCATTCGATGTCTATCTATGTCTAGCCCTATTTTGGGCATACAAATATTAATTTAGTAGGTATATACGCATACATAAAACGTAGAGAGATAGAGAGATAGAGCATCGGTGGCCGAGCGGTTAGAGTATGCGATTCGTAAGCCAGAGGTCCCGGGTTCGAATCTCGCTCCGGCCATGTACCAATGACTGTTTTCTGAGTTATGTACATTAGTGGAATACTAACCGATACTCTTACGGTGAGGGAAACCATCGTGATGAAACCTGCACATTTAGGCGACTGAATGTGTAACCATAATCCAATTTGATCAGGTTCCCCTGGTAGCAGGGTCATGGAGGTCAGATGGCAGTCGCTCCACTGTAATTACCTGACCTGCCAAATCATGGATCATGGTCAAGGCGGACCCCGGGCCCTCGTACGCGAGAGCACAACCGGGACATTAACGCAAATATGATTATTATTTTTATTTATACGCATACACAACACATTTCACAAAATTAATAATTAATAGCACTTATACATAATTTAAGCACTTTTTTCTACAAAGTCTGTGTAATTGGAACCATACTTTTATAATTAAAAAATACTTTAGTGTCATATAAACAATATTGTAGAAGCCATTCAGTTAACTTTACTTTAAACTGCCTCTACTCTAATATTTTAATTTCATTTGTCGAAATCATCGACACCAAGCAGCTGCCACACGGGCCGCCCCCGCCGCTGACTTCAGTCAGGTGCCCCTACCGCCGTCAAACCGGTGCCTACTGGAGAGATTAGCCGCCCTCAAGGAAGGGACACCCGTTCTACGTCACATACCTAAAGGTGCGCGGAACCAGGCTGCACGTAGGTTGTGTGACGTTCTTAATAGATGCATCGGGTCTAATGGTGTAGACGACTGGGGTTTGCTCCTCGCCTTCGCCTTCACTGCCCTCAAAGTGCCCTCTAAAAAGTTACCCGGTAATATGACGGCGAAGGTGAGGGCAAGCATTGAATCTTCGGTGATTGACGATGATTTCGTGTTAGAACTAAAGCACCGGTCTAGTACAGTACAAAAAAAATTAAAAATAAGGTGTTTGAAGGGGACCTCAGGGGAGCCGTCCGTTTACTGGTATCTGAGGACTCCTTCGCACAACATGGACCGGATACCTTGGCAGCACTTAAGCGCAAGCATCCGGAGCCTTCGCGGCCACTGGAGTTTCCTTCTCCGCCAGACCCTTCAATAGAACCGGTTACGGTCTCGGCGGAGGAGGTATCTCAAGCACTGGGGTCTTTCTATAATGGTTCGGCGGCGGATCTCGATGGACTTCCCCCGGTCACCTCAAAGAGCTCACGTCCGGGTCGGCAGGGGAAAACGGTCCCCGACTATTGGAATGCCTGACTAAACTGTGCAATTTTTTACTCAGTGGTCGGGTTAACCCGGAGGTGTGCCCGTACCTATATGGAGCGTCACTTTGCGCTTTGACTAAAAAGGACGGTGGAGTGAGACCTATCGCTATCGGTAGTGTCTTCAGACGTTTAGCGGCCAAGCTGGCCTGCCGATTCGTTAAGGAAGAGATTGCAGGGTACTTGCAGCCACATCAGTTAGGGTTTGGTTCCCGAATGGGGTGCGAGGCAGCAATCCATGCAACCCGTGCGTATGTGACTGACCCAGCCAACTCAGATAGCGTTGTTATAAAACTAGACATTTGCAACGCGTTTAATGCGTTAGGGCGGGATGTTCTTCTAAACGAGACCAAGGAGAAGATGCCTTCACTCTTTCATTTCCTTTACCAGGTGTATCGGTTCCCATCTAACCTCTTCTTCAACAACGAACTCATTTCTTCCCAAGTAGGAGCGCAGCAGGGCGATCCGTTGGGGCCACTCATTTTCAGCCTAGCAATCCATACGGCCGTTAGGGAAATTAGATCTTCCCTGAACGTTTGGTATCTAGATGACGGCGTCATAGGTGGAAATCCTGAGGACGTACTTCAGGACCTGGATGTACTGGTTCCTCGTCTCAAAGAGCTTGGCCTGGAGGCAAATACCTCCAAATGCGAGTTTTACCCCTGCAGTAGTGCGGCACGCATTCACTTTTCCAGATTTAATTCCATTCTTCCTGGTATCAGAGAACTGTCATCCAGCACATTCTACCTTTTAAGGTCCCCTCTTTTTCCAGACGCTATTCCTGAGGCCATTGATATCCGAAAAAAGCTTCTCCTGGTCGCTCAAGAACGTTTAAGCAAGCTTTCCGCCCACGTCGCTCTGCCTAAGGTTACGTATCTGTTGAGAACTACCCCTACCTGGTTGTGTCCCGAAAATGTCTCTTCCTTCGACACTACGCTGAAGTCTACCGTTGAGTCGATTCTTAACGTGTGCCTCGACGACTCGCAGTGGAGCCTGGCGTCCCAACCAATTCGGTATGGAGGCCTCGGTGTGCGGTGCATGCAGGACGTAGGCTTGGCGGCTTTCATGGCGTCGGCGCATGGGGTTGCAAACCTTGCCGCCAGCATTCTTCGTTGCGAGGATGATAAGGCAAGCATACCCTATGCGTCAGATGCATTGATAGCGTGGTCAGCTCGCAATCCTACCGCGCTGCCCCCATCAGCCCCTCATATCCAACGCCTCTGGGATGACCTCAGTGCAAAGCGGGTCAACAAGCAGCTTCTTGACAACGCCACAGGGACGAACTTGGCAAGGCTCAAAGCTGTGTCGCAGTCAGAATCTGGAGTGTGGTTGCATGCCCTTCCGTCACCTCACCTGGACACTTTTCTTGATGACAACTCCCTTCGGGTGGCAGTGGCCCTCCGCCTGGGCTGCAAGGTGTGCGAATCCCACGAATGCACCTGCGGATCTGTGGTGGAGGCCGATGGCCATCATGGGTTGAGTTGCCGTCGCTGCGCAGGTAGGTTTTCGCGTCACCACGCCCTAAAAGACATACTCCGCAGAGCCTTTGTGGCAGCCAATGTCCCTCGTGTGCTGGAGCCGCCGGGCCTGTGCAGGTCAGGCGGGAAGAGACCAGATGGGCTGACTCTGGTGCCCTGGAAAAACGGGAAATGCTTAGTGTGGGATGCCACGTGCGTGTGCACTGTCACCGCCAGTCACCTGAGTCGCTCGGTCATCTCGCCAGCTGCCGCTGCGGAGGATGCAGCTGCCAAGTAAAGGCAGAAGTACGCAGCGATGCAGGCCACCTACCTTTTGGTGCCCTTTGCTGTGGAGACATTGGGCAGTTGGTGTTCAGAGGCGAAAAGCTTGGTACGCAATTTAGGCACTCGAATTAAGGATAGCAGCGGTGACCCCCGCTCTGGTTGGTTCCTAGCGCAGAGGATAGCCATTGCCATACAGCGCGGTAATGCTGCTGGTGTAATGGGTACCTTTGCGCCGGGAACAATTAGGGGCGGGTTATTTGATTTTTTGTAATTATTTATTTTTATTATTAGGTTATATGTATTAGCGAATAGGTATATTTATATAGATATATTTGTATTGTAACTGTAAATATTATGTGTATAATATAAAATTAAAAATTAAAAAATTACATTTGTTAAATTATTTTACAAGATTATGCACATATTGTATACATTATTTTTATTTATATAAGATTTGCATGGAGGTTTATGCAACAGATTTTCGTATTGTGCCCTTTGAGTCCTTTGAGTACTTACTTCTGAGACTGTCTTAAAATACTCTTAATAATTCTTTGTAAACTTACAAATATTTCGGTTATTACATGAATGGTTATGTCAAAATCCTTAACTTAAAGAACAATGGTCTGCAGCTCTCTGAACCATGTGTTTGTAATAGCACGAATACATTTTTTTTGTAGCCTAAATTTTCTATGGGTTTAGGAACGTTTTGTTGTTTTTTTTTCTTTGCAATCATTTTCCGCTGGGAACCCCGATGGTGGTTGAACAGTTTAGGGCCCCGTGACGGCTTTTATTACATTATTTTTTTATTTATCTTCAGTCCAATGAAGGACCTTTGGCGGTAATGTGGAGGAGAGAATTCCAACCGCCAATGTTGTAAAACGAAGATTGAGAAGGTGGAAAAGGGAATTACCCACCTGGCCGAGTTGCAGTGACCAGGGGACCGAAGTCCAATGGACGCTCTTTGGATCTTGTATATAAGGGTTGTAGATGGGACACTCCATTACCGCGATGTAGATTTGACAGTTGTTGTCATGCTGATTGTCTTGCCAACTCGTGTGTGTGAGCTCTCTTTGGTTCACTATGGAGATCGCTACAGACCTATACGGTCGCTTTATGTATAAAACGTACGTACACTTTAGTACATTTTTTAATTATGTAATTAGGTATTATGACAGACAACTTCTTTGGTCCACGCGATTGATGAATCTACGCACCTCACATGTTGCATTTGTATGTACAAACAAGGAACATGGCACAAGGATAATAACGCGACCGTTTTCCGGTGACAGATTAAATTTACCTACATGTGAAAACTTTTGAAATGGCTTCTTGATATGAATATTTATGGCTAATGCAGTCATCATATCTGTAAGTTTTCCATACGTTTAAAATAAAATTAAAAAACAAGCTTACGTCCTGCCTGATGGTAAGCAGTCACCACAACAAGAAGAAGCATTGCACCAACACCAACTTTACTAGGTATGACAATTTAACTCGCTAAGTCACTTTTAACTTTTTGACATCGATTTTGCGACTTCTAAATGCTTACCAATTTTAAGAGTCGCCTATGTTTAGTGCAATGTGGATTAGTGTGTAAACCTAGAAACACTTATTGTATTTAGTGTTTTCTTCTCCCATAATATTTACAAGCTAAAGCATTTTCCTAGCGTAGAAAAACATTGTAAGTTGAACGTGGAAAGTAAATTGCTCGTACCAAAAGTTATTTGGTGAAATACTCCATTGTGATGGTAAAAAATGTAGGGACGGACCAGGGCGTCAAGTTTTGTTTTGAAAGTATTCAAGTATTTCTCGAGCGTCGGTAGCCGGGCGGTTGAGTATACAACTCGTAAGCGAGAGGTACCGGGCTCGAATTCCGCTGCGGCCATGTATCAGCCGATGCTCTAACGGTGAGGGAAAACATCGTGATGAAACCTGCAAATTCAGGCAACTGAATTTGTAACCATGATCCAATCTGGTCAGGTTACCCTGGTAGCAGGGTCCACTGTAATTACCTGATCGCAAATTTTGGATCATAGTCAAGGCGGACCCCGGGCCCTCGTTCACGAGAGCACAACCGGGACATTAACGCCAATATATATATATATTTTTTAATTAATCATCTACACATTACACATATTGCAATTTCAATAAATCCATTGAAACATGTAAGTAAAATGATAGTAATACCAAAAGAGCACTTAATAGTGCAGCAGGTAAAAAAAATTTTACCTGGGAACGAAGAGACTAAGCGACTCATTCATTCATAAAAGGCACCGCTCATTCAACAAAATATGTATGGGCGGCGATAGCTGTGTATTGTTCTGTCTGTGTCATTGTCTAAATTTGTGATGAAACTTCAAACTTTCATATAGGACTTGCGTCGGTCTTCCTAAATCATTTTAATTTATCATTATAATTTTAAAAATTAATTTAAATCTTGAGTATAAAATATACCGATTTTAGATTTATTACAAGACTGTATGTCCTGACCTACTATTTATACCTATATAATTTATGTTAGAAAAAGTAAATCATAACACAAATTAATCTTAAAATAACCATTTATGTAAATGAAAAGTAAACAGGTCATATGAAACCATTCCGCATCAAAATATAATTCGTAATATAATTAAAGATTCCAACTCTACGTAATATAATTAAAGATTCCAACTTGTTAAAATCCATATATACTTCATTGTGTCAGTCCCTCATTGCCTACTGCATAACCTCATGGGGTGGAGCCAATAAAACAGATTTGATCAAATTGGAACGTGCTCAAAGAGCAGTGCTGAAAGTTGCATACTTCTTACCGTACCGATTCCCTACTTTTGAATTATACCAAACCTACAATATTTTAACAGTTAGACAACTCTTTATTTTACATATTACTCTCAAACAACATCACAATTTAGAATTTGACCTGACAAGATTCATGACTTCCAGAAATAGAAATGTTTGCCCCGTGAGAGCAGTAACAACAAAGTTTGCTCAAAGATTTTATATATTTTTAGGTCCTTTTTTGTACAACAAGATTAACAAAACTATCAATATTTACGCAAACACTAAATTTGAAAGTAAAAAGAAAGTCACAGAATGGTTACGACAATACAATTATGACAATACAGAACAAGTAATTAATGTTATCTCGTAGTTAAAGCTTTTAAAATTTTTATATGGATGTAGTAAATGTATAAACAAACTTTTAAGGTACTAATGTTGTAATCAATCAAACACACCAAATATATACAAACATACATACATACACTCACACGCAAACATACATACACACACACACACAACACACACTTTTAGTTTTAATTACCTTTTATATAAGATACATGGAGGGTTCCTGGAGACCTGCAATACAGGATAAACCTAGAGCAGGCTCCAAGTTCCCCGGTTTTTGTGCCTATCCAGTTTATTGTACAATTTTGGTGAAATAAATACTTACTTACTTACTTACTTACTTACTTACTAAAACAGCTTTGGTTTACTGCGATAAGCACTTGGGAAAAATTTTCTACCACTTCACTTTTAAAATTAAAAACATGAACTATTCGTTAAAACAAAATAACTATAATAGCTCAAAGCAAAATTCTAAACAATCGTATTCTACAAAAACACGACATGAATGCGTCACACTACGCTATAACCGTACAGACATTAGTTCAAGACGTGACGCTAGATGTCGCTGCTGTACTTTTAAAACGCGCTATCGACTTGGCGCCGTAGAAATATGACCTTCGTTTGCCGCGTCCAGATATTTTAACTTTGCGCAGAGGCAATATCGTAACCGATGAGGTTTATCCGAGGTGCGATTATTGCTAGTTGAAAACTTTACCAATACCCCGCCGTGTGGACGTGAAATACCGTCCGCGTTGGCACTTTTTGGACGGCCGTCAAGGCCTCATTAACACTTGATCACGGAAGGAAGGACGAACGAGATGGGGTTTTGCTTACCCGCCGTTGAGGACATACCGTGTAAGTTACACGGTATGTCCTCTACTGCTATGCAAGTATTATATTATAACAACCAACACAACATAATATCAAACGTGTTCGTTGTAATTGTTTGTTAAGATTTTATTTGAACTTTATTTTAGTTAACAAAGTGTTTTACTTTAATTTTTTAAACTAATTCAAAAGCCTATTAAATATTAAAAAGAATGGGCGGCTATTATTAGTTAGTAGTAATATTTAAAGTTCCTAATCGAAAATCGGCATCGTAATTACCTAATGACGTATCAGTATTCTGTGCCTAATGCTAAATAAATAAAAATTCCTAAATTTCATTAGAACTATTATGGCGGCTGTTAATCGAAATGGGATTGGTCTTACTCCGAAATCCCGAGATTAACGATTATTATTCCCAGTAACAATGTAAAGAGGCCACGAGCCGTACACTTGCACTTTACGACTGTGACCTAACCGAATGTCCTTTGAAAACAGCATTAGCTAATTGTGTTTTTCAGCAACAGAGGCATCATAAAAATCAAATTTATACCAACACGCCCCGTAAATTCAAAGGGAAAGTAAAAAAGCTAATCCCCGTAGTGATGGGCACGTTTCGGTCTCTGGGGTAACCGGTTTTTGTTACTTTTATGTTTTATGTTGGACTTAGTTATGAAAAATACGAGAACTTAACAAAATAATGAAAAATAAATAAATTTTATTAATATATGCCTGGACAAATTCACATTGGAGCCATGTAGCCCCAAAGTAAGCGTAGCTACGGGTGTTAGATAACTGATAAACTACTTATATACTTTTTTAATACCATTTCTGTTCGGCCGGGAATTGAACCTTCTGCCACGGACCTTTTCGTGGCAGACGGTATGTTAACCAACTGAACTACTCAGGTCGTCAAAAAGTTTTAAAGTTAGTCACTCACTTTTGAACCGTGCATTCTCATCATCTTCATTGTCATCATGATCATCATTTAATTGTACATCTCTGGCCTAAGTATAAGTACTGGATGGTTGGAGGTTTGGATTAATGTTTATTTCGCATTCACGCAAAAACTAATGAACGAATTGGATAGTACTGTAGCTTATAGCCTAGAATAAGGCTTAGGCTATAATTTACCACGAAATTCAAAATGGTTCCCGCGGTAACGGATCCGGAAGGTAATAACAGAATTTTACTCAGAAGAAGTCGTGGGCATAAGCTAGTGTAAAATGAACATGTCTTTTTAAATATAATTTACCCTGCATCCTGCATCATTTCCCACAAGCTATCAACCCAGAATATTATCTACGTTTTGGTACACCACCGTTGTGAGAACCGTCTCGCGATAAACATCGCACGTTGATTCGGTCCATTCTAAACTGGCCAAAGTGATGTTAACTCAATGATGTCAATTTTAATGTTTGAGCTATTGATTGCTGTGTTTCACTTTTACGTAATTGTTTAAAATAGTAAAGGTTTGTCAGTAGATAGCTAACAATATGCTCTAAAAGTATTTATGGTTTAAAGATTGGTTTTAAGACTTTCGTGGTTATTCACTACACTTTCACTACACATGTTATCGGGTTTGTTTCAACAATACTAACTAATGTGGTAAAAACAATACTAACCGTGGTAACAAACCCGATAACATGTGTAGTGAAAGTGTTTAAAGATTGCTTGGAATATTCGCTTCTTTCTCCCATGGATAGGTCATCTAGTGAAGCGGTGGTAACTTTCCTGTCCCTTCCCACACAAGGTGTCTTTCGGTCGTTCTGGGACTGGCGAGCGCCTGCTCTGCGTTGGCTGTGGTGCTGATTGTTGGATACGGCTTGGCTCTGCCTGGCATTGTCGGGTGCTGCCTGGCTCTGCCTGGCATTGTCAGGTGCTGCCCGGCTCTGCCTGGCGTTGTCCGACGCTGCGCGGCTCTGCCTGTCATTATCGGGCACAGTCCGGCTGGGGTGGGTGTGCTCCGGCTCTGGGGCGGCCAATATGTCATTGTGTGTTTCGTTCCTACTTTTCCACTACTGTTCCATTTGACTACTGAAAGATATTATTATTTAATGTGATACTCAACAAAGAGGTTTGATTTGGACGCCTTCAAGGCTAGAGTGAATAGGCTGTTATATGATCTGACCAGACTGACTTCTTCTCTTCTTTAGTGAACTAATAATACCCAAATAAATAAATAAATGACGTTGATTACACATAAACCCATAACAGGATAGGTACATTCAAAAAGTAAAAAAAATTAACGTCTTGCCGTATCAATCACGCTACGCACACTGTGTATAGATGTCTTGAATTATATAATAAACACATAGGATGTGAATTTCAGCTAATACTCCTGCTAGTTATCCATTTAAGTACATAATTTCCACAGCCAAATAAGACAAGTCAGTCTGGACAGATCTTAGGTAGGCATATATTTAGGCAACAACACCTATACGAAATTTTGCTAATATTAAACTATAAGGCGCTCAATCTTATAATGTCATTTACGCTGCATCATCTATTCATCACCATTATCATCTTGGCGTTAATGTCCTATCGCGCACGAGGGCCCGGGGTCCGCCTTGACCATGATCCAGGATTTGGCAGGTCAGGTAATTACAGTGGAGCGACTGCCATCTGACCTCCATGACCCTGCTACCAGGGGAACCTGACCAGATTGGTTCATGGTTACACATCCAGTCGCCTGAATGTGCAGGTTTCATCACGATGTTTTCCCTCACCGTAAGAGCATCGGTTAGTATTCAACTAATGTACATAACTCAGAAAACAGTTATTGGTACATGGCCGGAGCGGGATTCGAACCCGGGACCTCTGGCTTACGAGTCGTATACCCTAACCGCTCGGCCACCGACGCTCTTATCATCTATTACGTCACTTTTATTTACCGGCAATTGTTCAATACTAAAGATTTTTTGTAATAAATGAATACTTAAAGAAATACACAAATTTAAAGTTTCAAGACCTTCGTGTTTTCATCTTCGGCCTGGATATTTCTTAAGAATATAATAGTTAAAAATTGCTCAGAAGCTAGGGTCCGAAGTGGCATGAATAAATGATGTATGGAATTAGTTCTGAATTTATGCGAGGCTAGGGAGTTGTTTCAGGACAGAGCAAAGTGGGGGTCCATAGTCTCTGCCTACCCCACCTGTGGGACACAAGCAGGAGCTTTATGTATGCATGTGTAAAAATTGCTAGTATCCTAGTAGCTATTTCATAAGTAAACACATAACAAGACCGATTCCAAAACTATCTCAGCCCTATTTTACTTCCAGGTGACACCTTAAAGCTACCGGGAACTAATTACCATGAAAATTATCCTCATCCCCCCGCTCCTGCCTTCCGGGCCCCTTTGACGCCTCTTTGCGTCAGAAAATTGCAGAATATTCAACTAACCCAGTTTAGTTGCCAGTTTTTTTTGGAAGAAATAATGGAATTTAGATATTTTCTTCGGGGTATTATAATATTAGATAACGTGGATATCTTGTTGTTGATATATTTACTGCCAGTGTTACCAGGTTCAAACTAAGAAGATCGGAGAAATTGACACAAAAAATGAGGAGATTGGGAAGGGAATTAGTAGAATTGCAATAAAGAGCCAGTGACACAAAAATATGTCGGCTGAGAGATCAGCTCTACCACACTGAATAAGACAACAAAAGTTATTTTTAGACACAATTTAGCACTTCTCGACATCCAGTCTCCTTTCAAACATCCACGATCCTCGCTAGGTCACCATGCAAACCCTCTAGAAAGCCATAACGTATAAAATAACACGACGACATATTAACTACGCATTTTATTATTTTACACAAGGGAAACAGGGTAGCTGGTTACGTGGGTGTTATTGTAACAAGTGGCCCTCAAGACGGTATGAACACTCAGCCATTTAAAATAATAAACGGACTAAGAATAGAAATAAGAACAGGAATAAGAACAGGAATAAGAATAACAGAAGAGAAAACGACGTGAGCGCGATACGTAATGTAAATGATATTATACTGGGAGGGAGCCGTAGGTTATTGTACATCATCAAGTACAAGAATAATTCCACTTTGTAGCGATAATAGATGTTTAGAAAACCTACAAAACAACCTCCGTGACCCTGCTACCAGGGGAACCAGACCAGATTAGATCTGATTACGCAGTCAGTCGTCTGAATATGCAGGTTTCGTCACGATGTTTTCCCTCACCGTAAAAGCATCGGTTAGTATTCAACTAATGTACATAAGTCAGAAAAGAGTCATAGGTACATGACGACAGGTGGACCGACGACCTGCTAAAGATCGCAGGTACCAGCTGGATGCGGAAGGCACAGGACCGGTCTTTGTGCAGATCTCTGGGGGAGGCCTATGCCCAGCAGTGGGCTTCTTTCGGCTGATATGATGATGATGAAATGGAAACAGTGGGATTCAAACCCGGTACTCGGGCTCTCTGATTATTTTACTTTAGGCCAACATGATGTAGGTTACTTATGTTGGCTAAATTATGAGCAGCGTTTTTCATAAGCATGACCGACAAACTAAAAATATACCTCACAAAATGGCGGCGAAATTGAAACGTTCAAGAGAGCTACCGCGGAAACAGCTGATTTCTCAAGAATTGCGCCCGACACGCGAGAATTCAATAAATACGGCAAATAATTTAAGATTTCGTGAACTTTCGTGAATTTTCGTGGCCACGTTAGGTTGGCCGCTCGAAATTGCCGTTGCACTTTCGGGTTTGAATAATAATCCAATATATTTTCAGTTTTCTCATTTCCACCCGGGATTGGAATTGGGACGGCTTCATAACCCGAGTCGAGGTTCGGGTGTCGGGGCCAGGGCCCTACTCAGGGACGTATTATAATGAATGAATGAAAATACTTTATTTACACAGAGTACACAAAGTGATAGAATGTAAAAAGCAACAAGCCCTACTTTTGACATTGCTTGCATGCACTATCTCTTTCACGCTCAAGGTAAGTTGTTAGAGATAGAAAGGACAAGCATTAGAAGGCGATCGCTCGCGTGTATGCAAGCGGTATCAAAGATAGAGCCCCAGGCGGTCTTATCCCTTACGACTACGATACAGTAGTAGAGGACCCAATTAACGCTTTGCGTAATTTATGCGTTCTGTCCATAGGTTTGTCGTAGACTCAACGAAAAAAGTAGTGAAAGTACGTGTAATAAATAAAAAAAAACCTTCAACTTTTTGCATTCTTCTTCTTTTTCATCTTAATATGTTATCAATAATTTATTTATTTATTGGAATAACAACAGCTTTATGAAACATAATAAATATTATTTTAGGACCAACAACCCAATTACAGGTCCTCACTAGCAACATTGCTCCAGACTAAAATGACGTGTGACATCAAGAAGATGGTAGGTACGTTAGCTATCGTGCAGGATGTATAATGGACAAGCGATTAGGTGGTCCATGCTTTGTGATGAAGAGCAACAGATGCGCTATTTGTCCATAGCATCCGACTGTCACTCTGCAAGTTTTTTTTTAAACAGGCGAGTGCGACAGCTGATGGTGCATGATCATCCCTGCTTAAGGACATTCCCAACATCTGAGATATCACCAATATGTTTATAATTAATGTATTGTGTAATGTTTACAACCTATATTTTTTTTTGTAATATTTTATATTTTTTGAATCTTTTGGATATTCATTGTGAACCTAAACTGAACGAAAAAAACATTTCTGATTCTGATGCGTTGCCCTCTAAAAACCAAGGACCAAAACCACAGACAAACTCACTTTGTCTCGGAGCACTGGAGACCATAAATAGATAGAAAGATAAACACTTTATTGCTCATTCAATTCAAATTCAAAATTCATTGATTGATTAGGACATTAAATATCTCTTTCAATCGTCAAAAAGGAGGGGGGTAGGAAAGTAGGAAGGAAGCACACCGTGACACGCTGGCCGCCCCATGGCAGCAGCAAACCCACCCCACGCCAGTCACGACCGGACCGTGCCCGGCAATGCCAGGCAAAGCCGGATCGCGCTCAATATATAAAAAGTAATACAGTACAGTCAAAATCAGTAAGAGACAGTTGAGCAAAGGCAGCCTTATTGCTACAAGCAATCTCTATAATGGAACCTTAACAGAAATGTAGAAGAGAAATATAATCTCGCTTAGGAGTCGAACCCGTTAGCCATTAGTCCACCGATGCTGATCTTCGGAAAGGGCTTGTATGAAAATTCTACATATTTTCAGTTTTCTCATTCCACGCGGCGGCCGGCGGCTGCGGATGCTCGCAGCCGGGATTGAAATTGAGACGACTTCATAAACCGACTTGTGAGCTTCGCGAGTCGCGGCCAGGGCCGCTTTGATTCGATATCAATTTTGAATTTTTGCAAAAAAAAATATCGTGGATGCCATTGGTAGTAGACCGTTTTTTATTAGATGTGCTGTTCCTACACGACAAATTTTGTGTTGCACTTAGAGAAACCGAGGATAAAGCTAAGCAAAATTTCTCCTAAGTGCATAAATATACTGTTACCAATCTGTTATGGGCTATATATAGCCCATAACGTCATATATATATGACGGTATGTATTTCGAAGTAATATTATATGGCGTACCCTACATATTTTATTGATCCCTGATCAATACGATAATCTGGACGCCTTCAAGGCTAGAGCGAATAGGCTGATCCTAGACGGGCATGCCTTATCTTCGGCCGCATCATCACTTACCAACAGCTAAGATGGCGGTTAAATACCTGTCTTGTATAATAAAAAATAAAAATAATTTCACTCGACCACTCCGCACAACGTTTTGGTATTTTCTTCCTGACTACGGCCCTGTACACCGTGGAATCGTAGACAGAGCGCGTAGAGCGTCTACGAATATATGTCGCGGTGCTACGTAGATGGAAATGTAGCGTAGCAGTCACTGTGAGAGTTACGACCTTGCGTGGAAAGTCGTGTATTGGTGTGTATTCACTGTGTATTATTGTTGTGCCATTGTGACACTGTTGACTACAATTTATGGGCCCTAAATGCGTTTATGTCGTTGGGAATTGGCTTAGTTGATATTTTTTATTTGTCTTTATTGCTAGAAAGGCACACGGGTAGACGGTCCACCTGATGGAGAGTGGACACCGTCGTCCAGGACATCTGCAACCTAAAGGGACTGAATACAATGCTGGGCTTGGAGTTACCTAAAGACACGCCTTTTGAAGAACCCCTGGACGACGCCTGGAGGACGACCTGAGTGGTTCAATGGTCAACATGCCGGTCTGCCACGCAAGAGGTCCCGGGTTCGATTCCCGGCCGGGCAGAAATTGAAATGATGAATTTTAATTTCTGTTACGGGTCTGGGTGTTCTATGTATAATAAGTATGTATTTAAAAAAGTATTTAAGTTGTATATCAGTTATCTAACACCCATAGTACAAGCTTTGCTTAGTTTGGGGCTAGATGGCGCTGTGTAAATTTATCCACGAATATTTATTTATTTATTATTCATGTTGTAGTGCAGAGAAAAGACCTTGGAATCCGGAAGCTCATTCCACATCTTACTCGTGCGTGGTAATATTATACTAGTTGCTTGTCGCTGCTTTCCTTACTCATCATCACAGCCCGTAACAGTCCACTGCAGGACTTAGGGCCTCTCCCACGAAAAGGGAGGTTATTGCCATAATCTCCACGCTTGGCAGGCGGGTTGGAGATCGCAGTGTTCAAATATAACAATGGAAAATGCTGCTGCCCATTTCCCAGACTACGGAGACTCTTGATCTTTTGCCTCGAAAACATTAGTCGCCTTGTACGACACCCACGAGTGTAAGGGTTGGAGCTATTCTACTCTGCCGGACACCACACGGCTAGTTTGCTTATTAAAATAAAATTATTATTTTACTACATGGGCAACCGGGCTTCCCTCGAAGTGTTAGAAAGGGAGATTTTCAGCCGTTAAAACTCTGTGGAATTGATTTCTCGACTTCTAGTCGCAACCATTTAATATTGACTAGAATCGTTTACGCAAGACTAAGAATGGCGGAGTCATAATCAGCACTGACAACAAAGGCGACTTTGGGAAGCAAAAACAATTTGTCCAATAAGAGTATGTCAGCTGTTCACATCCTCTGGTGTTGTAGGTGGTTGTAGGTGTGCAGTCCATTCATCATATCATCCACGAATGTCCAAAGCGACAAAACACCGGAGACTCTTTGGTCGTTCTCTCCTGATGAAAACGCAGTCCAATGGGTGAAGAATTTAGATATTTACTTGTAGTTTTAGTGTTCATTAATAAAACCTAGGTTATAATTAGCGACTCGGCTATTAATGCCATCATCATCTTGGCGTTAATGTCCCGGTTGTGCGCTCGCGCATGATAGCGCGGGGTTCGCCTTGACCATGATCCAGGATTAGGCAGATCAGGTAATTACAGTGGAGCAACTGCCATCTGACCTCCGTGACCCTGCTACCAGGCGAGCCTGACCGGATTGTATCATGGTTACACTTTCAGTCGCCTGAATGTACAGGTTTCATCACGATGTTTTCCCTCACCGTAAGAGCATCGGTTAGTGTTCAACTAATGTATATTATAACTCAAAAAAGAGTCACTGATACATGGCCGCAGTGAGATTCGAACCCGGTACCTCTCGCTTACGAGTCGGATGCCCTAACCGCTCGGCCACTGAGGCTCTGACTAGGCTATTAATGCCATAAGAATAAATAAATAACTGTAGATGACCCCAACTAACGCAAGCCGAGGATTTAAGTTCGTAAATCGCGTACATAGATTACGATCTCGATCACGTTGTTTCTTGTAAAAAAAAACAGAAAAAGGAAATTGCCTTTTCGACCTGTCGCGAACAGTACCTATATTCTTGAGAAACAGCCTTCACTATGTAATGTAAACTAATGTTGTTGTAGACATATATACACACTTCAAATTTATAACATTCCTCTTTCTGCTTCGGGGATAATGTGGTATTGAGCAGTTATAACAATAATTATATTTGCCGTGTGGTGTCCGGCAGAGTAGAATAGCACCAACCCCTCACACTCGTGGGTGTCGTACAAGGCGAGACGTTCCTTTGAATAGACTTTTCAAGAAAATGACCTGCCTTGCCAAAAGGGACTAATGTTATCGAGGCAAAATATATGTAGACTCGAAAATGGGTAGCAGCGTTTTCCATTGTTATATTTATAACACTGCGATATCTCCAATCCGCCTGCCAAGCGTGGAGATTATGGCAACAAACTCCCCTTCGTGGGAGAGGCCCGAAGTCCTGCAGTGGACTGCTATGGGCTGTGATGATGATGATGATATTTAATCCCAATTTTTTTTACAAAATGGTAGAATTTCTCTGACTCTTAAACTAAGTTTAGAAAACCTGTATCTCAGGAGTCAGCCCCTTCCCAGATTAAGCTTAAAGTAATATGGCGAAACACAAAGTTATGATAATTATTTAACAATTTACTACTAATCCATGTTACAACAGCAGTTGATTTTCCTAAGAATAAATAAATAAATAAATTATTTGACGACCTGAGTGGTTCAATGGTCAACATGGCCGGTCTGCGAGAGGTCCCGGGTTCGATTCCCGGCCAGGCAGAAATTTAAATGATGAATTTTAATTTCTGTTATGGGTCTGGGTGTTCTATGTATAATAAGTATGTATTTAAAAATGTATATAAGTAGTATATCAGTTAGCTAGCACCCATAGTACAAGCTTCGCTTAGTTTGGGACTAGATGGCGCTGTGTGAATTTGTCCACGAATATTTATTATTATTATTTTATTTTTATTTATTAAGTCAATGTCTGCATGTGTCATGTGCGTTATTTTTAAAAGTAAATAAAAAAAAACAATAATTTACTCAAGAAACTTACGTCTAAAATTACACCATAATGTAGTCAATTTCAAGTCATTCACAACCAAAATTATTTAAGCTAGGTAATTTAAGTAGATGCATGCTATATTTCGCATTAACTAGATGCTTAAACTAAGTCATCAATTTACCTGTGACTTAGGCATCAAAGAAGGCATTATATTATCTTTAAATCGAATATTAATAATATACAGCCACACAATACCAGGCTCCCAGACTGTACAACCAGTCTCAGACTCTCCAACAGAACACCAATCGAATCGAATCGAACCCCTTTCAAACCCCCAAACGAGCTATTCCTGGTAAAATTCCAACGCATCCTAAATCTCACTACGCCCGTTGCACATCCACCGCACGTCAAATGAATTAACCCGTCTCTTCCGAACGGGGTACCCCATATATCTGGATTGTCACCACGGGACGCGGCAGATACGAGGCCGTAGAATGTCCATACATTTTATTTCTTTATTTCATACGGTAGGCAAACAAGCAAGCGGGCCACCTGATGGAAAGTGGTCACCACTGCCTATAGACAATAGCAACACCAATGCGTTGCCCACCTCTATAACACGCTGCTCTGGCAGCAAAAAGACAAATGCCCCTCCAATGCCAAAGCCACGTTCCCCTAATCTCCACCCCATGGAGCACTGGCGACCTTACTCACTGGCAGAAACACAATACTATTTAAAGGAGTACAAGAAATACCTACATTGAGTACAAGAAAAAATCCAGTTTGTAGTGATAGTAGACGGTTAGGAGACGCAGGTCTGCCCGTGCTCAACAAAGCACAAAAAACATTTTTTTAGTGACCCATGCTTAGACTTTTCTTAGGGATGGTACTCACTTGCCCTCTTGTATGGGTTCTATAAGTAAAGAAACCGATCGGCTTCACATCCAAGAGCCAATGCAAAAGTATACCAAGAGGCAGTTTCGCTTTTCATCCACATTATAGTCACCAAAAAGTGACTTTAAGACACCGTCACAGTCTATAACGTCACACCTTTTTTCCGTAGGAGGAGTAAACAATCCGCCATAATTATCGTGTTTTGCTGACCGTGTATTTTTGATGGCCTATGGTGTCCGGAAGAATAGCACCAACCCCTTATACTCGTGGGTGTCGTATAATGCGACTAATGTTTTAAATGGGCAGCAGCTTTTTCCATTGTTATATTTATAACACTGCGATCTTCAACCTCATAATAAAATTTCTGAATACGTATGTAATAGCCTAAGCGACAGAAAAAGTTTATAACTCAATATTTTCTAAACCTCACAATCGATTTTAATGAAATATAGAACCATCTCGATTAAACTAGCTTTCAAATAGAGAAAACCGCATCCAAATCGGTCCATCCGTTCGGGAGTTACGATGCTACAGACAGACACACAGATACACGAAGCCACATATACTCAAACTTATAAAACCCTTCTGTTTTCATCGGAGACTAAAAAATTATCTTGGTATTAATGACCTGGTTGTGCTCACGCACCACGACCATTTATTTATTTACTTATTTGTAGGAGTATCAACGGCTGTATATTACAATGTATAAAGTTCTGTTATAAAACAGTAAGCCAATTATAGGTCCTCGCCAGTAAAATGAACCATGACCATGAACTAGGATTTGGCAGATCAGGTATTTGGAGAACATTGGAACGACTATCATCTGACCTCCGTGACCCTGGTAACAACAAGGGAACCTGACAACCAGATTGGATCATGGTTACCCCTCAGCGTAAGAGCATCGGTTTGTGTTCAACTAATAACCCTAACCATGAAAAGAGTCATTGGTACATGGCGGAACTAGGGTTAACCCGGTACCTCTAAGTACGAGTCGGACCTCTTAATCATTAGGCCACCGACGCTTCAATGACCAAGTATGTATTTATCCCGAAAGTTAATGCAGTACCAACGGGAACATGGCCTGAACGAATTGTAGGCGGACGAGACGGAGTCGCGCGCAAAAGCTAGTAGATAATGATCCAATTTACAAACTAATTTACCTCGATATTTCGACGCAGTTGCATGTGTCATTGTCACGAGTAGAATACATACTTATCGTCGAATCCGAAAGAGGGACCGATCGTCGAAATATCGTGGACCGAGTGTCAAAATAGAAATAGGCCATGTGGTGTTCGGCAGAGTAGAATAGCACCAACCCCTTACACTCGTGGGTGTCGTACAAGGCAAGACGTTCCTTTGAATAGACTTTTCAAGAAAATTACCTGCCTCGCCATAAAGAACTAATGTTATCGAGGCAAAAGATATATAGACTAGAAAATGGGCAGCAGCGTTTTCCATTGTTATATTTATAACACTGCGATCCCTCCAATCAGCCTACCAAGCGTGGAGAATATAACAATAACCTCCTTTTCGTGGGAGAGGCCTATGTGGACTGTTATAGGCTGCGCTGATGACCTCACTCACCTTAGATTTGGTCACATAAACGAGCGGCCATTTTGATGCTTCACTCACTCTGTACTTTACCTAAAACTGAACACAGTACATGGGCTGTGATGATGAGTGTCGAAATATCTATACTAACCGTGGTAACAACCCCGATAACATGTGTAGTGAAAGTGTCGTCGAACAGTCTCGGAAGCCGATTATCTCCCTATCTCCGGTATATTATTATTTTATCGAATATTACCAGTATCAGCAGTCAATTGCGGCTTTAATTCATAAGGCAATTAGACCCGACCTTCCATTGATTGTCGCCACTGGAATATGTAATCTGGCCCATGTTTCACTAAGCCGCGACTCTGTCTGCACAGGTACGATCCTGTAAATTTTGCAGAACCAATTTAAGCTATTTCAGTCGGCCTGACCTTAGTTTGTAAATTGGATTATATTCTACTGGCTTCTGCGTGCGACTTCGTCCGCGTGTAATTCGGTTTGGAGGTGTTTCCGTTGGTTTATAAATATTAACTTTCGGGGTAAATAGATTTGTCAGTGACGCGTTGGGGTTTAATGATTAAGTCCGACTCGTACCCAGAGATACCGGGTGTGAACCTCAGTACCGCCATGTATCAATGACTCTTTTCTGAGTTATGTACATTAGTTGAACACTAACCGATGGTCTTTCGGTGAGGGAAAACATCCCGACTGCGACTGGCGACTGAATGTGTAACCTGATCCGATCTGGTCACGTTCGGAGGACACGGAGGGTCACGGAAGTCACATAGCACTCGCTCGACTATAATAGCTGATCTGCCAAATCCTGCATCATGGTCAAGGCGGATCCCGGGCCATCGCACGCGAGATGTCAACCGGGACATTAACTTCAAAAGACCATTAACAGTCTGTGTCATTGAATGAGTTAATGTGAATCTAAATAATTCATTCTAGGTTCGCATTTTTTTTTCAATTTTTTTTTAATGATTTATTTGTGATAATTCATTAAGTGTACCTACCTACTCTAATTTTATATTGTATGCCAAAAGGTAGACAGACCACAGCGCTCTAGTCTCTATTTATATAAGACCTGCATTTAATGTATAACCTGTGTATCACAATAAATCCATAGTATATAAGTATGTATTTAAGTATGTATGTTGTATGTAACTTTGTATTTAATTAGGTATTATAATTTCATTGTAGTATATTCTTTTTGGTAGTGTTATGTAGGTTAGGTATTTTAAGGTGCACGCTGTCTGCTTTTCTGATTATGCCCTGTCTCTTCCGTAGGTCTGCTGTAAGATATTTCTTATGAAATAAGCTGTACCTGTTGTGTTGTTTTCCTTATTTCAATATTGTATAAATGTTATTGTGCACAATAAACTGTTAAATAAATAAATAAACATATTTGATTTGATTTTTGATTTGATTTGATTCGTTTTTACGTAAATAGTAACAAACGTCTTAACGTCCATCCTTACAATCATTCATACTTATTTATAATATTGAGAAGGACAGTAGGATAGAAAGTGAGATTATCAAGAATAGAGTAGGATACAACAGGTCACAATGAATAGGTGTAGCGTTAGAACTACTTAAACTCAGGCAATAGGTCGCCAAATTTTTCGGGAACATAGCTGCAGACGGAAGCTAAAGGCGTATGCGTATATAATTACACATACTCAATTATTTCCTAAACTACTAAACCAATTTCATTGAAACAAAGCTAAAATCCATCACGATAAAACTGCCTTTAAAATATAAAAAACTGTATCGAAATCAGTTTATCCGTTTAGGGGCTATCCTGCATTATATAGACACACAGATACATCAAACTTATATAAATACACTCATCGTTTTTTGTAAGGATTTAAAATAGTTATATCTCAACCAACATATGATCTTACTGTGAGATCCCTGTTGAAAGAAATCGTTTCAGGATTACGGGGGGCGAATGGAATGGAACCTCCCACCAACGCCCCCTAGATATCTTCCAGACATCTTTCGCTGGGTATTTCTAGTTTTTGTCTGATTTTCGGTTTGTTTTCCTTAAGCTTGTGAGATAAACTGTATAGGTGATAGTTAACATTAACATTTTGATATAGGTCTTGCTACTAATAATGTTTGCTAATTGACTAGACTTAGGCGCTGTCCTAATTGGCAACGGTTGTGCGACCTTGGTCATACGACGGGCGTCGCTAGACCAATACGAGACGTCAAAATCGCCCGTCGCATGACATGCTCGTACGACCATTCATAATAATCTTGGCGTTAATGTCCCGGTTATGCTCTCGCGCACGAGGGCACGGGGTCCGCCTTGACCATGATCCAGGATTTGGCAGATCATGTAAATACAGTAGAGCGACTGCCATCTGACCTCTGTAACCCTGCTACCAAGGGAGCCTGACCAGATTTGATCATGGATACACATTCAGTTGCCTGAATATGTAGGTTACATCACGATGTTTTCCCTCACCGCAAAAGCATCGGTTAGTGTTCAACTAATGTACGTAACTCAGAAAAAAGTCACCTTTCGCTTACGAGTCGGATAATTTAACCGCTCGGCCACAGAGCCTCCATATATACAGGACAGCGCTTCATATCCGTACCAAATTCCCATAGAGCAGCATTCCCAAGAAGGGTTGAGGTCAGGCAGGCCCGTCCTAAGAATGCAGCCAAAACTTTCTACAGCATGACCCCGAGAATGATGCAGACGGTAATATCTCCGTATTAAATTTCAGCAGATCCCCAAACTATCATCGTGGTCAATTTCATCAAAACTATAAGGGACTAATTTGCAACGGTCGTGCGACAGGCGGTTTTGAAGTCTCCTATTGGTCGGGCGACGTCCGTCGTACGACCATGGTCGCACGACGGATGCCAATTAGGACAGCGCCTAAAACTCTGTACAGAAGTCGCAGCACCTACTTTACACCTACGTTCCACAATTGAATAACTTAAAACATCCACCGCACACCATAGAGACCAATAAAGCGTAGCGACAACGAAAATCTTAACCCAAACATATATATATAGTCCTCCTCATCGTATCCGACGACAGCGACTCCCTGCAGGCTCCAAAGAATGCAGCTAGATGTTCTAATCCTGGTCCCGGTTATGAAAGGCTCTGATGTGACTCGCAAAACCGAATTTTGTCTTGAAGATCCGGTCACATGAAGCACAGTAGAGTTGTCCAGTTAAGTTGCAAGTGTAATTGTAGGAGGGCTTGGGTCGCGTCTTTCGCAGCTGCCGCTTCTCAACGAGATTCTCCAAGCGCATTTGCTCGAATTTTTCGACACTTGTGCGCACAAGATGGCGCCATTCCGGTCTTCGAAGAGCAAGCTCCTCCCAACGGTCACTTGGAATGCCACAGGCAGTGAGGTGGCGCTTGAGGACGTCCTTATACCGCAAATATTGACCACCCCGCTTCCGTTTTCCGCCAGAGAGTTCCGAGTAGAACACTGCCTTAGGCAACCTACCGTCATCCATGCGTACGACGTGGCCACTCCATCTCAGCTGGTGTTTTATAATAAGGGCCTCAATACCGGGCATCTCTACACGACGCAAGACTTCCGTGTTTGGAACACGATCCTGCCACTTAACGCGTAAGATGGATCTCAAACAACGCAGGTGAAATGAATCTAGCTTCTTAATATCGGCTCTGTAACAGCACCAGGTCTCCGCTGCATACAGTAACGTTGGTAAAACAATGGCTTTATACACCAGTATTTTGGTCTGCAGTTTAAGATCGTGCGACTTCCAAACACGACTGTTCAGTTTCCCAAACGCTGCCGCTGCATTCGCTATGCGGGCTGGTAACTCTGCTTCTAAGCTGTTGTCACTCCTTATTTGGCTGCCTAGGTATCTGAATTGCGATACCTCTTCCAGTACTTTATCATTCAGTTTGATAGTGGAACCGTCCGCGCCACAACCTCTAGGTGGTTGTTTAAGGACCTGTGTCTTTGAAATACTTATAGCAAGGCCAAATTTTCCACACGAAGCATTTAAAGAGCTAATGTACCCTTGAAGCGACTCCATACAGTCAGCCATAAGGCAAACATCATCAGCGTAAAGTATGTCCAAGATAGAAAGCCTCGTGATTTGCCGTTTTGCTCTGAAACGAGAAAGGTCAAATACGCTCCTGTCAGTCCTCGAGTTAAGCTCAATGAGTCCACAGCAGCTTTTAGAGGCATCATGCATCACAGCAGCAAAATACAATGCAAACAAGGTGGGAGCTAAGACGCAGCCCTGTTTTACTCCGCAAGTCACCAGAAAATCGTCCGAAAATTCATTTTCATGCCCAACTTTCGCCACCATACTGTCATGAAATTGGCGTATCAAGTTTACAAATTTCTCAGGACAACCAATTTTTCTCAGCACAATCCACAGAGCCTCACGCGGAACACGATCGAAGGCCTTTTCTAGGTCGACAAAACACATATAAAGGGGACGATGCTGCTCCAAACTTTTCTCCTGCATTTGCTTCACAACAAAGATGGCATCCACGGTACCCCTATTTGGTCTAAATCCGCATTGGGACTCCGGAAGTAAGGTTTCAGCAAAGCGAGTAAGTCGGGTATTTATTATATGCGCCAAGATTTTTCCCGCTGATGACAGGAGAGATATGCCTCTGTAAGAACCACATTCTGATATCTCACCCTTGCCCTTATATAGCTTGCAAATGGACGCATTCTTCCAATCCTGTGGAACAAGTTCGCACTCCCATATCCTTGTTACGATGTCAAACAACCTGTTTCTAATATGTGATCCGCCATATTTGTACAATTCCGACGGCAGGCCATCCGATCCCGGCGCTTTACGATTTTTAAGCTTTTGTATAGCCGCTTCAAATTCTTCAAACGATGGTGCCTCTGCAAGTTCGTCAACCACAGCCAACTGCTCAATTGCATCTACATAGCTCAAGTCGGTGCTCTGTGAACAAGGGTTAAGGACATCCCTAAAATGTTCCGCCCATCGGGCCAAGATGTCACGTTGTTCCGTTAACCGACACGTCTTGTCTTTATTGTAGATCGGCGCTATCTTTCTAGATCTTGGGCCAAAGATAGTCTGCATGCATTCGAAGAATCTACCTATCTGGTTGGTATCTGCATAGAATTGCATCTCATTTGCTTTGTCCATCCACCACTTGTCTTTAAGAGCACGCACCTTTATTTTTAGGTCTCGATGAGCCCTGTTTCTCGTAGTGAAATTCGAAGATTGGAGAAGACGTCGGTGAACCTCAATAAGCTTCTTGATTTCCTTATCAGAGTCATCAAACCAGTCTTGGTTTCTTCTTTTAGGTTTTCCAATTACTTCCGTGGCACTACGGTGTAGGTTATTGGCATACGTGCGCCACACATCGTCGACAGATGCATGCTCTGCTACAAGAGCATCAGTAGAAGCAAACGCATCATCCAATGCCTTTCTCATGCTAATATCGTGGACCAATCCAACGCAAGACAGCCGTACTGGCACCTTGCATGGGGCTCGACGCGGCGCTTTCAGTTTTAGGCGTAACTTGGATCTGACAAGACGATGATCCGTCCAGCCCTGAGCACCCCTCATCACACGAGTGATCAATACATCACAAATGTCCCTCTTACGTACGATCACATAATCTAGGAGGTGCCAATGCCTAGATCTTGGGTGCATCCACGTGGTTTTATATTTTTCAGGCAACCGGAAATATGTATTAGTCAGACACAGATTGTACTGAGCACATAGCGTTAAGAGGTCAAAACCGTTGGCATTACATTTACCCGTACCGTGACGCCCCAGAACACCGCTCCATGCACTGTAGTCGACGCCAACACGAGCATTAAAATCACCCAGTAAGATGATCTTATCTGCAGAAGGTATAACTTCCAGGACTTGACGTAGTTCCTCATAAAACTTTGCCTTCTCTTCATCCGGAGACGGTAACGTGGGCGCATATACACTCACAAGATGAACAAACCTCTTATCATTTAGTAGAAGCCGAAGTGTTATTACTCTGTCGCTAATACCCTTTGGCAGCTCAGACAGAGACTTTGCAAGCCTATTTTTAATTGCAAAACCCACTCCACTCGATGCTCTCCCGCCAGATGGTTTCCCGCTCCAGAAGTAAGTGTAACCACCGAGCCGCTCACAAAGCTCCCCCGAACCACTGAGATGTGTCTCACTAATTGCAGCAATATCGATGTTGTATCTAGCCAACTCTCTAGCAATAAGCCCAGTTTTCCTCTCTGGACAAGAATTGCGATCGTCATCTAGTAAAGTACGGACGTTCCAGGTTCCTATAGTTAGTTTCTTATGTTTTTGAGTTTCGCTTTGCTTCTTTGTATTCTGACCGCATTAAGTTGGTGAACAGGCGACCGCGGTTTACCACCTGTGCATATCTGAGACGGACTATGTTTAGGCCACCTTTTCTAGGCCCATCCCCGGATTAGGGAAAGCAGAGCGATCCTAAATAGGGCTGCTTTGTCGTCGAACGTGCTGCCGAACCAGTCCTCCCGTCTCTGTCGAGTTCTGGAGCGACCATCACCGTCCGACCGCCTAACGTGCAGAGCACCAACTAGGGTTCAGGCACACCATACCTTTACCCCACCATCAGCATTCCATCGCCGCAGGACTTTTAAAGCTCGTAAACCAAGAACGTGCCGGAGTCATCTACGCGTGATATATTTAAGTGGATAAGCACTTGCGCAGGAACAGATCCACTCTCTCGTCCACAACTCCCCGTTGCCAGTGGACCGGGTGCCCGATACGACTGGCGGAAAGTAGAGGATGCAGTGATTGGCCGTACGCCGCTACACGTATCCCGACGTACGCCCTTAAAGGCACATCACAGACGCCCTGCCTGATCGCTGTAAACAAACATATAACTAAAGATCGAAACACATTATATGGGGGGGAGTTTATCGAGCAATATTTTGAGGCCACATGTCTCGTTATGTACGCCATAAACTGCGTTTCGACTCGGCAACAGTAAACTTTACGATTGACTCTAAAACAATCATTAATACACATTTTATTACGGGAGCCAACAGTGGTATTCCGTTGCGCTCCCTTAAGAACGGAGGCAAGGATTTTTACGCGTCTCGGTGGAGACGAGAATCCGTGGGAATGGTAAATGCTGGAGTTAGGGTAATTTACACATAAACCGTGCCGGTGGTAAAATGGACCGTGTGGTGTCCGGCAAACTAGAATAGCACCAACCCCTTACACTCATGGGTGTCCTACAAGGCGACTAATGTTTTCGAGGCAAGGGATCAAGAGTCTCCGTAGTCTGGAAAATGGACAGCAGCATTTTCCATTGTTATATGTAAACACTACGATCTCCAACCCGCCTGCCAAGCGTGGAGATTATGGCAATAGCCTCCCCTTTCGTGGGAGAAGCCCTAAGTCCTGCAGTGGACTGTTGTGATGGGCTGGTGACGAATCAATAAATGAATGGAAAATGGGCAGCAGCATTTTCCATTGTTACATTTTAACACTGCGATGCCTTTCGTGGGAGGGCCCTAAGTCCTGCAGTGGACTGCTACGGGCTGTGACGATGATGATGATGAATCATGAAATAAATAGGAGCGTCGGTGGCCGAGTAGTTACGGTATCTGCCTCGTAAGCGAGAGGTCTGGGTAAGGGTTCGAACCACTGCGGTTATGTACCAATGAATGTGTGTCTTTTTTTAATTATGTATATTTGTTGAATACTAAACAATACTCTTACGGTGAGGGAAAACGAAAGATATGGCCTAGTCTAACAGTAGGCGTCCCGTACTGAGATGATAATAGTAAAGCGTTTATCCCCATAAACATGGAAATTTCATTCATAATTGAATGATGCAGTGCATTTTACCTATATGGAGTAGCACCTGTTTTCACAAACACCTGCATTCTAAGCAAAGTCCTTGTTTGCTTAGTGAAAGCACTGCGCCCAGAGCCGTATTAAACGCGTCCAATACCGCTCTATGATTGGTCGGACGCATAATGATCGTCACTCAAGTATTGTCAGTTGGGACCCCGTGTGTTAGCGGACACTTTGAGACTTCACAGTAACGTTTCTGAATACCGACGACACAATTCTACCAACGACGCAGCACGTGCCGAAAAGCCAATCTCTCACCAAACATCTGGCATCGGAAACTGATACCAATCTAAGATGAACAAATACCTAAGCATCAGCAATACTCACTCGTCGCAGCGGCCAGTCAAATTTTATTGACTCTCACTCTTAACGTCGGCTCAATGGTTTATGACTCAATTATGGATCGAGATGCTTTGTTTACTCTCGTCTTTGGAGGCTGAAGACTGGGGAAAGAGGACTGAGGGCGCAGATTACTGAGGATTCGTTTCTCGATTTGAAAATATCGTTTCCGTTTGTTGGTGTTACGGTGTTAAGAATACCCTGGGTATAAGGGATAGCTTGTGCTTCTTTCTTTTAGCAAACTGTTTTTGGCTAAAGATGCACCAAACACCTTGAATATTGCTGTAGCAGCAAAGGTAAGTTTTTTGAAGTGGTAGTGCATTTATGCTCTTATACTGTACGCACAGTCATCTCGGCGTTAATTTCCCAGTTGCGCTCTCGTGCATAAGGGCCCGGGGTCCTTCTTAACCGTGATCCAAGATTTGGCAGATAAGGTAATTACAGCGGAGCAACGGCCAGCGACTGACCTCCATCAGCCTGCCAGGGGAACCTGACCAGATTGGATTATGGTTACAGATTCTCTACGAAACTTCCTTGACCGCAATGATGAAATGTAGGATATTTTCCTTTGCTGCTACAGCAAAATACAGGGTATTTGATAATATCAGATAAAATGACACCTTTATGTACCTATGATGACTGAATAAATGATTATGATTATGATTGTGAATTTCTAAAAGAAGGGGGCTTTAGCTGTCCCTTAGGACCAAAGAAGTCGTCTTTGGCCCCCAGGGTGTTAGTAGTAATAGACGGTGATGTGTCCGGCTGAGTAGAATATAGCGTCAACTAGGTGTCTTAAGAGTTTGCGTGATGTGATGTTTAAGTATATGAAATAAAATTATTTAATAAATAAATCGTACTATAAAAACAGTTTCCAAATTATTCGAGGTTAAAAATAAGAACAGTATCGCTTCGAGTCCAACAAGTACCCGATAAGATTCGACAACGGCTCAGTATTTCCCAATCGGTGAAAAAAGGCGCCATCCCATTTCTAAAACCTAGATAACCTAGTGTGCGATCGCCAGGTGTCTAGATTTTCATCTGGGATTCGCACTGAGGCCCCTATCGCAGAGGCAGATTTAGGGGCCTCAGTATCCCAGTGGGCCGGCTCGTCTGAATGTTTTATGCGAACGCCCGCCGCCCGGCGATCAGGGCCACAGTGGCTGAGAAAAGCAGTAACACTACTACGTACACTCAGAAAAAAATATCGAAGATCGCTTGCCTCTTTTTCGTGGGAACAAAAATTATTTAGTGGTGGTTGACTACTAGGTATGTTGGAAACTATTCAGAATTATTGCGTCAGAAACTAGCTCAAGCTAGCATCTCCATCTAGGTAGTCATCTGAATCCTGTGTGAACTTCTATAATCCGTCAAGTTTAGATGTCCCGTGACAAGAAAACAAACTCATTTTGGTAATTGGATCGTCAAGTTTGACGGACTATTTTATCGAAATCGAGACGGAAGCAGTGCGTAAACGCTTCTATACAAACAGATGGACGCAAGAAAGAAAATCATAATGTAGGACTTTGTATTATAAATATATGCTCATACCTAGATGTCTCACTGTTTTCAACTCTAGTCTGTGTCCTATTTTGCCGATGATGCTATCAGTAGGGTGAGCACACTTAAGCTAATATATGGGATAGTTTGCGTTACCCCAATTTTTTGTCGCACGTGTTGATAGTGCTATTGTTTAGCTGTAGGGTAACCATGCTTTTTGGTTTCCTGAATAATATATTAATCGGGTTAGCTTTTCTTTGTCTCGTGGTAAATATTCTAGCACCATTAATATATTGTTTAATTGCCGAAGAAGGATAAAGGCATGTCATCACCAATGTCATCATCGTCATTGCCAGACGAAATTTTATAACACTAAGGTGGCAAACAAGCTTGTGGCCTGCCTCATGGTAAGTAGTATGATAAACGCCCACTGAAAGAAGATAGAAAAAACATTTATTGACAACTACAACAACACCACAAAAGACACTTGAAAACGAAAAGACATAAAAAGAATATAATTACCACAACATGAAATACACGGAAAGACTACTCAGATCCGATGTGTATACCTACTTGATTAACGTTAATTTGTTGTGTAGTGTAATTGATAACGTGTTGTGGTGGTGTGTTTGTGTGAAAAGAACGTCACTCAGGTTTATGTCCCAGCGTGAACCAGAGTGCTGGTATCTACTTCTGTGTATCCATGATATCGAAGCTAAGTAAACCTGATGGTAAGTGATCACCATTACCCATGGATATCAGCAACACCAAGGGGTTCGCAAAAACAGTGCCGGCTTGTTAAAAATCACGAACTTTGACAGAAAGTCTCCCAGGCAAGGAGCTACACAGAATATTGTCTGTCGATCTAAAAGGATATATTTAAATATAATCTATATAATATACATAAACTTATAAACTCCGACTACCTTCAAATTTCATTTCATCAGATAATAGATATTATACAATTTTCCTCAAAAGCTGTTCAGTATTTTTTACTTGAAAATGATACATTCTTCAACCTTCCTTCCTAGGAGTTCAACATATTGTAGGCGGATGAATTACCCTATCATCGTCGCCCCTTTCTTCGACTACGGGGAAAAGCTCCTCGATCCTATTTACCATGAAACATACAATATTTTTATAGTCTCATAAATCATTACCCTCCTGCATGTTGTCTCGTAGCTTCTCTTGCACCTACCTACCTTGCCTACTTTTTTCTAAACACACTATCTCTTGGTTGATTGTTAGAGATGAGGCTATTTGAGCGTTAATGCTCAGGATATTTTAGCTTTAATTCCGCCATTGTACAATTTTGTGCATGAAGTTTTAATAAATAAATATCTTGATACCGCAGCCATGTTCCACGCGACTAACAGCACTTATCAGTACCAAAATACAGCCAAGTAGCTACGAGCCAGACTTAATTGATCGTCATTATATTAACTATTACCGCCCGTGGGTCGTAATTAAGCCTCTATTATGTGACGTTAATACGTGCGTAGTAGCCGCAAAGCGTTGTATTCTGATATTACTGGCGTGCCTGGTCTAAGAGGATGTATCATATTATAAGGCTGAGTAAGCTTGAACGAGATTTTGAACACTAATTGGACTTGCAAGACATGAGAGGTTTGCCATATTCCACGCTTCTATATCTATACTTAGTATAAAATTTAATGTTTTAAACTATCCCGGTTACTATCACACATTTTCAGGGTCGTCCCGTGACCATGATGCATGCAACTGTGTCGAAATATCTGGCTACCCGTCAACAAAGGTACGCGGTAGGAATCCCGGAACATACCCTTAAAATGTAGTACTCGTATAAAATGAAGTCGCTTGCCGCGTCTGTCTGTATGTATTGTTTCCGCTAACTCCGGACTTAAGTTGGTAGCCTTAGCGTTTTACGTCCACACTACACAGTGTGACATGGTCACCCTAATAGCTGTGGTGAAAAGGAAATAATGCGGATTCACCTCGGGCCTGCCCAACCCGGTACACCTGGCATGAGTTGTGTTCCACTGGAGATAGGTTGTACTATACACATTTGATTGTACTATTGTGACGATTGTACAGATTTCGGGTTCTATACTATATAATATGCTGGCAGACATTTTCTGTTATTGATAAAGGATCAGGCAGTCCACTTGATGGAAAGTGGCAACCTACGATTTTCCTTCGGCCGCCATGGCAACTGAATTTCGCAGCCAGTTGCCAAAAAGGATAAAATAATCTTGCTACTCAACCATGATAATTTCCCAACTGAACCACTCCTAAGGAAAACGCTAAAAGCTATCTCGTTCAAACAGGTTTTTAAATGAAGAAAGCCGCATTGAAATCGGTCCACCCGTTCTGGTGCTACGATGCTACATATACATCATCATCATCGTCCTAGCTTTTATCCAGGTCTCTGCCAGGGTCCGCTTTCCTATTCAATCCCCTCCACTTCGCCCGGTCTTCGGCATCCTCGCATCGTAGGTCGTTGGCTCCCGCATCCGACTAAGCGATGTCGATCCATCGCGTCTGAAATCGACCACGGGGCCTCTTTCCTGATACCGGCAGGTTCCAGCACCTCATCATCGCAGCCCATTAACAGTCCACTGCAGGACTTGAAACCTCTCCCACGATAGGGGTGGTTATTGCCATAATCTCTACGCTTGGCAGGCGGGTTGGTCATCGAAGTATTATAAATATAACGATGGAAAAAGCTGCTGCCCATTTTCCAGTCTACGGAAACTCTAAGATCTTTTGCCTCAAAAACATTAGTCGTTTTATTCGACACCGACGAGTGTAAGGTGTTGGTGCTATTCTACTCTGCCGGACACCACACGGCCAATACAGGCAATTCAGGCTTCTGTTTCCCACATATCCCTGAGGCTTACGCATCACGATACCACAGATACATACCTACGTCAAACTTATAACATCCCTGTTTTTGCAGCAGCGGTTATAACAGACAAAGGCAGGGAGTTCCCCGCGTTGGCAGTGGGCGTGATAAAAATGACGCAAAGGGCGTACGGAATCTACGAGTAGGGATGATCACTGGGTCGAAACTTTTAAATTAAATTTAGTCCGTCAGTTAGATTATAAAAAAATATTAGAGTTATATGAAAAAGCCCATGCTTTTTTATATAACAAATCAATAAAAAATTACAAGTCACTGCTGAGTAAAATTCCACCCCCGGCGTGACGTCACGCATCATTTTAACGCATTGTATCGGCGTTATTTTTTGTTTAAGTAACAAATGAAAACGGCCCGGCCTCCACTGTAATTATTTCATCAGTCAAATCCTGAATCATAATCAATGCCAAACCTGGGCCCTCGCGCGTGATAGCACATTGACGCCAAGATGATTATTATTTAATATCCTGAAGTTCCTCTGGATGTCCTAGCAGAAGCCTCTTTCACACTCACACTTATTTTATGCCACTTCAGTGTATAGGTACTCCTATCTTGCCCTTTTGTTGACTTGGCCTTTTGTTGTATGAGAAGACAATACAAAAACAACCAAAACCCTATATCCCGAAATAGCGGAGAAAACCCAGTCCATACCAAAATAAAAACCCAAAGCGTTAGCAATTTCATTTTGCTCACAACTTTGTGGGCAAGAATTTCTAAATCGACTTGAAGAAAATGAACCTCGCCTCCGCCGAGTATAAACCAAAGGCTTTATGTTTTACATGGGACCCGGTCGATGCTGAGAACAAATAAAAATAATGAGGCAGTTACATACCACATTTCGTGGTCTCAATGTACTGTGAAGGTAGCTTAACTCGGCTTACGTATGTTCTGTTTTTATTACGTTGTTAGTGGGATACTGTTTTCGCTTCCATATTTTGGATGTGTTCGGTGACTTGGTCCTTCGAGACGATTAGTTTTGTTGCGTGAATATTATCTGAACTTGTCTGTGAACTTTGTATGACCAGTGTCAGGGCCGGATTTAGGGTAGGGCAACCGGGGCGAAAGCCCCGGGGCCTCCACAAACGGGGGGCCCCCACAATAGAGACTTCAGAAAAAAAATCTTTCAAATTTCAATTAGTAAACACTAGTAAACATCTTTTCCTTTGATTTTTTTTTTGCTCTTTTACCTTTACCTGCAGTACTTTGTACATACATACATACATACATACATGATTATTTAATTATATTTACACTTAATTTATTATTTTTTTATTACACTTAATTCAATAATTCAATCGACTTCAAACTTCAACTTCAAACACATCCCCAATTTAATTATTAAAATAGTTTCGTGGCTGCTGGCCACTTGTTTCGCGTGACCCCGGATTTCTAGCAGTTTTCTACGCCAGTGTGTGTGTGGGCAGTGTCGGGCATGCGCGCTGAAATAAGAAAGCGCAGATATTCGTAAGCTGAAAAGTTTTAAGAAGAGGCTTGACAGGACGCCAAGCTTTGGTTGCTAGGCACCACCTCCTGTCATTGCGCACGCAGCCCTGGTGGCAATGCAATTGGTCGAATACGCTTATTGGCATAGCCTCCTTCAATATTATTGGTGCCAAATATGATGTCTGCTGTCAAGGAAATTGATAGATGAAAATGTGAAATAACAGTCTAAATATTTTTAGTATTTTTAATGTTTCTTTTTTTAGCTTAGCGTAAGTTTGTTTCTATAGTTTTAGTTTTAGATCTTGTAAGTATTTTGCGTCCATGCATGTCGCAGGCATGTGTAGCTCCCGTCATTGGCAGTCAGGCTAGCAATGCCTCTGTGGATCCTGTCCAATGCAGTAAGTGTTTCCGATACTTTAAGGGCGTACGGGGGCTCCGCATACATGATGCTAGATCTCATAAAACAGTTTTGCAGGGCCCCCAACAAGCATCACAACCACCACCACAAGCATCAACTTCGTTTTTTCCATCTCCGGTCGGATGCGCGGTTTGGGAAAAACTAGGCGTTTTAAAAAATTCAATCCCTATTATTAAGAGAATACCGCGTGGAGCGCGCACTTCGGTCGCGTCTAGTCTTTCCCAAATAATCCGCAAGGTTATATCGGAGAATACTGCGTCAGAATGGGAACACTTACTGACATTTGCTTACAGGATCCTAAGTTTTAAAAAGGATTCAAAGCACACCTCCCTTACAAGTAAAATAAAAAGAAATTGCTTGAATCTGACCTCTCAGTCACAGCCCCTTTCAAGTGTTACCACTAATAAAAGGCAGCCAAATCCGAATTATGTTTACCAAAAAGTTGAGGAGAAGGCTGCCAACGGTGACTTGCGAGGGGCCGCCCAACTTTTATTTTCGAATGATGTCATTGCTGCTGACTGCCCAGAGACCCGCCTGGCCCTGGAGGACAAACACCCTGTCCCTTCGCCAACACTTTGTCTCCCTGACGCCCCTGACGCATCCGTCCAGCACGTAGAAACGACCAATGATGCTGTTTATGCAGCTGTGATGTCCTTCAGGAGTGGTTCGGCCGGTGGTCTGGATGGTCTCTCCCCGCAACATTTAAAAGATCTTATTAGCGGTTCTTCCGGAGACACTGGCAGATCACTCTTGGGGGACATTACAGCTTTAGTTAACATGATGCTAGCAGGTGCGGTGTGTTCGGATGTTTTTGATGTCCTATACGGTGCCAACTTATGCGCCCTCAAAAAAAAAGATGGCGGCATAAGACCCATCGCCGTAGGTTGTACTTGGCGTCGCGTAGCATCCAAAATCTGCTGCCGATATGCTTCATCTTCCCTAACGGATTATTTTAGTCCAGTTCAACTGGGTTTCGGCAGCAGAGGTGGCTGCGAAGCTGCTGTTCACGCAACCCGCACCTTCCTAGAGCAAAACGGAGGCGAAGTGTTGCTGAAAGTTGACGTGAAAAACGCGTTTAACTCAGTGGACAGGGGTGCCTTGCTGTCGGAAGTTAAAAAAGTAACTCCTTTTATTTATCATTACCTTTGGCAGTGTTATAGCAAACCTTCAAAATTATTATTTAAAAGTCATGTTATAAATTCAGCAGTAGGTTGTCAGCAAGGCGATCCTCTTGGGCCAGCTATTTTCAGCCTTGCCATCCATCCATCAATTACAAAACTCAATTCAAAGCTAAACCTATGGTATCTGGACGACGGCACTCTCGGAGGGGACGTAGACACAGTATTTAACGACCTCCGTTCCCTCATCGCCGAATTCAGTGCCATTGGTTTAGAACTAAATTTTAATAAATGTGAGCTGTATATCTCAGACTTCAAATCGGAAGACGAAAAAAACGAGATAGTCTCGAAGTTTAACTCACTCGCGCCAAATATCAAAATCCAAAACAAGGAATCTCTTTCCCTTTTAGGTGCCCCCATACTGACTGAATCGATTTCTCCTTTAGTTGTTTCCCTAACGAACAAGTTCAACAGCTTTCAAGATCGGCTATTAAAGATTCATCCACATATCGCCATCACCATAATCCGTTTTTGTTTATTCGCCCCGAACGCTATATACATTCTACGCTGTAGTCCCTTGTGGAAATATCCCCATCTTCTTTCATCACTCGACACCGCCATACAAACCACGCTGTCATCCATACTTAATTGCCGTTTTGATTTTCGTTCATGGACCCAGGCCTCACTGCCCATCCGGTTTGGAGGCCTGGGAATCCGCAAAATTTTAGATTTATCTCTACCTGCCTTCCTGTCCTCCGTACATGGCACGCGCACCTTGACAATGAAAATAATCACTCCGTCCTTGTGCGGCGTCGAGGTGTCGTGCCTGTCGGAGGCCAGGAATACTTGGTCTATCATGTGTCCTAACGCCAATTTTCCCGCCAACAACAACTCCCAAAGGCTTTGGGATGAGCCGCTCTGCAGACTGGCTTTTTCTAAACTTTTAGAAAGCACGGGTAATTCTGCAGATCGAGCTCGTCTTCTTGCCGTTTCAGAGAAGGAGGCGGGATATTGGTTACATGCCATTCCTTCACCCAATACAGGTACTCTTCTCACGGGAGCTACACTTTCTCTTTCAGTGTGCCTGCGCCTTGGTATGAAAATTAACGAACTACATCGCTGCCATTGCGGAAGCATTGTAGATACCCTTGGGCACCATGGCCTGTCGTGCCAGCGTAGTGCTGGCCGCTTGTCGCGCCATGCGAACCTTAACGACGTCATCCGCCGTACCCTTGCCACCATCAATGTACCAGCTGTATTAGAGCCCAATGGGCTGGCTCGGGATGATGGCAAGAGGCCCGACGGCATGACGCTCGTTGCTTGGTCACAAGGGCGGCCCCTGGTGTGGGATGCGACCTGTGTAGACACCTTAGCCCCATCCCACATAAGGGCTACCTCGGCTAACGCTGGCGCAGCTGCATCAACGGCGGAAGACCTTAAGCGGCGCAAATATGGTTCCCTAGGTCAGGGGTATTTATTTGCGCCGTTTGGGGTTGAAACTCTAGGACCATGGGGCCCTAGTGCTAAAAAGATTTTTCAAGAGGTATCTACCCGGTTAATAGAGGCAACCGGAGATCGTCGTGCTGGCGCGTACCTCGGACAACGTATTAGTTTGGCTATTCAACGGGGTAACGCCGCCAGCATTCTGGGAACGCTTCCGCTTGGCAGCGATCTAGAATCAATTTTTTATATGTAATTTTTTCTTTTTGTGTATAATTTTTATTTTGTTCGGTAGTTTTAAGTTTGTACATATTGTAATGTAACTATGTATATAATAATAATAATAAATAAAGATATATATTACACTTAATTACAATAAATTATTTATTGAAAAACTCGACTTAAAAAAAAATTTCTGTTTATTAGGAAAATAATTTGGAACGAGGGGGCCTCCGCTCCTTCGTTGCCCCGAGGCCTCTGGACCTCTAAATACGGCCCTGACCAGTGTTGTGGAATATTCCGAGATTTTTGATACTGTATTGGCTCGTATGTACGTGATGATATATCTACAAACTGTGAGCTCTAAAATAATCTGATACCTTCAGAGACTAGCGTTTACGCGGTAAATATTAATTAAATTACATACTGTGCTACGAACAATGTCAATGTTCAACCTGCATTCAATAATGTACGAAATCTTTGCTTGTTTTGTATCTATACATGGTTGACTACCTGAGTGGTTCAGTGGTCGACATGCCGGTCTGCCACGCAAGAGGTTCCGGGTTCGATTCCCGGCCGGGCAGAAATTGAAATGATGAATTTTAATTTTTGTTGCGGGTCTGGGTGTTCTATGTATAATAAGTACTTATGTAGTTAAAAAAAAGTATATAAGTAGTTTATCCGTTATCTAGCACCCATAACACAAGCTTTGCTTACTTTGGGGCTAGATGGCGCTGTGTGAATTTCACACGATTATTTTTTTTTTATTTATTATAGTAAAAAACAAAGTCGCTTCCCGCCGTCTGTCTCTATGTATCAAGGAATATATGTATTTATGTACGCCTAGATCTTTTAAACTATGCAACGGATTTTAATGCGGTTTTCAACAACAGATACAGTGATTCAAGAGGAAGGTAAAAGGTAGGTAGGGGTAATGTAGGTCTACGCGAACGAAGTCGCGCCAGGTCCACTAGTTTATTATAAATTATAATGCTAAACATCGATAAGTGATAGATTTTATTTAAAAATTGAAGGAACCGTAATTTATCTTCTTCAAGAACGAGGTCCTTTTTGCAAAATGTTATTGAAAGATATCGAAATACTAAAAGGACGAGAAAATAAATGAAAAATTGCCATAAAAGGGCATGAAAGGAAGGTAAGGAAAATGTAAAAACTGAACCACCCGGTTAAAGTGGTGGGCAAAAGCTAGTTTTCTATAATATCTAGATATGCTAGGTGCCAGCTTTGCATGCCCGCCTGGGTTCTCAATTGCAGTGTTGAAAATTCACCATAGAAAATGCTGGTGGCAATTTTCTGGTGCACTGAGATCCAAGACGAAAGCCTCATAGACATTAGTCGCTTTCTGCGACACCCTTGTGCCTTAAAATGTAAATTATTTTATATTACTTAAATAGATTTTAGTATGTAAGTATAAATAAATAAATATATGTGCTTGGACAATTCACACAGTGCCATCTAGCCCCAAAGTCAGCAAAGCTTATGTTATGGGTGCCAAAAAACTGATAAACTACTTATATAGTTTTAAATACATACTTATTATACATATAACACCCAGACCCGTAACAGAAATTAAAATGTATCATTTCAGTTCTTCCCGGCCAGGAATCGAACCCGGGACCTTTGCGTGGCAGACCGGCCATGTTAAACAACTGAATCACTCAGGTCGTCAGGTAAGTATGTATGTGAACTCTTTATTGCTTAACAAGTTAAGTACAGGAGTTAGAGCGTCGGTGGCCGAGCGGTTAGAGTATACGACTCGTAAGCCAGAGGTCCCGGATTCGAATCCCGCTCCGGCCATGTACCAATGACTGTTTTCTGAGTTATGTACATTAGTTGAATACTAACCGATGCTCTTACGGTGAGGGAAAACATCGTGATGAAACCTGCACATTTAGGCGACTGAATGTGTAACCATGATCCAATCTGGTCAGGTTCAATACAATATACAATACAATACAAAATCCCCTGGTAGCAGGGTCATAGAGGCCAGATGGCAGTCGCTCCACTGTAATTACCTGACCTGCCAAATCCTGGATCATGGTCAAGGCGGACCCCGGGCCCTCGTTGCGCGAGAGCTCAACCGGGATTAACACCATATATTTACATATCAAAATCGGGCTTATCCCACAGTTACAGTAAATAATAGTAATATTTTATTCATTTCAATTTCTTTATTGCTTTTTTGACGACCAGAGTGGTTCAGTGGTCAACATGCCGTCTGCCACGCAAGAGGTCCCGGGTTCGATTCCCGGCCGGGCAGAAATTGAAATGATGAATTTTAATTTCTGTTACGGGTCTGGGTGTTCTATGTATAATAAGTATGTATTTAAAAAAGTATATAAGTAGTTTGTCAGTTATCTAGCACCCATAACACAAGCTTTGCTTACTTTGGGGCTAGATGGCGCTGTGTGAATTTGTCCACGATTATTTATTATTTATTTTATTTATTTGTAGTACAAAAGATCATAAAATCAGAGTATGATAGCTCAACAAGAACCCTGTAAGGACACATGCAATAGAACAAGTTCCTAACTCTTTTAGTAACTAACTAATATAATTATAAAGAGTTAATTTCAAGGTTTTTTATAATGTAGGCTATCTGCACTTCGCACCGTTATTATAAGAATTGTACAAAAAGCAAGAATGAAGCAACTCAATTGATTCTACAATTTTTATTAATAATAGGTAGCTATACTAGAACTAGTAACAGACGCTCCGATTTGGCTGGAGCCGACCAATCAAACCTGTCAGCTGTAGTCGATACTAATCCTTACAATGTACAAAATAAAGTCGCTTTTGCATTAAGTTGGATGCGCTGGCGAGCCGACCTTGGTCAGTCAAGTCCCCCGCACGCATAAGCGAATTCATTTTATACTACGTAAGGATTAGTATCAACTGTAATTGATAGCTTATTCCTCAAGTGACATCCTCTTTATTATCTGCAGCTCAATAATAGTCCACTGCTGGATTGGAGCCTCTTCCACATTAGCGGAAGGTTTTCTCATAATCTCCACGCTTGGGAGGCGGGTTGGAGATCGATTATAACCCAACCGACTAAAAAGTCGGATTACAGATAAACCCCGACTGAGTATATATACTCGATTTTTTTCTTAACTACTGATCCGATTTTAATGAAACAAAGCCATATCGATTAAACTGTCTTTCATACAGAGAACCGCATCCATATCGGTCCATCCATTTGGGAGCTCCGATGCCACAGACAAATACACAGATGGACAGAGCGACAGATACACACGTCAAACTTATAACCACTCCTTTTTCGTCGGATGTTAAAAACAGACAACAGAAAATGTTCCAAATACTTTTCTAAACCAAGTTAATTTACAAATGATTCTATTGAATCTCAATTATAGTAAGTAACTTTACAGAAATGTAGAAGAGAAATCGAACAGCGGGTAGAGTTGAGCACTTGAGAAATATCAACAGAACAATCAGCCAGGAATACATAATTAGATATAAAAAATACATACAAACAGCAGTACAAAAATTTTTTTGTATCTACGGATAAATGTAATTAGCATCATCATCATATCATCCGGAAGACTCCCACTGCTGGGCACAGGCCTCCCCCAGAGATTTCCACAAAGGCCGGTCTTGTGCCTTTTGCATCCAGCTGGTACCTGCGATCTTTACAGATCGTCTGTTCACCTTGTAGAAGGCCTAACCACGCTGCGTCATTGTATTGTATCAAAATTTAAAATGCGTAAAGTACGTTTTAATCTTTTTGTAAGGTGAAGCAAAATACCATTAAAGTATTTTGTAAATTAAAGCCGTGGTTTCAAAAACACTTAAATATCCGATGTAGGTAATTAGGGAGTGTCTCAGGAGATTTAGGTAATGTTCGGCTCAATTAATCTTATGCTTTTGCTATGTGAGTAATGACATTGGTTGTCATCAAACACCGACCAGCTACTTTTTAATGCCGCAAAATTATTTACTTAGTTTTTTATATGTCGACTGTCCGTCCAACGTTAAAACTTCATGAGAAGTCCAATTTTTTTTGTTGTAGATAGATTAGAATATACTTATAAATTATTAAACAATGGTATGATTAAAATTTTTAAATTATTTTATAGTTTTTCAGGTATTTTTAGATTTACAAATTTCATGTAATATGTAATTAATTAAAATGTAATTTAGTCGTGTATTTTCATTTTAATTAATTGATAATTTATGATATAGTTCATATCGGTGACTTTCAATAAGTGTATTCTAAGAATATTTGTATTGAATAAAAATGATTGTAACTTAAAAATCTTTGGCGCCCAAGGACGAAAAAATCTCCTTAGTCCGTAAAAAGAACCGAACCGCCTCTTATTGTTCAATTTCTATGGCGACAACAAGCCATGAACGTGCTGATTCACCATGTTGTACGCCCCAGAAATATCAAGTCGTGCAATGTAATGCACTGCAATGCAAGTCCCTGGCAACGCCACCGTCAAAATACATAACATAATTGTAAATAATGTGTACTCAATTAGTACATAGGTACTTAAAAGCATGTTGGAAGCACGACGTGAAAATCGTCAAAAGGTTGTCCACAGCCTGTCGAGTCCTGTCCCCCAACCAACAGCGCCTCCCGCGGCGTCCGCTGACAAATCGGTACAGCATTGTCTCACGCGGCGCCACCACCTAATTCTACACGCGTCCTTGTCGCGTGCGTTTGATTAATATTGTTAATGACATATTCATATTGTTAATGACATATTAATATTGTTAATGACACTGTTATTGGGTTATTTTGCGGAGCCGAGGACGGTTATTAATCAACGTGTAAATTATCGCCTGCTATTATGACAAACAAGTATTGTCGCTTGGTTGTAGGTGTAATTGAATAAATGTTAAGGGTGGTAAGAAGAGAAATACAGTCGCGATATAATTGTTTGATACAAAATAGACTGTCTTTGGGGGCGTTAGAGGTTATCCCACATTATCGAGAATAAGAAAATGACCACTTTCTTGAGATAGTCGAAGTTTAAAAAATTAAAAAATCATCCTGACGTTAATGTCCCAGTTGTGCTCTCGTCGAGGGCCCGGGGTCCGCCTTGACCATGATCCAGGATGTGGCAGGTCAGGTTATTACAGTGGAGCGACTGCCATCTGATCTCCATGACCCTTCTACCAGGGGAACCTGACCAGATTGGATCATGGTTACACATCCAGTCGCCTGAATGGTTACTGAAACGCCAGGTTTCATCACGATGTTTTCCCTCACCGTAAGAGCATCGGTTAGTATTCAACTAATGTACATAACTCAGAAAAGAGTCAGTGGTACATGGCCAGAGCGGGATTCGAACCCGGGACTTCTGGCTTACGAGTCGGATACTCTAACCGCTCGGCCACCGACGCTCTTAATAGTAGTCGTTTAAGAAACCCGCAAAACGTTGGTCTGCCCTTGAACAATGGTATGCACTGTAAGCGGTAACAATATAATATGTATGCAGTGTAACAGACGGACAATTTGGAAACACATAAGAATATGTGAATACACTTAACTGGTAATGTACAAAGTACGAAGGTTGCTTTGTACATTACCCGGTTTTATGCGAAGAATATGTTTTCCTTGTACATTGCTGATAACTAACTCGGTAATGTACGAGTAACAAGTGGTTAGTTGCTTTCGTTTGTAGTTAAGCTTATTATGAACACGATATTAATCCCCTTTTACAGCACACTACAGTGTTCCCCTACTACACGAGCTTTCGGCAAGTGTGGCAGGTTCACTGGTCAACTTCTTGAAAAAGGTAAGAATTATTGTATCCTTTGCGCTTTGAAAATAACTTGTCGCTTGTTGCCATTCAATATTGATTTGGCAGATCAGATAGTTACAGTGGAGCGACTGCTATCTGACCTCTGACCATGCTACCAGGGGAACATTTTTTTTTTTTTTTTTTTTTTTATGTCATACGGTAGGCAAACAGGCAAGCGGGCCACCTGATGGAAAGTGGTCACCACTGCCTATAGACATTAGCAACACCAAGAGTATCGCTAATGCGTTGCCCACCTCTATAACACGTTGCTCTGGCAGCAAAAAGCAAATGCCACTCCACTGCCAAAGCCACGGTTCCCGAAATCCCCACCCCATGGAGCACTGGAAACCTTACTCACCGGCAGAAACACAATACTATTTAAAAGAGTATTATTTAGCTGCGATATTCTGTAAGGTGGAGGTACTTCCCCAGTCGGGCGGCTCCAATTCGAACGAGATACCCCGCTATGCCCTACCTCTCTTTACATGACCAGATTGGATCATGGTTACACATCCAGTCGCCTGAATGTGCTGGTTTCATAACGATGTTCCCTTCACCGTACGAGCATCGGTTAGCGTTCAACTCATTTACATAAATCAGAAAAGAGTCGTTGGTACATGGCGGCAGTGGGGTTCGAACCCGCGTACCTCTCGCTTACGAGTCGGATACCTAACCACTCGGCCACCGGCGCTGCTCGGCAGTATACTACTACTACCGGTACACAATGGCGATATTCTGGTAGCTAGCGGAGGCACTTCCTAAGAAACGTAACCGACAGAAAGTCGGATAACCCGAAATAACTTTACATAATGTGCCTACTCAAACTTCTTGAAGTGGAGAAGATTGAATAGGAAAGCGGACCCTGGCAGAAGCTACTCAAATATTTCCTTAACTACTGTACCGATTTTAATCAAATAAAGCTAAGAATCATCTCGATTAAACTGGCTTTCAAACCAACCCCATCGAAATCGGTCCATCAGGAGCTACGATACCTTGCCACACACAGATAGACAAAGCCACAGATACACATGTCAAAGTTACAACAGCCCTCTTCGTTCGACGGGGCTTAAAAATAATTTCCAAATCAAGAAAAACATCGCTACGCAAAAAATGGCCGACGTTATTGCGAAAATTGAATCGTTGTACTAATTTCCCGGGTAGAGCTCGCTTTAATAACAGCTACTGTGATACCGTAAAGAAAATAATTGATACTTCTTTCCAGCTTTTTATAACACACTTTGCCCCATTCTTTTATATTTCTCGGAGCAAGCTTTTCTTTGATAATGTTTCTTTTTGCCCGCGTTTCATTTTCATGCGGAATGAGGAATGAAACTATTTTTATTGTGCACACGGGGGTTTTTGTTTTAAATTATGCTGTGTGTGGAAATCTTTTACGTGTCTTAGGCCTGAGGGTATAAAAAGGCTACATTAACGTCAACGTAAGGTCATATTATGATTAATATTAGAGTGCCACTAACTTATCTGATCCGGTGGCCAATACTGGAACAAAGTGACGCCATTATGAATTGTCAAGAACAGCGCAGCAGATACGTTTGTAACAAATTGATATTAATTATATGTTGAAACGGTAATGTAGCCTGTTTAGACCCCCAGAACGTACAGAAGTACAGGAGGCCGCCCAAAAGCCTGCCCACGCCCAAATAAAATGAACTAGCATCACTAAAGAAGCGTAAACAAACCGGGGAAGGTCCAAATTCTAAACAGGGAAAGTCGAGGTGCTGCCTTTTGTAAGTACTAAAAACCACAGCCGTGGCCGTGTGGTGTCCGGCAGAGTAGAATAGCACCAACCCCTTACACCCATGGGTGTCGTACAAGGCGACTAATGTTTTCGAGGCAAAAGATCAAGAGTCTCCGTAGTCTGGAAAATGGGCAGCAGCATTTTCATTGTTATATTTAAACACTGCGATCGCCAACCCGCCTGCCAACCCTCCCCTTTCGTGGGAGAGGCCGTAAGTCCTGCAGTGGACTGTTGCGGGCTGTGTTGATGAATACCACAATACGCAAACCATAGCCAATTATGGATGTAAGCGGCAACAAGCTGAGCTGATCAGGTTACCGCTGCACAGGATAATCTCCAGGTGGTCAGGCTTTCTGATCCATGTATAAGATAAACAGACACTTATGTTATAATACTCCCTCTTTTAAAAGCGAGTTGTATAAAACTGCTGTAATGAAAATAGTATGGGAAATATTAGAATAATGTATTCTTTTAATTTTTCTTAGACTGGCGTAAAAAAATTACCGAAAAAAAAAGACTGCTTTCGAATATGTAATTGGAACAATCCGGAATGAGTGTAGATAAAATAAGTTTTTAATAATTACCCAGCACTTTTTTGTGGGGCTCGGTTAATAGGCTGAAACCGAACTATGCCATTATCCGGTTAATGGATGGTTAGGGAAAGGCGGTGTATGGAATTAATTTCTCGCTAAATTACGAATAAAAGTCAGATAAGTTCACTTTAACTCAAATATTTTTTAAACAAAGCTAAGACCATTTCGATTAAACCGGCTTTCAAATAGGGAAAACCGCATCCGAATCGGTCTATCCGTTAGAGAGCTACTATGTTACAGACAGATACACAAAGCCACAGATACACACGTCAAGCTTATAACACCCCTCTTTATCGTCGAGGGTTAAAAAGAAATCGATATACTTATTAAGTAGATCAGTAATGCCCTTGCCGACCGCATTATTATACGTTCTTACGAAAATCGGTACCTACGTAACATGCAAATTGAAAAAAGTAGCAGTAGGACCTTAAAAGCCATACGATTAATAAATAAATAAATAAATAAGGTACCTACATGCAAACATGAATTAGATAGAAGCAGCATACAATTAATTTTACACTAAGCAATGTTCATAAAAACTAGTTTTATGAGAGGTTTTAGAAACAAAAAAGTGAGAGCAAATCAAAGTGGAATGTATTGCTCATAAAATAAGGTCAATTTTTGTATCATGCCTTCTGAAAAGCGGAGCGACGCGTAACATACCTTATATAAAGTGATATAAAAGTGGACCTTATTCTATGGGCAATATTCCACTCTATGTTCTCATCCCAATATTGCTCTTTCCACTTAAATTTGCTCTCATTTTTTGCTTCTGCATTTTGACGACATAATTTTGCCAAATATAATAAGCGCAATGTTAGAAAATTCCTGTAAAATTTTTGGTAACTGTCGCCCATAACATATACAATTTATATATTTAGTTTGCTGATAACAAATATGCAGAACCGCACGTGCGTTGTCACTATGAGGACGACGATGAAATGCCTCATGCCTGTAATTTTGCTATCTACCTTATCCTTCAAACCGGAACACAACAATGAAAGCATTGTTGCTTGTCGGCAGAAATAGGTAAGGCGGTGGTACTCACTCAGGCGGACTTCTCAGGATTGACCGAGTCCTTTTCTGGGCAACCCCTGAGACTGGTTCAACAGTCTCAGGGCTTCGATTCTGGTACGGAAATCGTCTCAGTTGCAGTAACATTACAATTGCATCGCATGTCAAACGTGTGATTGTTATTCAAATGACAGATATTGAGTTGCAGCTTTCATGAGTTCGACTTTTCCACAATTCGTTTTCTGGTTCTTTAGTTGCATTATGGTTTTATATGGCTGTTGGTACTCCAATAAATAAATAAATTACTAAGTTGCATCTTTCTTAGTTGTCAAACTGCCTTCAATTCTGTCAACGAAAACGTGTCAAAGGTCGAGCAATGATTTAACTGCAATTTAACTGGGATGATGCTGGGACTGACTCGATACCTCGACGTAGTTATAGTAACATCACAGTTACATTGCAACATAATAACAACTGCATTGCACGCCAGAATCGGTACCCAGGGGCCGATTGGCACCCCGTCATAATCTACTACGCTGGTCCAAAAGTTTATAGACAACGGCTTGTTATACACTCTATTGTTTTAATTTTTGTATCGTTTAGAGACAAATTTTATTACAAACTCCTTGGCCAAAAATCATTCAAAAAGCCGGTAACTTTTAATTACTTTTTTATCGATTATTTAAAATAACATTTCTGCTACATATCGGCCCCAACGACGGAGGTAACGCGGGAAACATTTTGTTGTAAGATGTATTATGATTATAAATATTTGTTAACGTTTTCTATAAACGTTGTTTCGTTCACATGAAAATTTTATTAGCCCCTTTGGTGAATTTTTTGTTGATTTTGTGACTTTAAACGAGGTCAGAGCGATCTGAAATATGAACCTAGACCAGGGCAGCCGCCAAAGTCAGTCACTCCAGAAAACGTCATCAGGGTATAGTCGCTGATAATAGAATGTCACAATATTAGTAGCTGTGAGATTCAGTATGAAATATAGTTTCATACCCATGTAGTTTCTATCATTTTTACGGACCATATAAATTATGTATCATGAATTGGTACAATTATGTTTCTGCTCTTCCCTCAGAAAGCGGGCTATTATTCGAGATACAACCTTCCTAACCTTTAGAAGTTCATGTAAAGTGGTGGAAACTACCTGGGATCTAATTCTCATTTCATCCTGAATCTCATGCTTGTTAATGTTGTGACATTTCTCTAATAACGACTTCACCCTGATGACGATTTCTGAAGTGACTGCAGTTGGAGGTTGCCTTAGTCTAGGTTCATGTTTGAGGTCGCCCTGACCACGTTTAAACTTATAAAATCAATAAATGACAATAGCATGTGATAGGGGCAATTCACTAAATGCGCTGATTGAATTTTCCAGTATTTTTTATACGTTAACCTTCATAATATAATCATAATACATCTGCCACGAAATGCTTCCCATATTACCAAACTAGTATGGAATTGTATGGACAGACATATTTTTTTCAATTTTCGATAAACAAATAAGTAATGGTCGCCGGCTATTGATTTTTGTCCAAGGAGTTTGTAACAAAATTTAACGATACAAAAATTAAAACAATAGTATGTACAGCAAGCCGTTGGCTAAAAACTCAAATCAAAATTAATTTTCGACTTTTTCGGCAAAATTTTTCCCAAGAACCGGAGCCACCTATTTATTTTATTCACCATGCATATTTTACATTCCAAAATAGCGTATAAAACACAGGATGTTCAAAAAGCCGCAATATTCTCTCGCCTTCACCATGATTTAGTGGGGCCGAGCGGGGAGCGTTCAATTATTAAAGGCTCTGCACTGGGACCGCCTTCTTAGCTCACTCTGTATAGCCGCTCAATATTTACCGCGCCTGGGATGCGGTAATTTTTATTCTCTTTCGTGGTTTTTTATTATTCCGTTTTAGACTGTAAGGACGCCGTAGGTTATCGAGTCGTCGAGTATAAGTATTTTTGTATTTTGTATCCAATAACGGACATTTAATTATTATTTTCTACCATTATGTTTGAATATTTGCATAAATTACCTGCCTTACTGGTATTGACATGCTTTGTATCAATTTACCTTAGTGTCATTTTATGCGTTTTTTTTATTTTATATAATATAGCGTTCCGGCTCTGTCTGGCATTGTCGAGCCCGGTTCGGTTGTGGTTGGCGAGGGATACGTTTATCTACAGCCATAGGGCGGTCAGCGTGTCACTGTGTGTTTCCTTCCTACTTTCCTACTCCTACTTCCTACTCCTACTTCCTCCCCTCCTTTTTGACGATTGAAAGAGATATTTAATGTCCTAATCAATAAAGAAATTTTGATTTGATTTGATTTGATTTGATATGTCTATTTTTTTTATTTTGACATTGTTCACTATATTATTTTGATTTATTTATTATTTGAAATTGCCTTCTTATATGAAAGCAATAATTCTAATATTATAATTTGACGATCTCTTTTATTGACCAAATGTAATCTATAATAAGAATATTATAATTATGTAAGTAAAAACTTAAATTAGAAATAAATAAATCAAAATCTAAGAAAACTACCACATTGTAGCGATAGTAGACGTTTAAGAGACCCATCATATGTTGGTTAGCCCGTGTACAATCTGGTACAAAAACGTTTTCGTAAAAAGGTATTTTTTTTATGCTACACACTGAAAAACGAGCAGACAGCGCACCTGGTGATAAGTGACAACTGTCACCCATAACATCTACAATTCATACATTCAGTTTGCAGGTAACAAAAAAATTTGTCACTGAGTAGCAAAAAAAACCTCTTCGCCAACGGTATAAGCACACCTAAGTGACAAGCTCGTTAAAAAAATTTATAAATAAAAACAGCATTTTAAATTACGCATTGGTAACTCCCCTGGTGTTGCTGATGTGTATAAGCGGCGGTGACCACTTTCCATCTGGTAGCCAGCATGCCTGTTTGTCTTCCATATAATTTAAAAAAGTACCTATAAAAAAATACACAACCAAAGCCCCTAGCCAGAGTTTGAATATGTAAAAAAGAGCAATTCAACTGAAGCATTTACAACCCAGCGAGCCAATATTTCGTTACAATTTACAATAATGGCGCGTATGAATTTGCGAAGCCCCTAAGCCTACAAATTAAAAGCTAATCCTCTAACCCATAGGGGTTCGATTATTTATTTATTTATTCGCGACATTATTAAAATCTAACGGCGTAACTGTATTTTTCGCGGAAATAATTACCTTTAAAATGTATTCAGTGAGCGCCGAGCCTACAATTAACGTGCGGAAGCAAATTGAACTAATAAATTCACGCGAGCCCCTGCACCAACCTGTATATAATGTAAAATGATGCTTATGCTTGCAAAATTAAAATTTCTGCTTCGATTATTATAGTATATTGGTTGTTCTTTTGTGTTATGAGTTTGATATGTGTGTGGCGTCGTATCTCCCGAACGGATGGACCGATTTAGATACGGTTTTCTTTATTTAAAAACAATAATAATATTCATCATCTTGGCGTCAGTATCCCGGTTGTGCTCTTAAGCGAGGGCCCTCGTCCGCCTTGACCTTGGATTTGGCAGATCATAGCAATTACAATGGAGCGACTGCCATCTGACCTCCGTGCGACATGTTATTTAACATACAAACCTTTACAATATTACCTACGTATATTTATAATACTCGACCGAATCAGTAACGAGTACGTTCTTGACAGCCTTGGCGGGAGAACGTCAGGTATTGCGTAAGCACCAGGGATACGTGGTAAATAGGAGCCTAAACCTGCCGGTATCAGGAAAGAGATCTCGCGGAAGAAGAGATTGACATCGCCGAGTCGGACGCGAGAGCCAACGGCTTCCGAGATGAGGATGCCGAAGATCGGGCAAAGTCGAGAAGAAAAAGAAGGAAAGCGGACCCTGGCAGAAACCGGGATTGACCGCTCGGATAATGAGGAGTTTTCCAGTAGGTATTGATAGTTGGTATCAAAAAGCATCAATAGATGGCGCTCCTACAATTTTGGTAATCTTTTAATAATTTGTATAATGGTGGCAATGATTTCATGTCGCCAACTAATACTAAACTTAAAAATAAAATGTTTTTTAATATAAACATAACTGTTAAAGGTTGAACGAAGTGTAAAAAGAAATATTTATAGAAGTTGGCACTATGTTCCATTATTATTACAACCTCTAAAATGGTTGAAAACTATTGACAAATACAATATTATCCATTACAACGTACCCAGTGTTTATATCCTGTTTGCTAAGAACCTATTTCAAAAGATTATCAATTACCAAAATTGTCGGGGCGCCATCTAGTGAGTGGTTAGGAATGCTTTAGATACCTATTGGAAAACTGCTAATTATATAATTTTGATCGAAATCGATTGAAAAGTTTTGAAAATTACCTCTTATAATACATGGTAAACCCATCAAGTTTTGGGTGGTTTGATAAGCCTTGACAAATACTTGGACTGATCATAGAGAATGCGCGATAAAAGCTTGCTATTAAAAAATATTATTTAAACTTGTTAGTGTATTTTCTAAAAATATTTGAAAGAATTCCATCACACAATTCAAGATTACCTAAGGGTACCTAACCTAAGTATATATTTCTCCTATAATTTTAACACGGGAACGCTTGTGCAAATTAATAGATGTTAATTTTGGACAGGAAATGATTTAGATTCATGGAAATGGTTCAAATTGTATCGAATCAAATCCGAGCTGGAATTATCGATGTCGGATTTCATCATCGGTCATAATCGGATTAAAATGTTCAACGATTGTCATATTTGAATGCTTTGAGTGGTTCAGTTGTTCGTTATGATGAAAACGATATTTCAATTGGCGACACTTCTTAGTTCCAGTTTTTATCACCTTTTCCGATAAGCGTGTCTAGTTACACGGCCTGTGTACTGCCACAAACTTATCTGGCCCAATGACGGCGTCGCTAATGTTGAATTTTGTATTACCGCTAAATTATACTTCGACTTAGTTCCAGTTTTGTATACCTGGGTACCAATTCTGGTGTGCAAAGCAATTGTTATTATATTGCAATGTAACTGTGATGTTACTATAACTACGTCGAGGTATCGAGTCAGTCCCAGCATCATCCCAGTTAAATTGCAGTTAAATCATTGTTCGACCTTTGACACGTTTTCGTTGACAGAATTGAAGGCAGTTTGACAACTAAGAAAGATGCAACTTAGTAATGCAACTAAAGTACCAGAAAACGAATTGTGGAAAAGTTCGAACTCATGAAAGTTGCAACTCAACATCACCCAACTCAACTCAGCGACGTTGTCATTTGAATAACAATCACACGTTTGACATGCGATGCAATTGTAATGTTACCGCATTTGAGACGATTTCCGTACCAGAATCGAAGCCCTGGTCAAATAAGTTTGTGGTGATGTGTCTCTAACTTGACAGAAGCCCTGTATAACTCTACAAACCACAAACTATCTGACCCGGTGGCCAAAGCTGGAACTAAGTGACGCACATTTTGAAATGTCATGCCAAATCCACCAACAGCGACGTTGTCACTGGGTCAGATATGTTTCCAGACACAAGCCTTGTATTACATAGCCTTTGTACGAGATTTATAATATTTCAATACAACTCTCATTTAACTTTGAAACTATATATATTAAAGAAAATCTGACAAACCACAATATTGATTTCTAAATCGCATTTACAAAATTTCATTGGCTTTGATTGGTTAATGTGAAAATTATTATCAAACTTTGTTTGTATGGCCCGCCTTCTTACCGTAATCAAATAGATAGCAGCAGTGGGCAGGGCACGGAGGGATGGCCGATGTGTTTCTCGAGAAGACGCAGCGTGGGACGACGCAGACAACCTGGTAAAGATCGCAGGTACCAGCTGGATGCGAAAGGCATCGATCAGCTTTTGTGGAGATGTTTGTGGGGGCCCTATGCCCAGCAGTGGGCGTCTTTCGGTGATGATGATGAGGAGGTACCTTATGTTGTAGGTAAGTATAATTATGTAGTACCTAGGTGGGTAAAAAAACGTAGGTCCTTGAAACAAAATGTGCGCCCCGATACTCAATACAGCAACACAACATAAAAAGGTAATAAGCTAGTTACACAAATTCGTAGGAAAAGCCGCCATTAATTTTAATGAGACACGTCATGGAGGCTAAAATGCCCCGTAATGAGGTCAGAAAACAGGAAGCCGAGGCCGACTTCCGTAAAAGCGCCATTTTAGCCCCCGACGCCGCCATGACACCTATATATTCTATCGTTTGTTTAGCAGTTGCCATTTAAAAACGTCATTAGCACAGGGCCGGATTGAGGGCGTTTCGCGGCCCTTGAATTCAGAAGCGGCCAACGGCCCCGCCCAGGCCGTGTGCGTAATATATGACGGAAAATAATTTATTATTTTATTATTCGTGGCCCTTTTTGTCCCACGGGTATAATAGCGCTCAACTGTTTTGTTTTTATGAGTAGAGTTTCTTCTGTGGCATGTCCGAATAAATGTTTAATTTTTAATCAAATCTACGTTTCATATTACATACATAGTTTATACTTAAGCACTTAAGGAAGAGTTTTAAGGACAAGGTAGCCAGTAAAATTACATGCATGAGGCATTACATCTTAGTCCTCACAGTGACAACGCACCTGCGGTTCCGCATATTTACATTTCTCCAAAACTAGGGCCCGTTGTTGATAAAATTCACACGGATCTTGAATTCATTGGGGAACACAAATAAATTCTCGCGATCAACTTGCCAATGGTGGATCACAGTATATTATTCCAGAGTGCTATTTGATCCACTATTGGAGCTTTGCAGTGGATCGTAGTGGATTGAGGGCGTTGTACCTTAATTATGTTACAAGGCCTATTTGTTTTATAATTATACAAACTCCGATTAAGTAATATTTCTCATAAATCTTTATTTAACTCCTGACAAAAAAAGGGTGTTATAAGTATGAAATATGTATCGGTGTATCTGAGTGTCTGTCTGTGGCATCGTAGCCCCAATTTCGATGCGATTTCCTTTCATTGAGAGACAGTTTGTTTATTGGAGAAGGTTCTTAGCTTCATTAAAATCGTTTCGGTACTTAAGGATTGATTATTTGGTCGTGAGTTTTCCGACGTTTTTCTGTCAAATTATTTATCGTGATAAGTACATATGACATCGTCAGTCTACCGGACCGAAGGGCATCTCTACTTGCTCGTTATTGCCAGTGGTTTTCGTTCTGTGCGGAATGTCAGTGTCGTATACTCCACATGTTGGCCAAAACTCCGCGAAACTTGGCCAATTTATAGGGAATATTGGCTTATATTCGTGAAGTCTCGAAAGAATCTAAGCCATGACTGGTCTTTTTTCCATAGACAAGATGTCCATCACTAACTATAAAACCCAGAAATCTTGTACAATGTCGAATAATAGTCCAAATCTATTGGTCCTCAATCAAAATGGTCAAAATGCATTATAATAAATAGACAACTGTACAAGACAATTGTAAAAGGACAACAATGGAGAGGGTCGATCAAAGTCTCTGCAAATGTTTTGCCAATAGTTTGGGTCAGTATATGGAGTCGTCTTAGGCTGCAGGTGAAAGCTGGATCGAGTAAGCTGTGAACATGGTGCTTTGGTGCTCATTGGAAGAGACCTATGTCCAGCAGTGGACTAGTATAGGCTATCGAAGCCACTTTACGGTATATTTAAAGTCGTTTCATTTAAAATGTCGTGAACATAGCTTAGGCAGAATTAATTACTAATTTATTTATTTATCTCTCTCTGACGCATTAAATAAAAGTGTACGTGTAGTGTGTAGTGTAAAACTATACCTACGTACTATAAGACTGTTTCCCTGGTCTTGTCAACGTATAGCGTCTATATATACGATAGATAACGAGCAACTTCTTACCATCAGGTCGCTTGTTTGTCATTCTAAGATGGTGCCAAATACTCGTACATACAAAAACATTCACGCCCGCATCCCATAGTTATAGGGGAAGACCAATACCAAAAGCTACGAACCTGAGTCACGATACCCGACAAACCTTTATTGCCCTTTCCACAAAAGAATAAATGACTTGCTCCAAAAAAGATACGTCATAGGAGTACCTTCATCGCGCGTAAATGTATGAGATATATGTGTGAAGATGGCACCACAGATGGCAAACAAAATAACGTAATACTGCTACATTTTTGCGAAACGTCGCAACACAGCTCCCTGCACCACATTTACCAGCAATTGCTGATACCAAATTCGACTCAACCGCCCACCGAATAGTGCAATCAATATCTCATCTAGCTAATGAAAATACGGCCGCCATAATGTGGGCATTTAAGCCGCTGCTGCGGCCGCGCCACGCGTCGGTATGAAGTATCGACGAGAGTAATGCGATTTTAATGCGCCACCGAGGCCACAGGCCGCAAAATCACCTAGTACGGCCCTGGAGGAACGTTTGTTTGTTTTGTTTTCTTTATGTTATGCGGCAGACAAACAGACAAGCGGGCCACCTGATGGAAAGTGGTCACCGCTGCGTATGGACATCAGCAATACCAGGGGAGTTATCAATGCGTTGCCAGCCTCTAAAGCGATCTCTAATATACCTCTTGAATGATCCCATGTCATAGTCCAAAGGAAACACTGTGGCTGTGTGTATGGTGTGGGTGTTCGTGATCTAGAAGAAAATGTTATATAGCTACGAGTAAGGGATTTATTTAGCCATAATAATATCTTCCCTCTTCTGTTATTTATTTACTGTTATCCCTCATTTTGTTTAGTTTCATTTATATATTTTATGAATGTTCACCGATATGTCCATTTATACTAATTTTTGCCCAGTAATCATATATTGTTGGATACGGGTAATAAATACCTTTTATTTGACACATAACTCGATTAAGGGCCGATTGATCAATCCTCAGATAAAAAATATCAGTCCGATAAGTTGTTATGTGGCTAAAACAAAATCGTATCGTTACTTAGTATAAAGTGACATATAATAAATAATAATAAATTTTCGTGGACAAATTCACACAGCGCCATCTAGCCCCAAACTAAGCAAAGCTTGTACTATGGGTGCTAGATAACTGATATACTACTTAAATACTTTTTTTACACCCAGACCCGTAACAGAAATTAAAATTCATCATTTCAGTTTCTGTCCGACCGGGAATCGAACCCGGGACCTCTTGCGTGGCAGACCGGCTGTTGACCTTTGAACCACTGAGGTCGTCAGTAACTCATATAACAGTACCTCATATAACAGTACCTCATAGAACAGTTTGTTTTAATTTGGTAGTATATTACTTTATTAGGCAGTTAAAATTTTATATGAGTACTGAAAAATCAGCCCTAAATAACATATAAGGCTAGACTATCTCCATGGCGACCCCATAGTAGGACCAGGGTAAGAGTACGCAATCCATATTTTTGTCATTTGAGTCATATTCTCTTGTATAATGCACGATTTTTCTGAATAACAGATGAGGAAAGATATTACTATGGCCGGTGAATATAATCATCAACAGCCCGTAACAGTCCACTGCTGGACTGTGAGCCTCCTCCACTTTAGTGGAGCGTCTTGCCATAAACTCCACGCTTGGGTTATCATAGCGGGGCAGAGATCGCAGCGCTAAGACTACAGTAGAAAACGCTGCAGCCCGTTTTCTGATCTACGGAGGTCCTGAGATCGTGAATATGGATCCGTTCAATATGAAAATAATGGTCAAATCCTTATTACAGGTGCCGCCATATTACGGAATTTTTTGCAACTCTTTTCTTACACTGGTAACACCTCAACATCAACAGACTGTTGACACTCTTAACAAACAGATTTGTGAGTTTTGTACGGTGACGAAGCGGAAGGTGAACAATGCGGGCTTTTTCAGTTGCTAGCGTAACTACCAAAATCGCTCTATTCACAACAATTGGAAAGTTATCGACAGTACCACGCATCGCCCACGGCGATATCAACTCGGCTTTGTAAATACCAAACCCATACTATATACTTACATATACATAATATACTATATATCAAGTATGCAAATAAAGAGTTTTAATTAAATGTTACATTTACTTACATTACATAAAATAATTTAGAAAAAAGTGTTTGGAGTCCTAAGCTTGTGTGTGTGTGTGTATGAATTTGAAAGGAAGTCCTCAGACACCGGATCGGTGTTAATTTGATTCCTATTTCTAGCTAGATTTCCTAATGATCCTACATACAATAAAAATAATACAATGCATAATTACAAACGCTCTTTAGAAAAAACTTGACGAAAAGATTTTTCTTTTTGAAACAGGCGCTTTTACGTACTCGCAAAACTCAGTATGTATTTTACTTTATTACCTAATTAATTCCTCTCATCTCTAGCTTTCCCTTGCCCGTATTACCAAAATAGGTAACACGAGTACAAAAATTGGTATAATTTTCAAATTGAAGGTTGATATGTCAGTTGCAGGTAAGGAACATTTTGGGTATTATAAAATTAATTCAAGCGAGTCGATAGCGCGATGTAAAATACCAGCAGCGCCATCTCTCGTCAACGTTAAGATGCTATGCAACACTAAGGTATAGTGTAGTGGAAAGAGAGATAATTAAAAATTATAAGTAACATACATTTGCTTTGTATCTATTGCTATTTTTGTGTACAATAAACTATTAAATAAACAAATAAATAAAATACAGCCGAGCATAGAAGTGTTTAAATGTATAACTCTGGACAACAGTCTGTCGGTCAAATTCTTTTTTATACAGACACTGTTAAAAATATTATACAAGTTAATAATAACGCCGTTTTAGTTGAGTTGATGATCATATTATTTAGAAAATCAGCTGGAGACTTGAACATCGTTGGGTATTCGCTAGCTAGTCAATATTTTATTTATATAATAGTATTAACGATACGCCCCGGCTTCGCACGGATATTCCCGGTTTTCTGTGTGATGTAGATGTATTATAACTACATATGAACCTTCTGAAAGTAATTCTATAAAGTGATATTCTTTTATAAATGATAGTGAAACCCGCATCAAATAAAAACCCGTGGCGTGGTTTAGGTGTTAGGGAACATACAGACAGACAAACATTCACGGAAAACGACTTTATTTATACTATGAGGAAAGAAGAAAAGGAAGCATTTCGTTAGAACTATCAAAATGAAGGGTTTAAAGAGTTGATTTCAAAAAATAGTTATTTACAATTAAAGCAAAAAAAAAACACTAGGTACCTATAATAAAAAAACCTTACCTACATGTAACCTATCTGTATTTTGGAAAACCAAACGGCATCAAAAAGTCGTATTAAGTCAAATCATCATCATCATCACAGCCCATATCAAGCCACTGCGGGATTTTGAGCTTTTCCCACGAAAGGGGAGGTTATTGCTATAATCTCCACGCTTGGCAGGCGGGTTGGAGATCGCGGTGATTTAAACTTTATGCTTTGTCTAAAATAGGATGATAATTTTGACAGCTCACTAATTGTTGGTCTTTGGCGCACGCCTATGAAGTTTTGTGTTTTTTTTCGGTAAAATGTACTACGGAAAATGTCGTACTTCATAGACAGGCCCCGCCCCTTTAGTGAAGTGCCACGAATAACGAATAACAACAGACAATCGAATATACTCGAATATTTAAAATTAACGTTTAGGTAACCTTATTATTTTTTGTAACTAAACTCTTATTCTTTGTTTGGATTTCACCTTAAGAGACCTTTCACAACAACGATTTCGAGTCGCGCGTATTCTACGTAATAGGATGACTGACCGAATAGAAATACGCACGTGTCATAATCGTCGTTGTAGAAGAGTTTTTAATGTCGTATTAATAAATTAATAATTCAGAAGAAAATAAATAGTTTATTTTGTATAATATGCAAGCATAACCATGCAACTATCGATTCCAAGTTCTATGAGAATGATAATCGATAATCGAATAGATTCATTAAAGATTTTACACAACCACATCCCTACTGTGATCTGTCAAAATTATCATCCTATATTAGACAAGGTATAGATCTTTTGCCTCGATAACATTAGTCGCCTTGTACGACACCCACGAGTAAAAGGGGTTCGTGCTATTCTACTCTGCCGGACACCACACGGCCTACGTCGCCACCTACGTCAAATGGTAACATAAATAATTACACTAAAAAGCGAAAAATAAAAAAGTACTAAACTACAAACCCCAACTGCTATTAAAAACTGCGAAGCTTAAACAAGTCGAATGTTGTAAATAAATAGGTGTATATGGTTCAAATTTGCGGCGGTGACCACTTTCCATCAGGTGGCCCGCTTGCCTGTTTGTCTGTCGGATAACATAAAAAAAAGGAAACAAATTAAACTAAGATTCAATGTACTATATACACCTTAATATTTACAACATTCGGCTTAGTTTTAATTTTTCAGTTTTATAATATAAGTAGTGTGTGTTGTAGGATCTTTCTTTGTCTTATGTAATACTTACGGTTACGAGCACTCCTGTTTAAACGTTTTTTTCAGCACGTTGGCACTTTTCTTTTAAATTTTTCCACTTATAATAATTTTTTATGGGTATATTTGGATTTGGCCCTTCAGGCTCTGATTGCTCATCGTTCTTCCCTGGAAAATAAGTTAATCCTGTAAAATCAAACTACGTTATAACTACGTTCTATTAATGTTTTGATTCAAATAGAATTTCGGGAAATGAGTTCTCGTTTTTGAAATATCCAATTGGTAAAGAAATTATGGTATCTGGATAAAAACAGGGATATTGGGGTGTGTGTCTGGATTCTTACCTTCGTAACTTCTTGTTTTCTTATTAATATGGATGCTCCCATCAGACGGGTCCCAATGCCACGTTCGACATTTTTCCTGTCGAATGGCGATGATAATTATTGATTTTTATGCTTAATTTAATATAAAAACACACATTTTAGAATCTAATTTAACTGTTTTGTTTATTTTACTCTTGTCACGTCATATGTTTTATAGTCGAAGGAGATTTTAATATTTTTCTAGATAACTGCTGGATCCAATTCCTCATCATGTCTGCAAGAATGATATCCTTGGCCGTCGAACACGAGATCGTCCGAAAATTAATATCGTCCATTTCGGGAACTGGCTGGTTGACTATGACTACTGGCTATCAAGACTTTATCTTCTTTTGTGCTAAATCGTTCTCGAACGTGATTAAGTGAAGACCCGAGCCTTCAATGGAGAATGCAGCGGAGGGATTTGCCGGAGTTTTCCCAGCCTTCGAACTAGAAGGTGGATTTATAATGTAACCAGATGTTACTATTTTCGCCAGGAAAAATTAATACAAGTGATATGTCTCAAATAAAAAAATGCACAAGGGTTGCATCAAATTTTATCTCTGAAGTCTCAAACTAAAAAATGCACATAGTTGCATCAATCCTTCCTCTTTGAAAATCCCAAGCTGACATAGTCGCTTAGTCAGTTTGCAAACAATACTTTTCGGCCTGCTTTAACGTTTTACCCAAATGAATTATGTGATCCTGCCTGGACCAAGGTTATGTGGAGTAGACTCTTTTTGGACCTTTCGTGCTTTACAACAGTATTTTTATAAATTCATTTGTTGCAGCTAGCTTCCTGGACTGAAATATTATTCTGATTGCTGACCTGTTTCTTTGAGTTATTCTTTATCAACTGAACCCGGCACTGACCTTCAGGGAGGTTACGTGACAGTGATAGCTAAAGAGCTAATATGTAGGTATACCAAAAGTCCGAGCGTAGCTGGCTACGCACACTCAGTCGTTGGTTTTTGTTATATTTAGGTATCATGTTCACCCCGAGTCAATTAAGCCAAAATTTGTAAAATTAAGAGCTTGCTTTTTTTTCATCTTCAGTTACTTTGATCACGATTAACCCATATTTTAGGGGGGGGGGTCGATATTTGTATATACGATATTGAACCCCCCAAAAACCAAAACGTGGCTATGCCCGTGATTCGAAATATAATGAAACGCCATTTACGTTTGAATATGATTTCGGCGCGTAAATGGTCCAATCTGGATGACCAATTATAAAGCACTTTTCGCAACAACTGTCATATTTCGCTAATATAAAATAATAAGTAGTGCCTGTTGTGTCGTCTTTAATTTTGTAATTTCTGTATACTTTACATTGTGTGCAATACATTTTTAAATAAATAAATAAAATAAATAAATAATAGTAATCATCATCATCATCGTCCTAGCGCTTATCCCAGCCTCCGCCAGGGTCCGCTTTCCTACGCAGTCTTCTCTACTTCGCCCGGTCTTCGGCATCCTTGCGTCGTAAGCCGTTGGCTCTCGCATTCGACTCAGTGATGTCAATCCATCGCTTCTTGGGTCGCCCTCTTATTCCCACGTATCCCTGAGGCTTACGCAACACGTAACCAAACCAGCGCAAACGAGCCTCCTCCTTATCTGCGATATCCCTCACGCCAAGGCTGCCACGGATGTACTCCTTACGCACTCGATCGAGTTTCGTATTTAATAATATTGTTCTTTTGTTAAATAAAACAGATACGGTCAGTTAAAATTTCGTGACGTCGCAACATGCGCTAATTTTTAGCAGGGTCTAAACTAGCCTATTTATCGTTTACACCATCTATGACCGTATCATCAAATCGTGATACGAGTTCAAAAATTTCATGTAATAAGGAATTTTAAGTAGCTTGTTACACACAAGTTAGTTGCTTATAATACTAGCGAAATTTTAGCGACACTCTATAGCGCGATGTAAAGTACCAGCAGCGCCATCTCTCGTCCAAGTTACGAAGCTATGCACCTCTCAACAATCAATGAACATGATAACCTTCGCGAAATTCTTAAGACGATTGCAAAAAGAGAAAATAAATATAAATATTGCAAAAATCTGAGTTTTTTTAGACCTCAATGAGGACTAAGCTGGCTGGAAAGGCTGAGCTTCAGCGTCTACAAAATATCTGCATCAGGTTTATATTCGGGCTGCGTAAGTTCGACCACGTCTCCGATTTCCGTCCTCGACTAGGGTGGCTTCCAATCAGGTGCACATACAGTTACATTAGTTTATAATATCCTCCATAATCCACTCACACCTAGATATTTGTCGGAGCGGTTCCAGTTTCTTAGTCCCTTAGCGAGCGGCCACACAGAAAAGACGTAAGACGCAGACACCGACGGGCGGCGCCCGTTCAATTTACTTTCATACTAAATGTATAGAAACGTTGCGACGCAAAACATACAGCAAAGAATGGCAGTAGTCTGCGTCTTACGTCTTTTCTGTGTGGCCGCTCGCTTAGTCTCTTTGGCCTGGATATCGATTGGTGCGCCACCTGACGGGTGGCTTGTAACTATTGACATTCTGATTAATAAATTATTCTTTAGGAGCTTCGGTGGCCTAGTGGTGAGAGGGTTCGTCTCGTAAGCGGGAGGTCCCGGGTTCGATTCCCACTGCCGCCATGTACCAATGACTCTTTTCTGAGTCATGTACATTAGTTGAACACTAACCGATGCTCTTACAGCGACGGAAAACATCGTGATGAAACCTGCACATTCAGGCAACTGAATGTGTAACCGTGATTCAATCTGATCAGGTTCCCTTGTCAATCGTGGTCAAGACGGACTCCGGGTCCTCGCGCGCTAGAGCACAAGTGTGTTTGCCCAAGACATATGTCGGGCACTGTACTGGCTTCTTTCCACAACAGCTCCTCATCTGCATTCTGCCTGCGCAACTCAAAGAGCACACATCGATATCAGCGGGCGATAGTGGTCCTCGACTTTTACAATCGCTGACCAATATATGTAACTTTTTACTCGCGGGCCATATAAATCCGCAGGTGTGCGCATGTCTCTACGGGGTATCGTTGGGTGCGTTAAAAAAAAGGATGGTGGTGTTAGGCCGATCGCGATTGGAACCACCTTCCGAAGACTGATGGCAAAGGTAACCACTAAGGTCATAAAGTAGATAATTTCTTTGTAGTATTTACACTTATTTTTTCGTTATATTTTCCGGACCTACCTGGCACTACTTACGGCTAACGTGATTGGTTACCTCTTCCCAAAGGTTGTCTGGAAGAGATCGCTAAATGTGATAAGTAATTGTGTACATAGTCTTTGTTATTTTTAATGTCTGCAATAAAGAGTTTTACTTCCTTTTGCTTATTTACAGTCATTCAGACTTTGAACAGTCACTGCAAGAATGCAAGGACCCCCAGCACACATTAAATGTATGCGTTCTCTCTGCAGCTGGCTGTACCTACAAGACGGATCCCACTAAAAGTAACCTGGTCGTTTCATATTTGGTCCGAGCTATTGTTAAGTTCTATTCCGAACTGCGCAAGGCGAACATCAAAATTCGCTTCTATAAAAACAGGGAGTAATGTTAAAATCTACGTCTTTGATAACATCAGAAAGCATCGAAAATCAGTCCTAAATTGGACACCGGAATGAAATCTCAAAAGACAAATATATAAAATAAATAAAAAATGAAATATTCATGAGGAGGATTTTTTCTTCGTCGAATGTCGTTAATAATTCATACGACCCCTCACCTCGGCTCCCCAGTTTGTTTTGAAGAGCTGTCAGTTGTTGCTATTATCCTGATGGCAACTGAACACGCTGTACCTACATACCAGGTACGTATGTATTCATCACAGCCCACAACATCCCACTGCAGGACTTAAGGCCTCTCCTACAAAAGAGGAGGTTATAACGATAATCTCCATATTTGGCAGGCGCGGTGGAGATCGCAGTGTTTAAATATAACAGAGGAAAACGCTGCTGCCCATTTTCCAGTCTACGGAGACTCTTTTGCCTCGAAAACGTTAGTCGCCTTGTACGACACCCACGAGTGTAATGGGTTGGTGCTATTCTACTCTGCCGGGCACCACACGGCTATGTCTGTATGTATGTAAACTCTTTATTGCGTAATAAATAAGTACAGAAATAAGAAAAATATAATTTTACAAAGCAAAGGCGGGCGTATCCCACGATTGGGTTTCTTCCATCTAATCTTAGATCCTTTGAAAGGAGATCTAAAGAGCGGTGGAGGCAATATTGAGCACTTACAATTCAATTCAATTATGTTTCATTTTGAACATGGTAGTCTTCTAAATATTTTATATATAACTATAAATATAGATATTATAGAATATATGAAATACTGTCCCTATACTATATAAATAAATATAATACTGTATAGGTTCCTTTGAATTTTTATGTACAATAATTACATTATATTATTCTTGAGCATGATTTTTCTCTTATCGTGTCAATGATAAATAGTTAGGTAATATGTTTGCTATTATTATGTATATTTTTCTTGTCCAAACAAAATTTGAAAGAGCCAAATGTTTAATTTGGAAAGCTTGTGTGGGTGTGTGTGTGTGATAGAAAGATAGGCTTGCTTATGAACACTATATTTAAGGTTAAACTGTATAACAAATTTTGTGTACAATAAATAAAGAATATATGTGGGTTTCGAACCCGGTACCTCTCGCTAGCGAGTCGGATACCTTTACTACCATCGGCGCTCTTACCCAACTTTAAAGGCGAACACCGATAAAATACATTAGCATAGTATCTAAGCTGTATCATAAAATAGTGTCACAACTCCACCCACGGATTCAGGACTCCCCTTTCGGAATAATAAACACGGGAAATTACACAAAGTCCCGGGGATTTGCAGGCTGCGCGTCCCGGTATGCCGAAATCCCGGCAAATCCCGTATCAGCTATGTAATGGGTGCAAATTTCCAGGGATTTCTATACGCCGCTACTGCTTAAGATAGGGAATAAATCCCAGTTTGACACCACGGTAATTAATACCCACTGATTGTTTACTGGTCGTCCAAGGACGCGCAAATGTTATCATGGGAACGTTGTTAGAGCTCGTCTAAGCTGAAATGACGCGCCCCACTATCGCATTAACGCACACAAGCAAATTTAAAATATGGACGCTGAGATGAGACTCAAACGTAGGAGCACGCGTCGTTCGATTGGAGCAGTCGACGCTCCCACACAGATGAAGTGTCGTTATTAATATTTACACTCACACGTCAAAATCAACAAATTAAGTAGTGGGGCGCGTCATTTCAGCTTAGACAAGCTCTACTGGCGTACGTATAAGTTATACTTATACTTATTTATTAACAAAATACGAAGATAGCTATAATATTACAACAATAAGTTATAAACTTTTAAAGATTATGCGTAGGTATAGGTAAGGACAAAATTATAGGCCCCTGAATATGTACAATTATCCAATCTGGTCAGGTTCCCCTTGTAGTAGGGTCACGGAGGTCAGTCGGCGGTTGCTCTACTGTGATTCCTTGATCTGCCGAATCATGGATCATGGTCAAGGCTTATCCCGGGCCCTCGTGCACAACCGGGACATTAAAGCCAAGATGATTATTTTTTATTATTTATAGGTAAGGACTAAATCAGTTCTCGGTATCCACAATAATTATGAAAAATCTGCTCAAGGAAATAATAAAATAAAATAAATAATCGTGGACAAATTCACACAGCGCCATCTAGCCCCAAAGTAAGTAAAGCTTGTGTTATGGGTGCTAGATAACTGATAAACTACTTATTAACTTTTTTTTAAATACATACTTATTATACATAGAACACCCAGACCCGTAACAGAAATTAAAATTCATCATTTCAATTTCTGCCTGGCCGGGAATCGAACCCGGGACCTCTTGCGTGGCAGACAACGGCATGTTGACCACTGAACCACTCAGGTCGTCAATGTCTAGCAATAGCAATGAACTTTTTTAAATAGAATAGACAACGTCTTTGAAACCGCTTTATAATTTTTGCTAGAAAGGGCCGTTTGTGACATTTATTTAAGAGTTACATATGTATAATATATATGTACATAATATCAGTCTATTCCCCGCCGGAGCAAGCCCTTTGCCACCCCCGGCGGGTGTGGCGATACAAGTCAGCAGATTGGGATGAGATGCGTCACTTCTTTTCGTCCTATCCTTGGCGGGAGGCATGCTTCTCTTCGGGCGACCCGTCGAATTGTGCTGAAGCCGTTACCGCGGTTATACGGCAGGGTATGGAGTATTATATTCCGTATTCTGATGTAGCGATGAACGGCAAGTCTCGTCCATGGTTCAGTGCTGGGTGCCGTCGCGCTGAAGCGCTGAAGCAGGCGGCATACTCTGCCTGGGCTGAGGCTCGAGCTCATAAGTCTCCGGATACTCGCAAATTGAAGAGAGCCTTTAACCTTGCCGCCAAGTCTAGCAAAAGGACGCTACGCAGGGCTCGATTCGACCACATAAGCCGGATTGGCGCCAAACTGGCCTCTTACCCTCCTGGGAGTAAGGCGTTTTGGTCTTTGGCAAAAGCGGTTGAATCCAATTTTAGCCAATCCTCGTTACCACCGTTGCTGAAGCCAGACGGAACATTGGCACATGCTGCGGAGGAAAAAGCGAATTTACTTGCTTCTCATTTCGCGGCGAGTTCGCGTTTAGATACTGCAGGAAAAACTCCACCCGTCTCACCCCGCGCTGACTGCACTATGGCAGACGTGCGAATACATCAAAAAGAGATTTTAAAAATCCTGCAGAGTCTGGACGTGGACAAGGCTAGTGGACCTGATGGTATACCAGCGACGGTCTTGCGTAGATGTGCCCCTGAGTTGTCTCCTATTCTCACACGCCTGTTTCGTCTCTCACTAAAGACTGGTATTGTACCAAGTTCGTGGAGGCTTGCCAATGTGCAGCCCGTGCCTAAGAAGGGCAGCCGCGCAGACCCTGCCAACTACCGCCCTATTTCAGTCACCTCCATTCTCTGTAAGATTATGGAGCGTGCACTGAACAACAAACTCCTTGCGCATCTCGAAGGTAACGATCTCCTCAGCGATTACCAGTACGGATTCCGCCGTGGTCGGTCGACTGGGGACCTTCTGGTGTATGCCATTCATATATGGAGTGAGGCCATTGAGAAGCATGGCGAGGCCCTTGCTGTGTCGCTCGATATCTCCAAGGCCTTTGATAGGGTTTGGCACGCAGCCCTACTAAGCAAGCTTCCCTCATTTGGCATTCCTGTTGGCTTTTGCACCTGGATTTCGGACTTTCTGAGTGGACGTTCAATCCGGGTAGTTCTCGATGGTTACTCGTCTGATCTTCAGGCTATCGACGCGGGAGTTCCTCAGGGGTCGGTTCTGTCCGCGACTCTTTTCTTGCTGCATATCAACGATCTTCTAGTACCCGGTACCCTTGGGTCGCTGACGACAGCACAGTAACGGATAGATATCTGTCAGAGGCAAAAGCTAACAGGGACGACATTCAGTCTTGTCGAGAGGCCATGGTTAGGCGTTTGAACGAAGCTCTCAAGGCAGTTTCCGACTCGGGCGAAGCCAATCTAGTGGCGTTCAACGCTACCAAAACACAGGCGTGTTTGTTTTCCGCCAAACGGAGTCCATTCCATCTAACTCCGGCTTTCCGGGATGTAGCTGTGGAAATTACCGACAATTTACAGCTCCTTGGTGTTGAGCTATCAACCAATCTTAACTTTGGACAGTACATCGAATCCAAAGCCAAGACTGCAGCCAAGAAACTTGGTATCCTCTCGAAGGTCAGGCGGTACTTCACTTCAAAGCAGTTGCTTCAATTATATCAAGCACAAGTTCGTTCATGCATGGAGTACTGCTGCCATCTCTGGGATGGATCAGCCAAATACCAACTGGCCGCTTTGGATTCGGTGGAAAAACGTGCAAAGAAGATAATTTGTGATCCGCAATTAATTGAGGCTAAGCTGCAGAGCCTCGAGCATCGGCGTAGGGTTGCGTGTCTATCGGTATTCTATAGGTTGCATTTCGGAGAGTGTGCGAAACAGTTGCACGACCTCATTCCGCCGGCCCCTTTCCGCCATCGGGAAACGCGATCCGGGCGAGCGCTTCATCCTTATGTCGTGGATCTTCCAGCTGCCCGCACGAGCCGCTTTGGTTCAACCTTTATAATGCGAACGGCTAAGGAATGGAACGCGTTGCCTGCGAGTGTGTTCCCTGATCACTATAATCTGGACGCCTTCAAGGCTAGAGTGAATAGGCTGTTCCTAGACAGGCATGCTCCATCTTCGACCGCATCGTCACTTACCACCAGGTGAGATAGCGGTCAAATGCCTGGATAGTCTAAAATTAAAAAAAAAAAAAAAAAAAAAAAAATAAGACCTCGCTAACTCCGAATAACTAAATTTAAAAAATCTCTGTATGGCAACTTATGCCAAGTTATTTATCCGCCATAGAACGTCATTCATAAAGTCATAACAAACAATTCGATTTCTGTAGGGTTGTTTATTTTCGTGAGTTATGAAAAATATTATTAAATAATGGGCGAAACAATTAAAAAGGACGTGCAGGAGATAATTTTCAGCATTATTAATAATTTAAACAAAATTCAAGGTAATCGTGATCAAATAACTCAATGTTTACATGAAAGACTGACACGGACAAATTATCCCCAGATAATTGCCATATCCTCACTTTATATTTTTTACTACTGTCAGCCAATACAGACTTATTGTGGTCCTATTATAGGTCCTAATACAATAAATCATGGACCAGTGCGACAAAAAAAAACCCCAGCTCAGCATTACAAGTGCTGCAGCGCTGATTTTCAGTGGGATCTTTATCAATGTTTAGGAATATTTTAAGGCGCCAACAGAAGCGACGTCTATATTTAGTGCAATCGGTTATAAATTTAAAATAAAAATGCGCAATTTACATGTTATTCTTCCTTAATATATTCCTTAATTTCATTGGCCGTGTGGTGTCCGGCAGAGTAGAATAGCACCAGCCCCTTACACTCGTGGATGTCGGACAAGGCGACTAATGATTTCGAGGCAAAAGATGTAGTCCCCGTAGGCTGGAAAATGGGCAGCAGCGTTTTCCATGTTATATTTATAACACTGCGATCTCCAACCCGCCGGCCAAGCATGGAGATTATGGCAATAACCTCCCCTTTCGTGGGAGAGGCCCTTAGTCCTGCAGTGGACTGTTATGTGCTGTGATAATGATGCGGATTCATGTGCGTAAATAATCAAGTTGGACGTGTAGTGCGTCTTGTCATTGATTTATATAGTACTAGTGGACCCGGCGCGACTTCGTTCGCGTACAGCTACTTTACCCCTACCTACCCATTTTTTCTTGCTTATAAACCTTTCTCATGGATCACTTTATCTATTGCTGAAAACCAAATTAAAATCCGTTGCGTAGTTTAAAAGATCTAAGCGTAGATACATACACACATAGATACAAAGCGACAGACGGCGGGAAGCGACTTTGTATTCAATCCTAATTATGGACGTCATAAATAACTCATTTTGCAAAACAGTGTATTCAACTTATACATAACTCAGAAAAGAGTCATTGGTACAGTCGAGTTCATTAATATATGAGCATTACCAAGGCTTCAAATATAAATGTACATGGAAGGGTACTTATAAATCTGAGCAGATTCATCAATCAAACATATGTACATCTGCTCAGATATATAAGTACCCTAATATATTTGAAGCCTTGGCAATGCTCACATATTAATGAACTCGACTGTACATGGCGGTACTGCGATTCAAACCCGTAGCTCTGGATACGGATCCTTTAACCATTAGGCTACCGACGCTTCTATAGATGGAATTTATTCCCGGTTGACTGTCAGATAAAGCTATGAAGCTTTAAGTCCGCCGTTGTACGTTAAGTGCATTAAGTTTAAATAAAATAATAAATTTAAAATATAGACCAAAAAACCGTTCAGCTCAACACATTGCAACAGTTTATTGAATAAACAAAGTGAAGAGCTTCGGTTGCCGGGTGGTTGAGTATCCAACTCGTAAGCGAGAGGTACCGGGTTCGAATCCCGCTGCGACCATGTACCAATGACTCTTTTCTGAGTTATGTACATTAGTTGAATACTAACCGATACTCTTACGGTGAGGGAAAACATCGTGATGAAACCTGTAAATTCAGGCAACTGAATTTGATACCATGATCCAATCTGGTCAGGTTCCCCTGGTAGCAGGGTAAGGAGGTCAGATGGTAATCGCTCCACTGTAATTACCTGATCGCCAAATCCTGGATCATGGTCAAGGCGGACCCCGAGCCCTCGTTCTCGAGAGCACAACCGGGATTTTAACGCCAAGATGATTATTATTATTGAATAAACAAAGTTGGAAGGAAACGCTCCCCCGGAACCGTAAGTATCACCATAAATCAAAGTCAAAAACAGAAAGTGGAATTAATTATTGAATTTACACCAGTGCCGGGACAAATTACGACTGATCTTCAAAGTCTGAATGAGTATAAGGCGCGGTGTACACCGAGGAGCAAACTGATATTGGGACGCATGGCCCTTGCTGGTTCATTACACACCATGGTGTGAAGGCTTTCTGCGTTTGTCTGTCTGTCTGTTTGTATTTCCGTTAACTCTTAAACCCCGCAACGGATTTTGATGCGGTTTTTACCATCAGTTAGAGAATCTCTTCCGGAAGGTTTATATTACATAAATGCACAGCACCAAAAAAACTGTTCTGCCTCACATCCTCTTGGCAGTTTCGCTTTTGAGCTTACTTACTAAATTAGTTGGTTTCGATGTGTGAGTGCAAATATTAATAACCAATCGAACGACGCGAGCTCCTACGTTTGAGTCTCACCGGCAACTGAATGATCAATTACAACGGCATTTGTATATGTATTGCGGCCATATTTTAAATTTGCTTGTGTGCGTTAATGCGATAGTGGGGTGCGTCATTTCAGCTTAGACGAGGTCTGCTATCGCAGGTTGTGCACGGGCAGACCTACGTTTTGTGGGTCTCCTTAACGTCTAATATCGCAAAGTGGATTTTTTCTTGTACTCGATGACATGCGATAACCTACGTAGGAACGTGAGTGACGTCACTCCCACAGTCTAACTGTATTCACAGCTTTTGCTTCGAGCCGTTTGCTTCAACAGTTTAAAAACAGAGCCCCTGTATGTACAGGGGCAAACGGAAGCGTATTCACAGCCATATCATATGTGTGTGTTGCGCCTAACACCGCTGCTGTGTCATAATTTGATTATTACACCACCCGAGGAGATGCCTAATAGAGACATCAACTTTGGTGTCCTATTGCAGCTGTGGAAAGTTATTTCTTTATGTATTATGTTTTCGGAAATGTGGGAAACCTAGGATATGTATAGATATCCTAGGAAATGTATACAGTTCCTGGACAGTACTAGGGACCTTTTGGACAGGTTCAGTCGCCTATTTCCCACATATCCCTGGGTTTACTCAACACGTGACAAAATGTGTCCTGCGAGTCATCGGATATTTCTATAAAAGGGCTAAAGTTGTAGAATGGGGTATCCCAGAAGCAAAAAGACGAACTTTAATTTGAAATATTTTATTATTAAGTACTTAAATTAAGTTTAATTACACATTTTAATAAATTTGATCTAGAAACACCCTTGTTTTTGTAACACCAATTTTAAAATGATTTATTTATTTTATTTATTTAACTGTTTATTGTACACAATAATGATTTGTGATAGAACGTTTTTTATTAGCTTACCAAATCATATATTTTTTGAAAAGTTTTGCTTTTGCAATGTCTCGTCTTCATAATGAATATTTTGAACTATTTTTTTCTTACGCAGTGACAAACGAGCATACAGCCCACCTGATGGTAAGCGGTTACTGTCGCCCATGACATCGCATGACAGCATCATTATCATCTTGGCGTCATGTCTTGGTTGCGCCCCAGCACAGCACGTGAGGGCCCAGGGTCCGCGTGGCAGCGATTTATGCATTTAGGTTACAGGCAACAACAATGCAGGACCGCAGGTATTTAGGTAGTATAACGCCCGTGACGTACCCAAAAAATGGGCCCACGGAATACCAGCGCTGTGAGTCGTTTCTTGCGCCTCACAGTACATGCTGAGTAATAGTGAGCGTAAATGGTGCCGCTGGCCTCCGCGACATGGGAGGTCACCGACAGTGTCATGGGAGGCTACGTATTGTTTTAATTTAGATATTTTAAGTATTCATGTTTCCGTTGTCTGTAATTGTAACTGTTATTGTGTCGTGGTGTGCTTACTAAATGTCTTTTCTTTAGTTCTTTCTTTCTTTCTTTTAGGTGCGTTGTCACTGTGAGGACTAAGATATGCGTAAAGAGCAATAAACTTCATTTCATTTCATTTAATTTACATCTACACTCGCTAGTTAATTATCCCTGTATTCCTACCACCCAACCGATATAGATTGCGGAACACAATAGAAGTCACTTACCGCGAAAAAACGAGCCCACGCAAAGGAGTCACAGACTATAAAACATAAAGAACACAGACGTGAAGAAGCGAAATTGGATATAATGGCAAGAAAAATGAAAATAAAAAGCGGGAAAACCGACGCGTTTGCGTGAACACGGCCGCAAGGAAAAAAAGATGGTGGAAAAAAAGGCGCGGTAAATTGCAACATAAATAACCTAAAACAATCTGTAATTCACCGCAGTTTTCTGGATGCTGGCTGGAAAGGCGGGCATTTATCACAATTAGCTTGAAGTTGCAAGTGAGGAAAAATCAAGAAACAAACATTAAGGGAATGGTTGAGTTAAAGGCATTTAATGATGTTCATTTGTATGCACAGTCTCCTGCGGGACTAGCCTCCAATCTGTATTAAGTTGTTTTCGTGATTCTAACAAATGTGTTTTACTTGGCCCGCCGAATTGGGTTTGGCCTGTGCTAATTTAACTTGGCGTTTTTAATTTAGCTGTTGACTTATAGTTTGTTGGCCCGTTGAGGTTAATTATTTGTTTATTAACGACTTTTTTCTATATTAGACAAGACGGGCATTTGACCGCCGTCTCACCTGTTGGTAAGTGACGATGCGGCCGAAGATGGAGCATGCCCGTCTTGGAACAGCCTATTCACTCTAGCCTTGAAGGTATCCAGATTATATTGATCAGGGAACACACTCGCAGGCAACGCGTTCCATTCCTTAGCCGTACGCATCATTAGGGTTGAACCAATGCGGCTGGAAGATCCACGACTTATGGAAGAAACGCCCGCCCGGATCGCGTTTCCCGATGGCGGAAAGGGGCCGGTGGAATGAGGTCGTAACCTACCTAAAATGCTGTAATTTCTAGCATGCTTCAGACCGAAAGTCCTTTATCTAATGTGAAATTAATCGACATACTATGCAACATTACATGTTTTAATGAATATACTTGCCAGTGATAATGGCTCAGTATTTACCGCATAAAGATTTAGTGCTTAATGCAAATTAAAAAATTAAAATTTGCTTGAACAATTCACACAATACACAGCCCTAAAGTAAGCAAAGCTTGTGTTATGGGTGCCAGAAAACTGATAAACTACTTACATATTTTTCAAATACATAGGTACTTATTATACATAGTACATACAACACCCAGACCCGAAACAGAAATTAAAATTCATCATTTCAATTTCTGCCCGGCCGGGAATCGAACCGCTACCTCTGCGTGGCCGGTAGCGGTAGACCGGCCACCTACTACCCAACCAACTGAACCACTCAGGTTGTCAAGCTTGTATATAAACATTTCCTTCTTAATTATCTAAGAACTGAAAAGGAAATAGATGATTTATATATTATAAGCTCAAGACCTAACATACTATTTAAAGTACAAATGTTGAGGATATATTATTTATCCCTCACAAACAATCCCTGTCTGTATTTCCGGAAGTCTTACAGAATGTAACAGGCGAAAAATATGTCAATAAAAAAGCGAATAAAATTGTTCAGCTACAAGAACGACAAACGCCATAATAAAGCATCGGCGGCCCCACGGTCAAATGGAAATAAAAGAGCTTCTGTGGAACCATAAAAATACCATGAAATAAAAGTGAATCTTTTCGAACCCCATAAAAAATGTTTTCCATCAAACGTCGAGGTGAAAATTTTTGGGCGAAAGATTTTTTGGAGGCGCTATAAACCACGTTTTCTTTTTAAATTTAATTCTCGCTCGAGGTAAGGTAAAAGTTCGAAGCTATTATTTTTAGCAGATTTATGGTAAAACTGAGGGGTATTTTAAATTGTATGTGTATTCTTTACATCAAATATAGAATCGAATATGATCAAAACGTTATTATTGATCGATTACCAAGGGATTGTCAATCGCAATTCAGCGTTTGTACTTTCCATTCATTTTGGTCAACCTTCATTTTGGTCCAAAAAGCTAAAAGGGCCGACCAACAAAAACAGAATTTTCTAATAAATGATTCATTACAACACTTAATTTTGAAATATGGCACCAAATTCAACTAGCATGCTTATATTATAAGTGCGAAAGTTTGTAAGAATCTTTGTTACTCCTTCAGGCAAAAACTGTTAAACCCTGTTTCATAAAATTTGGCAGCAATAAGCTTTTAGCACGGAATAACATACATGCTATAATTTATCTCAAAATTCAATGTGGTTCCCGAGGGCACTGGTCTGAAACGTTCTAACCGAATTTCATACAGACAAACTTTTGGGCTTTTGTCAGTCTTCAAATATTTCTCAAACTACAGAACCGATTTTCATGAAACAGCTACAAACTATTCCCGAATAACCAGTTTTCAAAATAAGGCAAACCGAATAGAAATTGGTCCTTCTGTTTGGGAGCTACGATGTCACAGACTGATAGACGGTTCAAACTTAGAACACCACTCTTTTTGCGTTAAAAGACAAAGCAGTGAAGCACAACCACATTTGTCCTTAAAGCCATAATTCTAATTTCGAATTCATTTATTTATTTAACATTTATTGTGCACAATAAATAGTATACAAAATAGACATACAGAAAAAAATCACAACAGGTACAGCTTATTTCTAAAGAAATATCTTCCAGCCGACCAACGGAAGAGAGAGGTCAAAATCGAGAGGCAGATGGCGAGCACCTTAAATTTACTTACCTACTATAGTACAACGAAATATAAATACATACACCATACATATATAAATAATATAAATATATATGTCGTCGCGTGAAGGAAAGGGGTGTATCAGGATCATTGTCATCAGGGTGGTGATATTAGTATTAGGTCGTATTCGTCCAGATAAATTAAAGAAAAGGTTCACATTTACTCCACTGTATTTATTCCATTTCATTTTTGCACATCACTTATAATTTCACTAGAATTCAGAGCGGTATTACAAATGTAGGCAGTTGAGGTAATTTACTTTCTTATTTCAAAGGTGATTTTAAAATTACTTTATTTTTAAACGTAAATAACACTTTCTATAAACGAACTTCAAACGTAAACAAACGAAATGTGGAGACAGTTTCAAGACGCGTCACTCCTCGGCGGCGGTCGCGCCAAGAATGGCCGCCGCTCGGCCCGAGTCGTGCCGACGAGACTCTGTCAGCACGCCCCACCAGAGGGCGCACTCCCACTTCCGTTTTCATCGTCATGAGTCCGTACTATTGACCACATGAGTCCATACTATTGACCGTGATCCGTCACGGCCGTCCTGCTGTACACACGTCCTCGTGTGTAATCTGAAACATGAAAACCATAGCACGGTACTATATTCGCTCGGTCACTTCTGACCACAACACATCACCCAAATAAGTCTTATGAATCATGTGATTGGATCTATCACGACTGCATTAACCCACCAATTCTTCACATAAAACATACGTCCATTATAATTTATCATACTAAACTTCTGTAGACTGAGAGATAACAACATCATCTTGTACATAAATTATTCTTTATAAGTTGCCAACATAAATTCAGCTACGACTTCAGTTCATTAGAGAGGCGTGACAAGGTATAACACCAGACGGTTCATAAACCGTATATTTACAACGTACAATTACCACCAATGAAGAAGGTTTAATCATCGTCACCAGTGTTTTCCCCTTGATGCTCTTGTTGAGTGGGAAACAAGCCCCAATCACAGAGCTCGCGTATCGTCCCCGACGTCCATTACTGTAGGTACTTAGATTCACTACAAATATGTGACATACCTACATCAAATTTTCAGTACTCAGCAAAAGACCCAATGTTACTTCGAGTGGGATTGAAACACTCCTTCATTAAATGCCATATGATTTTTGGTCATCCGTCAGCGCCATCCTAATTTAAAAAGAATAAGTAATGTTACCATACAGGATAAATGACACACAGGCGACGAACCATCACACGACGGACGCCATCAGTCGGGCCGCCACGCAATCAGGCCGCCACGCAACCAGACCGCCACGCAACTGGACCTGCACACAAGCGAAATACCACACAGACTAGATGCCACACAGGTTGGGTGTCACTCTGGTCAGTGCCACTCTAATCGTCAAACTATGAGTTTATTCATCATATATCCTGTGTCACGTCTACCAAAGCACGATACAGGTAAGATGTCACACACGGGTAAATTTCACAGAGGCAAAATGCCACACATAAAAATGCCACACCGGCGAAATGCCATACAGCTAGAATGCCTCACAGGCTAAATACCACACAGACTTAATGTCACACAGACTATGCCACACAGGCGAAATGCCAAACAGGCGGGATGCCACACAGGCGGGAGCCACACAAGCGGGAGCCACACAGGCGGGAGCCACACAGACGGGAGCCACACAGGCGGGAGCCACACAGGCGGGAGCCACACAGGCGGGAGCCACACAGGCGGGAGCCACACAGACGGGAGCCACACAGGCGGGAACCACACAGACGGGAGCCACACAGGCGGGACAAATAAATAGAAGCTGTCTATCGATTCTCAGCTCGTGGTCAATCCTTCGACCAAATCTGTACTAAGTCAGTGATAGGTAACAGTCTATCTGCTATCATAACCCGGTCAATAACGGTCTACGAGTTACACAACAAGTAATCGTCACAGATCCGAACAACTGTTTACGGTGTCATCTCTACAAAAACAACAAAATAAAATAAAATAAAAATAAACATTATTTCTACTGCCCAATATCAAAACTAAATCAGAAGTTTAATAATAAGAAGCTCTCACGTCTATTTGATACGCCAGTTATAGGTAACAATAGTCCATTTGTTGCCACACCAAAACTAAACAAGCAATAATCATCGTCATCGATTTTAACTGTTCGAACGAGTATACTCTATCTAGACTTTACGTTACGTTTAAGCTCCCATTTTGAAACCATTTAACAATGTTTGTAATAACGAAGGCTATTCTAAAAAAATTACAAAATAAAATTTGCTATCTACAGCCACAACATCCGAGACTTTCCGGGCTCTTAGCCCAATGAGTCACACACATGACTCCCGGGTCACTCCAAGTCAGCCAAATAAATCTGGATGTTTGACCTCAACAACAATTCAGGTACTTAAAAACTTGTACTGGCAGAAGGATATGAAATCTCACCATTGCTTACACTGTCTCATCTTACTGGCACAACAACAGAACTCAAAATAAGTAGTTACTTTATATCAGTAATCAAGGAAATTTCAGTACTCGAAGCTAAAAATAATTTATAAAACCGGCTATTGAACTATCACCAAAATATCTGGACTTTCTCATCATCGTTATCGTTCAACACTTTCTCACAAAGCTTAAAACAACTACCTGCTATTAGCCACGCTCCCATAGCCTCCATCAGGCCGGTAAGCAACCATAAAACTCTTCCATAGGCTCCATTAGCCCACCATCGCTGATAAAACACGATCACCTTCATCCGATGATGCAACAAATTTTGAGAAAACAAAACGATCACATAAATCTCATAAAAACCTCGGCTCGATAGTCGTCACGTATTGGGTTAGCGTCTTAGATTGATCCGTCTAACAAAGTCTTTATCCAGGTCAAACTAAGTCACATTGACTTAGTACACATGGTTTTCGGTCGAACTAAGTCACAGGTTTATCTTTAGTTACTCAAAACATAATTCGAAATTATCTACCGTCAATCAGTTCACTTACTCGTGTTTACTTTTTTTTTTTTTTTCGTTAAATAACTTGATACTAATATAAAATTACGTTACTAACCAAACTACTTTTTTTTTGTAGTATTAAAAGAAACGTATATCGGTGATCCCATTTTTACCGCGGATATCTTATCTCTCTATTCTACAACATTGGGAAACTACGACCACAATAACAAACATTATACTGAAATATGGAAAATTTCGTTCGAATTTCTCCTGTTAAATGTAAAACACAAAACACGCTAATAATTTTTCTCTTTTTTTTTCTCTCGATACATGTTTGCACCCTCCCGCTCGCATAGAAATCGCGGAGATCGCGGGGTCGTTATTGAATTTGCACATTCGAAGCCTATGTGAAGCCTATCCTATCTCTAAGACAACATCCTAAAGTACACCAGCTAATTGTTCCACAAACTCACTGCTACGGCATCCCTGCCACACTGTTATTATCAAATATTTACTTAATCAGCAATCTGGAACGACTTATGGTGACGGGAAAAGTCGAAGGCAAGAGACCCAGAGGCCGAAGTCCGAAGAGATGGGTGGACCAAATATCCGAACGATTCATCGAAACCGATGGAGACATGCAGTTTACCGAAGATGTCAGGATCCTCAGCAGTGAGGCAACGATCAAGAAGAAGAAGTCAGTCAGCAGCAGCACCACCATAACTATGCTTACGTACTCAATTTATAAAAATAATAGCACTATGCTTTCCAAGTATTTCTTATTCTTGTTTTCTGATAACTGACGTGATGTTGGTAATACGTAAAATCATAGCGCACCATGTTTCAAGATGGTAAAATAATCTTAGATTAAATAACACTTTTTTTTACTATAAACACTGTTTGACATTGGGACGGATTTAACATAATTCTTACTATTTTTGTGGAGTGATTTTTTTTTCTTAGTAACTTTCTATCAGACAGCCTACATTAATTGACATAGGTACCCGCAAAAGCTAACATTTTTAAACTTAGCAGTAGTTTTTGACATTTTTACCAACAAATTGTAACACTGACGTAACTGACGTTGTTTATGTTTTCTTTACATTATTTCTATTTGTAGTTTCACTAAAGATACAAATAAACCTGCCATTTTCTCTACTAAGGGTATCAATAGTGTTTCTGTCAGAATACTTTTCTTAATTGTCAAAGTAAATAACTCCATAAATCCGCTAGGGAGCCTCTTCAGCACAGGTTTTTACTAAATAATAATTATGTATAGGACTCACCAGATAGAGAGGAACTGTTAATATCACATCATTTCTCAGTCATGTACACTCGCAGATTGTCTACCATCGTCGTCCCATGTTGAAACAATCACGTTGAGGCTACCAGTCCAGCGTTGCATTCCAATGTTGTTCTCGTAGGTGAAGCGAACCGTTGTGCACCATTGTTATGCAATAGAAGAAAATAATTGTATTAGTAAAACAAAAATAAAAAATTAACATACACCGTTTTATTTTATTTAATCTGCAGTAATCTAAGCAATTAATTTACTTGTGGTGTCAAACCACACTGCTAAATGAATCTAAATGTAAGCGTTTACTTTAAAGTCATTGAATAAACTTTAGCTGGCTAATTTAGAACTACGCAAATTATTTAACTAACTCAATTTTATATTTAAAAAGGAAAATATTTTACATGAGTAATCTAAATTAAATTTAACAAAAACAAAGAAGCCATACCAAAGTGCCGTCCATAGTAAGTTTCACTAGATTTTTAATAATGTTGTCGATATCCCAGTGGTGCTCTCGAAGGCCCGGGGTCTGCCTTGACCATGACCCATTTGGTACAGATGATCTGCTGTTTACTTTATGAATCCCCCAATCTTTCTGACGAAGTCTTTGTCTTATATCTCGGGGTGTTTGGACTTTTGGCTGCGCTTTGAACATGTTAAATCATTTTACATTTTAATGTAGGCAACTCAACTGGATCGAGTAATCACCTTTCTTTTATTATTACGCTTTCACGTAGCGTATCTGCATTTTCTTTGTTGCTTTTCATCATACCATCTCTTGGGCGTTGCGTTCGTCATCACCGCTTCTGATGTCGTCGCGTGAAGGAAAGGGGTGTATCAGGATCATTGTCATCAGGGTGGTGATATTAGTATTAGGTCGTATTCGTCCAGATAAATTAAAGAAAAGGTTCACATTTACTCCACTGTATTTATTCCATTTCATTTTTGCACATCACTTATAATTTCACTAGAATTCAGAGCGGTATTACAAATGTAGGCAGTTGAGGTAATTTACTTTCTTATTTCAAAGGTGATTTTAAAATTACTTTATTTTTAAACGTAAATAACACTTTCTATAAACGAACTTCAAACGTAAACAAACGAAATGTGGAGACAGTTTCAAGACGCGTCACTCCTCGGCGGCGGTCGCGCCAAGAATGGCCGCCGCTCGGCCCGAGTCGTGCCGACGAGACTCTGTCAGCACGCCCCACCAGAGGGCGCACTCCCACTTCCGTTTTCATCGTCATGAGTCCGTACTATTGACCACATGAGTCCATACTATTGACCGTGATCCGTCATATATATATATATATATATACATATACATATCATGGATAACAAATGGAAAGATAGTGCTCTTTTACTCGTTTTTCATATTTGTTCATCAGTCACTAAACCCTAAAATATAAAATTGGCTACACGCGCTCCAATACGCGTCACCGACTCCATCTAAGGAAATGATGAACGCTAAGCAAAAATAATAGAGAGAGTTCCCTCATCACAGAGAGTAAATAAGTATTTGTGATAAAAATCTTGTAGCAGTTTATCGTGATAATCAATCAGGTGGGAAGATCATGTTATTATAAAAAATCAGGTTGAATTATTCATGGACTTGTAATATCAAAGAGTTTTCCAAGCCGATCAGAATCTCTAAGCAGCGAAACGCCCCACCGTCCCAATCTTTGAATCTTTGATTCTTCGCTAATACAGAAATAATAAATAAATATTTATTTCTGGCAAAGTAACGAATGACACCCATATCACAACATTAATAATTAAAATAAATATAACATTAAAATAAAGATAAAACGCCACATAAGCAGTCAAGCTTAATTAATAAGAATTAGTCGAGATTTCTGTATACTTCTTAGTGACAGCCAGCCTACCTGATTGTAAGTGGTAACTGTCGCCCATAACATCTACAATTCCTACATAGGTTGCAGGTAACAAAAATATAGAACCGCAGGTGCGTTGTTACTGTGAGGACTAAGATGAAATGACTCATGCCTGTAATTTCGCTAGCTAACCTGGCTTTGTGCGCTGGTACTCATGAGAGTTCACCTCCTTCTTCCCCCGTTAGCATGGAGGGTACCCTTTAACCGTTGCGGAGCAAAATAAAAACTTCAAAGAATCAAATTAGACAAGGACACTTATATTTAAATTATGCATTGGTCCGTTTTTTTATGTTTGGTGTGTAGTGCCGCCACCTCAAAGGTGGTGTGTGGTGCCGCCACCTCAAAAAATAGCACCACCCCATCTCTTCCTGTGGGTGTCGTAAGAGGCGACTAAGGGGACAAATCCGAAAGATGGGCAGCAGCATCTTTCTGGGTAGATTTACATCAACTGCACTGCGATCTCCAACCCGCCTGCCAAGCGTGGAGATTATGGCAATGACCTTCCCTTTCGTGGGAGAGGCCCGAAGTCCTGCAGTGGACTTTTATGGGCTGTGATGATGATGATGATGATTGGTCCGTTATGTTTTATTACGGGTTTTTATTTATTACGGTTTTATACGGGTTCGAAATCGTATCATACCTTCCCTGTAGTTGTGAGTCGCAGATTCCGGCCTTATGAGATACTAACTATGCCCGCGACTTCGTTCGCGTGGATATCTGTTAGGTATGGTATGTCTCTATTAAGCAACACTGGTCTGCGGTGAAGCGCTCTTAACAAAAAAGGAGCGTTTTACTTTGGATTTTGAGAACTCCCAGGTTATATTTAACAAAAACAGAAGTCAGGTAGAGAGTTGCGTCGCGGTTCGCACAATAAAAGTTGAAGCAAAGTGCGAGTATTCTTTGTTAAGTCGACTGGAAAGAAGCGTCATTTCGGCTCTCCTCGAATAGTGGTGGAACGAAGATGGGGGTATTAGATTGTGCAGTGTCATTGCAGTCTCCGAAAAGTATCCGGAAAAACAGATAGTTCAGACAAAGACAGACTGATTGCAGAAATGTTTCAGGTATTAGATTTAGTTTTTATCTTAGCAAGGCAAGCTTTACCATTTTCAAGCTCTTGCCTCGTTGCCTCTCAATTGAATCGATAGTGTCTAGCTGGTTTCATTCTAGTATAAGTTTCAAAGTAGATACTCAAATAGTTTAATGTTCTTTTTCTTAGGTGCCCACAAATAAAAACTATATATTGATCAAGAACCAGAAGCAGACAAAATGACGACTTAATCATATCATAAATCTGAGAAAATCCAGTTTTTTATCAAAAACCTAATCCTAAATTACAATGCTGAACAAAAGCATTTTACGAGGGGAAAAATACAGGATTAGCTATATAAAGGTCCACATGTAGGTACCTACGGTGTTAGGTTGCTGGCATTTAATGCAACCCATGTGAATACCCAAGCGCTCGGCGCATTCTTACATATGTACTCATTGTTGATTGTTTTTTTTGTGACTTTCAATAAATGTATCTTGAATATACCAACATTGCATAAAAAAAATTTTTTTGAACATATAAGCAGCTAAAAGCGGTTATATCAGCCTTTATACTGTAAAAGAACGTTTAATGTAAAAGTTTCTAGGACTCACGACAGTATAAGAGGTCACAACATTAATTTGGAATTACAATGGTTCACTGCAAAAGAAACAAAGAGCGTCGGTGGCCAAGCGGTTAGAGTATGCATCTCGTAAGCCAGAGGTCCCGGGTAAGATTCCGGCTCCGGCCATGTACCAATGACTGTTTTCTGAGTTACGAACATTAGTTGAATACTAACCGATGCTCTAACGGTGAGGGAAAACATCGTGATGAAACCTGCACATTCAGGCGACTGGATGTGTAACCATGATCCAATCTGGTCAGGTTCTCCTGGTAGCAGGGTCATGGAGGTCAGATGGCAGTAGCTCCACTGTAATTACCTGACCTGCCGAATCCTGGATCATGGTCAAGGCGGACCCCGGGCCCTCGTGCGCGAGAGCACAACCGGGACATTAACGCCAGGATGATGATGATAATTATGTTTTTGACGCACAATACAGATATTTCATTATTGTATTTACGTACAAAACCATACACTGATCTTATTGTATACACGAATATGAAAAATTGCTTTGTTCGTCGATGCTAAATAAGCATAAAATAATTATTGATGAAAAGGCATTATACCTGAGGCGCGTGAAAAATTTTACTCTAAATATGTACCTATTATATACTTTACAATATTTTGAAATTATCCTTTATATTGGCATAACAGAATATAATAAACATAGTGTAGGTGCTTACCTACTTAGCAGTAATCATAAAATCATAATCAAAATAGCTAGACATTCAAGAGCGGTTATAATAGATACCATAGATATACCTTTTCAGTAGATACCTAAAACGCTATAAGCTGTACTTCACAGCCAACAATTAACTAATTGTAACTGAAATAGTTTCAATTACGAAGCACCACACTTTGACCGTCCTTGTCCTTGCATTCAATTGTTTCTAGTTTATTTACAATTTAACAATTATCAGTGGGCAGCATAGCGTAACCTCTCTTCGGAATAAATTTTGTACCGGATCATGTGCTTCAGAGATGTAGATACTGTAGCATGTGTGCTCTGGCAGACCTTTGGATCATCATCATCATCTTGGCGTTATCCCGGTTGTGCTTTCGCGCATGAGAGTCCAGGGTCCGCGTTGACCATGAACCAGGATTTGACAGATCAAATAATTACAGCGGAGCGACTGCCATCTGACCTTCGTGACCCTGCTGCTATCAAGGGAACCTGTCCAGATTGGATTATGGTTACACATTCAGTCGCCCGAATATGCAGGTTTCATCACAATGTGTTTGTTCCCTTACCGCCAGAGCCTCGGTCGGTATTCAACTATTGTACATCAGAAAAGAGTCATAGGTACATGGCCGCAGTGGGATTCGAACCCGGTACCTCGCTTACGAATCGAATACCTAAACCACTCGGCCAACGACGCTCTAGGATAGGTAGACTTTTAGGATGGGTTATCGTTCCGAAAATGTGGCTGGGGCTTTAGTAGGATGAGCAGGTTGGGTCGTGAGGAGGTTGAGTTCAAGTGCGGAAAAGGAGCCCATTAAACCTATTAACATATGACCTTGGGTCGTGAGGTGTATTATTTGGGATTAGGCCAGCCAGCATTCGGGAAGGTTTACGTAGGATATAGGTACCAGCTCCTGGGTCCGCTGGCTGGGATGCTCGCACTCATCGTGCAAGTGCGTTTTGGTTAGATTTGGTTATACTGAGGTTCGGAACACCTCACAATATTTTTTTATTTGTTGTCTCGGTATCTACCACCGGGCATAGCTCGCTCCATCACCTTGTGTTTCTGGAGTAGCCTCGCCGTCAGCGTCCACGTTTTACCTGTGGCAGTGTCCCGTCCCCATTTTCATTGCCTATTTAGAAGCTCCGATGTCCGATGGCCGTGTGGTGTCCGGCAGAATAGAATAACACTTACCCCTTAAGGTGTTGTCCTAAATGGCAACGGTCGTGTGACCGTGGTCGGAGACCTCTAAACCGCCTGTCGCACCTCTGTTGTCGATTAGGTCAGCGCCTTACACTCGTGGGTGTCGTACAAGACGACTAATGTTTTCGATATAACAGATCTTGAGTCTCCGTAGACTGGAAAATGAGCAAGAGCGTTCTTTATTGTTATATTTATAACACTGCGATCGCGAACCCGCCTGCCAAGCGTGGAGATTATGATAAGAGGGAGAGCTCTTTAAGTCCTGCGGTGGATTGTTATGGGCTGTGAGGTGAGGTGAAGTCCGACTGGCCTCTTTGTATCGTCATTACATCGATTCGCATCCTATTCCCACCCTATGCTTTTCCCATTAGGCTTTGTTGTGGGTAGGTCCCGCTGTAGTAGATATGTTTCAAAAGAAAAAAAATGTACAGAACAGAAAGTACTATCCACAGATATCTAAATAAATTGACTTATTTCATGTAGGATTGGCTATCTTGGCGTTAATGTCTCGCGCGCGAGGGCAGATCAGGCAATTACAGTGGAGCGACTGCCATCTGACCTCCGTGACCTAGTTAAAAAGGGGCCTATTTCTTATTTATTTATTTAAATAAGTCAAATTATTTAGATATTTGTGGATAATACTTACTATTCTGTACTTTTGACTTTTTGAAACATACCGATTGCAGTCGGTCGTTTGTATTTGTATTTCTGTGCATGATCTTTTTGTATTGGAAGGTACTTTACGTTGATACAAGGTACACAACCCAAATGTTTCCTTAATATATTAACATTGAAACAGTTAAAATTGTAGCGTAGCTATTTTATTTATTACCATTATATTATGTTGTAGCTATTGCAGAATTAATTTCCTTGATTTATTTAACAGTAAACACTAAGCCCGGCGTGTACCAAATGCTTAAACATGTTTAAGAATGACGTTTAACGTTTTTTTGTTATAAGTTTTTTTGTTTTTACCAGCTTAAATGAGTTTAAGAATTTGGTGCAAGCCGACCTAAGTAAAGTAACTTACTTAAACTTATACCAAAAATTAAATAAGACCACACAAAAACATAGTACTTTCTTATTTCAAATTTGATTTGGTACTAAGCTTATATAGGTAATAGAGATTTATTAACATTTAACATTAGAATACTCGTAGGTATTGAAAAGTATAAGTACCTACCTATCTAGTTAATTACTTGTACCTATACTTAGCTAAGTTACTTAATATTGCTTTACTCGTACATAATTGGTTAAGCTGTTGTAACTTTAATTAAGTTTGACTGTTATATATATTGAGATAAGTACCTAAATGTAAATAATGGCTCTCCAGACGTTTTGGTTTCTCAACTGTAAGTCTGAAAGCATTTGAAAATAAATAAATAAATAAATAATATACCTAAGTACCATAAACAATCGTTCTCTCCGTCTTAAGTTTAGACAAGGCAGCTGTTATACTCTTTTATGTTTGCTATAGATATAGGTACAGCTTATAAATATATAATCTCTCTTGTTGGCGTTAATGTCCCGGTTGTGTTCTCAGGCGCGAACGCCTGGGATCCGCCTTGACCATGATCCAGGATTTGGCAGGTCAGATAATTACAGTGGAGCGGCTACCATTTGACCTCCGTGACCCTGCTACCAAGGGAACCTGGCCAGATTGGATAATGGTTGCAAATTCAGTCGCCTGGATGTGCAGGTTTCATAACGATGTTTTCCCTCGCCGTAAGAGCTTTGGTTAGAGTTAAATTTGTGTACATAACTCAGAAAAGAGTTATTGGTACATGTCCAGGTTAGAACCCGGTACCTTACGAGTCGGATACCAATCGGCCACCGACGCTCATTACAAACCAACACACATATTGCAAACCATATTATGCACCAACATATCTAGTCCAGCCATATCAAAGTTACCGCGATCACAACTCTCTGGTACAATCTGGGTATTCGTACAACAATCATATGGATCTCTTTTTAATAGGATATCTTTCTTAGACTATATTAAAACTATAAATACACAATACTTCATAAATCACAGATGTCTTTGTGGCTACTTACGGTTACCTAGATAACTTTAGTTAAGTATTTTTTTAGTAGTTATCTAAGAGTATTTTAAATCTAGATTTAAAGTAAAAGCTCACAACTTGTAGAACCTACACACAAGCGTTTTTAATAATAAGATATTAACACAAAGCTTTCTTAAGTCATAACTCTAATTAGATAACTGCACTAACCTTTAGGCGACGCCTAAGTTCATTTCAGATATTCCTAACAAGAAAAAGTATTGCACCAACACCAACTTCAAGCGAAAAGTATATCGCTCAGTCACTCTTAACTTTGTGACACCGACTTTTGGCCGTTTTCATTAAACTTTGGAATCTAATTTTTAGCCAATCAGCAACATCCACATTGACATAAGAAAGCCGATTCCTAAATATAGTAAAAACAGCAATTTCTGACGCAATGCTTAGGAATATCTTAAGGCGCCAACATAAGAATCGCCTTTATTTTGTGAAATCGGTTATAAATGGCTCGTCTAGTCTAAAATGACGCGCCCCACTACTTAGTTAGTTGATTTCGATGTGTGAGTGCAAATATTGATAACGACACTTCATCTGTGTGGGAGCCAATGAACGACGCGTGCTCCTACGTTTGAGTCTCACCGGCAACTGAATGACCAATTACAACGGCATTTGTATATGTATTGCGTCCATATGCTTGTGTGCGTTAATGCGATAGTGGGGCGCGTCATTTTAGATTAGACGAGCTCTACCTACCTATTTGAAAATACATATATCTATTTTAAGTTAACATGCGCAACTTACATGTTATTCTTCCTTAAAATGTCCACATTGGCGTGTGGTGTCCGGCAGAGTAGAATAGCAACAACCCCTTACACTCGTGGGTGTCGTACAAGGCGAGTAATGTTCTCAAGGCAAGAGATCTAGTGTCTCTGTAGGCAGGAAAATGGGCAACAGAGTTTTCCATTGTTATATTTACAACACTGCGATCTCCTACCCGACTTCAGAGCGTGGGGAATATGGCAATAACCTCCTCTTTTGTAGGGAGAGGCCTTAAGTTTTGCAGTGGACTGTTATGAGCATTTACTAGGTGCACATTTATTAACTAATAAAAAATGCAGAGGCCTCTATTACAAATGTAGGTATTAATAATAATTAATTATAGGTCCAATAGAATCGTTTACACACACTCAATTTCTTTAGATTACACGCACAGTTAATTTATATGGTATTAAAATTACTTAATACAAACACTAGAGAGGTCATTTAAAATGGTTGGTGGGGAAAAAGATAAAGTGCCCTAAAAACTATTTCCACGCGGACGAAGTCGCGGCCAAAAACTAGTTACAAATAAGACACAAAATCACGAGGATCAAAGAGATTGAAAATGTGGTCCGTAGCATAGTTTGGCTTCTCAGTGCTGAGAGAAAATTATCAAATTCTCGCATATTGGTACCTAAATTACCTACTTTATTCACATTAACCCTATTCTGATATGATATCTATTTATCATTATCATCAACCATGCGGCTAATCTCAGCTTCTGCCCGGGTCCACTTTCTTCTCTCTCTTCTAATCTTCCTCGCTATTTCGTGTTTGCAAATTCGATATGAACCGTTATATTAAGAATTAATTAGTTTTGAGGATATTATTATCTATGACGTACCGATCAGCGTTTTCTAAATGTATATGGGGGTAAGCAAACTTGTTAACATTCCGTAGCTTCTGTCTTTGTAAGCTTGTATAAACCCTTATTGTTATTAAAGAGGATATTGTCGCTACCATCGAAGACCATAGCTCCTAACCCGCTGATCTCAGCCACTTTCACTAGACGGGACTTGTGGAATTTCTGCTCATTAATCTCAACCTTATATATACTGTCTATCCACCACACATAGATTGTATCCTCCAGACTCTTAGTTATCCCTCTGAAGAACGAATTCTTCGACAGGTATACTGTCTCGTCCCTCTTGAATTTATTCAAGTACAATCCAGTACGATTAAGGTAAACTATATATTTCCTATTCTCAGTTAAGGTGAATTGCTTAACGGCTCTGTAGTCTTCGTAGGTAATAAACTGGTCCCCAATCTTTTCGACGATTTTACCATCATCGCTTTTACCATCATCGCTTTTACCATCATCCCTTTTAACAAACAACACGTTGCCAATGAAGACCAAGTAGTCAACGTCTTCGCCTCGGGAACTGAAGAAAGTCGTTTTGTTGTCAGCAAATTGGAAGACTCCATTGGGGCTGCTTAAATAAACTTTATTCTTGCCTTGATAGAAGTCGAAACTGCCAAAATTGCTGACGTTTGTCGGCCCAGCAACCGTCCCATATATCTCATGCTTATCCAAATTGATATAAGCAACTTTGTAATACTCTAGATCCTTAATATCAGGTTCGTAGGCATAGAATAAAGTATTTGTGGGCTTCAGTAGCCCCATTCTTCTGATAACGACGGTATCCCTGAAGTTTGCAGGTAGTTCAACCAAGTGCGAAGAATTGTAGCATCCAGCGTCGACTCTGATGCATTCCTGACAGAAATCGAGGTCTGCCTCCGCAATAGCAGCTGCAGCTATCCCGGCCACGACGACCACTAACAATATTGTTCTATCTGGAAGAGAAATAATTAGAAATGTACTGTAGGTAATGCTCATTGCTCATCTGCTAAGTGAACGCACTGCGTTCAGTACGGCTCTATGATTGATCAATTTCCAATCCGTGCTGATCGCCACTCAAGACTTGTTAGTCGGAACCCTGTGAGTCCGCGCGCACTTCAGACTTCATTTGAATACGGGTGTTAGAGGCATACTAGCAGAGCTATTGGCTATCTCAGTGAATATCTGAATTTGACACTTTATAATCCTACAGTACTCTAATTATGTATTCGGTATGACCAGTGGCCAACGTAGCTGACGTAGTACTGTCAAACTAGCTAAAACAATTTTTGAAATCGGTTCAGTAGATTCGGAGATTACTTCGACTTTCTGATGCAGTTCTGATACAGTGGACACTTTGATACAGTGAACATTCTGATTGAGTGGATCTTCAAATACAGTAGACATTTTGATGGAGTGGACGTTCCGATGTAGTGGAAATTTATGTGGAATATGGTCTGCTGGTTGACTGTTAGACAAAGCCTCAAAGGCTTTATGTCCGCCAATTGTTGTAATTTTGCAATAAAGTTTTTAAATAAATAAATAAAATAAATAAATTTTGATGGACTGGACGTTTTGATACACTGGACATTTTGATTGAGTGGACGTTCTGATACAGTGGACATTTTGATGGGGTGGACTTTCTGATACAGTAGAGCATATGAAGGGTGTAGAATTGTCACTAAGTTAGCCTATAGCCCCGCAGCTAGGATCTCAGAAAACCAGAAAATGGGGAGTAACGTTTTCTGTTGCGTGTTTTCCCTGCGATCTTCAAACCGACAAGTCTTTATGGCAAATCTCTCCACTAATGTAAAGAAGGTTCATTAGGGATGTGAGTGAACAATTTTGTTTTAGTCGGTCGGGTAGATTATTGAAAAATAACGACAATACAGTGCGTTGAAGCGTTGCGTGACGTCACGCCTGAGGTGAAATTTTACTGAGTGATGTCACGAGCCACCATCCGAAACTTTGATACGCTTTATCTTTGTAATTTTTTATTGATTTGATAAATAAATAAATAATAATAATAATATTTTTATTTCAAACTTAAAAATCCATATAGTTTTAGTAAAAGTGTGTTAGTTGACAGTTTAACCTAATTTTTATGAAATGCACGCCTAATATTTTTTTATAAATTAACTGATGGGCTAATTGGAATTTAATAATGATTATCCAGACATCATCCCCATTCTAATAATATTCCGAGCTGATGATGAGACAATATGAGAACGATATATACACTGATTCCCAATTCTGAAGGACGCATGCGGCGCACTTGTAGTACCCGGGGTTCACCTTGACCACGATTCACGATTTGACAGATGAGATAATTACAGTGGAGCGACTGCCATCTGACCTCCATGACTCTGTTAACAGGGGATCCATATTGGATCATGGTTACACATTCAGTCGCCTGAAGGCAGGTTTCATTACGATGTTTTCCCTCGCCGCCGCCGTAAGAGCATCGGTTTGCATTCAACAGCTACGAGCACAATATGGGACAATAATAACGTCACGGGGTGCCAATCGGCTTCCGAAACTGTTCAACCAGTCTCAGGGTCCAGCGGAAGACTTTGGTCAACCGCGCTTTGCCAACGGTATTAAAACTCACACACACCTAACGAGTGACGTGATCGTTGCGGTGCTGAAGGTCGACTTGCCTTAAAGTTCAACCTTTATTTCCATCCCATTCATCCATAAATTACCATCCATAAATTACGTCACACGAATTTTAGGACTTTTGAGCCCCTCCCCCCGTCCTTGTCACAGGTTGTCACAATTTTATAATCCCCCCCTGCTGATGTGACGTCACACATTTCTTAAATTTATCCATGTATTTTAGAATAATTGAAAGAAAACAGCTATCGTCATTTTTCATAGTGAGATAATTTCATAGTGAGAATGCGAAATTATTAATAAATATGGATCAAGTTCGTTAAATTTTAAGACTTTTTATTCACATCTAAACGTCGCGTTTGATTATTAATTTTTAACATGTGATGTCACAAAATTTTTGACACCCCCTGCCCCTTGTCACATTATGTCACATTTCAGTAATACCCTCCCTCCCTATTAAGGTGTGACGTAATTTATGGATGACCCCTAAAACGTACGGCTAAGGAATGGAACGCGTTGCCTGCGAGTGTGTTCCCTGATCATTATAATGTAGACGCATTCAAGGCTAGAGTGAATAGGCTGTTTCTAGACAGGCATGTTCAATCTACAGCCGCATCGTCACTTACCACCAGGTGAGATGGCGGCCAAATGCCTGGTTAGTCTAACTATTAAAATCAAGTTCCCGGATTCTGAATTCCATGAGGAAGTAGTACAATAACGGAACTGCAATAGCTAAGCCAAAGCCTAGTCTCCCGAAATAGACTTTCTCACTTCACGTGACGAAAAAATTAACAAATAGTTATCTGTTTGTACTCGAGGAAAAACAAGGACTAATCAATTGGTACAGTTGGCAGTTAATGAGCTTGAAGTGGCCGACACGGGAATGCTCTGGACTCGGGATTCACGAAGTCGGGACTCACGTAGTTTATAAAAATATAAAATAAAATAAACTTTATTTCAGACCATAAGATCCATACGTAATCCAAGATGTAAAATTGGTACAACTTATATTTATATATACTTTATGCGCTTATGACATCAGTCGACTAAATTCAGAATCAAAATACGGAAGAGTAAGTCTAAGTGGAATGTATTGTTCCTAGAATAAGGTCCATTTTTGTATCACATATAATACATGTGATGATTTGCGTCGCTACTCTTTTCAAAAGGCGTGATACAAAAATGGACCTTATTTTATGAATAATACAATCCATTTTTAATTTGCTCTCACGCTTTTTGCATCTGCAATTTAGCTAAATGTAATAAGCGCATTAGGGGACTTGCATTTGGGGGCAGAGCAACGTGTCCTGGGTTTTAAAGGTAGGGCAACGCTTTGGCGAGTCCCCTGGTATTGTTAACGCCCATAGGTGTTAATGACTACTTTTGACTACCGTATGACATAAAAAAAGCTTCCATTGCAGATATTGCTTAAATTAGATATTGCGTGTCCTTTAAACAAGTTATTAAGGTAAAATAGTAACTTCATATCTAAATATTATGTGCACTAAAATTTAGTTAATAAAATGATGATATTATGGAATAATATACTGTATGAGCGTCGGTGGCCGAGTGGTTACGGTTTCCGATTCGTCGGCGAGAGATACCGGATTCGAATCCCACTGCGACCATGTACGAATGGTTCTTTTCTGAGTTATATTTATGAGTACATTAGTTGAATGCTAACCGATGCTCTTACGGTGAGGAAAAACTTTATGATGAAACCTGCACATTCAAGCGACTGACTGTGTAACTATGATCCAATGCGGTCAGGTACCCCTTATAACAGGGTCAGGGAGGTCAGATGACAGTCGCTCCACTGTAATTATCTAACGTACCAAGTCCCCAGTAGAAGACCTTGGTCAACCTGGCATCGCTAACAGTATTAGGAAGCACGCCTTACGAGTCCGTGGCGAACTAAAAAGCTCGACTACCCTCAAACTACGAAACGGTCACCCATCAAGTTTCCGGACTGCGAGCGTTGCTTAACTTTCTTTATGGTCTCGCTGCCACTCGACCAGTACCTATTAATGGAATAACGTACACCCTATTTACTGAGAGGCTGTTGTATCGAAACTGGGGCAAAAGAATCGATATTATACACGTGACAACGACCTCATTTATTATTAATCAACCATTAACAAGGACTCTATAACTCGTCAAATGCATCGCTATCGGTGTGATTACGTAATTTTTCGTACACAGAAAGCCTGTAAAGGTGAAAATAATGAGAAAATGTATCATATTTTTATCCTATGTGCTCTTAGCTAGCCCAACGGCATCGCATACAGACTACTATGTACTATATACATAGTCTTCTGTTAATCGCCAAAAAATTATTGAAAACACAAATACTAGGTAGCAACGAGCTAAACACCTCTACCTAATAAAAATATCCTATTTCGAAGGCATTATACAAATACAACATGAAAGCCTACACAACAATAAATTTCGCTCACTGCACTCGAATAACAGTCAAAAACCACCACTTAGGTTGAAAAATTAAAAAAAGAAATACAAACCCATATTTTACTGACAGCCTTTATCACTGGCCTTCTGTACCTAATTTTGCACTTTCTTTTTAATTACTTGTATTTTTTCCTAAACACGTAGGTACACTTCAGTACCCGGCTTTCAAATACTGGTGTCATGGCGTCGTACCAACAATTTATACCTAACTTTACCGCTAGCGGACACGACATGGCATGGAGTATTTTTAGCTTTTCATCGACTTTCAGTTCAAAGGTGGCCAAGGCTAAGGTTATTAAAAAAAATAACCGTAGGTGGTTTCGTGTTTCATTCAACCCCTGGCCATGAGTAAGGGTGGTTTGTGGCGTTTTAGATTGGTACTTGTGACTACCGGATGGACCGGTTTTGGTGCGGGACGTTTTATTTGAAAACTAGTTTAATTATAGGTGCTCCCATACAGGAGTTTGAAACTGTTACAAACACTTCCAACAGTTTGCAACTGTGGCCATATCATTGAGAGAACATCGCATTGATTGATACGATCCAAGTCCTGTCTATGCGAGTTAGTCCGTAACATATTTGTTTTTCGTATAGGTGCGACTCTTTCGGTTCATTGTCTCTTTATGATAAACAATCATCATCATCTTGGCGTTAATGTCCCGGTTGTGCTCTCGCGCACGAGGGCGCCGTCCGCCTTGACCATGATCCAGGATTCGGCAGATCAGTTAATTACAGTGGAGCGACTGTTATCTGACCTCCGTAACCCTGCTACCAGGGGAACCTGACCAGATTGGACCATGGTTACAAATTCAGTCCCCTAAATGTGCAGGTTTAGTGTGGTGCCAATCGGCACCAATCAGTCTCAGGGTCCCAGCGGAACCTCGCCTAATCACCTCAACGGTATTAGAAATAATTTACATCAGACATCAACTCCACACAGTTCCGTGTCCACAACTCCGCTGCAATTATCTATTACAATCTGACACATCTGATGTAAATTCAACGGCGGATCCACTGTACGGGACCATACACCGCGACGGTATTGTCCTAAATGTTGGAGACAAAGGGACAGTCCAACTTCGTCCAACGTTTAGGTACAATACACTTCGGTTTGACGTTTCATGGGCTTCGGTTTGATTATTCGTCTAGAAAGCCAATACTGAGATACCTACAAGCGTACTAACAGATAGACTTTCATTTACATATTTGTTCCGAGCTCAGGGTAAAACGCAGGTAGGCCGGCTGGTGCGTGCGGGTGCTCTCGCCGGCGGGCTGGCTGGGGCCGGGCGCGCGCCGCACATGATTCGCCGGCGGTTATGAGCGTGGCGTGTATCGGTGTCCGGTGTCTCGTCGGATTAAGCACTCGTACGCGCTGATCAGTATGCATGCATCGCCCCCTACCTGTAGCCGTATTCACAATGATTCGAAACCGTTTCCGAACGATTCGACACGAAATTCGTGAGCGGCGATAGATTCCACGGAAACTCTACTCTCTATAACATATGAAAATTTCATCAAAATTAACTGAAATCACATTTTCCTAAGAACTTTTGCGGGGTCCTTTGTCGATTCCGTATCCGAATCCGATTTCCGAGCCATTGTGAATACGGCTTCTGGATGAGATTATTCGATTTTTGACGTTTGAAAAGAGATTAATTATCGTAATCCTAATTAAATAAATTTTCATATTCATTTCCCTACAAGTAGCGGCCAAGTTGACGCAGATATTTTAAAATTCAATAAAATAATAATAGTAATTGTACCTAATACCGACAAGGCACCCGAGACAGTTCAACCAGTCTCAGGTTCCCCAGAGGGAGACCTTGGTAAACCTCGCTTGGAGGCATATCTAACACGTGTCGAGTTCGTTGCGGTGCTGCAGCGCGACTAGCCTCAAAATAAGAAACGGTCACCCATTCAGTTACCGGACCCTGCGAAAATTGCTTAACCTTGGTTATTGGTCTCGCAACCGCAGCGTGGTTAGTAGACCAGGGCTTCGATTCTTCGAGTCAAACGTGTGATTGTTATTCAAGTGACAGATGTTGAGTTGCAACTTTCATGAGTTAGAACTTTTCCACAATTCGTTTTCTGGTAGAGCTCGTCTAATCTAAAATGAAGCGCCCCACTATCGCATTAACGCACACAAGCAAGTTTAAAATATGGACGCAATACATATACAAATGCCGTTGTAATTGGTCATTCAGTTGCCGGTAAGATTCAAACGTAGGAGCACGCGTCGTTCATTGGCTCCCACACAGATGAAGTGTCGTTATCAATATTTGCACTCACACATCAAAATCAACTAACTAAGTAGTGGGGCGCGTCATCTTAGACTAGACGAGCTCTACTTTAGTGGCATTATGGTTTTATATAAACTGTGAAATAAATAACTAAATATGGCTGTTGGTACTCCAATAAATAAATAAATAAATTACTAAGTTGCATCTTTCTTAGTTGTCAAACTGCCTTCAATTATGTCAACGAAAATGTTTCAAAGGTCGAACAACTAGGATGATGCTGGGACTGACTTGATACCTCGACGTAGTTATAGTAACATCTCAGTTACATTGCAACATAATCAAAACTGCATTGCACACCAGAATCGGTACCCTGGGCCGCTTCTTTTGTTCATCGGATTTAAAATCCGAAATACGTACAAAAATGGGTAAACCCTCTGCGATATCAATCATCAAAATCCCCTGCGCATCATCCGGCTCATCAGGTCGTACGTCGATCTCATTGGGGGAGGAACACATCATACAGGACCATATAAAAACATGCTTGGACAATTCACACAGCGTTATCTAGACCCAAAGTAAGAAAAGCTTGTGTTTAGTTAATTTTTTTAAGTACATACTTATACATACAACACCCAGACCCGTAACAGATTCCCGGTTGGAAATCGAACCCGGGACAGAGAAAATATAACTGTTATGTGGAAATAAATATAAGCTAATAACTTACTTGGGTATATATTTTTATATTTAGTTTTACCTTCAACGGTACTAATTTTGTATAAAATTATTGCCATACATACTTATATAGACGAAAATATAAAACGTAAAAGCTCCACGTTTTGTCAAAAGCTGACTGTATAGTCAAACAAACAAGACAAACAAAGCGCGTTGTTGCATACACTGGGTACTTTGTTCGACCGTATCTAAACTTGACCAGAAAATTACTTTATCACACAGGTTGTGCACGAGTAGAGTAAATAGTAGAGTCAACTAGCAAGCCACACCAGTTCCCAAAATGTAAATTACAATTTTATTAGTAGCTAATGCATAGGTACAGTCGCGTTCGTAAGTGCATGACCACCTTAAAATTAATATTCCTGTGCAGCTGTTTAAAGGTTTTATTGTATGTAGCATAGGTACTGTTTAAAGGGAATAAATTAGAAACTGTATTAAAATTAAAATGAAATCAAAATCGCTTATAGTTATTTTTTTATTACAATATAAAATCACTTTGTCAATTTTCCTTTTCAAAAGTCACAATGTTATTTTGACTTTTTGTAACCATACATTAATACTGACTGAAATAGAAATAATATTTTGAGGCTGAATTATTAAATAAATATTTTAAGTTTAATTTATAAGACAAAGTACTGAAATTCGTTAAAGCGATTTTCATTTATTGAATAAAAACAAACCTGCAGTTAAGGAATGAGTTATTGGTGCATAAGGGACAGCTAATAGGCCCTAATCTAATTCTAATTTAATTTAATTTAGGTGGAGACCTCCTATTAAGTATAGAAATACTTGTATCAGGAGGCCCTTCTTTTAGCCAATTATTTATGTATTTATTTAAAATCTTTATTGCACAATAACGCACCTAATATCCTGTATGTGATAGTAGCTTCAAAATATTATTTTCTAAAAGTGGTCATGTACTTATGAAAGCGACTGTACCTACAAGGTATGTCACTCGGTAAGATGCTAGTACGAAATAGAAGTACGCTCCACTATTTTCATAGTTTCTAATTCAGACCACATTATTACGAAGCGAAGTTGCGTGAATTAACTTACTTATCTACCAAGGTAACCTGCCTGTAGTAACAAACTTATAATAATAAATATCACTAATCTCTTTCGTAAAAACAAGTAGATAACGTATGCCAACCCTCAGCACATGCTGAAGGTTGGCCATGAGGTGAGCGACGCAAGTGTCCGGTCAGGAAAACCTTGGGGAAACCCGAGGCTTGCATTTGCATTGCATTATTACAAGATAATTATGAGAAACAAGCAGTTTTTGAAAGGAAATATTCGTGTCTTCTTTTTGAAAATGGGTAACGATGTACCGTCGTACATTTTATGTGGCAAAGCATTCTTCAGATGGGTAGGTTGGATTGAGAAAGGTTCCTTGTAACAGCCCGACCGTGTTTAAGGGTCTCTGAGGAGATTGTCAGATTTGAACCGGATACCACGGTCGTGGTCAGCACCAAAAACTGGAACCGCTCCGACAAATATCCAGGTGTGGATATTTGTCGGAGCGGTTTATGGAGGATATTATAAACTAATGTAAGTGCATGTGCACCTGATTTGAAGCCATCCTAGTCGAGGGCGGAAATCGGAGACGTGGTCGAACTTGCGCAGCCCGAATATAAACCTGATGCAGATATTTTGTAGATGCTGAAGCTTTTTGAGCAGGTCCTCATTAAAGTCTTAGATTTTTGAAATAGCCCTGAAAATAGTTTGGATGATTTTGGGAACACATTTTTTTTTTTAAGATATTCATTAATTATATTTTTATATATTAGTCTACAATTTATAATAATTTGTCTGTATTTTGTATCAGTTTATTTTGTATTTATGTTGTTTGTGTATTTATCAATATAAGCCTCAGTTGCCTGAAATAAATGAATAAATAAATAAAAAAATTAAATTATTAAATTTAAATTATCCGGTTAGTGCAATCGTCTGAAGAATTTCGCGAAAGATCGATTTTAGGTATAATGTTCACTGATTGTTGAGAGGTGCATAGCATCGTAACGTAGACGAGAGATGGCGCTACTGGTATTTTACATCGCGCTATGGTGTCGCTAAAAATTTGTTAGTATTATGAGCAACTAACTTGTGTGTCAAATAGGTGTTTGCGCACCCCGTCCCTACGGGGTGTAGCATCCGATGAAACCTGAAAGGCCCTTATGGCTACAGGTGCTCCCAGGGGGTGTTTAGCACGTATGCGCCTAGGTCCCTTTTTGGCGAGTCGTGCATAACCAGTCCGGCCGGCCGGCTGGTACTCATGAGAGTTCACCTCCTCCCTCCCAACCGCTATACCGGAGGGTGCCCATTTCCTTTGCGTTGGGCGCAAAAAAAAAAAAAAAAAAAGACTTGTGGGTCCAATACATTTATATCTACATACAAGTTTTGAACTCGTATCACGATTTGATGATACGATAGATAGTGTAAACGATAAATAGGCCAGTTTAGACCCTGCTAAAAGTTTGCGACGTCACGCGATATTTTAACTGACAACAGAATGCGGCTAAAACAATGATAGAAAGTATAAAAAAGTAGTAGTTAAAACTAAAAACCCCGACTGCCAAACGGTGTTTTTTAAACCTTTGGGTTTCAAATTGAATTAGAACAAAGAAAAGTATATTTAATATCAGTTAATCTAGCTTTATTTAAAATATAGGTAATGTTTATTATGATTTCGGCCATGTATATTCTACCGAAAGTCAAACCATCTTTAACAAAAGTGGGCTTCATTCGTCGCTGAACAAAATTTTTTATGGAGGAAAATAGGAACATTAACGAATAATTTTACCACACCCACCATTCATTTGGCCATTTCATTGGCTTGCTATACCCGAACGGGCTCGCCCCAGTGGGTCACGCAAGGTATGGCACTATGGCTCAGCAGACTGGGATGGAATGCGAGAATTCTTCGCGTCGTACCCGTGGATACAGCTTTGCTTTTCCTCAAATGACACCAACACCTGTGCTACCGCTGTAGCTGATGTCGTACTGCAGGGAATGGAATGTTATATCCCATCCTCTGTAGTCCGCCTCGGCGGCAAGAGCCAGCCCTGGTACGACAGGCCTAGTGCTGAGGCAACTCGCCTCAAGCAGGATGCTTTTCGTGCCTTGACAATGGCTCGGGCCCATAAGGACCCTAACACCCACAATTTGAGGAAAAAGTATAATGCTGTCTGTCTGTCGAGGTCTACAAAGAGGATCATGGCTGGAGCAAAATTCAAGTTTATTGGTGGAATTGGGGAGAGACTAATCAGCTACCCATCTGGGAGTCGTGCTTTTTGGTCTCTCTCCAAAGCTGTTGAGGGGAACTTTTGTCGGACTTCTTTTCCACCTTTGCGCAAGCCGGATGACCTATTGGCCCACACGGCAAAGGAGAAAGCCGATCTCTTGGGTAATCTCTTTGGCAAAAACTCAAATCTGGATGATGGGGGAGCTGCACCGCCTACCATCTCGCGGTGTGAGGGCAGCATGCCCGAAGTTCGTTTCACCCAAAAAATTATAAGACGTGTGCTTCTCTCCCTAGACATCCGGAAGTCCAGTGGGCCTGACGGCATTCCGGCTATTGTTCTAAAAAAATGTGCTCCCGAGTTGTCTCCCGTGCTAATGCGCTTATTCGAGTTTTCCTATACCGCTGGAACGGTGCCGTCTTCGTGGAAGCTAGCCCTTGTGCATCCGATACCCAAGAGGGTGATAATTCAGACCCATCAAATTACAGGCCTATAGCGGTAACCTCCTTGCTCTCTAAGGTGATGGAGCGGGTTATCAATATCCAGCTCCTCGGATACCTAGAGGACCACCAGCTGATTAGTGACCGTCAATATGGCTTTCGCCATGGTCGCGCAGCTGGTGACCTTCTGGTGTACCTAACGCACCGGTGGACTGAGGCCGTCGAGAGCAAGGGGGAGGCTCTGGCTGTCAGTCTTGACATAGCCAAGGCATTTGATCGGGTCTGGCACAGGGCACTTCTATCAAAACTCCCGAAGTACGGTATCCCCGAGGGGCTCTGCAATTGGGTATCCAGCTTCCTGTCTGGACGGAGCATCCAAGTCGTTGTCGATGGATGTTGCTCCGATACCAAGACTATAAATGCTGGAGTACCCCAAGGGGTACTAGTACTATCTCCCACGCTGTTTCTTCTGCATATCAATGATATGCTGAATATCCCCAGTATTCATTGTTATGCGGATGACAGTACGGGAGATGTTAGTTATACCGGCCGAGCGAATGTCCCTCGTTCCGAGGTGTCGGAGAGCCGAATTAGACTTGTGTCTAATATCGAACATTCCTTGGAGCAAATTGCTCAGTGGGGCAGACTAAACCTAGTCCAATTCAACCCCTTGAAGACACGGGTCTGCGCATTTTCCGCCAAAAAAGATCCCTTTGACATAGTGCCGCAGTTTCAAGGAACACCCCTTTCCATCTCAAAAAGTATTGGGATCCTCGGTGTCGACATATCGGATAGCGTGCGATTCCGGAGTCACCTGGAAGGCAAGGCCAAACTAGCTTCAAAAAGCTTGGAGTGTTTAACCGGTCCAAGCGATACTTCACCCCGGGGCAGCGCCTGCTGCTGTACAAGGCACAAGTGCGGCCACATATGGAGTATTGTTCCCATCTTTGGGCCGGCGAAACTGCCGACCTGCTTAATCCTCTAGACTCCGTACAGAGACGCGCTGTACGAATTGTCGATGATCCCATACTAACACGCAAGTTGGAACCACTGGCAAACCGAAGGGACTTTGGCTCCCTGTGTGTGTTCTATCGGCTGTACAATGGGGAGTGTTCCGAGGAACTTTTCGATCTGGTGCCCACAGCACAATTCCGCCATCGCACCACCCGCCGTGGGCTTGGTACTCATCCTCACTACGTGGACCCTCTATTGGTCACGACGCGAAGGTTCGAAAGAACGTTTCTCGCTCGTACGATTCGGATGTGGAATGAGCTCCCAGCCACAGTGTTTCCTTTGGACTATGACATGGGATCGTTCAAGAGGTATATTAGAGGTCTCTTCAGAGGCGGGCAACGCATCAGTGACTCCCCTGGTGTTGCTGATGTCCATAGGCGGCGGTGACCACTTTCCATCAGGTGGCCCGCACACAATAAAAAAAAGTTCATGTGATCAACTCTATTAGATTATTTTCTTTGGAGATATGTCTACGGAGATAAACCAGAGACGATGGAATACAAGATTCTTTGAGTTATTCGCGAAATGCGACAGCGTGAGTGACCGGGCGGTTGAGTATCCGACTCGTAAGCGAGAGGTACCGGGTTCGAATCCAAGATTGTAGTCGCTCTACTGTAATTACCTGATCGCCAAATCCTGGATTATGATCAAGGCGGACCCTGGGCCCTCGTCCTCGAGAGCACAACCGGGACATTAACGCTAAGATGATTTTTTTATTACAAGACATGCACACAGGAGCGTTTGTGACCTAGTGGTAACGGTATCCGACTCGTAAGCGACAAGTGCCGGGTTCGAACCCCACTGACGCCACGTACCAGTTACTCTTTTCGAGTAATGTATATTTATATATTAGTTGAATACGATGCTCTTACGGTGAGGGAAAACATCGTGATGAAACCTGCACATTTAGATGACCGACTGTGTAACCATGATCCGACCTGGTCAAGTTCCCCTGGTAGCAGGGTCACGGAGTTTAAATGGCAGTCGCTCCACTGTAAATACTGTAATTACCTGATCAGCCAAATCCTGGATCATGGTTAAGGCTGACCCCGGGCCCTCATTCGCGAGAGCAAAACCAGAATATTAACGCCAAGATGATTTTATTATTTACTAGTGGACCCGGCGCGACTCCGATCACGTACATCTACTTTACCCCCCACCTACCCTTTTTTCCTTGTTTATAAACACCTTAACCTAACCAACTTTCCTCTGGAAAAACTCTATCGATTGTTGAAAATCGCATGAAAATCCGTTGCGATGTTTAAAAGATCTAAGCGTACATACCTACATACATAGTGATGGACGCCGGGAAGCGACTTTGTTTTATAGTATCTGTACCAATAGATAATGAAGTCAGAACAAAGAACAATAAATTACAAGAAAGGTAAGACAAAACGCGAACTAAGTCGCGGCAGCCCAGCTAGTAGACAATTTAGCCAAGAAAGCTCATGGCCGCACACATAAGAAGCGGTGTCGTCTCCCAGGAAGGCCATTTAAACTCTCTTTTGATGTAGGTAGGTACGCGACCCAGTTTTAGATTTTTTTGCATTTTTCAGCGCGAGACCCGCGCCCCGCCACTCGCTTTCGCCGTAGTTGTCACAAAGCTAAGGTGTATTTCTTTTTTATTTTAGCTCGATGTGACGGATTCGCTCAAGTTAGTGGTTTTAGGTAAAGTTCGCGTAAAATGGATTCGCAATAGCGGGCATTGCTCTCTCGGTCTGAACAAATTTGTAAGCGCCCCAAGAGATAGCTATCTGTAGCGCTTCTTATAGTCGTATTCGTTACAATTTAACAAAATAGACAAGTATAATCAATTTTCATGAATTGTTTTTACGCATGGCAGTAGTCGACTGAGAGATAATTTGGCACGAACTATATAATAGGTAGTAACGGATTTTTTAAATATTATTATTATTCTTCAGCATACCTATGTAATAATAAAATAACCATCGGCGTTAATATCCCGGTTGTGTTCTCGCGCACGAGAGCCCAGGGTCCGCCTTGACCATGACCCAGGATTTAGCAGATCAGATAATTACAGTGGAGCAGTTGCCATCTGATAGTAGGTCAGATAGGTCTGGTAGGGGATCAGTTCTGATGTTGATGGTATGGTTGAGCTATTCACCCGATGATGGAAAGACGTTGAGAACTGTCACCCATACATAACACTTAAAATTGACGCACTGTTTCATGTAACAAAAATTTAGCACCGCAGATTTATTCTTATTATATAATTATTATTATTAGATGCGTTGTCACTGTGATGACAAGATGAAATTCCTCAAGAATAAATATTATACTAGGCACATAAGCTGAAGAAATGGAGCGTCGGTGGCCTAGTAGTTAAGATGTCCGACTCGTAAGCGAGAGTTACCCGGTTCAGTGCCCATTAGTTGAACATTAACCGATGCTCTGATGACTGAATGTGTAACCATTATCAAATTTGGTCAGGTTATCCTTTTAACAGTCACGGAGGTCAGCACTCACTCCACTATAATTAACCGAGCTGCCAAATCCTGGATCATGGTCAAGGCGGAACCCCGGGCCCTCGTGCACGAGAGCATTATCGAGACATTAACGCCAAGATGACCAATTCAGAAAACAAGTAGGCATGAGAGAAAGCTGTGCCAAAAGTATCCGTGCTACGTACATATTTTCTCCGCGCTGATATAATTTTTGCTAAGCAGCTGGTCACATCCCCTTTGGCAGGGCGACACAGTTTTAAGGGGTTTCTACGGGGACCCTCCCCGGCGCACGGGTCGTAACCTTCACAAATTGTACACCTAAACCTTCCTCATGAATCACTGTCTATTGGTGAAAAAGGCATGAAGAAAATCCGTGCAGTAGGTTTTGAGTTTGTCGCGGACAGACAGACAGACGCAGCGTGGGTCTTTATCTTATAATAGACTAGCTGGCCCGCTGCGACTTCTTTCGCACTTACGACTTCTAGGAATTCTAGGTAGAAGACATGTAGAACGCACAGGATCGACGTTTGTGGAGATCTCTGGAGGAGGCCTATGCCCAGTGGGCGTCATTCGGCTGATATGATGATCATGCTGACATACTTACATTTTATGATTCACCAGGTCTTAAAATAACTAGGAATATCGACAAAGTAGGGTTCCTCAAAAATGAAACGCACCATAATTTAGCCAGAGTTTAATAAAAAAATGCAAAGTAATAAAAATATCTCCAAACATTGAGCCTTACTACTAGAATATCTGTAGGTTCAAACATCCAAAAATACAAAAGGTTACACGCACTCACACGTTTGATAGAAATTGCCTTCTGTACCAATACAGGGTAACAAACCGTTACAGAAAAAAAAATTCATATGTAATATAGATCATAATAATGATACTATACTAAAAATACATGATTTTCCAATTCATGTCATGCCAATTGCTAGAATTAAATTCCATTTTTGTCCGTAGTAGTAAAAATAAATTGGCACTGATTTTACAATTTTTGTAGCATTTCCATACTAAATATAAGTACTGAAAATATAAAATAAACTAAATAAGAACGGCGTATCCACATTTTCAATTTCATTTATAAAATAAATAAATCAAATCAAACATTCTCGGGGGAAGTATTCGTTTCAGAAATGAAATTATTGTCATTTCACAACTCTGGTACAAAAAGAAACAGAGAGCCAACAATATTTTAACCATTTGTATGACATTATTTTGAAATACACAAATTGAAATCGATAAAATCCACCACAGTCGACAAGTGTCATCCTTATGTCCATACAATTGTGTTCCAAATTCATTGACTAGATCCAAAATTAGTGCATTGCAAACATGTCATACAAATACTTAATAGTAACGGTTCGCTGAATATAGTGAAGGAAGGATTTACTTCATACATTGACTAACCTAATGTTTTCGACTACAATATTACATCAGTTACGTAAAAGTGCGTTTTTTAAATATTCAGTTAATTTCATGTGCTTTGCTTATAGCGTTGAATGATATGAATAAATGTGCTGTTACATAGCCAGGTATGGTGCGGTTTTGATGACACACAACACAAAGAAATAGATTGGTCAAAGTGGAAAAATACTGGTACTAAACATTATTGGGATATTGATCCAATAATTTTAATACATATGTGAGAAAGAGATCAATACTATACTATCGCGATTTGGAAACTGCACTAGATGGCGCTACTGGCGAGTAAAAGTCCGTTGTTAAAATATCTCGAGCTATTGGCCAGAATCAAACGCTATAAGTTGAAATTTGCATTTCAGCCAATAGGACGGCGTTATTTTGACAGTGACAAGACCATACTCGATAGCGGCGCCCACTGGTCAGCACAAAAACGGTGCCCTCATTGATATAATATGCATATAAGTCATTACTGATAGATAGACAGTCAGTGTAAATATTTTAATATAAAATCCCGTCATATGTCACAAAACCATACCACAACAAGGCGCCTAAACTAAATTGAAATTAATAAAGATATACATAAACTTCACTTAGTTAAATTAATATGTGAGAAAAACTTTAAGACATGATTTTCTCGTTAAAAGTAATAATAACGTTTTGACTAGCGATTAATATTTAAATCTATAAAAAAAGACGTAAGGCGCCGTAGAACGGTGTGAACTTTTGTATTTAGTAAAAAAAAATGTTGGGTGTTAATGAGTAATAACCAAAAATTCTGGAACAGTCTGTTCTCTAACTTATGGCACCAGGCATTTTGGTGGTTTTGTATGCACATTGTATCTCGCAAACGAGAGGTACCGGGTTCGAATCCCACTGCCGCCACGTAATGAGCCATTGGCAAATTTCAACTTGTATTTTATTATACAAATTGCAGTAGGCCAGGGAGGGAGCCATGTTCCAAAAGTACCACACCATCCTATGACTAATAACAGATGTTCCGATTTGGCTGGAGCCGACCAACCGTCAGTTGCAGAAGATACTGATCCTTACGAAATACAAAATAAAGTCGCTTTTGGATTAATTCGGAAGAGCGGGCGAGCCGACCTTTGTCGGCGTCCCCCGCACCCAAAAGCGACTCTATTTTATACCGCGTAAGAATTAATATCAACTGCAACTGACGGTTGGTTAAGCCAAAACGGAACGTCTGTTGCTAGTTTATTGCGTTAAGTTCCTTCAATAGATTTTTAAGTAATACAATAAAGAAAGCTTAATTATACGATTAGATACTTCTCAAATACTCCTTTCTCACTCAGACATTGTTAGCGTGAGCAGGAGAGAGAACAGGCCTCGCTTTTTAGTAAGACTTGGAGTTAATTTGTACAAATTAAAATGCTTGTTATTTTAAATGTCATAAGCTTAAGTGCATGAGATTCTTTCGTTAATACTATAAATTGCGAAATCATTAACGAACATTAATGCATATTTTTTCCGTTCAATAAACCTCTAAAGTATAATTTTCTTCCACTAATTACGTTTTAAATACAGGGCGTACAGAGTCTAAGGACTCCACTGTGGATCGTGTTAAGGCTTATTACAATTGGCCAAATTCAAACGTCTACTAAATTCAGAAGCACAAAACGTGAGAGCAAAATCAAAGCGGAATGTACATTTCATAGGATAAGGTAAATTTTTGTATCACTAATATTATAACGCGTCGTTCCGCTGTAAAAAATGAACCTTATTCTATGAGCAATGCATTCCACTTTGATATAGCTATCGCGATTTTCGCTGATGAATTCACGACTGAATTTAGCAATAATATGCCTTTTGGCCCTGAAGATCGACCTATCGACTTCGTACCCCATTATTTTACAGTATACATTGTGCAAACGTTTTCGTAGAGATAAATATAACAAATTAACTTTGTAAATAGAATGAGAACGATAATTTTCACTTGAATATAAAGATGAGAACTCTTTGGCGTATTGAGCAAAATGGGCGATATATGGCATCAACTAGCGGTACTAAACGCTTGGATATTTTACGTGTGTTTTTAATATACATATATAATATAATATAAAGAACCTATTAGTGACCTGTAGAAGTAGAGAATTTGACAGTGCGTAGCAGAAATATTCTACAGTGTTTTCCAGTTGTACGGAGTCACGCCTATCTAATATTTCTAAACATTATCTTCACGAATGGTTGTAATTCACGTGCAAGATTAACTGAGGAAAAATAATATCACTTTCTTAGCTTTGCTTACTTTGAGGCTAGACGGCGCTGTGTGAATTTGTCCAAGAAAAATAAAATTGCTCGTTTGTATCCTTCTGTCATTAGGAATCCCCATCAATCGATTTGGGAAGCTATGCACTTACAAATTTTCAACCACTACGCGGCTACTAAATATACGTGAGTATTTTTATTCAATAATATTCAGTTTTAAAATTACTTGTCAATTCCCTAATATAAATAGTGAATACCCTAAAGCCTTGTTCGCGCGTAAGGCGAGACATTTGGTCAAATAGAAGTTCATTACTCGGCCAGTATTAAGATTTCAAATTTTCATTATTCGGCTTACGCTAGAAGCAAACCATGTACTTCTAGTCAACCAAAATAACCTTAACGTTATTTTAAAAATTATAACATATATGCAATACGTACGGGTGTGGGTGAGATGCGTCGGAATTAATAAGCAAACTGTAATACAGTCTTTAAATCTTTACAATAGAGGTCAAATTCGTTTAGCAACACCATAACTTTTGTTCCAACACCCTGGAGTTTTTAAATACACGTAAAGTACATAGGTAAAATAAATAAATGCATTAGTCACGGCAAAGTATATAGGAATGTATAGCAGGTCCTTTTGACATTAATTCCATGATGTTTCACAATGGAAATGACGTTATGACTACCAACGTTAAGATTACTAATAAAGATTATAAAGCAGTCGTAAAAAAGTCTACGAAAGCTTATTGTTATCTACATATATGGAAATACTGTTTATGTATTAGTAAGTTAAATGTTTTTTAGCTACATTATCATGGAATTCATGGAATTAACGTTCAAAAAACATCTTAGATACGTAGTGTACAAAAGTATGAAACCGTCATAGATTTGGTCAAAATTTTCACCGAAAATGAAGGATACAAAATAAGATAAATACTTATAGCGTTATTCGCAATATTTTAAGTCTGAGCTTAGCTAGAAAAGCTTATTATACTTACAGAGGTGTCATTATCAAGTTTATATTTTAATACATAAGAGGAATTCACAAAATTAATTGAAATACAATAAAATACAACATTTTTACTGAATTGTAGTATTTTTTTCGTATCTTATCAGTCGGGAGATGAGATCATACAAAAGTAAAATGTCTTGGATACGTCAGAAGTCATAATTGGATAAAAACAATGCGCGGTGACTTATTTACTATTTCATAGTGTTTTAATATAATGATTACTGATTAGATTGCTAGCTTTTTTTATAATACCTAGACGGGAAAAAGTTCTATAAAATGTTATAGTTATTTGGGCAGGAGTTAGGTATTAAAATCTACTTAGGGTAGGCTTTTAGTCAGCTACGTCTACGTCAGCTATATTTTTATTGTGCTCAGTCTGAATGAGTTAGGTTAGATTTATACAAGCTTTGCCAGCTTTTAGTCATGTAATAGTCGAAAATATGTCGTTTGATCAACTTTTACTACTGGCTTTTACAGCCCAAATAGTCTCCAATTATTATTTCGGTTTCTTTTCCGCTTCTTTTTTTATTTTGCACACATGTCAAATTACTGTAATAAGGTAAATCATGTCCAAATACAGTTACATTTTAAAGTACATTTGTTCGCTTAGTTTCTTCTACAATAAAATAGAAATGAAAAAGATCAGAATAGTGTGAAAAGAATTATGAATGTTTAGATAGAAAAATACTTAGTACATAGAAGGTCAGACCACTAAGTAGAAAAATAAAATAACATTATCGAGATTACAGAGTAAGGAACCGAGGTAAAAATTCTTCACAATGATTGGTATAACAACGACATCTTACGGACATTACATGTACTAAGATAAGCACAAAGCTTCATTATTTCGGTCGATATATGGCCGAATAATGTAATTATTGAAGGATCTAATCAATTGGTCAATTACACGTTCGCCAATGACGGCAAAAGGGGAGCCTCAAAAGAAATATTATTAACAATATCGGTAAATATGCTAAGGTAAATTACCTACTATATTAAAGCGTTATAGGTAGGTAGGTAAATAAATTCATAACATAAGTTATGTTCGCTATTTGGAACAATATGCGCTTAAAATACACAAAATGTTACTATTATACAGGCATTCACTGTAGTTATTTCTGAACGGACTTCTGAATCCGGGGTATTCAAACAGCTACTTTAAAAGGTAAAAAGAGTAGTTCGGTGCATCGCTAGATGGCGCTGCTTAGACAGGAGTCTCAAGTATTGAAGTTGGTAACCGAAGTTACTCGGCAAGTTGTTTCGTGAAAATGTACTTAGTTTTAGCACCTTTTCTGAGAACAAAATGTCAAAATTTTTACACATCTCGTTTTGTTTTATTTACAACGCCATTTATTACGATTATTCGAACATTTTTTACTTTTAAATCAGCTCGATGAAAATCTCCCATTGCTGTAAAAGACATTCTTTTGACGTTTCAAAGTCAAACTAAACCGTGACATTTTGTTTTTCAGTGAACGCCTAATAGTTCGTCCGTATAACGTGTAAGCTAGAGAGCGTAATTTACATACAAAAAATAAGAATACAATACACATCGCCGTTGAAGACATCCGAATAAAAATATCAGGTAATACTGTTGGATTTGGATTGCTTGTATGTGTTGTTTAATACAAATTAATGGTAAATTCAGACAGTCTGATCCACTGGTATATATCTACGAAATTACAGTAGCCTTAGTGATCAGTAGGATAATTAAGTAACTCTGTTGCTAACATTTCTCTGTTTCAATGATTGAAATTGTTACGTGTCATCAATTTCATGCGTTCAGTTGTTAACAAAGTTCCTTTGCAATAAGCTGAAACTATTTGATCATACGTAATAGCGAAAGTAACAATTGCAATAATTTAAATCAGATAATTGTTTGCAACAGCGTTGCGTAATTAGCCTCCTGTAGTGATCCCTTGGCATACATTATTCACTGCACGAAGTTAAACGAAGGTGTGCCGGAAACTGCCGAACGATGCATATGACGATGAGTTCGTATCAGCGTATACCAAATGAGCCATGTTTTTCGCGATTCCAAAACCTACCAGAGGGCGTTACTGAGCCGTGAGGTCTGCTGTCAAAATAAAGCCCTGCCATTGGCTGGAATGTGTTCGCCATTTTATTTTATTGTTTTACAGCTGTAGCTTCAGTCCACTAGTAAAATACCGCCGGTATTTTGACAACGGACCTTTTTTCTCAGTAACTCTCTGGTGGATTTTGAAATAATTGTAGGCATCCTATCCCCTTTCACATCTAGTCACAGTAAAGTACGTTCCAATAAAAAAAACACAACTATAGAGCACGACAACGACAGGTATTATCCATTACAAAATTAGTTTTTGTGGACAATACCTTAGATAAGTCAAATAATTCCGATTTACCGTTTATATTTACCGTTGTCGTATCTTTCTTTATTGAAACGTACTATAGTTACCATAGACGTAGCGCTAAGTCAGTAGGTTCCTGTTCTATTCAGTCATTGACACCTCAGAAACCAAGCGCCAAATAATTATATTAATACCTCCTAAATCACACCTGTAAATATTACGACCAATTATTGCACATACAACGTAATTGCCTGATAGCCAAAATCCTGGATCATGGTCAAGGCGGACCCCAAGCCCTCATGCTCGAGGGCACAACCGAGACATTAACGCCAAGATTATTATTTTAGTTTATTGCACATACAAGCAAGCGAAACCAACTTACATAACTTACAACTATTCTACGATAGACAAGTACAGTTGATATTTCAAAGGCGTGAGACCAAAGAACAGAAAGCAAACCTACAAAGAACCAGCATAAAATGAGCTAGCATCATTATGAACGCCCATAGAGATGGTAGCTCTTCACATACTGGTTTTGGTAGGTTATATTTCTGTCCGCACATATACAGTATGATATATTTACCGCAGGATATATATTCGCCGTCTAAGTACAGGGTGTTCATTGTTCCCACTCTGCTTCGTCGACGCCTTCCATGCTGTCCTGCTCTAACTTCATATTCATTGTCACTTTCGCGCTCATGGATTTCATTATCTGTGGGGAAAGCAATTGTTTTTAGGCTTACAATCAGGCACATGACTAGATTCAATATAAATTATAAAACTAGGTTGTCATTAAAGAGAGAGATTGGTTAAGTAAAAATCTAAAAACACAGTCAAAAGTCTCTAAACACTATTAGTTAGAAATAATCACACTTCACCCTACTTTCCTTTAAAAATTTTTAGACTTGGATGTGTCTTTGGGCAAAATAAAGATTTCTCGGGGATGAAATTGAAGATCAAAAGTGTAAACAAATTGCCACTATACCCCTAAGTTTATTTAAAATCATTGAAATATTGATAAAATTATCACATTCAAAATGAAATAAAGTCGTGGAAATATAAAAAAACCACACTATTTTAAATAGATCACCCCTTGGATTTCTTTTCTATAGCGGCAATTTGTTTACACATTTCATCTCGAATTTCATCTCTTTCTTATATCCATATACTCACGCTGTCCTGCTGATGCTTGGGGTCGGCCGGCACGTGCGACTTTATCAAATCGGGCTTCGGCTTCGCTTGCTTCTTGTCCGCGTCGCGGGCGGGCGGCGTGTGCGCCGACACTGCCACACAAGGAGATCATATTTCCAACACACCACGATACAATACAAAAATAAAAATTATGTAACCATCAAAGTCGACATTTATTCGAATATTTCCCGAACCGCTGCTGGCCAGCTCCTCTAAGGGCGAATGTGGGATTGGTCCTATTTTTAAAACGGCTCACATGCGTTACCTATCTGTTTCACACTGGTGGTAAGTTGCAATAGATAGAAAAGACAAGAATTAGAAGGCGAGCGGTTTCAAAAGTAGCCCCTGGCTCAATTCAGTTGCAAAAAGCGACGAAGTGAAATTAGTATACAAATATAAATAATGGGGAGTGTGTGCGAGGGGTAGGGGGCTGTATGCGGGGTGGGGGTCGTAATACTCTGTATGCAGGATGGGAGTTGTATTCCTCACATGGCTCCATCCCCTCCGGCGTCATATCGTGTGTGAGCGCTGGCATCCGCTCGCCACGACTATGGGCGAGTTCCATCTAGGGGGGAATGGGGAGTGTAGGGGAGGGGGAGGGGGGCTGTATGTGTTGAAGGGGAAGGGGGCTACATGTGTGGTGGAGGGGTCGTAATACTCACGCGGCTCCATCCCCTCCAGTCTCATATCGTGTATGAGCGCCGTCTCTCTAGAGGGAACGGTGTAGGGTGTGGGGGGTAATGGAGGGTTTAGAGCGGTAATGGGGGTTTTACAGGGGAAAAGGGGGTGTAGGGTACGAGGGTTGGAAGGTGGCTGCATGTAGGATGGGGGTCGTAGCTGTGTACTCACATGGCTCCATCCCCTCGGGCCTCATATCATGTGTGAGCGCTGGAACTCTTTCCCCAGCCGCCCAGCCCGCGCCGCGCTGCCAGGCGCGCCAGGACACCAGCGTGGGCGGGAATAGGTCGTCTTGGAACAACTCCGTCTGAGGACAAATACAAAACAAACTCTCTATTAGTAAGAGAGGTAGAGCATAGCGGGGTATCTCGTTCGAATTGGAGCCGCCCGACTGGGGAAGTATCTCCACCTTACAGAATATCGCAGCTCAATAATACTCTTTTATCTACACTCATATCGTTATGTTCCAATTACATATTCGAAAACAGTCTAAGTTAAAGTATAAATTTTTTTCACGAGTCTATAAAATTTTAAAAAATTACTTTATGATACAGCATTTCCCATACTATTTTCATGACAGCTGTAACGTAAAATAACTTTTTAATCATTATGCAACACTTATATTTTTTAATTCTTGTCGGGCGCCCGGACACGGCTGAATACCTAAAATGTATACGGCCAAATGTAGGCTGAATACCTTAGATGTCCTTAACAAACTCAAAATTCAAATTCTAAATTAAAATTTTCCTGTTTATATTCCGTGTAATTATTTTCCCGCTAAACAAAATATTTTTTCTAATTGTTGTAATTTGTGTTTGTGAATGTTTTTTTTTTATTTTAAGCAAATAAATAGATAAATGTGAAAGTAGTAAAGTGAATTGCTTGATATCCTCGACGCGTAGATACAACAGAACTGACTCGCAGCTTACTTCCAGCAAAGTTGAGAAAATTATAGGTACGATATTTTAACATAAAAATGCGAGTGTAGATAAAGTAGTGTATGCAACTGCATATAATTAGGTATTAAAACACTCGTGTCAAACTATTATCATACCACAGACACTCATGTTTTAATACCCCCTTTTATATGACAGTTGCATAAACTACTAATAAATAGTATTGTGTTTCTGCCGGTGAGTAAGGTCTCCAGTGCTCCATAGGGTGGGGATTTGGGGAACCGTGGCTTTGGCAGTGAAGGGGCATTTGCCTTTTGCTGCCAGAGCAACGTGTTATAGAGGTGGGCAACGCATTAGCGATACTCTTGGTGTTGCTAATGTCTATAGGCAGTGGTGACCACTTTAAGTGACTACTAAAGTAGTAACACGTCAAAGTAGCAAGTTGGCACTTAGGAAATACCTTTATAATAAGCACATGGGCAAAAGATGACTATCGGGTCAACTGCATAGCGACTGGAAGGTGTAGGGTTTTACACATTTTAAAGGTATGTTCCGGGTTTCCTACCGCGTACCTTTGTTTACGAGCTCTCCAGTCGTCCCGTGACCATGATGCATGCAACTGTGTCGAAATATCGGGCTACTCGAATAAAAAAGGTGACGAACGTTACGAAACCCAGAACATACCTTTAAAATGTGTAATAATAACTGCGATGATTTAAAACATTTGTTACAGGGTTTCAGTTTTAACATGTGCCCAAAGTGCCGCCTCAAACTATTGGGAACGCATGTCGCCAGTCGGCCGTTACTGCGCGTAACAACAACGCAATAATTATAAAGATGTCAGATGGGCAAAAGACAGGGCCGGATTTAGGGGAGGACAACCGGGGCCAAAGCCCCGGGGCCTCCACAAAAGGGGGGCCTCCACAATAAACTTGGAAAAAAAATATCTTTCAAATTCCAATTAGTAAACACTAGTAAACATCTTTTCCTTTGATATTTTTTTTACTCTTTTACCTTTACCTACAGCCTGCAGTACTTTGTACATACATGATTATTTGATTATAATTACACTTAATTTATTATTTTTTAATTACACTTAATTACAATAAATTAATCATTGAAAAGCTCGACTTAAAAAAAATTTTCACTTTATTTGGAAAATAATTTGGGGCGAGGGGGCCTCCGCTCCTTCGTTGCCCCGAGGCCTCTGGACCTCTAAATCCGGCCCTGGCAAAAGATGACACACAATGTCATCCTCAACGGAATAATACAAGCAACTAACCTTTATTCTAGGCACGGTGAATGACAGCGGCTCAATATTGCCGTTTGTGAGGCGAAGCGCGCGCGCAAACTCCACCTGAAATGATAACGAGTATTAAATACTGAGGACCTGTTTCACCACCTACGTACTAAGATATTTTTTATACCACTAAGATGGCGGCTTACGGCCAAAAGAGCCATAAGTAAAGAATAAATGATGAAGATGATGATAGGGGAAGATGCCATATCTTTCATTTTGTACTAACATGTACGAGTACTTTATGTTTCGGATTCTACGCAAGTTACCCCAAATTCACAACTGGTCCCGATAAATTGCAGATCGTTCGACAATAACGCATCCCAACCTAGGTGTCTACGGTGGCCCGTGGACATTCCAATTACTAAAAAGGCTACCGTTTGGCATTGTAATATGTTAAAGTTTTTCCCATTTTACATACTAAAACGCGTTTTAAAATCTAAACCGGCAACAGGAACTGTATTAAAATTGGTATATAGTTTACTCAGGTGGCCTATTATCGTATGCGTAAATTTAAAGCGGTAACCTCCAAATGTCCCCTACGCACTGTCAATTGCATAAATAGAATGCCAGGCATAGACTATCGCCTTCGAAGCCATATATGTCACTCCCTTTCTATTTTCATTTCTATTTTACCGTTGATCTTCTATCTTCTTCTTCTATCGTCTACAGGATTTTATTATAGACGACCATGGAATTCAAATATAGACAAAAATGGAATTCTATTATAGACGATAATGGCATTCTATTATAGACGATAATGGAATTAAATTATAGACGATAATGGCATTCTATTATAGACGATCATTTAATTCCATTATAGACGATCATGGAATTCCATTACAAACGATCCTCCCTAGTTCCCCACAGCGTTACCTTATCAACCTGGACAAGGTTCTTATGGAGGAAGGCGAGTCCCTGATGGAGAGTGGCGGCGCGGTGGTGCGACAGCGGCGACAGCGCGGCCGGGGAACTGGACACTTCGTAGCAGTAGATCGTGGAATCGCCCTGCGTGGTGAGGGTAATTACAGAGGTAAAGAAATGTTGCTTTAAAGGGTTGGGAAAACTGACTGTTGGGGCTGTCCTGATTGGCAGCGATCGTGCGATGGGTGGGTTTGAGGGCTCCTGTGGGTCGGGCGACGTCTGTCATACGACCATGATCGCACGATTGTTGTCAATTAGGACAGGGCCTTGTTTGATACCAATTTAGAGGAGTGCGAATCGGGATTTGTTCAAAAAATACATATTTTTACCGAGCTGTCCCCCAGTGATTGAGGGTTTTCGTTATTTGAAAATCAAACAAAAATATTAGTGTTAAAATACTGCTGTGCTATTGGACTGAAAATTACAGATCTAGTCCAAATAATGACAGGATTTATTTTGACAACAGACCTCACGTCTCAGGCAGGGGGGGCTGTTGGAATGTCACTCACTATCCAGCAGTGGACTGTGGGCTATTAGGATGACACTCACCGTGGAGCAGTGGACTGTGACCTATTGGGATGGCACTGACCATCCAGCATGGCCTATTGGGCAGTCACCCGTCCAGTGACGAATAGTGTCCCCAAGTCGTGGTCTAGATGCGGCTGTAGAGTGGCAGGGGACACGTCCAAGGCAACTGTAGCGGCGGCTGCTGACAAGTCCATGGCGTCGTATGGCACACACCCGTCCAGCAGTGGACTGTGACCTATTGGGATGGCACCCACCCGTCCAGCACTAGACTTGAGCTGTAGAGATGGCACTCACCCGTCCAGTGACGAATAGTGTCCCCGAGTCGTGGTCTATATGTGGCTGTAGAGTTGCAGGCGACACGTCCAAGGCAACTGTAGCGGCGGCGGCTGATAAGTCATTGGAGTCGTATAGAAGAATCTGACGCTCGGATACCCTGGGTATGGAGAATTCGGTATAACAGGCGGTTGTGTTATCATACAGCGGAAAAACCGAATCTTGTGTAATTAATTTGTACCTGGTGTGGTGTGAGCTGTGTGGTGTTTCTGGTGAATATAAGGTCCTATTTTTAAGGAACAGCTAAAAATATGTCTGTTTGACTATTTTTTTAGTCTTGTTATATATGTATAGTTGTATGTAGGTTTGTATTTCTACTTGTATTAGCCGTAAGTTCGCTAGTTTAAGTGTATAGTGTTGTTGACTTGCCTGTATATTAAACGGTTCGTTAGACAAAGGTTGGCTGATAGAGATCGCTAGCAGCGACTAGGCCGGCTTTGCCCAAAACTAGATAAGGTATTTCTCAGTACTTTTTTTTTGAAATTATTGTCTAAGCAAATAATTTAACTATCTAACTATCTGATGTGTTATGAGTCTGGTGCTCTGGTGTACGGCTAGCGCAAGTTGCTGTCGCGATCGAAAAGCGAGAAAAGGCGCGACATAGATACTGCTATCTCTTTTATCTTAGTATTGAGAGAACGATACAGACGCGCTCTCGCGGTGCGAGCTGTATCGCAGACATACTTATTCGAAGACATATTCGAAGTTTTGGCCTTTTGGCTCATAAAACCGTAGGCGATTGTGAGTCAGAGTCGGGGCTAAGGGAGGGGGGAGGGGGGGCAATTATAAAGAGCCTGGTATAAATACCCATGTTATCTGGCTTAGATCGCTTATTTTGAATGCTTCGATATTCGTTCGGCCATGGAATTAGAAAAAAATCATCAGTTAGTAGGACTTAGTCAAGCCTGAGGATTAACAGCTCGGATGATGATGACTTGTGGTAGCCGTGCTGGTTTATCTGATGTGGCTGTGTATCTGATGTCTCTGGTATGGGTGTGGTGTGCGATATTGACTTGTCTGATATGTGTAATGAGTCGGATAGAGCTAATCTAAGCTGAAATGACGCGCCCCACTATATAATTAGTTGATTTCGATGTGTGAGTGCAAATATTTATAACGACACTTCATCTGTGTAGGAGCGTCGCTCCAATCGAACGACGCGTCCTACGTTTGAGTCTCACCGGCAACTGAATGACCAATTACAACGACATTTGTATGTATTGCGTCCATATTTTAAATTTGCTTGTGTGCGTTAATGCGATAGTGAGGCGCGTCATTTCAGCTTAGACGAGCTCTAGTCTGGTGTCTCTGGTGTGGGTGTTGGTGTACTACATGTGTAATGAGTCTGGCACTCTAGTGTATCTGAAGCTAGCGGGTGTGGTGTGCGATATGGCTGGTGTCTCTGTGTGCATGGTGTGTGGCATACTGACTTGTCGAATCCGGTGACGACGAGGTGAGTGCCTCTAAGGGCCCAGGCGACCCGGGCCCCGCGGCCGCCGACCGGGCCCGGGCCCGACCGCAGCGGCTGTGTGGACGACCGGGGCGCGTATATCTGGATCGAATTCCTTGGATTATTATATCTATACAATGGTAGGACATCTTGGCGTTGTGGCGATGTGCTCTCGCGCACGAGGGCCCGGGGTCCGCTTTGACCATGATGCAGGATTTGGAAAATCGGGTAATTACAGTGGAGCGAATGTATATGACCTCCGTGACCCTGCTACCAGGGGGTAAAAAGGAATAAAATTTAATATGTCTGGATGGAATTACGTAGCCCATTAGGGACCGGACCATTCGAGGTGGCTTTCAATCAGGGGCAAGAGATATTAGAGGTCTCTTCAGAGGCGGGCAACGCATTGGTAACTCCCCTGGTGTTGCTGATGTCCATAGGTGTCGGTGACCACTTTTCATCAGGTAAAAACCGGCCTTATCATGCGACACGTCAATTTAGAATATCACAAATCATGACAATCGTCCAATACAGTTTTACGAATTCGTCCATCGTACTGTCGATGGTACTCATGAAAGAGATGTAATTACCTTAAACGAAAGATAAAAATGCCACCGACTTACTCGCGACATTTCTGTTTGACATTTCATATTATGATCGATAGACATTTTGTATGACAAGGCAGCAGTTATTTTTATACCAAATATCATCGTAATAAAAAACAAATTTTACTATGACACCGACTCTAAAATTGCAAAAATAAAATCGTCTGCTTCATGAGGTTCATTTTTAATTTTGATGAAACGGTTGATTTTATTTTCGCGATTTCAGAGTTGGGGCCATAATGAGAGTTGTTTATTATCACGAGCACATTCATGCCCAATGGTATCAAGAAGAGCGCTTCCAATTGGCACAAAAAATAACTGTCACTTTGTGCATGACATAGTTGTGTAATATTTCAGGTCAGTGGCTGCAATAGACTTCTTGCAGCAATTTCTACCAATATTTTTTTTATATATAATTATCAGATATTTGACTTCTATTTCACCTGATGTTAAGTGCAGATGCTGTCTACGATGGCGCATACCGGTCTATTAACCTTTTCAACGCCAAAATCACATATATGTGACATATCATTTACGTACCCATGACGCCAAAGACTGATATATCAGACAAGAAAATAAGTTACAATCAACTAATATTTTAATTGCACACATGAACATTAACACTGAGTTTATTATCTAATATATCGATATGTATTATGTTCACAACACCTCTTTGGGCCTTGGCGTAGAGATCGTAAAAATCTGTGGCGTTAAAAAGGTAACCAATTCACTCTTGTCTTAAAGAGACCCAAGTTGTAGTGCAGGGAAAACTTGGGCAGGCAGCTAGTTCCAGTACCAGCGGCCTTAGCCAAGAGGTTGCGTTAATCTACAATTGTTTGTGGTAGAAAAATGTATGGGATTTGACATAAGCTAACGTTATCTGACATAAGCTGTTTGTGGTAGAAATTCTTGGTCCATAGCGATTCACGTACTTTCGGTGTACAAAGGCGGATTGGCGGATGACCCTACACAATCAGAGTCAATGTAGATGTTGGTAGAAATAGTCGAACTTCGAGCTGTCAATTATCTACCATAGCGGAGCTGTCAAAGATGGCTAGACCAGCTGTTTTCTTTTCTAATCGGATGTCGGAAATCTCCCGTCACCTGTTTGTCTGCTTGCTGAATCCTGCGAAAGATTAGTCATAGACATGCTCACCCTGATGAGTCCATCGCGGCAAACCGTTGCCAGGTACTCCCCGCACGGAGACCAGTCCAGCGCGAAGATGGGCTCCGTATGCCCGGTTAGCACTATCACCGCTTTGGGCTCCTGGGGACAACATCAATTATAGTTTTATGTAGGGTTTATTCGCAACAGCGAATACAAGAAACCAGTCATGGGGCCCGATTCTAAAGATGTTTTTTCGAGGCGGAGAACTTTAAATTGAAATTTTAAGAAAGAAAATAGTACTTAGTATCAGTGAAACTAGATTTTGTAGAGGGTGAGAGGAGTGTAATTTATTATACAGTATAAAGACATACAAAGACAGTGTAGCTGTAGGTGTGTTGGGGGGCCACCATATGGTGTCCACAGAGTCATTGGGGTCTCACCTCCCCGCTGAGATCCCATATCTTGACGGTGTGTCATACAGAGACAATACAGCTGTAAGGTGGTGTCAGTGTGTTGGGGGGCCATCATATGGTGTCCACAGAGTCATTGGGGTCTCACCTCCCCGCTGAGATCCCATATCTTGACGGTGTGTCATACAGAGACAATACAGCTGTAAGGTGGTGTCAGTGTGTTGGGGGGCCATCATATGGTGTCCACAGAGTCATTGGGGTCTCACCTCCCCGCTGAGATCCCATATCTTGACGGTGTGTCATACAGAGACAATACAGCTGTAAGGTGGTGTCAGTGTGTTGGGGGGCCATCATATGGTGTCCACAGAGTCATTGGGGTCTCACCTCCCCGCTGAGATCCCATATCTTGACGGTGTGTCATACAGAGACAATACAGCTGTAAGGTGGTGTCAGTGTGTTGGGGGGCCATCATATGGTGTCCACAGAGTCATTGGGGTCTCACCTCCCCGCTGAGATCCCATATCTTGACGGTGTGTCATACAGAGACAATACAGCTGTAAGGTGGTGTCAGTGTGTTGGGAGGCCATCATATGGTGTCCACAGAGTTATTGGGGTCTCACCTCCCCGCTGAGATCCCATATCTTGACGGCGAGGTCGTGAGCGTGTCGTACAGAGACAATATAGCTGTGGGGTGGTGTGTCAGTGTGCTGGGGGCCACTATATGGTGTATACAGGGTCATTGGGGTCTCACCTCCTCGCTGAGGTCCCATATCTTGACGGTGAGGTCGTGTGCGGCCGTGGTGAGTAGGTCCGAAGCGGTCGGGTGGAATCGCACCAGGTATATCTTGTCAGGGTGGGCTGCGAAAGTCCGCGTGGGAGTGTTCGTCGATTCACGGAGACCTGGGAAGATATGGAATCCAGATTATTACGAGCTAAGTATGGTATTTCCTAGATGTATTAGGTATTTAAATATGAAATTGCCGTTTTGTATGGAGAAATTAACAGAATTAGAAACTTTCCTTCGAGCAAATTTTGAAATTTCTTGGAAATTATAAATCCGATTACAATGAAATTCTAGAAAAATAAGTGCCAGGACGATAATCATGATGATAAGACGTACGATGTAGATATTGAATGTACTTGAATTTTCCTAATTATTTTAACCATTTCATTGACATTTATAATCGTATTGACATTTTGAAATTAAGCCTTTATGCCTAAGTAAGACATTTATAGAACAGTTTTCAATATTAACTTAAATAGTATATTTTGCCATACCCAAATGGGTTTCATTCACAATAAAACTGTATCATCTGTATAAATCACATGAATGCAATAAATACAAAACTATATCCGATTCATACACTGAAGCGACTCACCACCCTCAGGTACAATCCAGGCCACCATTAGCCTATCATTCCTGAAGGGATCCCACCTGGGAGGGAGGTGTAGCTCCGGTAGGGAGCTCTACCCTCACAGTCTCAAAGCAACTCACCACCTTGGGAGACGGGGGTGGCCCCGGTGGGGAGTTCCACTATGGCCAGACGTAGACCCTACGCCGCCCTTACAATCTATATAGCGACTCACCGCCCTAAGGTATAATCGATTCGCGAACCAGCCCATCGTCGCAGGCCACCATAAGGCGTGATGAGCTCCACTATGGCACCCACCCCTCGATATGAAGACGTCACAGCGATACCCATTACCTAGAGAAGCATCAATAAAGCACCAACTCACCGCCCTCCGGCACAATCCACTCCCGAACCAGCCCATCATCACAGGCCACCATCAGCCTATCATCTCTAAAGGGGTCCCACGCCCAGTCCTGGAGTGGTGCCGGGTGGAGCAACGCAGGTAGGGCAGCGTTGGCCGGCCCACCCGGGCCCTGGGACACGGGGGTGGCCCCGGTGGGGAGTTCCACTATGGCTAGTCGGCCCCCGCCGCCTGTTACGGGGACGGCGCAGCGGTATCCGTTTGCTGGGGGGAGAGATTAATGAGTTAATATTAGGCTTGTAACAACGGAACTTCACCTCCGTTATTGCGGAAGTTCCGCAAGAAAACATACTTCTGCCTCCAAATTCGAATCCGCAAATCTTTTGCGAAGTTTTAACGGAGATTTATTTTCGTCGGACTACTACAACGACGCTAAACTGTATTGCCTGAAATATAATTGGCCTCTCCTCAATTTTGATTCATCATCACAGCCCGTAATAGTCCACTGCAGGACTTAGGGCCTCTCCCACGGAAGGGGAGGTCATTGCCATAATCTCCATGCTTGGCAGGCGGGTTGGAGATCGCAGTGTTTAAATATAACAATGGAAAATGCTGCTGCCCATTTTCCAGACTACGGAGACTCTTGATCATGTGCCTCGAAAACATTAGTCGCCTCGTACGACACCCACGAGTGTCCTTACACTCGTGGGTTGGTGCTATTCTACTTTTATATTGATTGCTAGTAGGTTATATTTGTTTTTAAGAAAGTGTATTATGAATGTACCTATTTGAAATTAATATTTTTCACTTTCTATTACGTCAATAAAACATGATTCACAAGTTTATCCACTTCCACTTTCTACATTGGTTGGTTGTACTTTAAGCTATAATATAATCTAGTTTCTTAATTTATATTGAAACAGATCAATTCCCCGCACTTTATCATCTGATTCCTTAGTAGATAGACAGATAAATTCTTTATTGCATTTGATCTGTTTTTTTGTTTTTTTAGTAATAAATATAATTACACTTACCATAAAATCCGTTGCACTCTCCGGATATTTGTCTGCTGATGTTCTTAATGTTCTCAACGTGCGTCGATTTGTGGAGCGGCGTGCCCTTCAGGTGACGGAATTTGGACACTTTACCTGAAAGGGTAGAATAGGATTACAGGAGAGTGGTATATAGACATAGACATGATTTATTTTGACATCACAAAAATCCATAAGCGTTTACATATCGACGACGAAGTACCAATATCTTCTAACTAAAAAATTACAACTTTTCAAGAAACGAGAAAAATTTCTCACATTTTTATTTTTTTAAGAAGTTAATTTTTTAAAAGCTTATTCTATTAAAGTTACGAAAAAGTCGAATATCAAACTTAGGGGTCTTGCCAGCACGTGCGAAATTGCATTCTGCGTCGATTGACATTAAAAACTAAAAATCGCCAAAATGGAACTTAGGAGGTATTGGTACTCGATACAGGTAAGGTAATTTTAGAACAGTTCAATGCTAAACTAAAGCAAAGTGGGACACACAAAAACCGATTTCACCTAAATAAACAAGATTTGCTGAATCGCCCAATGATTTCGTTGGACGAAATCGGACTGTTTTAGAGAAAATTTTTAACACAGGAACAAAATTAATTTTGAATTTGTCACTTTAATCTGTTTCCACATAACGCTTTTATCATAGTAGAAAAACGTGCTAAATCTAACCAATATCTATGCTTGTGGTTTGTCAGATTTTCATTAAAATACAACTCGATTAAACTGACTTTCAAATAGAGAAACCGCGTCCAAATCGGTCCATCCATTCGGGAGCTACGACGCCACAGACAGATACACAAAGCCACAAAGTCACAGATACACTCGTCAAACTTATAACATCCCTCTTCTTCCGTCGGGGTTTAAAAATAATTTAGTATGGAAATCGAAAGCCGTAGCTAGTGTCAAATAAGAAGAGACTTGGCGGGTCACGTGGCTCGACTTGCGCTGTATACGATTACCCGCGCGAAATCCCCCCACTGCCATTTGACAAGTCTCTTCTTTCGTGACGCGGGTTATAAGAGATATTAGACTGTCTTCTTCTTCGTCGAGTAAATTTTTCGAAAACCTAGATCTGGCATGCCCAGTAGTTGGCCACGGCAACGGCATTATCAGTCGCCAGGAACAGTTCCTCCCTAGTGCAGGTTGCAGGACAAAGAGGACAAGAAAGCAGATGCTCCATGGTTTGGGATGGGGCTCCACAGTCGCATCACTGCTGTGTCTGGTCAATGAAGCCCCACTTAGCCAGAGAGTCATTGCAGCGGCCAAGCTGCGTCCGTAAACGGTTAAGTGACTTCCAAGTTGGCCACTGCAGCTCGTGTCCTGGTGGCAGCGATTCGCTTTGTGCGATGGATCCAGAAGGACTGTGACTATGACTGTGACTATTAGACTGTGAGCCATAGGTTATCCTACGTCATCAAGTACAAATTTTTGTGCCAATTTGTGCACGAACCGACCACCATTTTGTGGATCTCCTAACCGTCTACAATCGCTGCAAAGTGGAATTTTTATTTGTACTCGATGACGCTGGATAATCTACAGCGCGTTCAAAGTCTATAATCTATATCGCATTGTATTGGAAACTGACCGAACACAGTAGATGTCCTCTTGGTGGTGACGTTGGGGACCGAAGACCTCTTGTCCTCGCGGTCCGGACTCTTGCGGGACTTGAGCGAGTCCCGCCTTCTGTAATGGACAAACAGGACAATTGTTAGACGAAACTCAATCTGCGAACTCTAATCGGCATCTCTTTAAGAACTATAAGAACTATTATCGAGAGAGAGTAATGAGAGATAAAGTAAAACTTTCCATCTGCTTTTAATATTTACACATCAAAAGTGTCCAGGTGTCAAGCACGTTTTTGTCAATTAGCAATAACAAGTTTTTGATTAAAAAAAGTGTCTAGGGACAAAGAATGTCATTTCTAATTACTGAAAATAATGTATTTTGATTATATTCAAAATGTAATTAAAAAAAACATAATTTTCAGTAGATGGCAAAAAAGTACTTGATCTAGACACTGACTGATTGCGGCATAGAAAGAAGCGTGAAATGTGAATCTCGCTATGTGTTTCCCACTCTCAGTGTGGTGTTTTTGTTCGTAGAGTTTCTGGGAAAGTTGCAAAGCTGTCTGATCGTCACAATAGGATCGCTACGACGCAATTGGCATCTTAGGATTATCGCATTACTAGACTCGCAAACTAATAAGAGTTAGTCAGCACTATCGGAAGCTCTTGCACAGTGCCACAACCTTATCTGACCCGGCGGCCAAAACTGGAATTGTGGAAATATGCATTTTGAAAGTGTGACGTGACTGAATTTCAAAATACAAACGTGCAAAGAATTGTGGTCCGACAGATCGTAGTTACGATAAACTGTTGGTCGACAGATTGCTTGTGCGATTAATGTAAGTACGACGAACGCTAATGTGAATGCCAACAACAGCGACGCCGCCGCGCCGTCACCGAGCCAAATATGTTTGTGGCCCTGTATCTGCTGAACACTGACACCGACACACGTCGACAACGACCACTGAACTAGATACCTGATAGCTATGGGCGAGGGCGGCGCTTCGGGTTCAACGACGCTGGCCGAGCGCATCTCGTAGGCGCGACGCCGCGCCGCGATCGACTGGCTAGCCGCGTTCCCGCTGAAATCAATATTTAATCATCATCATCATCATCATTGTGATGAAACCTGCAACTTCAGGAAACTGAATTTGTAACCATGATCCAATCTGGTCAGGTTCCCTTGGTAGCAGGGTCACGGAGGTCAGATGGTAGTCGCTCCACTGCAATTACCTGATCGCCAAATCGTGGAACATGGTCAAGGCGGACCCCGGGCCCTCGTTCTCGAGAACACAAATGATTTTTTTTTACTCTCTACCAGGGTCCGCTTTCCTACTCATTCTTTTCCATATTGTATTTCATTTTAATATTAATATTTATTCGTCAAGTGAGCAATATATACACAACTCGCATATCGAATTTTCACTAAACTATAAAAAAAAATACGACTACATTCGTCGAACTATCCATGACCCAAATTCCAGCAATTCTCAGTACGATGGAATGAGGTTACTTTAATTTGCTGGGAGACATTGGTCACTTACTTTGCTTTATAAATCAAGTGTTGTTTTCATGCAAACAAAACGAGTCATACATGTGACAACACTGATAAATGGATTTACCGAAAATCAGCAATCTTTCCCTTAGAACTTAACAGATAATTTTTTTTTACCACCAAGGAGGCAAACAAGCTTACGGCCTGCCTGATGGTGCGCAGTCACCGCAGCCTATGGACGTAGCAACACCAGAGGCATCACCCACGCGTTGCCGACCCCGTAAAAACCTTTTAACCCCTTTCTTGATGAACTCCCATGATGTACTCTCCAGGTAGATAAATGATCAATGTCTCCCCTCAAAGTAACCCAAAGAATTCATCATCAAAAAGAAGAAAAAGTCATTATTAACAATCCACTCACTCTGTCGTCTCGAAGACCTTCCTCCTCTCAGCCGTGCCAGGGGTCTTGGGCCTGTACCCAGAATCCGAAGAGTTCACGTCTTCCTCCAAACTGGTATCGGACTTCCCATTGGTATACTCCTCCCTTTGGATTTCTCCATCGCTGGTAGGAGAAAGAGACTTGTCTTTCTCCTCTTTAGTGGAGATGGGTGGAGTCGTCGTTGGTGGGGCAGTCGGGGTTGAGGCGGTGGCTCCAGAAAGGGACGATGAGGCTGAAATGATTCGATTGTTGTAAGCTAAGAAGTGTATCTGTGTGTCTGACGGTGGCATCGGAGCGTGATGGGACTCGAATCGAAAATGAAAAATTCATAACAATTGATTTGAATTAGCCCGCGGATTTGGATTAGATCCTGAATTCAAATCAACTCGACAATTCGAATCAACTCGTCAGTTCGAATCAAGCGATGATTCGAATCAATATAAAATCTCATTCGAATCGAGTTTTGACGGTCATCATTCGAATCAAAAGTGATTCGAGTCCCATCTCTAGACCGCCCTATAAACTGAAAAGATTTTGATACGGTTTTACTTATAAGAAAGTCAATTTAATCGAGATGGTCCTTAGCTATGTTTCAATAATCTGTGTAATAAATAAAATAAGTGAACTTAGTCGGGAGTCTTCTGATATTAGTCAATTATTAGGTAGGTAGGTCATTAACATTTGTTCGTATTGGTTGGCTTATGTTTGGCAGTTCTGACAGTTTTACACGATAATAATCTCTATTCCTTACAATTATAGGGCTTAAAATAGCCGACGTCACTTAAGTTGTGTCGGGGGGTTCGTGCAGTCGAATCACCGTCCTAAGGATGATAGCTGACAGGTTCGACTGCCCTATCCAAAAGACTGTCCTATCCAAGGTAAAGTTACTACTAGGCGCTAAATAATCTGCAATCTTTACCAGATTATCGGTCTACCTAGGCTTTGCTAATGCATAGCATAACAAATATTATACTAATATTACGCACATAGCATTGCAAGTGAAATTGTTACTAATATTACATAAACAAGTCATGAATCTGTAGTCTGAAATGAAGATATTTAATTTCAATTTAATACCTGAATCGGACTTCGCAATCCCCGGCACCGCCGGCACCGAAAACACCTTGTCGAATGAGAATTCGTCGTTGCCGCCGGCCGCCGAGAACGGTTTCGGGCCCAAACGTGGCTGGAAACAAACAGAAGACAGTTTTCAATCTTCTCCATGAGTGTAGCAAGACAGTTTTATAAAACGAACCATAATTATTTATTTGAGGGTTGAGGGTAATGAGGGCTTTCACAATTTAAGATGGTGCTAGTTAGTCGTAAGGTCTGTTGTCAAAGTTCTGTCGTGCTATTGGTCAAAAACAACTACTGCAAAATGACGAATCTATTCAAGCCAATGACAGGGCTTTATACTGACTAGAGACCTTATGTAGCAGTAGCTCCATCTAGTGGATTTTGGAATATTGAAATCTCTCATTATATTCTGACAGCTAACAGTCTCTCTTAGCGATATTATGGTTCCATGAGAAATTTTGTCAAAACTGATAAATCATATTCTTGCCCTGAACGACAAAGCTATCGATACCGTTTCTAGTCTACGATGAAACTACAGCTGTTCTTAATGAAATTCCTCACCTGGATGTTAAACGTCTTAACGATGTGACCTCCATAAAAATAATAACAACAAAAACAATAGAAACGTCGTAAAAAACATTTAAACTGAAATAAAAAATATGTATAAAAAAAATATCAAAACAAAACAATATCCATAGAAAAATTTCACATAGTTCCATTAAACAAAAATTTAAAAAGAATGTTAGACTCTATCAATCAATCAAGCTAACTTTTGCCACTGACTGGCCGACCGATTGGTGAACAACAAATAATAATGTCTCCCCATTTGGTAAGACATGTACGTGACAACAACGAGTACAATCCACGAGAAAAATATGACAGTTGTATGCGCGACTACCTTGTAACGACGGGCTACCTTGTATCCAGATGTGGGAACTGTGGTGGTCCTTGGCTTAGGTTTCGGCGTTTCCGTTCCCTGTTCATCCATGGACCCTGGCTCCGAGATCGAGGACCTAGGAAAAGGCTTCGGAATTTGAACTGGCACTCCGTTGATCAGACTATTGCTTCTGGACATAGAAGACTCGGTAGACTCTGCGCTGTCAGTCTTTTCGATGCTCTTCTGTGGCGCTTCAGTCTTATCTGCTTCGTTTTCGTTATCCTCGACTTCGATACTGTCATTTGCGTGTTCGATTTTCTCCGAATCGCTCTTTTCGATGTCAGTAATATCGACTTTCTTATCGAAATCGTGCCCGTTGTCGATAATCTTCTTGTGGAAGCCGTTTGTCTCTTGCGCGTCGGATTTCGGCTCCTTCTGTCTCTCCATGCCTTTTATCAGGTCTTTTACGTTGACAAATTCTATTCTGTCTTCATCCCTCTCTTCTGGTATTGAAGGTTTGGTCGCTGGCTTGACTGGTTCATCTGCCACCGGTGTGGTAGCTTTCTTGACATCACCCTTTTTGGGGAGAGGCATAACATTGATGATCCTGACGACCTCTTCCAAATTGCCCCGGTGGACCTAGAATAGAAACATATTTATCATTATCTTACCTGATACATCCGTAGAAGTTACAAGTCTTAAATTACCAAGCAATACGTTTAACAGTACTTACTAACACCAAAACGTGCTTTAAAACTTGCTTATAATACGCATAACTAAAGCAAATAATAATATACTAATAAATTTTACTTACTGTACGATAAAACAAAAACAGTACACCCATAACTTGCCTATACTACAATACACGCGACACCAAATATAAACTGGCTTACAAAAAAACACCAACACAACAAAACACAACAAAGCTGCCTAAAAAAATCCTCAAACACCGAAAAAAAAATAAGGTCAACAAAATACCAACGAATATAGAATCAAATCATCACACGACATTAACATCTACTTAAGATTATACAGGATATAAAAATACTGTGTCAGATCCGCAAGGGGTATAATTATAGGTATCCCAATTGCATAACCAAATAAGATAAAAAAATAAAATTCAAACATGTCAATGCCATGAGGGATTTCGGCCAATAATTTCTTTTAATTTTTGAAACTTATGAAATGTTTTTGACAATGACAAGACCTTACTCGTAAATGGCACCAACTGGTGAGCACAGAAACGGTTTCCCCTCATTAACATATAACATGACTAAGATTCTAATACCGATGCCGACCGATGTAGGCTAATTTCGTTACTTTTGACATTAAGTATCATCGATTTCATGGGTTCAGTTGCTAACAAAATAGCATAGCAATAAACCAAAACTATTAAATCGATTATACGTAATTTCAATAATTGAAATCAGGATTTGCAACAGTGTTGCGAAATTTGCCTACTGTACATTTTAATACTTGATCATTTGTACCTTCACGGATCTAACACGGTGTTTTATTACATACTGCAGAGAAGAACATTACAGCTAAGCCCAATAAACAGATATGCAATAGTCACTAGGAGATATTGATATGTCTATTGGGCTAGGCAGAATCTATCCATGACGACAAACTTAAAATGCATGCATATGATTATTTCAACATAATATCTCCCAAGTTAAACATGCGATTTTTTTTAATTATGGCCCTCTTGTACCAAAACTGTGAGTGAAAACATTAACTCAAGGTTTACTAACTCAGGGTTAATGTATTGATTTTTAACTCACGGGTTATATTGTACCATTCCATATTAAGTGACCCAGAGTCATCTAACATTTTACTAAATTCAGTAGCCTAAATTCAGATGCAAAAATCTTACGAACAAATCAAAGTGAATATTGCTCATAAAATAAGGTCCAATTTTGTATCACGACTTTCGAAACACGAAGCGACGCCAACATAATATAAGTAACGCAACGTAGGTGGCAACGGTGTATCTATGTGGTTTATTACTTTGTGGTCAGGATCAGTGTCAGTGCTAACGCTAGTATCAGCACTGACCCTGACACAGTGACATAACATAAGTAGGTGTCTTGTCCTCACGGAGTACGGAGTTTCTTTTGTCATTGGCGTGTGCGCATGCCGTACCCCGGCTGTCGCATATACAGGCTGGAGTGTCAGGGTACAGGTCTGTGTATATGTGTGTGTATGTGTATCCGCATGCTCTACCCAGGCTCACTTGTCAAATATGTAGGCTGAAGTGTCAGAGTACAGTAGGCTAATTACGTAACTCTGTTGCAAACAATTGTCTGAATTCAAAGATTGCATTTGTTTCATGGGTTCAGTTGCTAACAAACTGAAACCATTCCATTGCAATAAACTGAAACTATGAAATCGATTATACGTAATCGCAAAAGTAACTATTTCAATCATTGAAATCAGATAAATATTGGCAACAGCGTTGCGTAATTAGCCTACAGGTTCGTGTGTGTGTGTGTGTGTGTGAGAATCCGCATGTTCTACCCCGGCTCACCTGTTAAATATGTAGGCTAGAGTATCAGGGTACATGGCACCTATTATATATTTTTGTATCGCTCGCTTCGATTCGAACTGTTTTCAATTTTTATTTTCGGCATTAAAAAATCTATATGTTTATGCATGATGCGATTTTCCCTATTCTTGAACCGTACTCTTTCGGTGTCACAAATGTGATTTGAACCATATTGCATTCTTCATGGCGAAAATCAAAATTGAATATCGTTCGAATCGTGGCGAGCGATTCAAAAATAAAGCTCCAGGCCCATGTGTTTTGTGTCTGTTCATGTCTGTGTGAGTATCCGCATGCTGTACCCCGGCTCACCTGTCGCATATGCAGCCTGTAGCGCAGCGTACAGGCCCTTGGATTTTTTGTCTGTGTGTGCGTGTGTGTGTGTATATCCGCATGCTCTACCCCGGCTCACCTGTCGCATATGCTCAGCCATGGGGTGCATGGAGACCCTGGGGCGGGCGGCGTCGCGATTCGCCAGCCACGCTGAGGCTGCCAACGCCGGCTCGCACCCAGGAGTATCGGGATACAGGTCCGCGTGGTATTCGCGGTAGCTCTAAAAGAAACATAAAATAGTAGTTTATACAACTGTCATATAAAAGGGGGTATTAAAACATGAGTGTCTGTTTAAAATGCCTTTAACAAATTCAAAATTCAAATTTTAAATTTAAATTTTCCTGTTTATATTTGTGTGTAATTATTTTTCCGCTAAAAAGAATATTCTTTTCTAATTTTTGTAACTTGTGTTTGTGAATGTTTTTTCTTGTTTGAAGCAAATAAATAGATAAATGTGAAAGTAGTGAAGTGACTTTTCTGCCGCTTGATATCCTTGAAGCGTAGATACAACAGAACTGACTCGCAGCTTACTTCTAGCAAAGTTGAGAAAATTATAGGTACGAAATTTTAACATTAAAATATGAGTGTAGATAAAGTAGTGTATGAAACTGCATATAATTAGGTATTATATGACAGTTGCATATACTACTATTTTAAAATTTTATAGATCGGCGTGAAAAAAGCGTATCCTTAAACGACTGTTTTCGAATATGTAATTGGAACATTACGATACGAGTGTAGATAAAAACATTTATATGTGTTTTAGTGTCATACGCTAGACACACAGGCGAGCGGGAAAGGGGCCACAGCCGCCTATAGACATTAGTAACACCAGGGTACCGTATCGGCAATGTAGTGACCTCTAAAACCCTGGGACAATATAAGGTTCTAATGTGTAAATTAATAGTATTTATTTATTTAACTATTTATTGCACACAATAAAAAAATACAGAGATATAATATAGATATAACTGACACAATAGGCACTACTAGTAGTTTCTGCAACTCGCCTAAACAAAAGGGGGTTTTAAAACATGAGTGTTTGTTAATCATACCTGACGTGACCTGACCTGAGTGTTTCAGTGGTCAACCTGCCACGCAAGAGGTCCCGGGTACGATTCCCGGCCGGGCAGAAATTGAAATGATGAATTTTAATCTCTGTTACGGGTCTGGGTGTTCTATGTATAAAAGTATTTAAGTAGTATATATCAGTTATCTAGCACCCATAGTACAAGCTTTGTTTAGTTTGGGGCTAGATGGCGCTGAGTGAACTTATACACGAATATTTATAATTTATTTATTCATTTATTTACTATACGAGGTGTAGCCGAGTATGATAATAGTTTGACACGAGTATTTTACTTCCTTATTATATGCAGTTGCATACCCTATCTTATCTACACTCATATTTTCATGTTAAAATTGCGTACCTATAGTTTTCTCAACTTTGCTGCGAGTCAGTTTTGTCTTACCCACGCGTCGAGGATATAAAGCGGCGCGAAATTCACTTCAATACTTTCACATTTATGAATTTATTTGCTTCAAACAGGAAAAAGCATTCTCAAACACAAGTTACAACAATTAGAAAAAATATTGTTAAGCGGGAAAATAATTCCATACTACATAATCACGATATTATAAAAACCACATAAACAGGAAAGTTTGATCATGATGATGATGACCTAAATGTTTTATTATCAAATTCAAATTTCAAACTTTCCTGTTTATTTGGTTTTTATAATATTGTGATTATGTAGTATGGAATTATTTTCACTTGCATCATAATCACAATATTATCAAAACCACATAAACAGGAAAGTTTGAAATTTTAATTTTATAATAAAATATTTAGGTATCCAGCCATAATTCAGCCTTGTTCGCCGCGCCCGGGCACTCGGCAAAAAATAAAAATAAAAAGTATTGAGAAAACCGACTTAATTAAAGGATTAGTATCGACTCTCCGCAAACCATGGACCACCTCGTTTCATGCTCGGCGTGTCCTAAAACAATGGCCATATTCGAGGCCAGTTCAAACGCTGTATGCGTCGCCGAATACTGGACGAATAAAGTGTAAGTCAGAGTTTAGTCCATCGACTGGATAAGAAGAAGTATCGAGTGCAATTGACGGTTGGTCGGCTCCAGTTCTAGTCTAGTTTCCCGGTACGTACCTTCCTAGGCACCTGATACATGATGGGCACCACCGAGCTGCCAGCCAACTGCAATACACGGTTGACCTCTCCCTCCATGACCCGCAGTGCACGCTTCGGCACTAGACATGCGCCCTTGGTTTGCTCGCCTGGGGAGATATTTTTTTCATAATTAATTATGTACATATTTGCAAGAACATAGTTACAGAATGCCGTGTGGTGTCCGACAGACGGCCGCCTATACACATCAGCAGCACCAGGGCACTATTTACATTTTTGTGGCAGGGGATGGATGGTGTGGATTGCACTATTTACACCCGTGGCCGATTTTAAAGTCTTCCAACAGGCGTTGGACTTACAACGGCCAGAGCAAGGAGAATATGGCTTTGTCCCAACCCACATTCCCACCACTGCAACTCCTATGTAGTCAGGGTCTACAGCGGCGACCACATACAGGTCCTGAGTTTGTTGTTGACACTCAGGGGCGACAATCGTCGGTGTCGTACAAGGCGCCTAATGTTTTCAAGGCGAAATATCTCAGTAGGAAAGAAAATAGGCAGCAGTTTTTTCAATCGTTATATTTATAACACCGCGACCTCCAACCCGCCTGCGAAGAGATTGTGACAGTAACCTCCCTTTTTGTGGGTGAGGTCCTAAAACATGCAGTGGAATGTTATGGGCTGTGATGATGTGCTCCACATTTAGGATATTTTATTTATTAGACAAGACAGGCATTTCACCTCCACCTCACCTGGTGGTAAGTGACGATGCGGCCGAAGATGGAGGATGCCCGTCTTGGAACAGCCTATTCACTCTAGCCTTAAAGACATTCACATTTCAAAGTGGATTTAAAGTCATAACAAAAAAATCTCACCAGAATGTCTGAGCCCCTCAATAAGGTAAGGCTCCCGGTCCGTCAGCTCCATATACAGAATCGTGGTGTCCCCTTTCCCAGCTAAGAACAGCATGTTGGTGTCAGGATCGAAGAGTGGCATCAGCACACCAGTGGAACAGTCCAGCTCCAAAGTCTTCTGAGTTTGCGAGAGGTTGCGGACATCGCGTATCATGATCTGACGGAGGCGGTTAGCGTCAAAACCTGCAATAGAGACAAATTATCTTAATATATGTAAGCGCTTATGGATTTTTGTGATGTCAAAATAAATCATGTCTATAATTATTGTGTGTTCGACCGGCTGTACAATGGGGAATGTTCTGAGGAACTTTATGATCTGGTGCCCTGCAGGCTGAGTACACATCCCCACCAAGTAACAACCCTGTTCTGGTGTCCACGTGAAGCTTCGAAAGAACGTTTCTTGCTCGTACTATTTGTATGTGGAATGAGCGGAAACTTATTACACATACCCTTTGCTAGAGATATGTTAGAGGTATCTCTAGTGGCGGGCAACGCATTAGCTATAGGTACCCCTGTGATATCTCCCAATATCTTAAAAACGTCTTTGAAGGTAAATCGTGATTTCGTCTTAGACAAGAGTTCGAAAACGGACTATTTTTCATATCAGCGTCTTATCAATTGCTTTGATTATCTCGTCGATGGTATCTTATTTTATCGAAATGTTATGACAAATACAGTCCAAGTTCAAAAAATTTAAAAACAATCTATGAATTTATCTATGTGTGTGTGTGTGTGTGTGTGTGTGTGTGTGTTTATCTGTGAATGGCGAATGCTTTAAAACACTCTTTTTAACCCCCGACCGCAAAAAAGGGGGTGTTTGAATGTGAGGAATTTTCTTTATTTGACAATCAGTTCAACCGAGATATTTCTTAACAATTATTTAAATAACGTTATGTTTTTCAAAATTGCGATCTCCAACCCGCTTGCCAAACATGGAGATTATTGCAAAACTCCACGAATGTGAAGGACACTCAAGTCCAACAATGGACAATCACGAGTAGTCTGACTCAGATCAATTTTTCATCGATGTGAACAAACACAGCGTAATTTAAAATAGACTAATTATGAACTCTTACGGTGAGGGAAAACATCGTGATGAAACCTGCACATTCGGGCGACTGAATGTGTAACCATGATCCAAGCTGGTCAGGTTCACGGGGTAGCATGGTCATGGAGGTCAGATGGCAGTCGCTCTACTGTAGTTTTTTACCTGATCTGCCAAATCCTGGATCATGGTCAAGGCGGACACCGGCCCTCGTACGCGAGAGCCAAGATGACAGTTATTTATTTATTATCCTTTCTATTCTACTTATTACTTAATATGTAACCTTCAATGACTGTAATTTGTTTAGTATGCCTATAAAATGAATTAAGATAACATTTCTTCATAGAAATAAGTAGTGGCTTTTGTGTCATATTGACATTTTCTTTGTATATATTGCTATCATTGTCCCGAATCTCTGCAAGCTTGGGCCAAATGGCGGGAACTCACGGCAGCCACCTGTGACCCTAAAATCCCTTTAAAGCTCAAAGGGCTTATATATGTCGCAGCCATCTGGTTAAATAAGCCATTTAATTAGAAAGCTAGTCCGTTCATTAAACGCCGGCATTCAATTGAATGGCTAAAGGACAACGAGCCAAGTAGTTGAATGTAACGTGCAGCTACTTGGCTGAACGTTATTTAGCCATTTAGTTAATAGAATATATATGTTTTGTTTGAGTGACCATTCGTAAATTATATGATAACTTTACTTAAGATAAAAAATACGAATTAATAAATATAATTTTTATTTAGATACGAAAATATTAGTGGCAACAAATTCAATTAGTAATTGCATTGCGAGTACCTATAAAATTTATAGTATTTACCACAATAATAACTTTAAACTTATAACTTATTAACTATTTGCAACAATGTAGTATATTAAGAATGCACTTTCTTATTTTATAATATTGAATATAAAATGGCACGAAACTTTCTTAGACATTTGTTAATCATTGTAAGTATGAAAAGAAAATGAACAAATTAAGTTATCCTTATTGTTACTTAAAACATCTAGATACCACACTTTAAATTTAGTTAAAACGATAAAAATACAAAAACATTGCTTGCTGTGCGAGCTGTCTGACGCCATATTTGTTTTAATGACTACCAGCGCTGCAGTGGATAAAATTTGAAATAAATTTAAATCATCTGCCTGATTTTACGTCAGCCGTCTTCAAAGGGCTGGCTTACAATAAGCCAACTAGTTAAACGATAAGCGTTAGAAGTTTTATCAACTTTGGGCCTAGGAATTCAATTGAATGCCGGCATTTAATTAACAGGCTAGCCTACTCATTAAATGGCTGATTTAACCAGATGGCTGCGACATATACAAGAGTATAATTAGACCGGTGATGCTCATGGCTGCGAGACTTCGCCAGCGCTGACGAAACACGTTCGCGAATTCCACGCCAACGAAATGAAAATGCTCCGGTGGATGTGCGGAGTTACGCGACTCGATTGAATACGTAACGAGTACATCCGTGGCAATGAGGGATATCGCAGATAAGATCGAGGAGGCTCGTCTGCGCTGGTTTGTGGGAAATAGGTGCCTGAATCTGCCGGTATCAGGAAAGATGCCGCGTGGGCGACCCAAGAAGCGATGGATTGACATAGCTGAGTCGAATGCGAGAGCCAACGGCTTACGACGCGAGGATGCCGAAGACTGGGCGAAGTGGAGAAGATTGAGTAGGAAAACGGAAAGCGCTAGGACGACGACTATATTGCTATCATTGTGTACAATAAACTATTAAATAACAAAATAAAATAAAGGAACATGGGCTGAGTCACCGATATAAGGTTGTGCTATATATGTAATACACCAAACTCACCGGTAGTGAGGATCCTGTCCTGGTCCCCGAGCCAGACCACTCGGCTGTCCTTGATGTTCTGGTGGCTGTTGGCCACATTGACCACTGGCTCCGGCGCCCGAGGGTCGATCACGCGCACCTTCTTGTCTTTGCACGAGGTGACCAGCAGTTTGCCGTCCTTCTTCCAGGACGTCGACTGGATCACTTCGCTGTGGTCACGGTTCACTGGAAACAGGTTTTTTTTATACCACTAAGGTGGCAAACAGAGCGTTGGTGACCTAGTGGTTAAAGGGTCCGACTTGTACTCCGAGGTACGAGGTGTTCGAACCTCAGTGCCGTCGTGTACCAATAACTCTTTTCTGGGTTCTGTACCCCAAAACTTTGCTAACCGTGCTGGTTGGTCGGCGCAGTATTGCACCGATCTACCAACGCTTGCCGAACGCGGCGACAAGTTCTGATCGACAATCGCAATACATTCACCGGGTCTACGCTGGACGATCCACCGCGCTCACTATCTATCTAGGCTATCTGAGCGCACGTCGCTCCTTGCCGCGGCTGATTACTGTCGGTTTTATAGCCTGGTCCCCACTGGACAGTCCAGCGCTCCGCGTCCCACCAACCTGGATCTTCCAGTGTGGACCAGTGCATTCAGTGTGGACCTGTTTGCTGGCAATGTAACTCAGTAATGTACGAGTGACGAGGGGTTTATTGGCATATTGGCTAGACTCGCTGATCATACAGGGAACTCCTTAACTTGATTAGCAATGAGGAAGTCTACAAAATTTGTAATTATTATTAAAAAACAAAAAATGCCCAGAAGGTAGCCTAACTCCTACATATCCATCCATCCATAAGGAAGGCCTTCTCATTATTTGTGATGTGCAAAGTATGTTTATCTAAATTCATATTGTATTGTATGGCTGCCAAGACACCTTTGTTTGTCAACAATAGGATAAAGAAAGTGGACATTAACAATAGACAAAACACATTTATCAATAGAATCAAACCAGCAATTATTGTTTTATTTGATACTCTTTATGCATACAGAGTACAATGGCAGACATTATTTTTGAGACCAATAACTGGGATAACAGTTGTACTATAAAAATGATGGGTGCACTATTAATTAAATGGAAGTTTTGAACTGTCATTGAATGAATGAAAATTCTTTATTAGATAAATACAAAGAATACATTGCATACAAAACGGCTGAAAACGTAAAGCAACAGTGATTTCTTCCAGGCAACTTATGCTAGCTAGTACACAAAACTTAGTATGTCACACTGATTAATAGAATAAACACTTACCAAAAGCTTCTTTCTGTGTAGTCAAGTCCCAAAGCGCCAGTTCATGGCCAGATGCCACATGGATCAATCCATCAGCAACCGGATGAAAGCCCACGTTTTCAACTCTTCGCTGCTTTTGTGATAGTGTGCACTCCGGAGTTGACAGAGACTCCTTGAGACCCTCAGGTGGAATATGCCACAATTTCACCTAGAACAATTTAACAAACTTTGTATTACTGTTCTAGTTACTGTAAAATTACCTAGGAGCGTCGGTGGCCGAATGGTTAAGTTATCCGACTCGTAAGCGAGATGTACTTGACGTTTTTCTGAGTTATGTACTTTAGTTGAATTGTAACCGATACTCTTACGGTGAGGGAAAATATCATGATGTTACCGGCACATTGAAGAGACTGAATATGTGACAGTGTAATTATCTGATCTGTCAAGTCAAGCGGACGACGGGCCCTCGTCCGCGAGAGCACAATGTTTCCGCAGTCAGACGAACTCGCGCCTATTCTGCGTGGATTAACCGGGACATTAACGTATTAACAGATGATTACTATATTTTATTACTTCTACTTAAGTAATGTCAAAAAACAAAGTACCTAATGGAAGCTTAAAACCTGTCTATAAATTAGTGTATTGTTTATTAAGGTAAAAACATTCAGTAGAAATATACTACCTGTCTCTATTACTCCCGCGTAAATATATTTTCATCACGCTCACACAGAGTCATGTCTTAAATTGCAGAGACAGGTAGTAACAGGTTAATTTCTTTCTACTTAACATATTTGCTTTACACATAAGTATGATTGTGTATCTTTATCATTAGTTGAATACTAACTGATACTCTTATGGTGATAACCATTGTGAGAAAACCTGCACAGGACTGAATGGTCCACACCCCATCTTATCAGGACTCCTGTCAAGAGTGGCACGTATGTCAGATGGCAGTCACTCTACTAAATTTACCTTATGGGGCAATGTCCTGTGCCTTATCTTGGGGAGTTTATATGACTGTGTCTTTTTCAATCACTGCATTAAAAAAAATTTGAACAGCCTAGGTACAATGGGGCCATTCATGTATGACGAAAGCAGGATTTTAGTCATTTTCACAACTGCCCCCTCCGTCCTGCCGCTGGTCAGCAAAAGTGAGGGGTAAGCTCATCAGCTTACTTAAAAGTTTGGTATAATTTTCACAAAATCTGAATGTTTATTGTTATTCCATTGGCAAAGTACTAGGCTACTATAAACTTGTAGGCAAAAGCTATTACAATTAATCATGGAATTGTACACAATTGCACAAGGAAACCAGTTACAACGGAAATTATTAATTGCATACACATGCTGCATTTTGATAAACAACATTAAGTATAAAACATAATAATTACCGAGTGATAAGTGACCTATTTACTTTTAATATTGGATTGTTTTACTCAAGAAAACATTTCATTTTAATTTATGCTTACAACTACATTGTTGCCTGTGTTGAAATTATGAATTTTAATTTCTGTTACAGGTCTGAGTGTTATATGTATAACTACTGGACCCAGCGTGATTTAGTTCGCGTGGTGTCCTATCCGTACATACACCTATTTTACCCTACTTACCTTCCCTGCTACCTTTTTTATTTTGCTTATAAACCTTCCTCTTGAATCACTCTTTCTATTGTTGAAAATCACATAAAAATACGTAATATGCTTAATAAGATCTAAGCGAACATAAATACATAGGGACAGACAGCAGAAAGCGACTTTGTTTTATACTTTGTATATATATAGTCTGTATTATAAAAGTAGGTATATTAGTCATTTATCAGTTGTCTAGCACCCATAACACAAGCTTTTGGTTTGCTTACTTTGGGGCTAGATGCTCTCATAGAAATTAACACATTGTTACTGATATTGAACAAGTCTAGATACACTATCTATGATGGGTGTGTAGCAAGAATGTGTAAGAATTTAGCCTTGAAACATTAAATAGATCTTATTGCAGCAAAATTTATGTATAAATTATACCAAAATGCTTGGAAAGTTAAAACTAGATTCTACACCCCAATGGTTAACTAGGTCACTTGCTTTTAAAACACTGAATTTATTTTAAACTACACTCACCAATGAATCCTGAGATCCTGTCAGGAGCAATCCATCATGGAAAGGAGAGAATTCCATATCCGTTATCGTGTCCGAGTGTGCGTGTAATAAAGGCATTATTTTGCCCTTCCGTCCACAGTCATCGAGAGGTAGTACCGCCATACTGGACCCAACATGTTCCCAGTTGAAGGCCATAAATGCAGCCGAAGCACAAATATTGTTCCCATACGTCTGATAAGATCCAACACAAATATCCCGGACACATGCTTCAGGTTTCGGCACAATTGGTGCAGCATTTTTATACTTAGAGGCTTTAAAACGCCAAGCCATTGTTAGCCACTTTCTTAGAAAAGATCAGTCTTCAAATTTGGAATGTACGTAGCCTATAGCGACTAAGATATCTGAAACAATATAGGATTATTGAAAGAAAAAGCTACAAACAAAATAAACAAATACCTTTTGTAGTGACTTCAATGCAATGTTGACTCATGGTGAAAACTATCTTATCTATCACGGACATTACTATAACTTATAAGGATGCTGTACCCATATCTCAATACCACTATGCTATAATCTAAACACTCTATAGTTGCGAACAATTTCAATTTTGTATAGATTAGGATTTTAGGCTCAATTATTGCCAATCAGAAACTGCTATAACAGAAGAAAATATTTATTTTATCATTATCTACCGTCTAACAGGTTCTGCCCTCTATTTAGCTAAATAAAATAATCAAAATAAGCTATGTAATTTAGAGAAAAACATTTTTGTTTTGAAATCCGTAGCCGGCGCGACCGGAAACAGTCGCAATTTTGCATCCCCACAGGCTTTCGAATAAATTTACATTGGCAATAATAGACGTAGGATCACAAACTTTTAGTTTTAATTACTATTCTTACCTTAAAGTGTAAAATCACAAAGAAAATCCGATTTTTATCGAGACACTCCCCCTACACGTCGGCCATTTCAAAGCGACATTTTAGGTAGCGGTAGTGTGGATCAATAATGACAATTTGTCATGTCGAGTCTATCTTGAATAGATTTGGTATCGATTTCAATGTTTATATTTTATTTTTAATTATATTTTGAACTAGGTATTAGCTCCCATAGTATTTTATCATAATAAATCATTTTACGATACACAGCAAACAAATTAACTCACGTTTCTTGCGTTAACTTTGCTTTGTTTGTACTACTTCAGAATCGACTAATAAAATCGATATAGTTTTCATTGCCTGGACATCCCTATTCGAATCAATTATGTGTTTTTTTGTCTTTCTTTGAGCACGCTGTTAAAACTTGAATTAAAATGTGTTTTTTTCGCTGAGCTAATGTCCGACCGTACCTTCGGTTTCGATTATCCAGCCAAGACTCGGCGCTAGTTTCTGTTTGCCAGAAAATCTGTCCTACACGCCTCCCGAACCCATAATGGCGGCAATTGGGGCCAGGAATTCAGGATGCTAACGTGGGGCTGACTACTAAACTAAACTTGGATCATGGAATTACCATCACTAATTCCATGGTCCGAGTCGAAAAGGTGATTCTATACCATGTACAAATAAGGGCGCCGGAATGAGGTCGGGCAACTCCTTCGCACCCTACTGCAATGCACTCAGATAGAAGACCGACGCCACCCCTACGGGGAATATGCGTGACGTTATGATGTAGGTAGGTACCTATAAGACTGACAGACAGACAGATTCTTTCTTTGCACGATTCCCTAAGTACTTACAGATATAAAAACAGCCACAGTTAGTGGGTGTTTGATTGATCCATTCCAGAGGTTGCAGTGGGTGGATTCCTACTCCATACGTGATCAAGCTTTTATATGATTTATTCAATTAATTAGATAGGCACTCTTTGGATGAAGTTATACTTACCTATCGCTTGTTAAAGAGAAAATACCAAGCAGTTTTCGCTCTCGACTCAGAATACCTACCTATATACCTACAATGGACGTAGCGAGATAAGGGCACTAATACTTATCCCCATCGGGTCGGACAGCCCTCCGTTCGTTTTTATGCGGTTCCAATTCGAAATTTATGCGGCGAAGAGCCGTCTCGACTTCCTCAAGCGATAGCAGTGGTACATAGTCATTTATTTCGGGGGAGTTCCGGTGGCTGCACCTCTTTATTCAGCACTCTGCTTTTGAGAAGCTCATGGAAAGAAGAGAACCATTTCTGTTTACCGCGCGGTCATCGCCTAACAAGTGACCGAATGGAATATTTACACAGCGACACACGAAAATGTCCTGTCATTGGGCGACATGTTTGGAAAATTAGCATCGCTGTACGCAGCGTGGTCTTCAGGAGATCTATACTCTTGCTACTTTTTAAAGAGGGCTTTCTTCAGTCTTCTGGACTGTCATTCTACCACCGAGTCTCCTTGTCAAGTCTGCTACTGCCCGAGACGCCCCCAGCACCAGCCTCGCTGCCCGTGCAATAGCTGCCTGAGTCGTTGGATAGGTTCGCCGTCTGTCGCTACACAAGGTTCTATCAAGTAGCCACCACCGGGTTTGGCGTCGGCACTGCTCCCGGTAATTGTCTCGGGGCTTCACACGCAGGCCCATTACATACGACCGTGCAGATCGCCATCCACAACAATACTCGTGTTTTAAACATCATCATCCCACCCTATAACAATCCACTGCAGGACATAGGGCTTCTCCCACGAAAGGGGAGTTTATTACCATAATATCCACGCTTTTCAGACGGGTTGGAGATCGCAGTGTTATAAATATAACAATAGATAAAGCTGCTGTCCATTTTCCAGTCTCAAAGACTACAATCTTTTGCCTTGAAACATTAGTCATTGTACGATACCCACGAGTGTGTGTAAGCGGTTGGTGCTATTCTACTCTGAAGGACACGACACGGCCAATGCTGTTAGTGCTGCTTAGTAATTCCCCGGTTTGTTCCCAGAACAACACTTTGTCCGCATCCGAACAACCATAAGGCGGTCGCTTACACGCTTTACGTTCGAGTCGCTGTCCAGAAACTCCTCAGAATTGTTCACGATATTACGGGACCTGTTGCCTTTCCGCAGAGTCTACTGCAGAAATGCCACTGCCACCTTCTGCCTGGCGAGTAAGTTGGCCAGTAGGATATTTAAATAAATCTGTTGCCAACAATTCTCTGATTTCAATTATTGAAATGGTTACTTTTGCGATTATGTATGATCAATTTAATCGGTTCAGTTTATTGCAATCGAACTTTGTTAGCAGGTGAACCCATGAAATCGATTATACAAAATTGCAAAAGAAAAAATTTCAATCATTGAAATCAGATAATAGTTGACAACAGCGTTACATAATTAGCCGACATCACACACGCCCGTGCCACAATTCCGTGCCAAGCACTTTACTGGTGCCAAAATGAAACAAGAAAATATCCAAAGTGGTCATTTATTGCGAGTATTACAATAATTCAGTTTCTTTGGTGAGAATTAATTTCATTATTTATCTACACAAGGGAACAAGAAGACGTGTTAATAGTATTAAACAGGTATCGATAGTATAAAATATCAGATCCAATAGAGAAGTACAGTCGACCACGGATGTATAAAAACCACACTTATCCTGTTGGCCTTATTCCTTACTTTCACAGTCTAGCATGACATGTACAATTTTGATGTGGTATAATTTACCTTATACAACACACTTTAGACAGATACAACACATTTTCACTACAGCGATTAATATAGAAGCGTGTGCAGAATTTGTTAGCGTTTGACGTATTTAATACGTGATACATTAGCAATGTATGTAGATACCGGTTCTAAGTAAAATGCCAAAAATGTGTTAATGATAAATTAGAATGTCAGTAGTGGAATACTGTAACTTTTTAATACTGCGATTAATAGGTACCTACACTAAAGGTAGGTAGTAAAATAATAAGACAGTATCATCACATACATTTTCATACACACACACTTTTAGGTAGGTATTTAATCAATGTAATAATTATAAGAAAAGAGAAATGTTAAAGATAGACACATAAGTAAGTTATGTGGGTAGATATATTCAGAATTATTGAGGATCCCTTCACTATACTGTACTTAAAAGCCTTAAAATTCGTTAGGTACCACAAATTCGTTAATCACATACACATATAAAACGTTGTAAACATAAATTACTCACATCCAGTGCTAGAGAATTATATGTGATGTTAAGTAGAAAAAATATAAAAATAGACACCTAAAACAATACAATAAATACAACATTATATCTCTAAGTTAAAATTAACAATGGGCTAAATCTTATATTGCAAATAAACTTTAAAAAATTCTGTTATTAATTTATAAAACCTGGCAAAAGTAACAAATTATACTATATCTAACACCGTGTCGCCTAACGAACGTAACATCGTTAAAGGCAACTATATAATCTAAATTCTAATCCTTATAATAACAACATTAAATATTATTAACTTTTGTAATACAAAATATAAATATTTATGACGTAAACCGAAACAGTTCTGTAAATAAATGTATTATGCATATATTTGCGCACGAAGCCTAAATTCATAGAAATTGTCTTGATTATTACATTACTGTTTGACCTGTATAAGTTGAGATGTCTGTGATTGAGAATATAACATGTTCGTGCGGTAGATATTTTTTTAATTAAATTATGACAACCTTCAATATTAATATAAAATACATGTAGGTAATAAAATTATATTTTATCAGAGCGAAAACCAACATTCAAGCAAATAGCTTCAATATTAGTCATCACTGTCAAGATTTAGTAATCTTTTAATTTAATGACGTCATCTACTTTAAATGACGTCATCAACTTTAACCTCCGAATCCGACGTATCTTGTCCTGTCCCAGGTATATTGGAGCCATTGTGGGTATAATTGAGTAGTTTAACTACTAAACGGATTTCGATAATTCTTCCGAAATGTGTACTTTATGTTCCGGAAAAGTAACAAACTCTTGCAGGAAGACAGATAAAGAGTTTCGGACTAAATAGTAAATAGATAAAGCTTGATATTCTATGGCGTTTATGTGGCATTGCAAACGATAACTAAAAATTATATTTTTAAGAACCATTTTTAAATGAGAAAGGTTTAAGTAAGTATATTATAATATTTTCTTCATCCTCATAGTAAATACGTATCTTAAACACAACTGTATCGTCAACATCACATCGCAGGATTCCGGTAAGCCAAGTCGATTCGTTGTCATGTTCAGTAAGATATTTTTTAAATTATAACGTTATAAATATATGAAGAATACTCAAGAGTCGCTTCATCATATTGCACACGTTTTGACGTACTGTTTTAGCATTTTATATACTAGTAAGGAGTCAAACAAGCGGCCTATCTGATGGTAAACAGTTACTGTAGCTTACTAATTTGTTTCTGTCGAACGTGTTACAATTTTCAAGTCTCTTTTTCATTCTTTCCGAGGCTTGCCAGAATCCTAGCGCTAATGTTTTGTTCAGATTCCGAGCACAAATTATTTAACGATATGATCATAACTTACGAATTCATAATTTTACTTCTAAGCGCCATCCAACGACAATCGATAAACAATAAACTTTATTTTTAAATATAATACAGTGTAATACAACATAATACAGCAGCGGTGCTATTGACTAACTTAGTAGGCGTCTGAATTTCACATTTAATCAATCTACACTACGTCATCTACGATGGCCACAGGCCATAGCTAATACCAAATTAGAGTAGTGTAGGATTTTCTAATGTCAAATTCAGTTGTCCACTAAGATAGTCAGCCCCGCCAGACATTATCACTCTGCGCATTTATCAATCTTTTCGCATTTATTGGCAAGATATTGAGGGCTATAAACAAGTCAACGCTGAGATTATATTTTGCTGCGGCCGCCTCAACAATTGAGTCGTGATCTGCGCTACGGGTGTGCGCACGACTCATCTGGCCGGTCCATTTAATACGCGCGCTACGCTAGTTAATATTGCTGTAGACTCTCTGGTATTTGGGTTAGCAGGGGAAGAGTTAAAGGACTATAAGCGATGTCTATTCTTCTATTGTCCGCCATCTAGAGTCAGTTGAACAAAATTTACGATTGTGATTGTTGTGAGACTCTACTACCCGTGCGAAGCCGGGGCGGGTCGCTATTAGACAATATTTGCGCAAAGCTCTTTCAGAGCCTTACATAATCGTAACATAACATAGCCGTAAACTAACCGTCGGTGCCGGTACAATGCCATGACTGACATCCATTTCTTTAGAAGTTACAGTTTGATCAAAAACAGTAGTTGGAAAGAGAACATGGGCGCCATTTTGCTCAAAAGAAGAATATATCTTTTTTTTTAATTCATTCAACGCAGTGACGAACGAGCAGACAGCCCATCTGATGGTAAGCGGTAACTGTCGCCCTTATCAACTACGATTTAGGCATTAGGTTGCCAGGCAACAAATCAAATCGCAGTTGCATTGTCACTGTGAGGACTAAGATGCAATGTCCCATGCCTGTAATTGCGCTGTTTAGTTTCGACACTGATTGCTCAGTTTATATATCAGCCAAAAGACGCCCACTGTTGGGCATAGGCCTCCACAAAGACTGGTCCTGTGCCGTCCGCATCCAGCTAGTACCTGCCACCTTTACCAGGTCGTCGGTCCAGCGGGAAGCCTATACGCCTCGTTTTATGGTACGTGGTCGCCACTTAAGCCTGGTATTCCTTCCTATTACCATAATTTTAATAATTATTACTCTAATACAATTTCATTTTCGCATAATTTCGATGGAGATGCCTTTGAGCACATTCTAACTGGTCGCAAGTCAAATCCGTAGTTCCTACATACAACAACAAATTACATAGTATCATAATATTATAATTACAACTACCTACGAGTAAATGCCCTATACGAAGAACGGCTAAATACATATTTAGTTCATAATTGGTGATATGCAACATTGAGGTCTAATTAATTACAAATATTGCAATCCATTACAATTTAGGTTTAGGGTTTTCTATAATGTTTTTGGTGAAAACCATTTATTGTTCTTAATACTTATATGCTAATCACGTAAGCATGTTGCTAACAATTATCTGATTATAATTACTGAAATTGTTAGATACTTTTGCGATAAAGTATCATCGATTTCATGGGTTCAGTTTCTAACAACATTCTATTGTAATTAACTGAAATTAACAAATCGATCATATGTAATCGCAAAAGTATCAATTTCTATCATTTACATCAGAGAATTGTTGGCAACAGAGTTACGCAGTTAGCCAACAGATTCAATCCAATCGACTGTATCGAAATAATTACCACTATACTTACCAACATCGCAAACAATTCGACGTTCAAAAGACAAAGAGCGTAACAAACCGTCCAGGAAATGACGACGCCACGGCATTGTACCGGCGCGGGCGCAACACTTAAAAGCGAGTGGAATGACCTCAATTCACTAACATTACATAGTGTTAAAGCTACAATGTGGTAATTTTATAAAGATACTCGCTTCTCCAACAGCTGATAATATCTAATAATAAAAATTAGTATACATTACTATACTGTACTTAATAAGCTAGAGACGCCAACAACAAACTAACAATTCCAATTGATCCAATGCTACAATAAAACTACTGGGCCTAACGCAGACGACCGACCAACGCGCCGACAAAAGTCGGAGATTCCAATAAAATTATACAGACATCACATTTTATTGCACACTACTTAGTCAATGGGATTATTACCTAACCACCGATGTTAAGGCGCTGTCCTAATTTTTTTTTAAACCACTGATGTGGCAAACAAGCTTGCGGCCTCCCTGATGGTAAGCAGTCACCGCAGCCTGTCGACGGTCGTACGACCATGGCCGTACGAGGGACGCCGTTTGGTTGGGCCAATAGGAGAGCTCAAAACCGCCCGTCGCACGACCACGCACGCACCTCCGTTGCCAATTAGGATAGCCCCTAACGTTTCGTATTCGAATCGTTTTCCCGATATCGAGAACCGTCACCACATCAAACTTTGTATTCACAACGTCTTTTAGACTCCTCTCAGAGTCCTCAGGCTTGACGGTCGTAAGTCAAGAAAATTATCCAAAAACAATCGAATGAGGGCTTTCGCGATTTCAAAATCCACCAGGCTAACTACGTAACTGTTGATAACAATTCTCTGATTTCAATTATAGAAGTTGTTACTTTTAGGATTACATATGATCGATTTAAGTTTTAGTTTACTGCAATGATGTTACTTTGTTAGAAACTGAACCCATGAAATCGATGATACGTAATCGCGAAAGAAACAATTTCAATAATTGAAATCAAAGAATTGTCAGCAACAGAGTTACGTAAGTAACCCACAGATGGCGTTACTGAGAATAAGGTCCGTTCCAAAATACTGCCGCACTATTGGAGAGAAACTTGAAGGAGATTTTAGCCAATGACAGGGCTATATTTTAAGTCTCAGTAGCGCTATCTGGAATCCCGAAATCCCTCATTACTCGTTAGGTAAAAGCCACTCGGTGCAAAACCGATCTTCTTAAAGTTCTCGACCATCGTTTTCGAACGTATAAATCGTTCTGCGTATGCCGTAATATGACAACCTCGTTCATCTATACTACGTCTATCGGCTACACTTACAAGCCAAGTCTTCATAAAAGTACCACGCAACATATGCACTGTACGCGTCAAGTAGCAAGAGCTTCGGAAGACAGTGGATGCGATGTGGCGGAACGAAGAAAAATAAAGGCAAGCCAACCAAATAATCAGCGGCGATTTCATAACAAATGAAATACAGTAAGCTAATTACGAAACTCTGTTGCTAACAATTCTCCTCTTTCAATGATTGAAATTCTTACTTTTGCGATCACGTATGATCGATTTAATGGTTACAGTTTATTGCAATGGAACTTCGTTAGCAACAGAACCAATGAAATCGATTATTCAAAACAAAAGTAACAATTTCATACATTGAAATCAGATAATTGTTAGCAACATAGTTACATAATTATCCTTCAGCTTAAATTGCTCCTGCACATGACTTAAATTGGTATACCAGCGGGTTAAAATTACCATGGGAGGCGCCGGGGCACCGCGAACTTCCGCTATACTCATTTCAATCATAGCGTATTACAAATGTTAAACTGTGCCATTGGTTACAGTAGAACTGGCAGCTATTATCGTCTGTGTCTGTCCAATAGCATTGCGGTATTTTTGACAGCAAACCCCTCATCTCAGTCGCGCCATCTAGTGAAAATCTTCGGTAGATAGCGCCACTGGCGAAAAAGGTCTGTTGACGAAATAAGTTTTTCGTTTCAAATTATGGCTTCCACTGTCATTTAACAATTATTTCGCCAACGTCAAGGTTAATTATAACACAATTTATTGGCAGTATAAGTCATGCTATTGGTCAGAAATCAGAATCAAAAGCTGACAGCTGATTTCAGTTGAAACAGCGTTATTTTGATAGTGACTATCTTCTTATTTTTAAAGTATGGCTTCCATCCTAGTAGGCTAATTACGTAATTCTGTTGCCTACAATTCTCTAAATTAAATTATTAAAATAGTTACTTTTGTGATTACGTATGAAAAATTTCAGTTTATTGCAAAGGAACTTTGTTAGAAACTGAACCCATGAAATCGATGATACGTAATCGCAAAAGCAACAATTTCAATATTTGAAATCAGATAATTGTTAGCAATACAGTTACGTAATTAGCCACAGGATTTCGCCAACGTAAAAGTCACACAATATAACGCATATAACGCAATATAACGCCATTTAATCGGTCAGACAGAAACAGAAGATTTTCGTTTAAATGAACCTCAACCCCACCAATTCTAAAGAGCTTTTTCTACATGACACGAACCGTAAGTTCCTATAATACCAGTGAGATAAATTCGTTACATTACGCCGATCGCATGCAGCAAGAGGTGTCGCCAACGGATGTGGTCTTGCCATTGATGGGGCCAACGCCACTCTCGTACTTCGGCAGCTCTTTGCATTTCGCTTGCTGCAAAAATGAGATCAATAACTTAGTAAATACAGTTCATTTTCGGACACCACACCACAGTGTTGCGGTGACATTTGTAATATAACTAATTGGGACTAACTATTGAACTTGGCAGAGCTATTGCCATCCAATTGAACAAGTGAATGATCTAATAATAACATAGTGGAGCATAAGATTTGCCTGTTTATTGGAGTTATTGGTATATTTTTTTTAAATTAGACTTGTCAGCCATTTGACCGCCATCTCACTTGGTGGTAAGTGAAGATGCGGCCGAAGAATGGTGTAAATATGTAAATCTGTTATAAATTATAATCAATCTATCAATAACTAACCGACAGAAAAAGCTCCGACCAAGTTCACTAAAATATTTTCTGAACTACTGAACCGATTTTAATGAAGCAAGACTAATAACCTCGCTGGAATAAACTGGCTTTCAAATAGAGAAAACCAAATTCGGTCCATCCGTTCGAGCTACGATGCCACAGACGGACACACAGATACACAGAAACACACGTCGAACTTATACCACGCCTCTTTTTTCGTGGGGAGTTAAAAAATCAAATTGATGAAATAAGTAATCAAAGTAAATACTGACACTAAAACACAAAAATAATATACACAATAATTTAATGTACCCTACACTGCACCTTTTTTTATGACGTACGGTAGACAAAAAGACAAGCGGGCCACCTGATGGGAAGTGGTCACCACTGCCTATAGACATTAGCAACACCTAGAGTATCGCTAATGTGTTGCCCACCTCTATAACACGTTGCTCTGGCAGCAAAAAGGCAAATGCCCCTCCACTGTCAAAGCCACTGTTCCCCAAATCTACACCCCATGGAGCACTGGAGACCTTACTCACTGGCAGAAACAAAAACTATTTAAAAGTGTATTGTTTAGATGTGGTATTCTGTACTTTCCCAGTAGCGCGGCTCCAATTCGAACGGGATACCCCGCTATGCCCGCCCTACCTCTCTTAAAATCCTATACCTACTCAACACCTACCCTACCCTACTCTATCCCTTTTTTTCTTTCATACAAACCTCCAGAAAATTACAAACCCAACAAAACAAACAGGTGCATCCATTCTGAAGTTACAACATTCATTTGGTAATTTGATTTTTATTCATATAGGTATCTAAAATTTATTTATATGCCGGCCAGCACCGCTGAACAACAAAAGTGTGCCCGCTCGCGCCGCCAGAGAGCCTTTGTTTAATCCTCTCAATACTAAGTTGAAAGATATAGCAGTATCTACGTCGCGCGCGAAAGCACACTTGTCCTAGCCATGCGGTTCGGTTTCGAAAGCGTCATTTCTGAGTAAATAAATAATGCCATAATGTCCCGGTTGTGCTCTCGAGCCCGAGGGCCCGGGGTCCGCCTTGACCATGATCCAGAATTTGGCAATCAGGTAATTACAATGGACCGACCGCCATCTGACCTCCGTGACCCTGCTTTAGAGGAATATGATCAGATCGGATCATGGTTATAAATTCAGTTGCCTGAATTTGCAGGTTTCATCACAGTGCTTTCCCTCACCGTGAGAGCATCGGTTAGAATTCAACTAATGTATAACTCAGAAGAGTCATTGGTACATGGCCTCAGCGGGATTCGAACGCGGTACCTCACACTTACGAGTCGGATACTCAACCGATCGGCCACAGACGCTACACCTGCCTGAGTAAATACGAAGTTTAAACTAGCCGACATGCATTATTTACTACCAAAAAGTGAGCCCATATAAAAGTTACTTACATCCATGAGTTCAACAGCTATTTCCATGAACAATCTTTCGACGTTTTCAGCTTCCTTCGCCGATGTTTCTAAGAAATACATGCCGTGCCTCTGAGAGAAATCAGACCCAATATGCTTCGGTATCTCTCTATCGTCTCTGTCCGTTTTGTTACCTGCAAATAGAATCATGTCAATATCTACGTTGATCTCACTGTCAATATCAGGATCTGTTATAGTTTATTAATAATAGTATTGTTTTTTACAACAATGGGCGTATTTTATGTTTACTGGGCTGTCTGGGCTACTGGCCTCATATAAAATTTATGATAAAGGAAGTGAATAGGTTTATCATCAACTTTTCAGCAGGATGATTCATCCCCTCCCACTCCCTTGTCATCCATATGTGTCTTTTATTTTTTATACTATCCAGGCATTTGACCACCATGTCACCTGGTGGTAAGTGACGATGCGACCGAAGGAGCATGCCTGTCTAGAAACAGCCTATTCACTCTAGCCTTGAAGGCGAAGGGATGTCACAGTATTAAATAAAACTTACCAACTAGTATCCTGAGAACCTTGTTATTCGCATATTCCTCTATTTCCCTCAACCAGTCCGGCAAGCAATCAAATGTAGGTTGGCAAGATATATCATAAACTAATATCAGGGCGTGTGCAGATCTATAGTAACTCTGTGTTATAGACCTGAATCGTTCCTGGCCGGCAGTATCCCATATTTGTAGCTAAAAAAGAAAATTATATTCATTTAATTTGGCCAGGAAATCTAGGCCTAAGTTAACCAGGATAACAATATTTCACATATGGCCTGAATCTTTTATTACACTATCCTAGCCGAAAACAGTGAAGAGGACATCATCATCATTCATTAGAGGTATATCTCAAATTACTTCTACACTGTGTTAACGTAAAAATAATTTTCTAGATTGTCTCAAGATCTCAAATAATCTAACAAGTGACATAGCAGCAATTATTTAATTTTTACTGCTGAATTAAATAATTATTCATTTAATGGCCATACAGAAATAGAATTTCGTAGTTCAGTGGCCACGTTTAGGCAATATTCACAGCTATTTGAATTTAATATTATTCTTGTACCTAATAAACACACTACTTTGGGACAGATAAAATAAAAATGTCATAAGAAGCACAACCAGTATTGATGCGAAGATGATGAAATGAAGTAGGTACTTTGGAATAGGTACAGGTATGTAATTAAATATTGAGCTGTTTGAGAAATTATTTATTATTCATTATTATATGACTATGACATAGCCACTAGCTGGTCCGGTGTGAATTCGTTCACATGGTGGCCTACATCTACCTTAGTCCTACCCTACACTCTTTTCTGCGAGTAGGTAAACCTTGTCCTGACAATTACAAATCCAACAAAACAGAATTAGCTAAATTGCAGTGCAGCCGTTATGAAATTATGAGCGAACATGCAATATTTTGATACCTTGGGTTATATTATTGTAATTTTTACATAAATAACACATTTTTTGGAGATAAAATATAGCCTATGATAAAATATAGCGCTGATAGTGTAGCTATCCACAGGTGAAAGAATTTAGGTTGGAGTGTAGCAAAGGGGAGGCAGAGGAAAAAAGTCTTTTTGAGTTGCACCCTTTGGTATCCTCTAACCAGAATTTTTAAAATCAGTTACACAAACAGCTATACACAATCAAACCTTTCTTTATAAATTTTTTTTTATGTCATACGGTAGGCAAACAGGCAAGCAGGCCACCTGATGGAAAGTGGTCACCACTGCCTATAGACATTAGCAAAACCAAGAGTATCGCTATTTGTATTGGCAACTGTATATTACCATGTTCAAAGCATTCTGTTGGACTGGATACAACATTTATACACAACATGTATTTATGGAACAAATAGCTGCTAATTGAAACAAACATTTGGACCTTCATTGTTAAATTACCACATCTAAGTACCTGTGATGCCAAATACACACTTGAACAAGGTACCTACTTGCACAATTAAATAAAAATGCTAGATAATTTTTTGTAGGCTACCAACATAACTTCCCATTGCATTTAAATCAAGGATGAAGAATCAAACAATACAAAGTGTGTAAATCTGGTGAGACTATTATAATTATCATCCTTGAAACATATTACACGCACAGAACAATAGATAAACACTCGTCTAAGTTACATCCAAATACAGCATATTTACATTGATATGATGTAACAAGTGTGGCATATTCAAAGTGTATTGCTAATTAACTCACCTTCACTTTTTCGCCATCTACTTCGACAGTTTTGATCATGAAATCCACTCCGATCGTAGCGCCCTGTCCAGGAGGAAACAAGCCCTGAGTAAACCTCCGGACGAGACAAGTTTTCCCAACCCCTGCATTGCCTACAAGCACCACTTTGAAAAGAAACTTATAGTCCTCCATCACGAATACCGAAACACATTTAAAATTCACCAATTGTGGAACAAAACATTAAATTATCACGACCCTAAAGATGTTACGCTTTGATGAATTGACACTTATTGTATCAAAATAAAAAACAGATTACATCGATATCTGCGATTATTTGACTATCAAACGTTCATTACCGATAAGATATGCTTAGGTAGGTAGGTAGGTACTTAACTTTAGGATCTTGCTTTCTTTACCCAAAACAAAACGAAAGAAAATAGCGGAGAACGACAGAAAATATCGAATTCGACGACGTCTCGTCACAAATGTAGTGTGTTTACAGAGCAGGATACCCGCAGGTGGCACTACAACAAAGAAAAGAAAGAAGCCACAAAAATACACGCAAAATACTTTATTACTAGCAGGCTAAGTAAACAGATGGCTAATGTCAGAATTGTCAGCCATTGTAAGCTTTGACAGACTAGCAACAGTATTGTCAGTACAGCCTTTTTATGGCTAATTTTGGTTTATTTTCAAGTGACTTAGCCTGAAAAATTAATTTAACATTTTGCACATTTTTTAATATTTATCGTTTAGCTTATACCACTTTATGTACCTACCTACTAAATGCGGGATTATCTGACATTATAAAAAAGCAATAAATTGTTCGGAAAACTCGATAGATGGCATTAATAAGTCACGATTCTCAGCATTCTAAAAAAATTTAAATGGATTGTCATAAGCACCATATAGGTATAGCCATCAGTACCAAGCATTGTAGAGCGTGCTAAGGTAGGTAGGTAGGACTATCCCACAATTCTACTAATATTATAAATGTGAAAGTTTGTATATTTGCTCGTTTGGTAGTCCATCACGTAAAAATGGCTCAAGATTTGGATGAAATTACACAGATAGTTTATAACCTGAATTAACACATAGTCTACAATTAATCCCGAAATTCAAAGTAGTTCCTACGAAATCATGCTGTAATTGAATTGCACGCGGTTACTCCTTCACACTAAAACTTCTCAACCGCTTTTGATGAAATTTGCCAGTGTGTGGCTTACGTCATAGAATAAAATGTAGGCTAATTATTATTTATTGTTATATACAGTATTATATACATTTAAGACTAGATAAAAATTGTGCACAAATAAAAATAAAATTACAAATAAAAAACAGACTCTAAATCGCTGCCTTGCGGAAGTGTCCCCATAAGGATGGCAGCGTTACCTCTCTGAACTGTCAGACTTATACGCTGACCGAGGTAAGCGCCAGCACGTGGGTCTCCGGTAGACTCAATTAGCCGGGTAGATATCTCTTGGAACACCTTTTTAGCGCTAGGGCCCCAAGGTCCCAACGTTTCCACTCCAAACGGCGCAAATAAATAACCTGGACCTCATCATCATCATCACAGCCCGTAACAGTCCACTGCAGGACTTAGGGCCTCTCCCACGAAAGTGGAGGTTATTGTCATAATCTCCACGCTTGGCAGGCGGATTGGAGATCGCAGTGTTTAAATATAACAATGGAAAATGCTGCTGCCCATTTTCCAGACTACGGCGACTCTTGATCTTTTGCCTCGAAAACATTAGTCGCCTTATACGACACCCATTAGTGTAAGGGGTTGGTGCTATTCTACTCTGCCGGACACCACACGGCCAAACCTGGACTTAGGGATCCATATTTGCGCCGTTTGAGGTCCTCCGCCGAAGAAGCAGCCGCACCAGCGTTGGCAGAGGTAGCTCTAATGTGGGATGGGGCCAGGGTGTCTACACAGATCGCATCCCACACCAGAGGCCGTCCTTGTGACCAAGCAACGAGCGTCATGCCGTCGAGCCTCTTGCCATTATCCCGAGCCAGCCCATTCGGTTCTAATACAGCTGGCACGTTGATGGTGGCAAGGGCACGGCGGATGACGTCGTTGAGATTTGCGTGGCGCGACAGCCGACCGGCACTTCGTTAGCACGAGAGGCCATGGTGTCCAAGGATATCTACAATACTTCCGCAGTAACAACGATGCAATTAATTCACCTTAAGGCCAAGTCGGAAGCACACTGAGAGTGAAAGTGTAGCTCCGGTGAGTAAAGTACCCGTATTAGGTGATGGAATTGCGTGAAGTCAATATCTCGCCTCCCTCTCTGAAACGGCTAGAAGACGAGCTCGATATGCAGAATCGGCCGAGGTTTCTAAAAGTGTGGAGAAGGCCAATCCGCAGAGTTAGGGTTGGCGGGAATATCGGCGTTGGGGCAGATGAAAGACCATGCATTCCTGGCCTCCAACAGGCACGACACCTCGACGCCGCCCAGGGACGAAGAGATCATTTTCGATGTCAAGGTGTGCGTGCTATGTATGGAGGACAGGAAAGCTGGTAGCGACAGATCAGAAATTTTACGGATACCCAGACCTTCAAACGGGATGGGCAGAGAAGCCTGGGTCCAGGAACGGACATCAAAATCACAGTTGAGGATTGTTGATAGGGCGGTTTGTATGGAGGCGTCGAGGGAAGAATGAAGATGGGGGGGTATTTCCACATGGGACTACAGTGAAGTATGTATGTGGCATTTGGAGCAAATAAATTAAAGCGGATTATGGTGATGGCGATATGCGGATGGATTTTTAAAAGCCGGTCATGTTGAACTTATACGTTAGGGAATCAATAAGAGGTAAAATCGATTCAGGAAGTATTGGGGCACCTAAAAGGGAAAGAAAATTCTTGTTTTGAATTTTAATGTTTGGTGCCAATAAGTTAAACTGTGTGATTATGTCATTTCTTTCATCATTTCAGTCCGAGATATACACTACATTTACTAAAATTTAGTTCTAGGCTAAAATGTAGGCTATAGATAAATATAAAATATAATTTATAGTAGGTTCCGCGGGATCTAGCCATAATTCTTAAATAAATAATCCATGAATCTTTAATCGTATTTTGATGAAATTTGTCTGTTCGTCCGATATTGTTGATGCTGATTTGACTTATTTAATTTGTTAGAGTTGGCAGCACAGCCTAAGCTGACATGTTTAACTGACAGCTGACATTCAGCTGGCTGGCTAACAGAATTCCACCCATCGAACCGGACCGCAAGATTCTCAGGCTCAAAAAAGTTTTGAAGCAAAGCAAACAGTGCAGTGGTCATAAAGTATCTTTGACAGGAGCTTCCAACACAAAGCTCTCAGGATTAAGGACAATAAGACTGGGCTTAGGATACGAAGTATTTTGTGCGAGTCATTCGTTAAACACAAATATATATTATCGTCGCACTGTGTGTGGCTTTTAGTAGAACACGGTCAAAGTGTAGTAAGTAGCAGTACCTATATAATATATCAGCGCTAAAATGTCCAACATTAATTACACCACGCGAACTGAAGGGCAAACCAAAATCAATACCATAATATGGACGGTACCCAATTTTATCAATCTTCTCGAAAACAAGTCTACTAGAGAGTTCCGCACTGAAAAAGCGAAAGATCCGAGTGGAAATGATATTACGGAATTAAGATTCCAATTGAAAATGCAGTTTCTTGGTAGAGATAATGACATTATTGAGATATACTATTTGTCCCCCAATCCAGTTTTCTTGAAGTCTATATTAACCATTTGTTTAAAACGTTTTGAAGAACGCTCTATTGTCATTAAGGAGTACCACACTGTTCAAGCCAATAAATGGCAATACCTTGCTACACTTTTCAAACGGGACATCGCTAGTTACGAAGGAAGAGATATATATTTATTGAGTGATGGCAGTTTAAGGTTGAAGTTTCAGTTCATGGTAACAAATGACATAAAAGTTGACCGGTCAAATATACCAGAAGCCCAATTAAGCAACGACTTTGAAAATTTGCTTAACAATGGCTTGTTTTCTGATGTTGTTATGAGATCTGCAGAAAATGTGGAGTATAAAGTGCACAAGGCTGTCTTAGCTAGTAGAAGTGCAGTCCTGAAGGCTCACTTTGAACATAACACCACAGAGTGTATTACTAATACTGTTGAATCTCCTCTGGAAGCTGATGTCTTATGTGCAGTATTGACCTTTATTTACAGTGATAAAGCCCCTAGTGTTGATGAAATACCAGAGAAGTTGCTGGCAGCTGCTGATTACTACCAACTTAGCCGACTGAAGAGTCTCTGTGAAGAGGCTTTACACAAGAAACTGACAGTTGAAAATGCAATAGAAACATTGCAGCTTGCCGATTTACATTCAGCAAATGCATTAAAACAATTGACATTGGAATTTATCAAGGATGGACAGGCAAAACTAATAACAAAAACTGATGGTTGGGCTAAAGTTAAGTCTGTGGAATTGATTAAAAGGATCTACGAGTATATAATGGCAGATGACATTGAAGCTGATATAAAATAAAATCACAAATTATGCAGTACCTAACTAGGATACTCCTATTTTTAGGAATTGGTCTATTTCACCAAACCTCTATCTCTTGCTTAGAGCAAAATTTACCTATGGATTTGTGTTGTAATGTTGTTAACATGTAGGGTGCCACCAACTTATCTCAAACGGTGATGGCATTGCGGTTGTTGTCAACAAGGTGACATTTCAAAAAGTTCCAGTTTTGGTCACCGGGTCAGATAAGATTGCTGTGGGAAACAGAAACACAACTGTCATTCTAGGGAGTAAGCACCGCCCAACCCACTTCCTAACTTTAAGTGTTACCTATTGGCAATAGAACGGCAGGAAGAACCACCTAAAATAAGGCGCCTGAAGAGGCTGCACTTATGGGATAACATAATATGACCTGTCTTATGTAGGTAATAAAGGCAACCCAGCACTGGAAGGGATAGCCTAACATGCCATGCCATCGTTGATAACAACTGCTTATAGTCTAAGGACTGATCGCATGTTCGCAAAAAGCATAAAAAAAAAAAAAAAAAAAACTATCGGCGATAGTTATTTCCTAGCAGATGGTGAAACGTATTTTCATCTCAAGCAATTCCTAAGTATTTAGGCATCAGATTTAGGCGATTCCTATGTTTATTATTGTTATGTTGTTTATTATAGTGATTATTTCACAACGTATAAGTTATTGTTATTGTTTGAGGAAAAGGTTTATTTTTCACAATGTATGTCTTGGATAAATTAAAACTGCAATAATAGTTACTTTTGATTTTTATTACTATTGTCCTTTTTATCATTATCAGAGTCACTACATTCATTATCACTTTCACTTGAGTCACTGCTATCGCTGTCACTCTCACTATAATTCACTGTAATTTGTTTCCTATTTGTATTTTCAAACAAATTACTGTCATTGTCTTTTGAATCCTCTTCGTCATTGTCAAACTCTTTAGGCCATAAACCGTTTTGTTTGTAATATTTTATAGAGTCTTTGTTCATAATTTTCACTATTTCACCTCTCACTTTGTCACCTTCTGCTATGGGTTCGACAAGGATGTAGTTTCCTCTCTTCACCCAAATGTTTTTTCTGAATTTAGTTGGCATGGACACCAAATATCCTTCACCATCTGGTGTGATGACCTGTTCAAACATAAAATATTTAAGGCATTAGTCTCAGACCATATAAGACATAAAGACAGTGCACTGTCAACAGTGACATGAGGCCGTTTAATAAAAATGTGTCTACTTAGTGAACGTTGCTAACGTGTACTTTGGTTGTCAGTCGGCCAAGTACTTTGGTTATCAATGACACACTATTTTTTTATTATAAATAAATAACCAATACCTCAGACTAAACAAGAAATAAAAACAGAGTCAGAGTGTGTTAATATTTTGTTCACAAATATTAACACATGCAAAGTATGCCTTGCTACACAGCAAGTTGTCAATGCACTGTGAGTCAGAGTGTGTTAATATTTTGTTCAAAAATATTAACACATGCAAAAGTATGCCTCGCTACACAGCATGTTGTCAATGTACTGTGAGTCAGAGTGTGTTAATATTTTGTTCACAAATATTGACACATGCGAGAGTATGCCTTGCTACACAGCATGTTGTCAATGTACTGTGAGTCAGTGTGTTAACTGACTGTTTTTATTTCTTGTTTAGTCTGAGGTATTGGTTATTTATTTATATCAAAAAATAGTTTTATTTTAAAATACACATAATACCTACCACTACATATAACCTATTCACTAATACATATAAAATATATACTAAAAATAAAAAAAGTCATCCACACCGCTGCCCCTAAAATGGTGCCTCATTGAATAGTGATGCTATTCTGTTGCCCGAGGAACGAGCCAGCTCTCTAATCAACAGTGGTGTCATTTAATTTTTTGGAAAGTTCTATAATAAATAAATAAATATTATAATAACTACTACCTAATACTATAAATAACTTGTTTGCACCTTTCTTTCATTAGTATATTGAAAAGAAAACATAATAAATGTTAAGTACACAGTTCATCTCTTCAATCAACATTACAACAAATTGAACGATTAACTTTTCCGTTTCCATTAGAGTCAAAGTGGTAGTTTCCTGTTCCATACATACAATATAACCATTAGGTTCTAGATGATTAAGACCTAACAATAATTTAAGTATTTTATAATATTCATTTTGATGACATAAAACGTCTGTGAGTCAACAGCCCTTAATAAGGGCTGTGGACGTGAGTATTACAATGTGATGAAATTAACTGCACGGTTATAGTATACGGTCAGCTGCAGATAATAATGGAAGTTAGCTTTCTCTGCAGGTGACTGCACCACAAGAGCGCAATACATACCTCATGTAAATTATTTCCTTTGCTCTTCACAACTTTGACAATCCTTTGGCTATCATTAGGCATTTCGGTGTCGTCCCAAAGAGCTTCGTTCATCACATGCTTCCTTCTGTTCAACTTCGACATGTTTAACATAAACTGATAATAAGCTGCTGGTTTAAATATCAAAATTTCTACCGTAAACAAAATAAAAACAAACTAAAATTGTAAAAGATAACATAACCCCAAAATCCACACTATTTCAACGTCAACTCAACCGTCCCACAAGAAGCACTAACGTCAAGTGTCAGTCACGGTCACGCACGCAACGCGAGTCACAAGCAGGGTTACCAGATGTAATTTTTGGATACCCTAAATTTAAAATTATTTAGGTATCCAAAATTATTGACGTTTGTCATTTGTTATTGTAGTTGGTTATTTTTAAAATTTTAAGTAGTTTATAGTTTGTATAGTGCATTATTGATGGAATTCCATTGTATGATAAAATTAAAATTAAAATTATGGATTCTTATTTTATTAATGAGGAGTTTTCCAATAGGTATCTAAAGCATTCCTAACCAGTCACTAGATGGCGCCCCGACAATTTTGGTAATTGATAATCGCTTGAAATAGGTTCTTAGCAAACAGGATATAAACACTGGGTACGTTGTATTGGATAATATTGTATTTGTCAATAGTTTTCAACCATTTTAGAGGTTGTAATTATAATGGAACATAGTGCTTCTTCTTATAAATATTTCTTTTTACACTTCGTTCAACCTTTAACAGTTATGTTTATATTATTAAACATTTTATTTTTAAGTTTAGTATTAGTTGACTGCATGAAATCACTGCCACCATCATACAGATTATAAAAAGATTACCAAAATTGTAGGAGCGCCATCTATTGATGCTTTTTGAAACCAACTATCTATACCTACTGGAAAACTCCTCATTATGGATTCTTATTTTATTAATTATGGATTCTTATTTTATTTTGACTTAGAAAATATATTAATATTAAATTTAAAACTTTACATTTAAATTGAATTATTAAGACTATTTTTATTAATATTGACATTTTGTATTATTTATTATCATTGTGACAATTGATTTATTTAATTTGCCATTATTTTATAATTGAGAATTTTGTATTTAATTGATTTAATATTTAATTTCAAATACTGCATCCTCTCTATTATTATTATGTAATAAATTTTTGCTATACCCGACCAGGGTTCCATGTCTTGTACTAATATATATATTTAAGAACTTGTATTTACTAACACATGGAAACGCAATAAATGAATTGAAATTGAAATTAAAACCCTTTTTTACACAAGTTCCACTATAATTAACATTAACTTACTATAGGGGTACCACGACTTTTTGGGGTACCAATACTGTCTGTGTCCGTAGGCGAAACCCACTTTGGGCTTCAAAATGGGTAGTGCAAAATGGACAGCGCTCTCTCCGGTGGTAGTTCACAGTAGGGATGGGCTGGTTTAAAATCGTTATTTTATCTATTCAATTATCGATTATCATTCTCATAGAAGCTGAAATCGATAGTTGCCCAAATGAAATTACGGGGAAATGACTCACGCAATAATGAAGTAATATCAATTAAAATATTAACTCTCCAATAGTTTTTTTGAACTCTCAAATCCTCTCAAACGATTCTTAAACGATTAAAAAAAAAATTGAACGTCTAAGTCAATTTTTCGACGAGATAGAAAATATGGGGGCCAATTTCACACCCAAAATTAAAATCAATTTTCTGGAAAAACTATTAACTCTCAAACGATTTTTCTTTACTTTCAAATCTTCTCAAACGATTTGCATTAATTAAATTCAAAAATAATTACTTTTGGGGGCCAACTTTACGGAGGTGTGAACAGTTCCGCGGGAACACGAGTATGTAGAGGGAGTATTCGTGTAGTCCCGTGCATGTTTGGCATGTCTCGCCTATTTCATAGACTAAGTAGAGATCGTTTGTTGTCGTCTCAATTCGATCGATTTTATATTTATAATCCTAGTGCTTTTTCCCGTAACAGGTTCCGGGTACACATGACCATGACCCAGGATATTAATATGTCAAGTAATTACAGTAGAGCAGCTGCCATCACCTCTGTGACCCTGTTTACAGCAGATTAGCGATATTACACCGATGAATCGATATAATGTCGACGCGTTTTGACACCCACCACATCCCTAATAGGCGAGAATGTAGAGGCCGACCAAGTCCCGGCAAAAGTTTCGCCGGAAGTTTTGGCGAACATTTGGAGCGCGCTTTATATGACCCGGTGGCCAAAACTGGAATCAAGTGTCGCCATTTTGAAATGTCATGTCAATGCCATTAACAGCGACGCTGTCACTGGATCAGATTAAGTTTGTGACACTGCATAGACAAACAGGTAATAAAATCCATGGACTTACTACCCAAAGGGACTGCGCACTGCTTTGACTAAAACCGGGCAGAGCGAGAGTCACCATCGATAGTCCTGTGTCCCTTTCTAGTGTTGCTACCATTGTTGATGAAATTCCGAATTACTTTTATTATTTGGCGCGGACACCGACGTCAGGGCCAGGCAGAGCCGGATCGGGTGCAATCTGAAGGTCATGTTTTCACCAGGGTCCAGCCCAAGCTTACCCTGCTACTCGGAAACTATTGGCCCTAGAACACTAGTTCCTAGACTGAAATGATAGCACTCCTCGAGATCATCATTGCGTATGACAGCTGTCAGCTCAAAAGTTAACCCATTGGTCCTAAAACATTAATTTCTAGAGAGAAATGATAGTACTTGTTGAGATCTACATTTCGAATGACAGCTGTCCAATTTTGAACTGAAATAACTCCTTAACTATTGGTTAAGGAGTTATTTCACTTACTTACTTAACTAACTACACTCGTTCCTAAAGAAAAATGATTGTGTTCGTCGAGATCTACATTTTGCATGACAGCTGTCCAACTTAGAACTGTTGTAACTCGGAAACGATTGGTCTTAGAACACTAGTTCCTAGAGCAATACGATAGTACTCATCGAGATCTACATTTCGGATGACAGTTCTAAGTTTGACAGCTGTCACCCGAAATGTAGATATCGACGAGTACTATCACTTCCCTTTAGAAACTAGTGTTGTAGGATAAATCGTTACCGAACTCTTTTATCTGTTTTGTGGAACAAAAAGTCGTAGGTTAATAATTATGTCGACTCGACGTTTGTCGGAGAAACGTTCAGTAGATCAAAAGGTATTTTGACAACTACTTTTCGGATTGTACGGATTACCTCATAATAATACCAAATTCACGGTAAATATATTTCTCCAATAATGGCAACACCAAACATGACACTTGTCAATTTAGAATGACGGTGATTATGCCAATAACATTGTGTTTCCACTGTTAGAAAGGGACAAAGGACTATAGATGGTGACTCTCGCTCTGCCCGGTTATAGTTAAAGCAGTGCGCAGTCCCTTTGGGTAGTAAGTCCATGATAAAATCCTAGGTTTGGACATTGACAATGACAGGCATGTCATTGTCTTTGTCATACACTGCCACTAATGACGAATGAAACTGCATACTCCGTTAGAAAGACCTGCCCTGTGGTTGTGATTTCGAAGGCGATGATAGGCTGTGAGCGAGTTAATTAGCCATAATAATATGTATTATGATGCTGGGGAATTCTAGTTATTATTTTAAGTTTCTTTTTGGCCACATCTGTCGGTTATTTTATGTATCAAAAGGTGTGTGTCACGCATTGTACGCATTTTTGCCGTTGTGCCCCTTAAAAGGAGTTTACAGAGCCGTAACGTTGTTGAGCTGGATGGGTGACCATTTCGTATTTGAGGATAGTCAAACGTTAGCACCGCAACGAGTTGGAAACTCGTTATGTGTGCCCCCTTATACCGTTGGCGAAGCGAGGTCGACCGAGGTGTTTTACATACATACCATGATTCTAAGGAAATCTAGTTCCTGTGCTAGTTCATTTTGGGCACATCCGTCGGCTATTTTATGTAACATCAAAAGGTATGTCACGCGGCACGCCGCATTACCAGTGTTTTCTTAAAGCGAACGCATTACACGCATTATTGAACATAATGCCCTCTCCTCTTGAAAGGAGTTTTTTCTTTCCTCCTTGATTTCTCTTCGCTATGACGAAAAAACTTTTTACTCCGGGCATAAAAGGAGTTTCTTTTTTCATCGTTTACTCTACGGCTTGTTCCAGTGTTGCATGAGTGTCGCGTGAGTGTTGCAGTTTTGCTAAAAATATTTAGTTATTGAAAAATAATTGTAAAGAATTGGCTAGACTTAGATTTATTTTTTTAACTGATACGAGTTCCGTATTTTTCATACTTCAGTTTTTCATTCACTTTGTACCGGCTGGATCTTAGTGAACACCTTGTATGAACCGATAGACCGTATCCTTTAGAATGACTGTGATTATGCATAGCCTCCTTCAATGGTTCCTTATTATTCATGTCCCATTGTTGGCAACATTCGAAATCTGTCACAGATTACTACATCCTTCCGGTGTTGCTTCATAAAACGCAGAACTAGCGCCACCATATTGACAGGTCACCTCTGTCTCCGGCTTAGATCATATATTTAATCTAAGGTCACCGGTCAAGCTTTATATTGCGACCGGTTTCGTATGAATCATCATCAGGCGATGTGATCATCATCATACAACGCGATCCCAAAACCTATACGCCAAGCAGAAAATCTTAACAAGTTTAAAAAACAACTGTACAGTTTTCTTGTTGAAGGGGTGTTTTACACAATTGACGAGATTCTTTTGGCGTGCAAGGAGTATAAATAAATAGTAAGAATGTGACTTTGAATATGTTATGACATTTTATACTATTATTTAATTATTTTGACATGTTTTATACAGGGTGTTTCATAATACATGTATAAAGCCGAAAGGGTGTTAAAGTAGAGCTTTCAAAGAGTGCACTGGCGACTTCATTTTATCCGGACATTGAATTTTAATTTTAATAAAAAAAAAAAATTTTTAAAGATAAATAACCATATCGACTACGTTGAAGCGCAGCTCTATTTCAAGTTGATGATCATATAAAAAACAGGTTAATAACCTCGTGCGACCCCTATCGAAACAAAGCAACCTCCTCAAGCCTACTACCAGGAGCCTAATGCTGCGTACACACCGGGCGATGTGTGACGCGCACCCGTTTCGGCTAACGATTGTCCGTTGGCGTGTGCCAGCCGGCAATCCGCAGTGCAGCGTGGCGGTAACATCAAACGGATAGAAGTAATCATCCAATCGCAGTTTGGGCGGATACCGAAGGCCAACAAACAAACGTGCAAATACGAGCCCGAATCGGTTCCCAAAACTCCCAAAGATCGTTTGCTTGACCACGAAATGCAAGTATTAGACCTTAGAAGTCCAAATAATTCGGCCAACAGCCCTTCGTTGGCGTACGTTGAGTGTGTACACACCATAAGGACGAGTAATAACCTCGTGCCATTCATATCAAAACAAACCAACCTCCTTCATCTTACTACCAGGCGTCGTACTAAATGTTACCTACTTATGAATAGGCTCTACCAAATTAACTAGGAACTTGCCTACACTAATTATTTTCGATAGGTAGGTATGCTTAAATAGTCGGAGCGTCGGTGGCCTAAGGTTGCGGTATCCGACTCGTACGCGTGAGGTACCGGGTTCGAATCCCACTGCCGCCATGTACCACTAACTCTTTTCTAAGTTATGCACAGTAGCTGAATACTAACCGATGCTTTTACGGTGAGGGAAATCATCGTGATGAAACTTACACATTCAGTTCAGACGACTGAATGTGTAAGTAACCATGATCCAATCTGGTCAGGTTCCCTTGGTAGCAGGGTTAGGAGCCAGGAATGTCAGATGGCAGTCGCTCCACTGCAATTAATTACCTAATCTGCCAAATCCTAGATCATGGACTATAGTCTAATAATTTTGTGGAGAGAAAAGAATTTGTTACAGTGGAGCGACTACCATCTGACCTCCATGACCCTGCTACCAGGAGAACCTGACTCGATTGGATCATGGTTACAATTTCAGTTGCCAGAATTTGCAGATTTCATCATGATGTTTCCCTCACCATAGGAGCATCGGTTAATTTCAACTAATGTACATAACTCAGACAGTGGCGTGCCTAGGGGTTCAGAGTAAGGCAAGCCGAGAGATGAAGTTTGTGTAGTTTTTACGGTTATTAAAAATAAATCCATCCCCTTGCCACATTACGGAAATAATTTGTTATTTTCTGAGAAATGATTATAAACTTTACCTTTTCCATGCAAATCAAAACTTGTGCACATTTTAAACCATCACAAGGGACTCTACTTCGTCTATTGTTAATCAATCTAATTAAATCACTTTTACTACAAAACACAACACAAACACAACAAAAAACTAATTACTTATCCGCCCAAACGGCTCAAACAAAACAATAGTGAAGTTGGTACGTATTACAGCATTCAACAAACGTACCTACTGCGCATGCGCGAAGTTGCCAATTTCAAAGATCCGTGTACAACTTCATACGCATGCAGGGCTTAAAGTCTCGTACAATTTACCATATAAACAAACGTATAGTTATATCTCATTATAGGACAGTTTTCATATGTAAGAAAGAGACATACCAGCCGGAATCAAAGCCCGCTTACAAGCCAGCGCGTGCGAGCGAGATGACTGACCGAGTCTCAATTTCCTCAACTTGCGTGTGCGTTCGGATCGTGTTTCGTAACCTGGGCGCACGATGGCGCTGCTTTGCGGCGCGGCAGTTTGAAATGCATTAGGAGCGCGAACTTTAAATAGTTCGCGCTCGCATTATCTTTGATTTTCTATCGATTATTATTTTTATAAGGCAAGCCCGGCTTTTGGGCTTGTATGACAGTAACGCCACTGAACTCAGAAAAGAGTCATTGGTACATTGCCACAGCGGGATTCGAACCCGGCACCTCTCTCGCTTACGTCGGATACTCAACCGCCCAGCCACCAACGTTCTTGAAAAACATACTAAAGATAGCTACATAACTAAAACAGAATTCGTTCAATTGATAAATCGTTCTACACAAATAAGTAGGTACTATGTCCTACTAAAATGGTTCACTCATCTAGGGACCTACGTAGCGTAGGGAACCACTTATGAGACTAGTTTTGTTGAAACAGATTACAGACAGGTTTTACTAAATACCTACATGTTTTCATGAACAGATAAAAGCGTTGTCTTTTCTGCCTATTTCCCGTCGGAAAAGAACCTCCTAACGTTACGATTAGGTACTAGCTAGGTAGCATATCTTAAAGTCTAGCTAGAACCTAGACCTTTAAAGCATGTAGGTACGTACCTTTTTAAAGTTATTTTATGAAAACAAACAGCGTCAGGTGCCATACTTTCTTGCTTTCTTGTGGCTCGGATGACTGATAGGTATTAACTATCAAGTAAGCTTGCACTCGTATCGTAGCGTAGCTAGGTAGGTACACTCCATACACACAGATACACAACACTACGCAGGCTCTGGTTGCTATGCAATACGTAAATAGGTAGGTACCATGGTGTTTGGCCTACTGCTAGCTTGCATTCATACACAGAATAATTATTATCACAATACTTAAACGTTGAACGCTGAACACAGACAAGACTACGTTAATACTGGTACCTGAAGCTATAAATCATTCGTTCACATCGTTAACACTCTTATCACAGTTATCTTCACAATAGGTACTTAGGTATCCTACAACTACAACGCAACAATCATTTCGGTCACGCGAAAAGCTAAAAACTGAATGAACGAATACGACGCGAAAGTAGGCAAATTTCGTCAATGGAAGTCGCGCCGTGGGTCAAACCACAAAATAAAGAACGGCCCGCCAAATTATTCTATTTTTAGATTTTGTAGCTTTCAGTTTCTATTTTGATGTCAAAAGCGCCGCCACAGCTCCGGCGCCGGCCTTGACCTTGACGGCACGTGCAAAAGGATTCGTACTTAGGGATCCGTGTTTTAGGGGTCTAACTTATTTCGCCTTTTATGTTCTCTCGTTTTATGTTCTCCTGGTAGTTGCACCATAATGTTGATTTTTTTTTTATTTGTTAAAGTGAGTCTCAAGCGAATCCAACTGTGGGCTTAATAATAATCCTTATGGCGATGGCCTACATTTGCTTATCACGATTTTATCGGGTAGTTTGGTACAATGACAGTAACCTAGACAGTAATTTCTAAAATTGTGTTTGGGTCCGTGCTCCACCTAGGTGACCTAGGTTCTCCAATTGGGTGAAGCATGGGATATTTACAGGTAAAGCTCCATCAACTAAGAATCATTAAGTTAATTTTAGTTGATAAGAAATGTTCGTGAAAACGATAGGTACGATTACCTACGCGACACTGAAACATGACTGACAGACATGACATGAGAAAGCAAACTCGTAAAAAGACAAAGATGTTACATTAATTAGAGTTTGCTACAGTAATTTGAATAAGACAACTTTGCTATTAGTTAGGTGGTGGTGCACTTTCGTAAAAACTATGAATGAACCTTTTGAATTAAAATCATAATTGATTACAATATTTTTTTGTACAGAACCCTCGAAACCAAAAAATACAAAACGGATTATTTAGACCTCCTTAATATTGCGCCTAGTACGTGGGGTGTCCATAAAATAAGCCAGTGCAAATACAGGCATGACGCATTTCATCTTAGTCCTCACAGTGACAACGCATCTGCTGTTCTGCATGTTTGTTGCCTGCAACCTAAATGCTTAAATCCTAGTACGTAAATAGTGTTGCTAGGTATTTTTTCAGTTATTCAAATTTAATATTCACCTTCTTGAATTCAAACATGAGTAGAATTTAATAATTACTATTAGATAGGTACTAAAATGACATCTTTCCTTATTTCGGAGCTGGCGGAAAAGTTCAACGAGAAATGCATAAACTTGTGCCAAGACTCACCACATGCATTCAACAGGATGTAAACTGAGTGAAAAAATAGACAAAAAAGTATAACAACAATATCGTGTAGTTTTGCTGCACTTTCCAAAAATATTAAAATCTAGTGAATGTACTTTAAGGACACCCTGTGATATCAGTATCCCGTACATAGTCCACCTGCTTCAGTCATGACTGCCTAGTACAATAGAAGATATGGCGCAGACGCGAAATCAAGCTGTAACTTTTTTGCCTATTAATGTTTATTGTGTTTTCGCAATTAGTTTGAAGACTATGTACCTAGGTGCAACATTGTGTTGAAGGCAACAAAAAACAAATAAATTAAAGTAGAAACAAACATCGAAATGTCTTGTTTTTGTGCCGGACTGCTCACGAGCTGCTTGTAATAATAATTTTATTAACCAGCCACTTGAGGTATTGATCGTAGTGATCTTTAGATTGAATTTTAAAACTCATATGAAAGGTAGAAAAGACTTAAAGGCACAAAACCTATTTCCTATCTGTAACTGGTAAAATTGTATTATTCAGTTGATTGACCTGATTATGAACTTGAGTGATCTATTACAACTGATTTCTAGAGATGCGGTCTTTCGTTTTCAAAATGTGATTATCGACATTGAAAAAGAAAAAGTTCGATAGTCATTTTCTCGGTAACTATTCCACGCACGAAAAAAATAATTGTACCTATCGTTTTAATACGTTTAGCACTCCATCCAGTTCACGGCTTTATACATGTATTATGAAACACCCTGTATACATATTAATAATAAATTTTATTTTTTTGACATTGTTGTCATTTTGAATATTGTTAGTTATTTGAGGTTTATAATTTTTAAATTACTTTGACATTATATTTTTATTGACATTCAAATTATTATTGACACTATCTTCTATTGACATTTTAATTAACAATGACATTGAACAGTGATATTTTATAATGATTATTTAAGACTAATTTTATATTGTTAAATGTATACGAAATTATATAAATTCTAAATTGTAATTACAAACTCCAAATTTGTATGCCGATGGCAGGTCACAGAGGACCCATTTACTAAAATTGTAACAACTGCATAACCTGTGTACTACGAATAAATAAATGAATGAATGAATGAATATATAAAAAAGTAATTAACATATCTAAAAGAAATGAAAACATAAATTGCATAAATAAAAGCTCTAATAAAACCAAAGCAACATGGGGAGTAATAAAAAAACATTCACGAAATACGAACTATATAAAAACAAGCATAGAGCAAATAAATAAGGATGACCAGATTATATCTGACCCCTTTCAAATAGCGTCAACATTGAATGATCATTACATAAATTTTAATAAAACCGATAATAATAATATGCCTAGAAACACCTACAAACCGTCAACAGATAAAAATTGTAAAAGTATATTTATGAAACCTGTTGAAGAACTAAAAGATAAAAACAGTACCGGTCATGACGGAATAAACATACGACTTATAAAGTCTTCCATTGAATATATAGTTCAACCCTTAGTATATATCATTAATCTTTCCATTGAAAATGGATGCTTCCCTATGGAATTAAAAAAAGCAATAATCAAACCAATACACAAAAAAGGATCCAAATATGATATTAACAATTATCGACCTATCGCATTACTACCTTGCATATCTAAAATATTTGAAAGGGCAATCTATAATAGACTTCTATCATTTTTTGACAGCTTTAACATATTTAACAATAATCAATTTGGATTTCGAAAAGCTAAAAATACCACAATGGCAACGTACAAAACATTAAAATCAATATGGGATGACATAAACAACACGACATTGCGTAGGACTATATCTAGATCTAAGCAAAGCCTTTGATTGTGTCAGTCATAGCATACTATTAACTCAACTAGAAAATCTAGGTATTAGAGGAAATACATTAAGCCTAATAAAGAGCTATCTAGACCTATTAAATTAAACATCCATAATTCAGGTAAATTAATAGAAGAAGTAAACTGGATTAAATTCTTAGGCATCAGTATCGACTCAAATTTAAAATGGAAAAATCAAATAAATAGTATAAATAGTAAATTATCCAGCTATTGTTATTTATTATCTATGCTGATTAACACTACTTCGATAAAAGTTGCACTAAATGCTTACTACGGATATGTGTATCCGGTACTTACTTATGGGGTAATTTTCTGGGGCAACTCGGTGGAAATCGAGAGGACCTTTATCATGCAAAAGCGATGTCTACGAATAATTTATAATAAATATGGCAAGGAATCCTTAAGAGATACTTTCAAAAATAATAATATCCTAACACTTACTTGTATTTACATACTTACTGGAAATTTGTATGTTTATTAAGAAAAATAGACATAATTTCAAAAATAAAATTGATACACGAATAAATAGTCGAGATATATACAAATACGATTTATGCATTGAACAGATAAATAATAGAATTTTCGAAAAAAGTACATACATAAGTGCCATAAAATTTTTTAATAATCTACCACTAGAAATAAAAATGTTAGAGGGTAATAAATTTAAAAATAATTTAAAAACATGGCTCAATCTTAAAACTTTTTACAGTTTAACAGAATATTTTGACAAATAACATCTAATATTAACAAAATAAGTAGGTACTTACCTACTTAACTACATTTTTATTTTTAACTTGTTAGTCATAATATTTTAGATCTTAGTGTCAATTTAGTGGTGTTTTGTTATCTCTTGGATAATACTTGCACATAGTATTTTTTAGTATAGTATATTTATTTTTTTATCTTTCTCTTTGTTATGAATTAAATCACTTTTTGTACACTAGTTCCACTTTATTATACAATTTTATTAAATTGCAACCGGTTTCGAATTACTCATCTTCAGGCAATTATATGATGAGTAATTCGAAACCGGTTGCAATTTAATAAAATTGTATAATAAAGTGGAACTAGTGTACAAAAAGTGATTTAATTCATAATAATGGAGTTCCATCATGAAGTGACAACACAAAGTGTTAAATATTTCTCTTTGTTGTTACATAGGTATGGTATGTTTTTGTTTAGATGCATACCTATAGTTATAAATGGTGTTTTGTTAACTTTTGTACATTATCATAGTTTATTTAACTAATTAAGTTGACTGTATATGTTGTTAAGTACCTATATCTAACTATTGTATATCCGAAAAGGATAAACTGGCCCAAAGGCTATGTTGTTGCAATAAAGAACTTACTTACTTACTATGCGGGTCTTCCTTATCTAATCTTAAACCTTTTCCTATGGTCATAATACTCGTAGCAGGCCTTTGTTCTGTAGCCTCCTTAATGGCGTGGGCCTATTGTTACTTATCTGGATATCTTTTGGTACCTGACTTACAATAAGTTACCGAACCCTACCTAAGTTATATGTACCTGCAACCCCCAACACAAGGCCAGTCTGCTGACACTATTTGCACCGTGCGAACGTTGACAGTGTCATAAGGCTTTTCTTGTAATATTAAATACATGGGGGACTCCAAACGGCTTGATATGGTGATGAGCGTAGTTTTTAAAAAACTAGAAAAGAGTCCGTGGAAAAATCATAGTGCTGTGGAGAAAACCTCGCCTAATACCCTGTGGTCCAAGTTAGTGGAGTATGAGCCGTTCTTCCAGGCTCCGAGTGACTGGATCCCGAGTCAAAGCCTGGAGGACAGATTATTCTGGGTGCAGGTACCGGATCGACGGGGGGTCATTCGGAACCCGTATCCGAAACAAAACCCTCTCACTGATGTGCATGTATACACAGACGCCTCTGTCTCAGTGCAACGTCAAACATCAGGAGCTGGGGTATTCTGCGAGCCGCTCGACCTGAACTTGGCGTGGCCGCTAGGAAACCATGGGACCATCTTCCAGTGCGAATGTTACGCGATACATTTAGCAGTCAATAAATTAATTGATAGTGGACTCGAGGACGTAAACATTCGTATAGTATCAGACAGCCAGTCTGTCTTGAAGGCATTGGGCCGAAATAACACTAATTTCAGTGTAGTATATGAATGTTTTAAGGCCTTGCAAATTTTAGCCACAAATAATCGTGTTGTACTGCAATGGGTGAAGGCCCATAGTAACAAATGTCCCGGGAATGATAGGGCCGATTTTTTGGCGAACATGGCCAGGAAAACGGGAGCAGCAGGTCCCTGGCCTATCATACCTGTGGCAATAAGCGTCATGGAAAAATGGGCCCGTGGCTTCATTGAGAATTCTCCTGCGGAATTCTTTAACGAAATTGTTGATTGATAATGAGGTTTATTGAAATAGATCTCGGGTTATCAATAAGAGCAAAGTCAACGTTTTGATTTTGACTTAAGGTATGGGTAAACTAAAGTTCATTCATTTCATTTTCGTTAGTTTGCTACGCATCACCATTTTAAGCTGTAACTCGTAGTACTCGTGCGTTTAATAATTATCATCAGGGTGGAGTGAAATTTGGTCTATGATTGTTTCACACAGAAAACCGCGGAGTGTGGGGCGGTTTTCATCTCCCTCGCTTGAGGGGGGTCCCTATCTGATAAAACTTAATAGCTGTAGTTACCTAATGCTTAGTGTAATGTTTACTGTTAATATAAATAAAAGATTTGGAGAAACTAAGATTATTTTATATTCAGAATTAATTCAATCTTTCTTGTTTTACAAAATCCTCAATCTGGCAGCTGTCAAAGACAACCTTCATACTTTTTCATCTCACTCAACCATAGATATCTGCAACATGTCCCCCTTAAGTTTTTACAAATTGAAAAAAATAATTGTTAGTAGATATAACACCAATAAGCTAAAAACTAAACAACTCTTCTTCCCTCACAAAATAAATAAATAAAAATACTCTTACTCATAACAAAATTTACTTAAAATAGTTATTCAACTGAACACTTAAACCACACAACCAAACCATCAGATTATTGAGATCGAATATGATAAGAAGTTCTCGTGTAAATAGAACCTTCAACATCCTTCACATCATAAGACCTAAAACCATTTATCTTTACAATTTTACCCATAACCCATTTATTAAGTAACGGATTTTTCTTAAACCATATAGTCTGTTCCAGCACAAAACTTCTTTCTGGCCTCACAGTTCTATTATAATACTCTTCGTTTCTAACCCTTATTTTGTCAAAGGTTGATTTAACATCATTATTTAACTTTGGTACTAAGTAATCACCAATAACTGGTAATTTCGTTTTTAAATTCCTATTCATCATCAACTGTGACGGTGAAAATTGTGTACCAGATACCGGAGATGATCTGTACTAGAGTAAAGCCATTCTGAAATCCGTGTTTTCTTCATTACATTTTGCTAGAAAGATTCTAGCAACCTGAACTCCACGTTCTGCCATTCCATTGGACTGCGAATATCTAGGACTTGAATAAACAAATTTAAACCCCCACACAGAAGCAAATTTTCGGCATTGCACAGAATCAAAGGGATTATGATCTGCTACAACTTCCAAAGGAATACCGAAACATGTAAATACATCAATTAATGCATTAATGATGCTACCCGCTGTCTTACTGCTCAACAATTTAACATCTAACCATTTCGACATGTAGTCATATAAAACAAGATAACTCCTTCTTTTAAAATCTATGATATCAATACCAATCTTTGAAAATGGCAAATCGGGTACTTCATGAGACAATAGAGGTTCTTTCACATTATTATTTTGAAAAGTTTGGCAAATAAAACATTTTTTAACAAAAGCTTCTATATGATGATCGATTTGTGGCCAATAATACAAATTTCGAGCATTTTGTTTCATTTTTGTGATGCCAATGTGACTCTCATGCATTTTCTTTAGTAAAATTAATCTTAGAGATTTTGGAATCAACAACCTGTGATTTAAAAACAATAACTGCCGATCTATAGATATTTCATGTCTAAACTTAAAATAATGTCTGACGTTATCAGGAACTTTTTGAAATTTCTCCGGCCACCCATTCTTAGTAAACTCCATTACTTTACTTAATTCTTCATCACTAAGTGTTTCATTTACCAACTCTTTAAATTGTTCATCCGTGCATTGTAAATAAGATGCCAGACCAATACAGTGAATCACCTCATATAAATAAGACTGATCTTCATCTACTTCCATTAAATAAGAGCGAGATAGTAAATCTGCTTTATACATTAGACGTCCCTTTAAATACTTAAATTTCACATCGTACTTCAATAGTTTTAATTTTAATCTTTGCAATCTCACTGAAGGAATTTCATGTATACCTTTTTTTAATAAACTTTCAAGTGGTTTATGAGCATTTAAAACAGTACAAGATTTTCCGTAAATATAATAATGAAATTTCTTTGTTGCCCAAACAATACTTAATAACTCCTTTTCAATTTGTGAAAAATTTTTCTCTGCACTTGTAAGACTCCTAGATGCATAACTTACAGGCCTGCCATTCTGCATCAAACCATCTTTACTTGCATCACATTGCAAGGTTATTGATAATAACGGATCAAAATTTTGCAAAACTGGCGCCGTACTGACACATTTTTTAATATTACAGAACGCATTTTCATGAACATCAGTCCAAATCCATGTTACATCTTTTTTTAGCAACGAATTTAAAGGTGCTGCCAAATCTGCTAACTTATTGATGTAAACTCTTAAATAATTCACCATTCCCAAAAATATTTGCAATTAGTTTTTGTTAGTAGGACTTTTAATATTATTTACTGCTTTAACTTTATCGGTGTCTATTTTCATTCCTTTACTTGAGAAAACATGCCCAAAATATTTAACTTCGTTTAACTTATACTGAAATTTTCTTAAATTGAATCGTACATTGCATTTCTTAGCCCTTTCCAAGACACATTTCAAAACTATGTCATGTTCCTCTTCATTTTCACCACAAATCAACAGATCATCACAGTAAACTACGACACCAGGTATGTCAGCGAATGCATCCGATAAATCCAAAACTGAAAAAACTTTCTTATTACTTAATTTCGCAACAATTTCCTCTAGGGTTGGTATCAAATGATATTCTCTTATCAACACCTTATTCAGCTCTCTGGGATCTAAACAGATCCTTAAACTGCCGTCATTTTTTTCAATAATAACAAGATTACTAACAAAAGATTTAGGATGTTCGACTTTCTCAATAATCTGACCTTCCATAAGACTTTTTAATTTCCTGCTGAGACGTTCCATCAAGGAATGAGGTACTCTCCTGGGTGGTTTAACAATAGGTTGAGCTCCCTGTTGGATGTGCAGTTCAAGTTCGTCTTGAAATTGACCAACTCCCTGAAACATATCAGAATACTTCTTAACAATAGATTCTTTCTCATTTACTTTAATACTGTTAATATTAATATCTTTTAATAATTTTAATTCGATTAATGAACTAAGGCCTAAAATTGGTCGAACGTTTTGCTTAATAATTATGAATTCAGTTTCAATATTTTCATCATTTAATATTATTTTCAAGGTTTTTGTTCCCAATGGTAAAATTTTTGTACCCCCAAATGCTTCTAAAACAATTTTTGTCTCAGACCAATTAGGATTCTCATCATTGACAATTTTTTTAAGATCATTAATTGACAATACATTCACCTGTGCCCCAGTATCACACTTAAACATCACTCGTTTATTATTATTTATATTTAATTCAACTCCCCAGTCTTCCACATTGCTATAATTGTTTCCCACTGAATGGCATACTTTAACTAGTCACAAATTTTCTTCAACATTATCATCCGATCCATGCGACTCTTCTAGTACCTGCACTTTCTTTTAGTTACAGCCTTTAGCAAAATGGTTCAGCTTTTTACAGTTGGAACAAACTCTACCAAAAGCTGGACATTGCCTAGGACCATGTTCCTGCTTGCACTTTAAACATAAGTAGAAACCTTTATTGTAATTTGGATTTTCAACAATATTTTTATACTTAGCTTCATTTTTCGGCCATTTTCTCACTTCAAACGCATCCACAGCAGGTACCACATCCTTCTTAATGGCCTTCGCATGAACACGCGATAATTCGGCTGCTCTGCATCTCTCAACAGCATTCTCCAAAGTCAAATTCCCAACTGCCAATAACTTTTCCTGCAAGTTCTTGTTTGAAATTCCTATGACGATTTTGTCCCTTAGCATTCTTGATTCAAGCTCCTTGTAGTTACAGGCTTTCACCAACTTCGTCAAATCACCATAAAAAGAATCAAAACTTTCATCATCTTCTTGCTTTCGCATGTTGAAATTAAATGTCGTCATTACTTCATTACTCTTCCCCTTGAAATATGTGTCGAATTCTTCAATAACATCTTGAAGTTTTTGCGGATCGTTAGATTTTATTAACAAATTTAAGAAAAGATCTTGCGCTTCTTTCCCAATGGCGTTGAGCAAGATGGCCCCTTTTCTGACTTCTGTAACCTTTTCCAAACCTGCAGCAGCCAAGTTAGTTTCGCATTAGTTGGCATGGACACCAAATATCCTTCACCATCTGGTGTGATGACCTGTTCAAACATAAAATATTTAAGGCATTAGTCTCAGACCATATAAGACATAAAGACAGTGCACTGTCAACAGTGACATGAGGCCGTTTAATAAAAATGTGTCTACTTAGTGAACGTTGCTAACGTGTACTTTGGTTGTCAGTCGGCCAAGTACTTTGGTTATCAATGACACACTATTTTTTTATTATAAATAAATAACCAATACCTCAGACTAAACAAGAAATAAAAACAGAGTCAGAGTGTGTTAATATTTTGTTCACAAATATTAACACATGCAAAGTATGCCTTGCTACACAGCAAGTTGTCAATGCACTGTGAGTCAGAGTGTGTTAATATTTTGTTCAAAAATATTAACACATGCAAAAGTATGCCTCGCTACACAGCATGTTGTCAATGTACTGTGAGTCAGAGTGTGTTAATATTTTGTTCACAAATATTGACACATGCGAGAGTATGCCTTGCTACACAGCATGTTGTCAATGTACTGTGAGTCAGTGTGTTAACTGACTGTTTTTATTTCTTGTTTAGTCTGAGGTATTGGTTATTTATTTATATCAAAAAATAGTTTTATTTTAAAATACACATAATACCTACCACTACATATAACCTATTCACTAATACATATAAAATATATACTAAAAATAAAAAAAGTCATCCACACCGCTGCCCCTAAAATGGTGCCTCATTGAATAGTGATGCTATTCTGTTGCCCGAGGAACGAGCCAGCTCTCTAATCAACAGTGGTGTCATTTAATTTTTTGGAAAGTTCTATAATAAATAAATAAATATTATAATAACTACTACCTAATACTATAAATAACTTGTTTGCACCTTTCTTTCATTAGTATATTGAAAAGAAAACATAATAAATGTTAAGTACACAGTTCATCTCTTCAATCAACATTACAACAAATTGAACGATTAACTTTTCCGTTTCCATTAGAGTCAAAGTGGTAGTTTCCTGTTCCATACATACAATATAACCATTAGGTTCTAGATGATTAAGACCTAACAATAATTTAAGTATTTTATAATATTCATTTTGATGACATAAAACGTCTGTGAGTCAACAGCCCTTAATAAGGGCTGTGGACGTGAGTATTACAATGTGATGAAATTAACTGCACGGTTATAGTATACGGTCAGCTGCAGATAATAATGGAAGTTAGCTTTCTCTGCAGGTGACTGCACCACAAGAGCGCAATACATACCTCATGTAAATTATTTCCTTTGCTCTTCACAACTTTGACAATCCTTTGGCTATCATTAGGCATTTCGGTGTCGTCCCAAAGAGCTTCGTTCATCACATGCTTCCTTCTGTTCAACTTCGACATGTTTAACATAAACTGATAATAAGCTGCTGGTTTAAATATCAAAATTTCTACCGTAAACAAAATAAAAACAAACTAAAATTGTAAAAGATAACATAACCCCAAAATCCACACTATTTCAACGTCAACTCAACCGTCCCACAAGAAGCACTAACGTCAAGTGTCAGTCACGGTCACGCACGCAACGCGAGTCACAAGCAGGGTTACCAGATGTAATTTTTGGATACCCTAAATTTAAAATTATTTAGGTATCCAAAATTATTGACGTTTGTCATTTGTTATTGTAGTTGGTTATTTTTAAAATTTTAAGTAGTTTATAGTTTGTATAGTGCATTATTGATGGAATTCCATTGTATGATAAAATTAAAATTAAAATTATGGATTCTTATTTTATTAATGAGGAGTTTTCCAATAGGTATCTAAAGCATTCCTAACCAGTCACTAGATGGCGCCCCGACAATTTTGGTAATTGATAATCGCTTGAAATAGGTTCTTAGCAAACAGGATATAAACACTGGGTACGTTGTATTGGATAATATTGTATTTGTCAATAGTTTTCAACCATTTTAGAGGTTGTAATTATAATGGAACATAGTGCTTCTTCTTATAAATATTTCTTTTTACACTTCGTTCAACCTTTAACAGTTATGTTTATATTATTAAACATTTTATTTTTAAGTTTAGTATTAGTTGACTGCATGAAATCACTGCCACCATCATACAGATTATAAAAAGATTACCAAAATTGTAGGAGCGCCATCTATTGATGCTTTTTGAAACCAACTATCTATACCTACTGGAAAACTCCTCATTATGGATTCTTATTTTATTAATTATGGATTCTTATTTTATTTTGACTTAGAAAATATATTAATATTAAATTTAAAACTTTACATTTAAATTGAATTATTAAGACTATTTTTATTAATATTGACATTTTGTATTATTTATTATCATTGTGACAATTGATTTATTTAATTTGCCATTATTTTATAATTGAGAATTTTGTATTTAATTGATTTAATATTTAATTTCAAATACTGCATCCTCTCTATTATTATTATGTAATAAATTTTTGCTATACCCGACCAGGGTTCCATGTCTTGTACTAATATATATATTTAAGAACTTGTATTTACTAACACATGGAAACGCAATAAATGAATTGAAATTGAAATTAAAACCCTTTTTTACACAAGTTCCACTATAATTAACATTAACTTACTATAGGGGTACCACGACTTTTTGGGGTACCAATACTGTCTGTGTCCGTAGGCGAAACCCACTTTGGGCTTCAAAATGGGTAGTGCAAAATGGACAGCGCTCTCTCCGGTGGTAGTTCACAGTAGGGATGGGCTGGTTTAAAATCGTTATTTTATCTATTCAATTATCGATTATCATTCTCATAGAAGCTGAAATCGATAGTTGCCCAAATGAAATTACGGGGAAATGACTCACGCAATAATGAAGTAATATCAATTAAAATATTAACTCTCCAATAGTTTTTTTGAACTCTCAAATCCTCTCAAACGATTCTTAAACGATTAAAAAAAAAATTGAACGTCTAAGTCAATTTTTCGACGAGATAGAAAATATGGGGGCCAATTTCACACCCAAAATTAAAATCAATTTTCTGGAAAAACTATTAACTCTCAAACGATTTTTCTTTACTTTCAAATCTTCTCAAACGATTCTCAAACGATTTGCATTAATTAAATTCAAAAATAATTACTTTTGGGGGCCAACTTTACGGAGGTGTGAACAGTTCCGCGGGAACACGAGTATGTAGAGGGAGTATTCGTGTAGTCCCGTGCATGTTTGGCATGTCTCGCCTATTTCATAGACTAAGTAGAGATCGTTTGTTGTCGTCTCAATTCGATCGATTTTATATTTATAATCCTAGTGCTTTTTCCCGTAACAGGTTCCGGGTACACATGACCATGACCCAGGATATTAATATGTCAAGTAATTACAGTAGAGCAGCTGCCATCACCTCTGTGACCCTGTTTACAGCAGATTAGCGATATTACACCGATGAATCGATATAATGTCGACGCGTTTTGACACCCACCACATCCCTAATAGGCGAGAATGTAGAGGCCGACCAAGTCCCGGCAAAAGTTTCGCCGGAAGTTTTGGCGAACATTTGGAGCGCGCTTTATATGACCCGGTGGCCAAAACTGGAATCAAGTGTCGCCATTTTGAAATGTCATGTCAATGCCATTAACAGCGACGCTGTCACTGGATCAGATTAAGTTTGTGACACTGCATAGACAAACAGGTAATAAAATCCATGGACTTACTACCCAAAGGGACTGCGCACTGCTTTGACTAAAACCGGGCAGAGCGAGAGTCACCATCGATAGTCCTGTGTCCCTTTCTAGTGTTGCTACCATTGTTGATGAAATTCCGAATTACTTTTATTATTTGGCGCGGACACCGACGTCAGGGCCAGGCAGAGCCGGATCGGGTGCAATCTGAAGGTCATGTTTTCACCAGGGTCCAGCCCAAGCTTACCCTGCTACTCGGAAACTATTGGCCCTAGAACACTAGTTCCTAGACTGAAATGATAGCACTCCTCGAGATCATCATTGCGTATGACAGCTGTCAGCTCAAAAGTTAACCCATTGGTCCTAAAACATTAATTTCTAGAGAGAAATGATAGTACTTGTTGAGATCTACATTTCGAATGACAGCTGTCCAATTTTGAACTGAAATAACTCCTTAACTATTGGTTAAGGAGTTATTTCACTTACTTACTTAACTAACTACACTCGTTCCTAAAGAAAAATGATTGTGTTCGTCGAGATCTACATTTTGCATGACAGCTGTCCAACTTAGAACTGTTGTAACTCGGAAACGATTGGTCTTAGAACACTAGTTCCTAGAGCAATACGATAGTACTCATCGAGATCTACATTTCGGATGACAGTTCTAAGTTTGACAGCTGTCACCCGAAATGTAGATATCGACGAGTACTATCACTTCCCTTTAGAAACTAGTGTTGTAGGATAAATCGTTACCGAACTCTTTTATCTGTTTTGTGGAACAAAAAGTCGTAGGTTAATAATTATGTCGACTCGACGTTTGTCGGAGAAACGTTCAGTAGATCAAAAGGTATTTTGACAACTACTTTTCGGATTGTACGGATTACCTCATAATAATACCAAATTCACGGTAAATATATTTCTCCAATAATGGCAACACCAAACATGACACTTGTCAATTTAGAATGACGGTGATTATGCCAATAACATTGTGTTTCCACTGTTAGAAAGGGACAAAGGACTATAGATGGTGACTCTCGCTCTCGAGTGTATTATTCAGTTGATTGACCTGATTATGAACTTGAGTGATCTATTACAACTGATTTCTAGAGATGCGGTCTTTCGTTTTCAAAATGTGATTATCGACATTGAAAAAGAAAAAGTTCGATAGTCATTTTCTCGGTAACTATTCCACGCACGAAAAAAATAATTGTACCTATCGTTTTAATACGTTTAGCACTCCATCCAGTTCACGGCTTTATACATGTATTATGAAACACCCTGTATACATATTAATAATAAATTTTATTTTTTTGACATTGTTGTCATTTTGAATATTGTTAGTTATTTGAGGTTTATAATTTTTAAATTACTTTGACATTATATTTTTATTGACATTCAAATTATTATTGACACTATCTTCTATTGACATTTTAATTAACAATGACATTGAACAGTGATATTTTATAATGATTATTTAAGACTAATTTTATATTGTTAAATGTATACGAAATTATATAAATTCTAAATTGTAATTACAAACTCCAAATTTGTATGCCGATGGCAGGTCACAGAGGACCCATTTACTAAAATTGTAACAACTGCATAACCTGTGTACTACGAATAAATAAATGAATGAATGAATGAATATATAAAAAAGTAATTAACATATCTAAAAGAAATGAAAACATAAATTGCATAAATAAAAGCTCTAATAAAACCAAAGCAACATGGGGAGTAATAAAAAAACATTCACGAAATACGAACTATATAAAAACAAGCATAGAGCAAATAAATAAGGATGACCAGATTATATCTGACCCCTTTCAAATAGCGTCAACATTGAATGATCATTACATAAATTTTAATAAAACCGATAATAATAATATGCCTAGAAACACCTACAAACCGTCAACAGATAAAAATTGTAAAAGTATATTTATGAAACCTGTTGAAGAACTAAAAGATAAAAACAGTACCGGTCATGACGGAATAAACATACGACTTATAAAGTCTTCCATTGAATATATAGTTCAACCCTTAGTATATATCATTAATCTTTCCATTGAAAATGGATGCTTCCCTATGGAATTAAAAAAAGCAATAATCAAACCAATACACAAAAAAGGATCCAAATATGATATTAACAATTATCGACCTATCGCATTACTACCTTGCATATCTAAAATATTTGAAAGGGCAATCTATAATAGACTTCTATCATTTTTTGACAGCTTTAACATATTTAACAATAATCAATTTGGATTTCGAAAAGCTAAAAATACCACAATGGCAACGTACAAAACATTAAAATCAATATGGGATGACATAAACAACACGACATTGCGTAGGACTATATCTAGATCTAAGCAAAGCCTTTGATTGTGTCAGTCATAGCATACTATTAACTCAACTAGAAAATCTAGGTATTAGAGGAAATACATTAAGCCTAATAAAGAGCTATCTAGACCTATTAAATTAAACATCCATAATTCAGGTAAATTAATAGAAGAAGTAAACTGGATTAAATTCTTAGGCATCAGTATCGACTCAAATTTAAAATGGAAAAATCAAATAAATAGTATAAATAGTAAATTATCCAGCTATTGTTATTTATTATCTATGCTGATTAACACTACTTCGATAAAAGTTGCACTAAATGCTTACTACGGATATGTGTATCCGGTACTTACTTATGGGGTAATTTTCTGGGGCAACTCGGTGGAAATCGAGAGGACCTTTATCATGCAAAAGCGATGTCTACGAATAATTTATAATAAATATGGCAAGGAATCCTTAAGAGATACTTTCAAAAATAATAATATCCTAACACTTACTTGTATTTACATACTTACTGGAAATTTGTATGTTTATTAAGAAAAATAGACATAATTTCAAAAATAAAATTGATACACGAATAAATAGTCGAGATATATACAAATACGATTTATGCATTGAACAGATAAATAATAGAATTTTCGAAAAAAGTACATACATAAGTGCCATAAAATTTTTTAATAATCTACCACTAGAAATAAAAATGTTAGAGGGTAATAAATTTAAAAATAATTTAAAAACATGGCTCAATCTTAAAACTTTTTACAGTTTAACAGAATATTTTGACAAATAACATCTAATATTAACAAAATAAGTAGGTACTTACCTACTTAACTACATTTTTATTTTTAACTTGTTAGTCATAATATTTTAGATCTTAGTGTCAATTTAGTGGTGTTTTGTTATCTCTTGGATAATACTTGCACATAGTATTTTTTAGTATAGTATATTTATTTTTTTATCTTTCTCTTTGTTATGAATTAAATCACTTTTTGTACACTAGTTCCACTTTATTATACAATTTTATTAAATTGCAACCGGTTTCGAATTACTCATCTTCAGGCAATTATATGATGAGTAATTCGAAACCGGTTGCAATTTAATAAAATTGTATAATAAAGTGGAACTAGTGTACAAAAAGTGATTTAATTCATAATAATGGAGTTCCATCATGAAGTGACAACACAAAGTGTTAAATATTTCTCTTTGTTGTTACATAGGTATGGTATGTTTTTGTTTAGATGCATACCTATAGTTATAAATGGTGTTTTGTTAACTTTTGTACATTATCATAGTTTATTTAACTAATTAAGTTGACTGTATATGTTGTTAAGTACCTATATCTAACTATTGTATATCCGAAAAGGATAAACTGGCCCAAAGGCTATGTTGTTGCAATAAAGAACTTACTTACTTACTATGCGGGTCTTCCTTATCTAATCTTAAACCTTTTCCTATGGTCATAATACTCGTAGCAGGCCTTTGTTCTGTAGCCTCCTTAATGGCGTGGGCCTATTGTTACTTATCTGGATATCTTTTGGTACCTGACTTACAATAAGTTACCGAACCCTACCTAAGTTATATGTACCTGCAACCCCCAACACAAGGCCAGTCTGCTGACACTATTTGCACCGTGCGAACGTTGACAGTGTCATAAGGCTTTTCTTGTAATATTAAATACATGGGGGACTCCAAACGGCTTGATATGGTGATGAGCGTAGTTTTTAAAAAACTAGAAAAGAGTCCGTGGAAAAATCATAGTGCTGTGGAGAAAACCTCGCCTAATACCCTGTGGTCCAAGTTAGTGGAGTATGAGCCGTTCTTCCAGGCTCCGAGTGACTGGATCCCGAGTCAAAGCCTGGAGGACAGATTATTCTGGGTGCAGGTACCGGATCGACGGGGGGTCATTCGGAACCCGTATCCGAAACAAAACCCTCTCACTGATGTGCATGTATACACAGACGCCTCTGTCTCAGTGCAACGTCAAACATCAGGAGCTGGGGTATTCTGCGAGCCGCTCGACCTGAACTTGGCGTGGCCGCTAGGAAACCATGGGACCATCTTCCAGTGCGAATGTTACGCGATACATTTAGCAGTCAATAAATTAATTGATAGTGGACTCGAGGACGTAAACATTCGTATAGTATCAGACAGCCAGTCTGTCTTGAAGGCATTGGGCCGAAATAACACTAATTTCAGTGTAGTATATGAATGTTTTAAGGCCTTGCAAATTTTAGCCACAAATAATCGTGTTGTACTGCAATGGGTGAAGGCCCATAGTAACAAATGTCCCGGGAATGATAGGGCCGATTTTTTGGCGAACATGGCCAGGAAAACGGGAGCAGCAGGTCCCTGGCCTATCATACCTGTGGCAATAAGCGTCATGGAAAAATGGGCCCGTGGCTTCATTGAGAATTCTCCTGCGGAATTCTTTAACGAAATTGTTGATTGATAATGAGGTTTATTGAAATAGATCTCGGGTTATCAATAAGAGCAAAGTCAACGTTTTGATTTTGACTTAAGGTATGGGTAAACTAAAGTTCATTCATTTCATTTTCGTTAGTTTGCTACGCATCACCATTTTAAGCTGTAACTCGTAGTACTCGTGCGTTTAATAATTATCATCAGGGTGGAGTGAAATTTGGTCTATGATTGTTTCACACAGAAAACCGCGGAGTGTGGGGCGGTTTTCATCTCCCTCGCTTGAGGGGGGTCCCTATCTGATAAAACTTAATAGCTGTAGTTACCTAATGCTTAGTGTAATGTTTACTGTTAATATAAATAAAAGATTTGGAGAAACTAAGATTATTTTATATTCAGAATTAATTCAATCTTTCTTGTTTTACAAAATCCTCAATCTGGCAGCTGTCAAAGACAACCTTCATACTTTTTCATCTCACTCAACCATAGATATCTGCAACATGTCCCCCTTAAGTTTTTACAAATTGAAAAAAATAATTGTTAGTAGATATAACACCAATAAGCTAAAAACTAAACAACTCTTCTTCCCTCACAAAAAAAATAGTAGATATAACACCAATAAACTAAAACAACTCTTCTTCCCTCACAAAATAAATAAATAAAAATACTCTTACTCATAACAAAATTTACTTAAAATAGTTATTCAACTGAACACTTAAACCACACAACCAAACCATCAGATTATTGAGATCGAATATGATAAGAAGTTCTCGTGTAAATAGAACCTTCAACATCCTTCACATCATAAGACCTAAAACCATTTATCTTTACAATTTTACCCATAACCCATTTATTAAGTAACGGATTTTTCTTAAACCATATAGTCTGTTCCAGCACAAAACTTCTTTCTGGCCTCACAGTTCTATTATAATACTCTTCGTTTCTAACCCTTATTTTGTCAAAGGTTGATTTAACATCATTATTTAACTTTGGTACTAAGTAATCACCAATAACTGGTAATTTCGTTTTTAAATTCCTATTCATCATCAACTGTGACGGTGAAAATTGTGTACCAGATACCGGAGATGATCTGTACTAGAGTAAAGCCATTCTGAAATCCGTGTTTTCTTCATTACATTTTGCTAGAAAGATTCTAGCAACCTGAACTCCACGTTCTGCCATTCCATTGGACTGCGAATATCTAGGACTTGAATAAACAAATTTAAACCCCCACTCAGAAGCAAATTTTCGGCATTGCACAGAATCAAAGGGATTATGATCTGCTACAACTTCCAAAGGAATACCGAAACATGTAAATACATCAATTAATGCATTAATGATGCTACCCGCTGTCTTACTGCTCAACAATTTAACATCTAACCATTTCGACATGTAGTCATATAAAACAAGATAACTCCTTCTTTTAAAATCTATGATATCAATACCAATCTTTGAAAATGGCAAATCGGGTACTTCATGAGACAATAGAGGTTCTTTCACATTATTATTTTGAAAAGTTTGGCAAATAAAACATTTTTTAACAAAAGCTTCTATATGATGATCGATTTGTGGCCAATAATACAAATTTCGAGCATTTTGTTTCATTTTTGTGATGCCAATGTGACTCTCATGCATTTTCTTTAGTAAAATTAATCTTAGAGATTTTGGAATCAACAACCTGTGATTTAAAAACAATAACTGCCGATCTATAGATATTTCATGTCTAAACTTAAAATAATGTCTGACGTTATCAGGAACTTTTTGAAATTTCTCCGGCCACCCATTCTTAGTAAACTCCATTACTTTACTTAATTCTTCATCACTAAGTGTTTCATTTACCAACTCTTTAAATTGTTCATCCGTGCATTGTAAATAAGATGCCAGACCAATACAGTGAATCACCTCATATAAATAAGACTGATCTTCATCTACTTCCATTAAATAAGAGCGAGATAGTAAATCTGCTTTATACATTAGACGTCCCTTTAAATACTTAAATTTCACATCGTACTTCAATAGTTTTAATTTTAATCTTTGCAATCTCACTGAAGGAATTTCATGTATACCTTTTTTTAATAAACTTTCAAGTGGTTTATGAGCATTTAAAACAGTACAAGATTTTCCGTAAATATAATAATGAAATTTCTTTGTTGCCCAAACAATACTTAATAACTCCTTTTCAATTTGTGAAAAATTTTTCTCTGCACTTGTAAGACTCCTAGATGCATAACTTACAGGCCTGCCATTCTGCATCAAACCATCTTTACTTGCATCACATTGCAAGGTTATTGATAATAACGGATCAAAATTTTGCAAAACTGGCGCCGTACTGACACATTTTTTAATATTACAGAACGCATTTTCATGAACATCAGTCCAAATCCATGTTACATCTTTTTTTAGCAACGAATTTAAAGGTGCTGCCAAATCTGCTAACTTATTGATGTAAACTCTTAAATAATTCACCATTCCCAAAAATATTTGCAATTAGTTTTTGTTAGTAGGACTTTTAATATTATTTACTGCTTTAACTTTATCGGTGTCTATTTTCATTCCTTTACTTGAGAAAACATGCCCAAAATATTTAACTTCGTTTAACTTATACTGAAATTTTCTTAAATTGAATCGTACATTGCATTTCTTAGCCCTTTCCAAGACACATTTCAAAACTATGTCATGTTCCTCTTCATTTTCACCACAAATCAACAGATCATCACAGTAAACTACGACACCAGGTATGTCAGCGAATGCATCCGATAAATCCAAAACTGAAAAAACTTTCTTATTACTTAATTTCGCAACAATTTCCTCTAGGGTTGGTATCAAATGATATTCTCTTATCAACACCTTATTCAGCTCTCTGGGATCTAAACAGATCCTTAAACTGCCGTCATTTTTTTCAATAATAACAAGATTACTAACAAAAGATTTAGGATGTTCGACTTTCTCAATAATCTGACCTTCCATAAGACTTTTTAATTTCCTGCTGAGACGTTCCATCAAGGAATGAGGTACTCTCCTGGGTGGTTTAACAATAGGTTGAGCTCCCTGTTGGATGTGCAGTTCAAGTTCGTCTTGAAATTGACCAACTCCCTGAAACATATCAGAATACTTCTTAACAATAGATTCTTTCTCATTTACTTTAATACTGTTAATATTAATATCTTTTAATAATTTTAATTCGATTAATGAACTAAGGCCTAAAATTGGTCGAACGTTTTGCTTAATAATTATGAATTCAGTTTCAATATTTTCATCATTTAATATTATTTTCAAGGTTTTTGTTCCCAATGGTAAAATTTTTGTACCCCCAAATGCTTCTAAAACAATTTTTGTCTCAGACCAATTAGGATTCTCATCATTGACAATTTTTTTAAGATCATTAATTGACAATACATTCACCTGTGCCCCAGTATCACACTTAAACATCACTCGTTTATTATTATTTATATTTAATTCAACTCCCCAGTCTTCCACATTGCTATAATTGTTTCCCACTGAATGGCATACTTTAACTAGTCACAAATTTTCTTCAACATTATCATCCGATCCATGCGACTCTTCTAGTACCTGCACTTTCTTTTAGTTACAGCCTTTAGCAAAATGGTTCAGCTTTTTACAGTTGGAACAAACTCTACCAAAAGCTGGACATTGCCTAGGACCATGTTCCTGCTTGCACTTTAAACATAAGTAGAAACCTTTATTGTAATTTGGATTTTCAACAATATTTTTATACTTAGCTTCATTTTTCGGCCATTTTCTCACTTCAAACGTTGAGAGATGCGAGAGTATGCCTTGCTACACAGCATGTTGTCAATGTACTGTGAGTCAGTGTGTTAACTGACTGTTTTTATTTCTTGTTTAGTCTGAGGTATTGGTTATTTATTTATATCAAAAAATAGTTTTATTTTAAAATACACATAATACCTACCACTACATATAACCTATTCACTAATACATATAAAATATATACTAAAAATAAAAAAAGTCATCCACACCGCTGCCCCTAAAATGGTGCCTCATTGAATAGTGATGCTATTCTGTTGCCCGAGGAACGAGCCAGCTCTCTAATCAACAGTGGTGTCATTTAATTTTTTGGAAAGTTCTATAATAAATAAATAAATATTATAATAACTACTACCTAATACTATAAATAACTTGTTTGCACCTTTCTTTCATTAGTATATTGAAAAGAAAACATAATAAATGTTAAGTACACAGTTCATCTCTTCAATCAACATTACAACAAATTGAACGATTAACTTTTCCGTTTCCATTAGAGTCAAAGTGGTAGTTTCCTGTTCCATACATACAATATAACCATTAGGTTCTAGATGATTAAGACCTAACAATAATTTAAGTATTTTATAATATTCATTTTGATGACATAAAACGTCTGTGAGTCAACAGCCCTTAATAAGGGCTGTGGACGTGAGTATTACAATGTGATGAAATTAACTGCACGGTTATAGTATACGGTCAGCTGCAGATAATAATGGAAGTTAGCTTTCTCTGCAGGTGACTGCACCACAAGAGCGCAATACATACCTCATGTAAATTATTTCCTTTGCTCTTCACAACTTTGACAATCCTTTGGCTATCATTAGGCATTTCGGTGTCGTCCCAAAGAGCTTCGTTCATCACATGCTTCCTTCTGTTCAACTTCGACATGTTTAACATAAACTGATAATAAGCTGCTGGTTTAAATATCAAAATTTCTACCGTAAACAAAATAAAAACAAACTAAAATTGTAAAAGATAACATAACCCCAAAATCCACACTATTTCAACGTCAACTCAACCGTCCCACAAGAAGCACTAACGTCAAGTGTCAGTCACGGTCACGCACGCAACGCGAGTCACAAGCAGGGTTACCAGATGTAATTTTTGGATACCCTAAATTTAAAATTATTTAGGTATCCAAAATTATTGACGTTTGTCATTTGTTATTGTAGTTGGTTATTTTTAAAATTTTAAGTAGTTTATAGTTTGTATAGTGCATTATTGATGGAATTCCATTGTATGATAAAATTAAAATTAAAATTATGGATTCTTATTTTATTAATGAGGAGTTTTCCAATAGGTATCTAAAGCATTCCTAACCAGTCACTAGATGGCGCCCCGACAATTTTGGTAATTGATAATCGCTTGAAATAGGTTCTTAGCAAACAGGATATAAACACTGGGTACGTTGTATTGGATAATATTGTATTTGTCAATAGTTTTCAACCATTTTAGAGGTTGTAATTATAATGGAACATAGTGCTTCTTCTTATAAATATTTCTTTTTACACTTCGTTCAACCTTTAACAGTTATGTTTATATTATTAAACATTTTATTTTTAAGTTTAGTATTAGTTGACTGCATGAAATCACTGCCACCATCATACAGATTATAAAAAGATTACCAAAATTGTAGGAGCGCCATCTATTGATGCTTTTTGAAACCAACTATCTATACCTACTGGAAAACTCCTCATTATGGATTCTTATTTTATTAATTATGGATTCTTATTTTATTTTGACTTAGAAAATATATTAATATTAAATTTAAAACTTTACATTTAAATTGAATTATTAAGACTATTTTTATTAATATTGACATTTTGTATTATTTATTATCATTGTGACAATTGATTTATTTAATTTGCCATTATTTTATAATTGAGAATTTTGTATTTAATTGATTTAATATTTAATTTCAAATACTGCATCCTCTCTATTATTATTATGTAATAAATTTTTGCTATACCCGACCAGGGTTCCATGTCTTGTACTAATATATATATTTAAGAACTTGTATTTACTAACACATGGAAACGCAATAAATGAATTGAAATTGAAATTAAAACCCTTTTTTACACAAGTTCCACTATAATTAACATTAACTTACTATAGGGGTACCACGACTTTTTGGGGTACCAATACTGTCTGTGTCCGTAGGCGAAACCCACTTTGGGCTTCAAAATGGGTAGTGCAAAATGGACAGCGCTCTCTCCGGTGGTAGTTCACAGTAGGGATGGGCTGGTTTAAAATCGTTATTTTATCTATTCAATTATCGATTATCATTCTCATAGAAGCTGAAATCGATAGTTGCCCAAATGAAATTACGGGGAAATGACTCACGCAATAATGAAGTAATATCAATTAAAATATTAACTCTCCAATAGTTTTTTTGAACTCTCAAATCCTCTCAAACGATTCTTAAACGATTAAAAAAAAAATTGAACGTCTAAGTCAATTTTTCGACGAGATAGAAAATATGGGGGCCAATTTCACACCCAAAATTAAAATCAATTTTCTGGAAAAACTATTAACTCTCAAACGATTTTTCTTTACTTTCAAATCTTCTCAAACGATTCTCAAACGATTTGCATTAATTAAATTCAAAAATAATTACTTTTGGGGGCCAACTTTACGGAGGTGTGAACAGTTCCGCGGGAACACGAGTATGTAGAGGGAGTATTCGTGTAGTCCCGTGCATGTTTGGCATGTCTCGCCTATTTCATAGACTAAGTAGAGATCGTTTGTTGTCGTCTCAATTCGATCGATTTTATATTTATAATCCTAGTGCTTTTTCCCGTAACAGGTTCCGGGTACACATGACCATGACCCAGGATATTAATATGTCAAGTAATTACAGTAGAGCAGCTGCCATCACCTCTGTGACCCTGTTTACAGCAGATTAGCGATATTACACCGATGAATCGATATAATGTCGACGCGTTTTGACACCCACCACATCCCTAATAGGCGAGAATGTAGAGGCCGACCAAGTCCCGGCAAAAGTTTCGCCGGAAGTTTTGGCGAACATTTGGAGCGCGCTTTATATGACCCGGTGGCCAAAACTGGAATCAAGTGTCGCCATTTTGAAATGTCATGTCAATGCCATTAACAGCGACGCTGTCACTGGATCAGATTAAGTTTGTGACACTGCATAGACAAACAGGTAATAAAATCCATGGACTTACTACCCAAAGGGACTGCGCACTGCTTTGACTAAAACCGGGCAGAGCGAGAGTCACCATCGATAGTCCTGTGTCCCTTTCTAGTGTTGCTACCATTGTTGATGAAATTCCGAATTACTTTTATTATTTGGCGCGGACACCGACGTCAGGGCCAGGCAGAGCCGGATCGGGTGCAATCTGAAGGTCATGTTTTCACCAGGGTCCAGCCCAAGCTTACCCTGCTACTCGGAAACTATTGGCCCTAGAACACTAGTTCCTAGACTGAAATGATAGCACTCCTCGAGATCATCATTGCGTATGACAGCTGTCAGCTCAAAAGTTAACCCATTGGTCCTAAAACATTAATTTCTAGAGAGAAATGATAGTACTTGTTGAGATCTACATTTCGAATGACAGCTGTCCAATTTTGAACTGAAATAACTCCTTAACTATTGGTTAAGGAGTTATTTCACTTACTTACTTAACTAACTACACTCGTTCCTAAAGAAAAATGATTGTGTTCGTCGAGATCTACATTTTGCATGACAGCTGTCCAACTTAGAACTGTTGTAACTCGGAAACGATTGGTCTTAGAACACTAGTTCCTAGAGCAATACGATAGTACTCATCGAGATCTACATTTCGGATGACAGTTCTAAGTTTGACAGCTGTCACCCGAAATGTAGATATCGACGAGTACTATCACTTCCCTTTAGAAACTAGTGTTGTAGGATAAATCGTTACCGAACTCTTTTATCTGTTTTGTGGAACAAAAAGTCGTAGGTTAATAATTATGTCGACTCGACGTTTGTCGGAGAAACGTTCAGTAGATCAAAAGGTATTTTGACAACTACTTTTCGGATTGTACGGATTACCTCATAATAATACCAAATTCACGGTAAATATATTTCTCCAATAATGGCAACACCAAACATGACACTTGTCAATTTAGAATGACGGTGATTATGCCAATAACATTGTGTTTCCACTGTTAGAAAGGGACAAAGGACTATAGATGGTGACTCTCGCTCTGCCCGGTTATAGTTAAAGCAGTGCGCAGTCCCTTTGGGTAGTAAGTCCATGATAAAATCCTAGGTTTGGACATTGACAATGACAGGCATGTCATTGTCTTTGTCATACACTGCCACTAATGACGAATGAAACTGCATACTCCGTTAGAAAGACCTGCCCTGTGGTTGTGATTTCGAAGGCGATGATAGGCTGTGAGCGAGTTAATTAGCCATAATAATATGTATTATGATGCTGGGGAATTCTAGTTATTATTTTAAGTTTCTTTTTGGCCACATCTGTCGGTTATTTTATGTATCAAAAGGTGTGTGTCACGCATTGTACGCATTTTTGCCGTTGTGCCCCTTAAAAGGAGTTTACAGAGCCGTAACGTTGTTGAGCTGGATGGGTGACCATTTCGTATTTGAGGATAGTCAAACGTTAGCACCGCAACGAGTTGGAAACTCGTTATGTGTGCCCCCTTATACCGTTGGCGAAGCGAGGTCGACCGAGGTGTTTTACATACATACCATGATTCTAAGGAAATCTAGTTCCTGTGCTAGTTCATTTTGGGCACATCCGTCGGCTATTTTATGTAACATCAAAAGGTATGTCACGCGGCACGCCGCATTACCAGTGTTTTCTTAAAGCGAACGCATTACACGCATTATTGAACATAATGCCCTCTCCTCTTGAAAGGAGTTTTTTCTTTCCTCCTTGATTTCTCTTCGCTATGACGAAAAAACTTTTTACTCCGGGCATAAAAGGAGTTTCTTTTTTCATCGTTTACTCTACGGCTTGTTCCAGTGTTGCATGAGTGTCGCGTGAGTGTTGCAGTTTTGCTAAAAATATTTAGTTATTGAAAAATAATTGTAAAGAATTGGCTAGACTTAGATTTATTTTTTTAACTGATACGAGTTCCGTATTTTTCATACTTCAGTTTTTCATTCACTTTGTACCGGCTGGATCTTAGTGAACACCTTGTATGAACCGATAGACCGTATCCTTTAGAATGACTGTGATTATGCATAGCCTCCTTCAATGGTTCCTTATTATTCATGTCCCATTGTTGGCAACATTCGAAATCTGTCACAGATTACTACATCCTTCCGGTGTTGCTTCATAAAACGCAGAACTAGCGCCACCATATTGACAGGTCACCTCTGTCTCCGGCTTAGATCATATATTTAATCTAAGGTCACCGGTCAAGCTTTATATTGCGACCGGTTTCGTATGAATCATCATCAGGCGATGTGAGTGACGATACCCACACTGTTTTATGTACACGTTCTAAACGGTACCCACGTTGTTAAAACATTGCCTGATGATGATTCATTAGAAACCGGTTGCAATATATTTAGTTTATTTTAATGGGGGATTTTCAGACCACTACTTTAAAACTGCCCCTATCTATTAACGCGAGATATAGAACGCTAATCTTCTTAATAACTTCTACTCGCGATTACGTCTCACGGCTCGGCGGGTTACTGAAAGTCATTTCGGGTATTTGCTGCGCACCTGTGGAACGCACTACCGGAAGACATTCAGAATTATCGGACATTATGCTCCTTCAAGGAACGTTTGAAGAAGCACTTCCTCAGTATTCAATGGAGCATTATTTTATTTTATTTATCGTATACCTATTAGGTATATATTATATAGTATTATAGTTTATGATATAGTATATTTATGTTGTATATATAGTATTCAACATTATAGATAACATAAAATTTGCACAATACTCGATATTGCTACCACCGCTCGTTAAATAGTTCATTTCGGACTATCCAAGGTAAGGTTAGCTGGAAGAATTCCTATTATGAGATAAGCCCGCTTTTGCAATGTACAGGGTGTTTGGAAGGGAGCTGTACATACGCCTAGGGTAGAAACTAGGGATAGTCTGCTACCTACCCCCGCCCATTATATTGACCTTGGCCTCAAGGTTTTTTTTTAATTTATTTTTATTTTTTATTTGACTTTTTTGTGAATTTTTTACTAAAACTACCTGTAGCTCAAAATCTATCCATGGGACCGGTCTTGTTTTAATCGTTAGAGTCTTAGGGTCCTGCAAAAAATTATTCTACACCAGAAAATTGTGGAGAAGAAAAGTTATGGGGCCTGAAGTACCGTAGTAAGGTAAAGAAATAATTTTAAGGGCAACTTTCTATGGGGTTTAAAAAAAACTAACAGGGTTGGAGTTCTTCTGATTTTTTTAAAACATCCTCAGTCCATGCCCTTTCTCACGATATGCTAAAAGTGTAATTATCACTTTTAGTTTTAAAGTTATTAATTAATTTCCGCAACTAGGGCACTTTTACTACCACGAGTCGACATTTGTAAGACAAATGTAATTTTCAGAATTTAAACCAGTTTGTGAATTAAATCACTTTTTGTACACTAGTTCCACTTTATTATATAATTTTTATTAAATTGCAACCGGTTTCGAATTACTCATCTTCAGGCAATTACTTTATATTTTGATTACAAGCTATATGTAGGTACCGACAAATAATAATTTAAAGTTGATGTGGGTACCGACAGTATACAATAATGTTAGGATGTCACAGTGCAGAGAAATGTACAGTATGTCAACATAATACAAATTACAAGTAGTCAAAATTTTTTAAGGTATGTCAATTGTTATACATTTAAGTAAATGGCAAAAAATATAAATTATATCGAAGGTATGTCATTTAAAATAATTTAAAATAGGTGATGTCGATAAGGAAATTTGGTCATTAATTATATTATCTTTCTTCATTCTGTTCACTTCTATAGCTTCTAGTCCATCTAGTCTACGTCCTTTCCCAGCTATATGAAGGTATTTTATGCCATTATCTGGGTTAAAAATATGGTTTTCTTTATTAAGGTGTGACACGTGTGCTAAAATATACATAGGTCAAACAGGAAGGAAGTTTAAAACAAGAATCAAAGAACATATAGCTAGCTGGAGAAAAAATACACAAACCTCGACCTTTGCGGAACACCTTAATAAAGAAAACCATATTTTTAACCCAGATAATGGCATAAAATACCTTCATATAGCTGGGAAAGGACGTAGACTAGATGGACTAGAAGCTATAGAAGTGAACAGAATGAAGAAAGATAATATAATTAATGACCAAATTTCCTTATCGACATCACCTATTTTAAATTATTTTAAATGACATACCTTCGATATAATTTATATTTTTTGCCATTTACTTAAATGTATAACAATTGACATACCTTAAAAAATTTTGACTACTTGTAATTTGTATTATGTTGACATACTGTACATTTCTCTGCACTGTGACATCCTAACATTATTGTATACTGTCGGTACCCACATCAACTTTAAATTATTATTTGTCGGTACCTACATATAGCTTGTAATCAAAATATAAAGTAATTGCCTGAAGATGAGTAATTCGAAACCGGTTGCAATTTAATAAAAATTATATAATAAAGTGGAACTAGTGTACAAAAAGTGATTTAATTCATAATAATGGAGTTCCATCATGAAGTGACAACACAAAGTGTTAAATATTTAAACCAGTTTGGCCTACAGTTGGCAGGTAAAATTTGTTGTCTGACTCTTACACGAGAGCAACACGTATTTCTGTCTCTTTCGCTCTTGGGTCGACGGGGCCGGGCAGGTAACTCGTTGGGCTTGGGGTATTTGTTAGTCAGTCGAGATTTACCCATCTTAGCTAACTTACGTACTTGCCGTTACGACGCTCCACTGTTTTCGTTAATTTTGTTGAGTTTGTTATTACTTCGTTTTTGTTAAGTTTTGTTATTCGTTACCTTGTTGTTGGCAAAATGGCTGGATTTACCAGTGAAGAGTACACCGACATGCTGGTGGTGTATGGAATGGCTGATTGCAATGGGCGCGAGGCACGGAGGATTTATCAAGAACGGTATTATAACCGGCGAGTGCCTAACCACCAAACGTTTGGCTCAACTTATCGGCGTCTGCGAGAAACCGGAAATTTAAATTTACAGGAACCAGCCGTGAACAGATTTCAACCAAATTTGGCTGCGGAAGAACGCATATTGGCTGAATTTGAGGAAGATCCGACCAGAAGCGTAAGAACCGTAGCCCGGACACTTGGTTTAAGCGTGTGAAAGTCTGGTCGGTTCTTCGCGAAAATGGACGTCATCCTTTCCACTAAACCCCTGTTCAAGGTAATTTTTTACATTAAGTTTTTGTTTTTAGCTCTTATGTAATGAACTAGCATGTGAATTTCATAGGCAATTTTTAAATTAACATGAGCATGTGAGTGAGAGAGAGAGAAATGGAAAGACAGAGATAGCAATCAATGTTACATAGCTACTAATTCATAAGGAAACCGCTAACGTTGATATTTTTATTGTTTTAGGCTTAGAGGATAACGACTATGCAAGAAGGATGCAGTTTTGCCGCCACTTGCTCCATACGGACGTGGAAGATAATAATTTTTTACGGAGTATTCTCTGGACTGACGAGTCCAAGTTTGACAAGGAAGGAATTGTAAATTATTACAATCTCCATCACTGGGCACCCAGAGATCAAAACCCGAGAGTCAAGAGGAACAGAGGTTTTCAACGAAGGTTCTCCGTGAACGTATGGGCAGGCATCATCGGTAATCGGTTGATAGGGCCGCACTCTTTGCCAGACAACCTAAACGGGCAAAACTACTTAGATTTCCTCGAAAACGATTTGCCCGATTTAGTGGAAGAAGTGTTTGACGAAGATCGGCCCACAGTCTTCCAGCACGACGGCTGTCCTGCTCATTGGAGCCTAGCAGTGAGGGAGCTTCTGAACAACTGCTTTCCTAATTCTTGGATTGGTCGGGGTGGGCCAATTCCCTGGCCCCCAAGGTCGCCTGACCTTACCCCGCTCGACTTCTACGTCTGGGGAAGGGCGAAAGAGTTGGTGTACGCAGAAGAAGTACCAACAAGGGAGGTTTTAATTAACAGGATCCACGCCGCATTCGATACAATGCGCGAGGAACTGCTGCGGTGACGGTGACCGTGGAGATGAGGAAGAGGTGCCGAGCATGTTTACAGGTCAATGGTCATCAATTTGAACAAAATTTGTAATTAATTAAAGTTAGTAATTAATTAAAATTTGTAATTTAATGACATTAGTCATTACCAAATTTTTTGTTTCATTTGCCATCCTTTTACGATCGAACACATTTAATTTTCATTAGTTGAAATTTTTGTTTAAAGTGCCCTAGTTGCGGAAATTAATTAATAACTTTAAAACTAAAAGTGATAATTACACTTTTAGCATATCGTCAGAAAGGGCATGGACTGAGGATGTTTTAAAAAAATCAGAAGAACTCCAACCCTGTTAGTTTTTTTTAAACCCCATAGACAGTTGCCCTTAAAATTATTTCTTTACCTTACTACGGTACTTCAGGCCCCATAACTTTTCTTCTCCACAATTTTCTGATGTACAATCATTTTTTGCAGGACCCTAAGACTCTAACGATTAAAACAAGACCGGTCCCATGGATAGATTTTGAGCTACAGGTAGTTTTAGTACAAAATTCACAAAAAAAATAAAAAAAATAAAAAAATAAAATAAAAAAAAAACCTTGAGGCCAAGGTCAATGTAATAGGCGGGGGTAGGTAGCAGACTATCCCTAGTTTCTACCCTAGGCGTATGTACAGCTCCCTTCCAAACACCCTGTATATTTATTTTCTTTCGTTATTGTTCTTTATGTAGTTATACGCAATAAAGAGTTTACATACAATGCCACCTCCTCCTATCTTGCGCTATCTTCCGTCAGTCGAGGATGTCTAACGAGTGCAGATCTTTCTCAGCTTCATCCAACCAGTTAGTCGTACGACAAGTCTACGTCCATTCGGTCGCACTGTAGAAAATCAAGTTCGCTATGATATTTTACTGATTCTCTCCGAAGCAAATTTTACCCCGAATTGCTAGAAAGCCCTCAACACTTTGGCAAAAAGGAGGAGATTCTCAATTCGTTAGCATCTTTTATTTTTATTGCAATACAGTGGCAACCATAATATTTTTTTTCAATAAATAAATATTTCTGAATATTTCGGATTACTTTTACAGAAATGTGTGACTGCAATACATCGGTCGGCAAATACTCGCTATATCAGCCAGACTTGTATGAATAACAACGTAGGGAATATAACACCATAAGGCGCTGTTCTAATAAGCAACGGCGTGCGACCATGGTCGGACGACAAATGTCGCCCGACCAATGAGTCCTCAAAACTTGACAATTAGGACAGAGCCTAAGTCATATTATTATGCCCACGCCAATAAAATAAAATTGCTGCGGTGTACCTATGTGGCGTTACGCGACTTGATCGAGTGCTTAAGAAGTACATCCGTTGCACCCTTGGCATAAGAGACATCGCGGATTTCAATCTTATCCGCTTATAATGGTGTGGTTAGGTATTACGTAAGCCCCAGGGATACGTGTCAAATAAGTGCCTGTATCAGGAAAGAGGTCCCGCGAGAGACCCAAGAAGCGATGGATTGACATCGCCGAGTCGGACGCGAAAGTCAACGGCTTACGACTTGAGGATGCCGACGCTCGGAAAAAGTGTAGAAGAAAATGTAGGAAAGCGGACCCTGGCAGAAGCCGGGATTGACCGCTCGGATGATCATGACGATTATGAGTCATACTGTGCTCCATCTAGAAAGATAAGGGTGAATGCGATATTGCAGTAAGTTTTTATTATGGCCCTGCCTGGGCCGTAGGCTCGGATGCGTCGAGCGAGTGACGTAAGACTCGCGATCGTAGTGTAGGGCTTTTTCGATGGCGTAGGGAAAATGCGCAGTCCCCTCGTGGCGCGTGCGGTCGCCTCTCAGTACCGGGGGATCCGGTTCGAATCCTGACCGGTGATCATTCATGTTTTTAACACGCGTACCACAGCACAACCATTAGGTATTGGGATAGGAATAGGAAACGCCTCAGAGGTAGTAACAGCAGGTAAGAACTTAATTACAGAACTGAACTGATAATGGATTCCTTGCCTCCATGTATAAGAGGGATTACTAATCTTGTTACGAGTAGAGAGTAGATGCAATTTGATGAAAAACACAAATGTACGAACGAAAACTCATTAAGTAAGTAAGTAAGAATAAATAAAATCATGTCGATGGCGAATATGAACTCGTAGGATAGCCAGCTCTTGAAGCTATACATCTCTTACCTAATTCAAAAGAATCACTGGAACGAGTTTGAAACTAATAAATTGAAGAAGAGTCCTATTGATGTAGAGAATGCACAGCTGTGGTGCAAATTAGTTGAATACGACCCGTTATTCCAAGCTCCATGCGATTGGATCTTGCACCAAAGTGTGGATAATAAGCTGTTCTCGCTAGAGATACCGGGTCGGCTCCCACATTTAGTCGCGGACCCAGGCACAGAAGTACACATATACACTGACGGCTCTGTGATGGGTCAGGCATCAGGCGCTGGAGTATACAGCCAGCCGCTTGGATGGAAATTGGCGATACCGCTAGGACCATATAATACCAACACCTAATGTGAGTGTTTTGCGATAAATGTAGCGGCAAACGCAGCGCTTGAGCGCGGACTCGATGGCGTAAACATTCGCATACTATCCGACTGCGAAACCGTCTTGAAGGCGTTAATTGTACAGCCGACAGAACCGTTTAGCACACACAGGGAGCCAAAGTCCCTTCGGTTTGCCAGTGGTTCCAACTTGCGTGTTTGTTTGGGATCATCTACAATTCGTACGGCGCGTCTCTGTACGGAGTCCAGAGGATTAAGCAGGTCGGCAGTTTCGCCGGCCCAAAGATAGGAACAATACTCCATATGTGGCCGCACTTGTGCCTTGTACAGCAGCAAGCGCTGCCCTGGGGTGAAGTATCGCTTGGGCCAGTTAAGCACTCCAAGCTTTTTCGAAGCCAGTTGGGTAGTTGTTGGGTAGACATTGGAAAAATAAACAAAAAGCATACATATACCTACATAATATAGGTACATATTATTTTAACCTATACTAAACGAATAATTATGTTTTAAATGCAAATGCCTCAGCCTCGGCTCTCGGAATATACCAGCGCCAGATACCTTGCCCATCACCGAACCGTGGCAGTATATAAATAAATAATAGTGGACAAATTCACACAACGCCATCTAGCTCCAAAGTAAGCAAAGCTTGTGTTATGGGTGCTAGATAACTGATAAACTACTTATATACTTTCAAATAGGTAATTAAGAAAGTAAATATAAATAATCGCGGACAAATTCACACAGCGCCATCTATAGCCCCAAACTAAGCAAAGCTTGTACTATGGAAGCTAGATAACTGATATACTACTTGAATATTTTTTAAAAACATACTTATTATACATTGAACACCCAGACCCGTAACAGAAATTAAAACTCATCATTTAAATTTCTGAGGTGTGGCATGAGAGATGATGTAGTGTCAAAAATAGAAAGAGGGATGTTGAGGTGTATCGGGCATGTAGAGCGAATAGATGAAGGAAGAAGATTGACGAGAGGTATATTAGTATAGGATCTATTATATTATAATAATAACTGTTTCAAAATAACATTTTATTTCGTTTGAGCTAGAGTGGTGTCATTTTACATTTCAATCATCATGCGGGTCTTCCTTATCTAATCTTAAACCTTTTCCTATGGTCATAATACTCGTAGCAGGCGTTTGTTCTGTAGCCTCCTTAATGGCGTGGGCCTATTGTTACTTATCTGGATATCTTTTGGTACCTGACTTACAATAAGTTACCGAACCCTACCTAAGTTATATGTACCTGCAACCCCCAACACAAGGCCAGTCTGCTGACACTATTTGCACCGTGCGAACGTTGACAGTGTCATAAGGCTTTTCTTGTAATATCAAAAACATGGGGGACTCCAAACGGCTTGATATGGTGATGAGCGTAGTTTTTAAAAAACTAGAAAAGAGTCCGTGGAAAAATCATAGTGCTGTGGAGAAAACCTCGCCTAATACCCTATGGTCCAAGTTAGTGGAGTATGAGCCGTTCTTCCAGGCTCCGAGGGACTGGATCCCGAGTCAAAGCCTGGAGGACAGATTATTCTGGGTGCAGGTACCGGATCGACGGGGGGTCATTCGGAACCCGTATCCGAAACAAAACCCTCTCACTGATGTGCATGTATACACAGACGCCTCTGTCTCAGTGCAACGTCAAACATCAGGAGCTGGGGTATTCTGCGAGCCGCTCGACCTGAACTTGGCGTGGCCGCTAGGAAACCATGGGACCATCTTCCAGTGCGAATGTTACGCGATACATTTAGCAGTCAATAAATTAATTGATAGTGGACTCGAGGACGTAAACATTCGTATAGTATCAGACAGCCAGTCTGTCTTGAAGGCATTGGGCCGAAATAACACTAATTTCAGTGTAGTATATGAATGTTTTAAGGCCTTGCAAATTTTAGCAACAAATAATCGTGTTGTACTGCAATGGGTGAAGGCCCATAGTAACAAATGTCCCGGGAATGATAGGGCCGATTTTTTGGCGAACATGGCCAGGAAAACGGGAGCAGCAGGTCCCTGGCCTATCATACCTGTGGCAATAAGCGTCATGGAAAAATGGGGCCGTGGCTTCATTGAGAATTCTCCTGCGGAATTCTTTAACGAAATTGTTGATTGATGATGAGGTTTATTGAAATAGATCTCGGGTTATCAATAAGAGCAAAGTCAACGTTTTGATTTTGACTTAAGGTATGGGTAAACTAAAGTTTATTTTGGTATTCTCCACAGCACACATTTTCCTATCGTAGTTTTCACTTTCGTTAGTTTGCTACGCATCACCATTTTAAGCTGTAACTTGTAGTACTCGTTCGTTTAATAATTATCATCAGGGTGGAGTGAAATTTGGTCTATGGTTGTTTCACACAGAAAACCGCGGAGTGTGGGGCGGTTTTCATCTCCCTCGCTTGAGGGGGGTCCCTATCTGATAAAACTTAATAGCTGTAGTTACCTAATGCTTAGTGTAATGTTTACTGTTAATATAAATAAAAGATTTGGAGAAACTAAGATTATTTTATATTCAGAATTAATTCATTCTTTCTTGTTTTACAAAATCCTCAATCAGGCAGCTGTCAAAGACAACCTTCATACTTTTTCATCTCACTCAACCATAGATATCTGCAACATGTCCCCCTAAAGTTTTTACAAATTGAAAAAATAATTATTAGTAGATATAACATCAATAAGCTAAAAACTAAACAACTCTTCTTCCCTCACAAAAAAAAATAGTAGATATAACACCAATAAACTAAAACAACTCTTCTTCCCTCACAAAATAAATAAATAAAAATACTCTTACTCATAACAAAATTTACTAAAAATAGTAATTCAACTGAACACTTAAACCACACAACCAAACCATCAGATTATTGAGATCGAATATGATAAGAAGTTCTCGTGTGAATAGAACCTTCAACATCCTTCACATCATAAGACCTAAAACCATTTATCTTTACAATTTTACCCATAACCCATTTATTAAGTAACGGATTTTTCTTAAACCATATAGTCTGTTCCAGCACAAAACTTCTTTCTGGCCTCACAGTTCTATTATAATACTCTTCGTTTCGAACCCTTATTTTGTCAAAGGTTGATTTAACATCATTATTTAACTTTGGTACTAAGTAATCACCAATAACTGGTAATTTCGTTTTTAAATTCCTATTCATCATCAACTGTGACGGTGAAAATTGTGTACCAGATACCGGAGATGATCTGTACTGGAGTAAAGCCATTCTTAAATCCGTGTTGTCTTCATTACATTTTGCTAGAAAGATTCTAGCAACCTGAACTCCACGTTCTGCCATTCCATTGGACTGCGGATATCTAGGACTTGAATAAACAAATTTAAACCCCCACTCAGAAGCAAATTTTCGGCATTGCACAGAATCAAAGGGATTATGATCTGCTACAACTTCCAAAGGAATACCGAAACATGTAAATACATCAATTAATGCATTAATGATGCTACCCGCTGTCTTACTGCTCAACAATTTAACATCTAACCATTTCGACATGTAGTCATATAAAACAAGATAACTCCTTCTTTTAAAATCCATGATATCAATACCAATCTTTGAAAATGTTAAATCGGGTACTTCATGAGACAATAGAGGTTCTTTCACATTATTATTTTGAAAAGTTTGGCAAATAAAACATTTTTTAACAAAAGCTTCTATATGATGATCGATTTGTGGCCAATAATACAAATTTCGAGCATTTTGTTTCATTTTTGTGATGCCAATGTGACCCTCATGCATTTTCTTTAGTAAAATTAATCTTAGAGATTTTGGAATCAACAACCTGTGATTTAAAAACAACAACTACCGATCCATATATATTTCATGTCTAAACTTAAAATAATGTCTGACGTTATCAGGAACTTTTTGAAATTTCTCCGGCCACCCACCACCATCACAACCCGTAACAGTCCACTGCAGGACTTCGGGCCTCTCCCACGAAAGGGGAGGTTATTGCCATAATCTCCACGCTTGGCAGGCGGGTTGGAGATCGCAGTGTTTAAATATAACAATGGAAAATGCTGCTGCCCATTTTCCAGACTACGGAGACTCTTGATCTTTTGTCTCGAAAACATTAGTCGCCTTGTACGACACCCATGAGCGTAAGGGGTTGGTGCTATTCTACTCTGCCGGACACCACATGGCAAGTGACTTTCCATGACACATTTCAAAACTATGTCAAGTTCCTCTTCATTTTCACCACAAATCAACAGATCATCACAGTAAACTACGACACCAGGTATGTCAGCGAATGCCCTTTCACTGTACTTTTGAAAAATCTCAGGTGCAACTGATAAACCAAAAGGCATTCTTAAAAACTTATAACACCCAAATGGTGAACTAAATGTGCAATAATCTGTTGAATTTGCCGCCAGTTTAATGTTGTAAAAACCATCCGATAAATCCAAAACTGAAAAAACTTTCCTATTACTTAATTTCGCAACAATTTCCTCTAGGGTTGGTATCAAATGATATTCTCTTATCAACACCTTATTCAACTCTCTGGGATCTAAACAGATCCTTAAACTGCCGTAATTTTTTTCAATAATAACAAGATTACTAACAAAAGATTTAGGATGTTCGACTTTCTCAATAATCTGACCTTTAAGACTTTTTAATTTCCTGCTGAGATGTTCCATTAGGAATGAGGTACTCTCGTGGGTGGTTTAACGATAGGTTGAGCTCTCCCTGTTGGATGTGCAGTTCAAGTTCGTCTTGAAATTGACCAACTCCCTGAAACATATCAGAATACTTCTTAACAATAGATTCTTTCTCATTTACTTTAATACTGTTAATATTCATATCTTTTAATAATTTTAATTCGATTAATGAACTAAGGCCTAAAATTGGTCGAACGTTTTGCTTAATAATTATGAATTCAGTTTCAATACTTTCATCATTTAATATTATTTTCAAGGTTTTTGTTCCCAACGGTAGAATTTTTGTACCCCCAAATGCTTCTAAAACAATTTTTGTCTCAGACCAATTAGGATTCTCATCATTGACAATTTTTTTAAGATCATTAATTGACAATACATTCACCTGTGCCCCAGTATCACACTTAAACAACACTCGTTTATTTTTATTTATATTTAATTCAACTCCCCAGTCTTCCACATTGCTATAATTCTTTCCCACTGAATGGCATACTTTAACTAGTCACAAATTTTCTTCAACATTATCATCCGATCCATGCGGCTCTTCTAGTACCTGCACTTTCTTTTGGTTACAGCCTTTAGCGAAATGGTTCAGCTTTTTACAGTTGGAACAAACTCTACCAAAAGCTGGACATTGCCTAGGACCATGTTCCTGCTTGCACTTTAAATATAAGTAGAAACCTTTATTGTAATTTGGATTCATAACAATATTTTTATGCTTAGCTTCATTTTTCGGCCATTTTCTCACTTCAAACGCATCCACAGCAGGTACCACATCCTTCTTAATGGCCTTCGCATGAACACGCGATAATTCGGCTGCTCTGCATCTCTCAACAGCATTCTCCAAAGTCAAATTCCCAACTGCCAATAACTTTTCCTGCAAGTTCTTGTTTGAAATTCCTATGACGATTTTGTCCCTTAGCATTCTTGATTCAAGCTCCTTGTAGTTACAGGCTTTCACCAACTTCGTCAAATCACCATAAAAAGAATCAAAACTTTCATCATCTTCTTGCTTTCGCATGTTGAAATTAAATGCCGTCATTACTTCATTACTCTTCCCCTTGAAATATGTGTCGAATTCTTCAATAACATCTTGAAGTTTTTGCGGATCGTTAGATTTTATTAACAAATTTAAGAAAAGATCTTGCGCTTCTTGCCCAATGGCGTTGAGCAAGATGGCCCCTTTTCTGACTTCTGTAACCTTTTCCAAACCTGCAGCAGCCAAGTAAACAGTGAACTGCTGTTTGAATTGATTCCATTGCAGCAGCTGGTCTTGCACTGGACCCAATCTGAGAGGTGATGGAGTTTTACATTCAAAACCATTGTTGAACATATTTTCTTGTTTGATTTCACCGTCCGACTTTAACGAAAATATTTTTAACGTTATAATATTTCTTAATGATTGTTCGATCAACGACTGCGACATGTAAAGTTTACTGTTAATATAAATAAAATATTTGGAGAAACTAAGATTATTTTATATTCAGAATTAATTCAATCTTTCTTGTTTTACAAAATCCTCAATCTGGCAGCTGTCAAAGACAACCTTCATACTTTTTCATCTCACTCAACCATAGATATCTGCAACACTTAGTAGGCAAGGCAGATGTTTTCTCTCCTCTATCCACTGGAGCAATTTAATTTGTTGTAAAATTTATATCAATCATTGGTATTAGTTTTAAATATGCCTCTATTACGCCCCGGTTCTGTTAACGGTCGATTCTAATGGTGTAGTTACCTACAACAAAGTTACCCTAAAATGCATGCCTAAAACTAAAAAGTATATAAACATATCGGCTCAGAACCAAATCATGAATTCAATTATAGGTAATTAAGAAAGTAAATATAAATAATCGCGGACGAATTCACACAGTGCCATCTAGCCCCAAACTAAGCAAAGCTTGTACTATGGAAGCTAGATAACTGATATACTACTTGAATACTTTTTAAATACATACTTATTATACATAGAACACCCAGGCCCGTAACAGAAATTAAAATTCATCATTTAAATTTCTGAGGTGTGGCATGAGAGATGATGTAGTGTCAAAAATAGAAAGAGGGATGTTGAGGTGTATCGGGCATGTAGAGCGAATAGATGAAAGAAGAAGATTGACGAGAGGTATATTAGTATAGGATTTATTATATTATAATAATAACTGTTTCAAAATAACATTTTATTTCGTTTGAGCTAGAGTGGTGTCATTTTACATTTCAATCATCATGCGGGTCTTCCTTATCTAATCTTAAACCTTTTCCTATGGTCATAATACTCGTAGCAGGCCTTTGTTCTGTAGCCTCCTTAATGGCGTGGGCCTATTGTTACTTATCTGGATATCTTTTGGTACCTGACTTACAATAAGTTACCGAACCCTACCTAAGTTATATGTACCTGCAACCCCCAACACAAGGCCAGTCTGCTGACACTATTTGCACCGTGCGAACGTTGACAGTGTCATAAGGCTTTTCTTGTAATATTAAAAACATGGGGGACTCCAAACGGCTTGATATGGTGATGAGCGTAGTTTTTAAAAAACTAGAAAAGAGTCCGTGGAAAAATCATAGTGCTGTGGAGAAAACCTCGCCTAATACCCTATGGTCTAAGTTAGTGGAGTATGAGCCGTTCTTCCAGGCTCCGAGTGACTGGATCCCGAGTCAAAGCCTGGAGGACAGATTATTCTGGGTGCAGGTACCGGATCGACGGGGGGTCATTCGGAACCCGTATCCGAAACAAAACCCTCTCACTGATGTGCATGTATACACAGACGCCTCTGTCTCAGTGCAACGTCAAACATCAGGAGCTGGGGTATTCTGCGAGCCGCTCGACCTGAACTTGGCGTGGCCGCTAGGAAACCATGGGACCATCTTCCAGTGCGAATGTTACGCGATACATTTAGCAGTCAATAAATTAATTGATAGTGGACTCGAGGACGTAAACATTCGTATAGTATCAGACAGCCAGTCTGTCTTGAAGGCATTGGGTCGAAATAACACTAATTTCAGTGTAGTATATGAATGTCTTAAGGCCTTGCAAATTTTAGCCACAAATAATCGTGTTGTACTGCAATGGGTGAAGGCCCATAGTAACAAATGTCCCGGGAATGATAGGGCCGATTTTTTGGCGAACATGGCCAGGAAAACGGGAGCAGCAGGTCCCTGACCTATCATACCTGTGGCAATAAGCGTCATGGAAAAATGGGCCCGTGGCTTCATTGAGAATTCTCCTGCGGAATTCTTTAACGAAATTGTTGATTGATGATGAGGTTTATTGAAATAGATCTCGGGTTATCAATAATAGCAAAGTCAACGTTTTGATTTTGACTTAAGGTATGGGTAAACTAAAGTTTATTATGGTATTCTCCACAGCACACATTTTCCTATCGTAGTTTTCACTTTCGTTAGTTTGCTACGCATCACCATTTTAAGCTGTAACTTGTAGTACTCGTTCGTTTAATAATTATCATCAGGGTGGAGTGAAATTTGGTCTATGGTTGTTTCATACAGAAAACCGCGGAGTGTGGGGCGGTTTTCATCTCCCTCGCTTGAGGGGGGTCCCTATCTGATAAAACTTAATAGCTGTAGTTACCTAATGCTTAGTAGGCAAGGCAGATGTTTTCTCTCCTCTATCCACTGGAGCAATTTAAATTGTTGTAAAATTTATATCAATCATTGGTATTAGTTTTAAATATGCCTCTATTACGCCCCGGTTCTGTTAACGGTCGATTCTAATGGTGTAGTTACCTACAACAAAGTTACCCTAAAATGCATGCCTAAAACTAAAAAGTATATAAACTTATCGGCTCAGAAACCATCAGAATTCAATAATAGGTACCTAATTAAGAAAGTAAATATAAATAATCGCGGACAAATTCACACAGCGCCATCTAGCCCCAAACTAAGCAAAGCTTGTACTATGGAAGCTAGATAACTGATATACTACTTGAATACTTTTTAAATACATACTTATTATACATAGAACACCCAGACCCGTAACAGAAATTAAAATTCATCATTTAAATTTCTGAGGTGTGGCATGAGAGATGATGTAGTGTCAAAAATAGAAAGAGGGATGTTCAGGTGTATCGGGCATGTAGAGCGAATAGATGAAAGAAGAAGATTGACGAGAGGTATATTAGTATAGGATTTATTATATTATAATAATAACTGTTTCAAAATAACATTTTATTTCGTTTGAGCTAGAGTGGTGTCATTTTACATTTCAATCATCATGCGGGTCTTCCTTATCTAATCTTAAACCTTTTCCTATGGTCATAATACTCGTAGCAGGCCTTTGTTCTGTAGCCTCCTTAATGGCGTGGGCCTATTGTTACTTATCTGGATATCTTTTGGTACCTGACTTACAATAAGTTACCGAACCCTACCTAAGTTATATGTACCTGCAACCCCCAACACAAGGCCAGTCTGCTGACACTATTTGCACCGTGCGAACGTTGACAGTGTCTAAAGGCTTTTCTAGTAATATTAAAAACATGGGGGACTCCAAACGGCTTGATATGGTGATGAGCGTAGTTTTTAAAAAACTAGAAAAGAGTCCGTGGAAAAATCATAGTGCTGTGGAGAAAACCTCGCCTAATACCCTATGGTCCACGTTAGTGTAGTATGAGCCGTTCTTCCAGGCTCCGAGTGACTGGATCCCGAGTCAAAGCCTGGAGGACAGATTATTCTGGGTGCAGGTACCGGATCGACGGGGGGTCATTCGGAACCCGTATCCGAAACAAAACCCTCTCACTGATGTGCATGTATACACAGACGCCTCTGTCTCAGTGTAACGTCAAACATCAGCAGCTGGGGTATTCTGCGAGCCGCTCGACCTGAACTTGGCGTGGCCGCTTGGAAACCATGGGACCATCTTCCAGTGCGAATGTTACGCGATACATTTAGCAGTCAATAAATTAATTGACAGTGGACTCGAGCACGTAAACATTCGTATAGTATCAGACAGCCAGTCTGTCTTGAAGGCATTGGGCCGAAATAACACTAATTTCAGTGTAGTATATGAATGTTTTAAGGCCTTGCAAATTTTAGCCACAAATAATCGTGTTGTACTGCAATGGGTGAAGGCCCATAGTAACAAATGTCCCGGGAATGATAGGGCCGATTTTTTGGCGAACATGGCCAGGAAAACGGGAGCAGCAGGTCCCTGGCCTATCATACCTGTGGCAATAAGCGTCATGGAAAAATGGGCCCGTGGCGTCATTGAGAATTCTCCTGCGGAATTCTTTAACGAAATTGTTGATTGATAATGAGGTTTATTGAAATAGATCTCGGGTTATCAATAATAGCAAAGTCAACGTTTTGATTTTGACTTAAGGTATGGGTAAACTAAAGTTTATTTTGGTATTCTCCACAGCACACATTTTCCTATCGTAGTTTCCACTTTTGTTAGTTTGCTACGCATCACCATTTTGAGCTGTTACTTGTAGTACTCGTGCGTTTAATAATTATCATCAGGGTGGAGTGAAATTTGGTCTATGGTTGTTTCACACAGAAAACCGCGGAGTGTGGGGCGGTTTTCATCTCCCTCGCTTGAGGGGTCCCTATCTGATAAAACTTAATAGTTGTAGTTACCTAATGCTTAGTGTAATGTTTACTGTTAATATAAATAAAAGATTTGGAGAAAATAAGATTATTTTATATTCAGAATTAATTCAATCTTTCTTGTTTTACAAAATCCTCAATCTGGCAGCTGTCAAAGACAACCTTCATACTTTTTCATCTCACTCAACCATAGATATCTGCAACACTTAGTAGGCAAGGCAGATGTTTTCTCTCCTCTATCCACTGGAGCAATTTAAATTGTTGTAAAATTTATATCAATCATTGGTATTAGTTTTAAATATGCCTTTATTACGCCCCGGTTCTGTTAACGCTCGATTCTAATAGTGTAGTTACCTACAACAAAGTTACCCTAAAATGCATGCCTAAAACTAAAAAGTATATAATCTTATCGGCTCAGAAACCAAATCATGAATTCAATAATAGGTACCTAATTAAGAAAGTAAATATAAATAATCGCGTACAAATTCACACAGCGCCATCTAGCCCCAAACTAAGCAAAGCTTGTACTATGGAAGCTAGATAACTGATATACTACTTGAATACTTTTTAAATACATACTTATTATACATAGAACACCCAGACCCGTAACAGAAATTAAAATTCATCATTTAAATTTCTGAGGTGTGGCATGAGAGATGATGTAGTGTCAAAAATAGAAAGAGGGATGTTGAGGTGAATCGGGCATGTAGAGCGAATAGATGAAAGAAGAAGATTGACGAGAGGTATATTAGTATAGGATTTATTATATTATAATAATAACTGTTTCAAAATAACATTTTATTTCGTTTGAGCTAGAGTGGTGTCATTTTACATTTCAATCATCATGCGGGTCTTCCTTATCTAATCTTAAACCTTTTCCTATGGTCATAATACTCGTAGCAGGCGTTTGTTCTGTAGCCTCCTTAATGGCGTGGGCCTATTGTTACTTATCTGGATATCTTTTGGTACCTGACTTACAATAAGTTACCGAACCCTACCTAAGTTATATGTACCTGCAACCCCCAACACAAGGCCAGTCTGCTGACACTATTTGCACCGTGCGAACGTTGACAGTGTCTTAAGGCTTTTCTAGTAATATTAAAAACATGGGGGACTCCAAACGGCTTGATATGGTGATGAGCGTAGTTTTTAAAAAACTAGAAAAGAGTCCGTGGAAAAATCATAGTGCTGTGGAGAAAACCTCGCCTAATACCCTATGGTCCAAGTTAGTGGAGTATGAGCCGTTCTTCCAGGCTCCGAGTGACTGGATCCCGAGTCAAAGCCTGGAGGACAGATTATTCTGGGTGCAGGTACCGGATCGACGGGGGGTCATTCGGAACCCGTATCCGAAACAAAACCCTCTCACTGATGTCCATGTATACACAGACGCCTCTGTCTCAGTGCAACGTCAAACATCAGGAGCTGGGGTATTCTGCGAGCCGCTCGACCTGAACTTGGCGTGGCCGCTAGGAAACCATGGGACCATCTTCCAGTGCGAATGTTACGCGATACATTTAGCAGTCAATAAATTAATTGATAGTGGACTCGAGGACGTAAACATTCGTATATTATCAGACAGCCAGTCTGTTTTGAAGGCATTGGTTCGAAATAACACTAATTTCAGTGTAGTATATGAATGTTTTAAGGCCTTGCAAATTTTAGCCACAAATAATCGTGTTGTACTGCAATGGGTGAAGGCCCATAGTAACAAATGTCCCGGGAATGATAGGGCCGATTTTTTGGCGAACATGGCCAGGAAAACGGGAGCAGCAGGTCCCTGGCCTATCATACCTGTGGCAATAAGCGTCATGGAAAAATGGGCCCGTGGCTTCATTGAGAATTCTCCTGCGGAATTCTTTAACGAAATTGTTGATTGATAATGAGGTTTATTGAAATAGATCTCGGGTTATCAATAAGAGCAAAGTCAACGTTTTGATTTTGACTTAAGGTATGGGTAAACTAAAGTTTATTTTGGTATTCTCCACAGCACACATTTTCCTATCGTAGTTTTCACTTTCGTTAGTTTGCTACGCATCACCATTTTAAGCTGTAACTTGTAGTACTCGTGCGTTTAATAATTATCATCAGGGTGGAGTGACATTTGGTCTATGGTTGTTTCACACAGAAAACCGCGGAGTGTGGGGCGGTTTTCATCTCCCTCGCTTGAGGGGGGTCCCTATCTGATAAAACTTAATAGCTGTAGTTACCTAATGCTTAGTGTAATGTTTACTGTTAATATAAATAAAAGATTTGGAGAAACTAAGATTATTTTATATTCAGAATTAATTCAATCTTTCTTGTTTTACAAAATCCTCAATCTGGCAGCTGTCAAAGACAACCTTCATACTTTTTCATCTCACTCAACCATAGATATCTGCAACATGTCCCCTTGAAGTTTTTACAAATTGAAAAAATAATTGTTAGTAGATATAACACCAATAAGCTAAAAACTAAACAACTCTTCTTCCCTCACAAAAAAAATAGTAGATATAACACCAATAAACTAAAACAACTCTTCTTCCCTCACAAAATAAATAAATAAAAATACTCTTACTCATAACAAAATTTACTTAAAATAGTTATTCAACTGAACACTTAAACCACACAACCAAACCATCAGATTATTGAGATCGAATATGATAAGAAGTTCTCGTGTAAATAGAACCTTCAACATCCTTCACATCATAAGACCTAAAACCATTTATCTTTACAATTTTACCCATAACCCATTTATTAAGTAACGGATTTTTCTTAAACCATATAGTCTGTTCCAGCACAAAACTTCTTTCTGGCCTCACAGTTCTATTATAATACTCTTCGTTTCTAACCCTTATTTTGTCAAAGGTTGATTTAACATCATTATTTAACTTTGGTACTAAGTAATCACCAATAACTGGTAATTTCGTTTTTAAATTCCTATTCATCATCAACTGTGACGGTGAAAATTGTGTACCAGATACCGGAGATGATCTGTACTGGAGTAAAGCCATTCTGAAATCCGTGTTGTCTTCATTACATTTTGCTAGAAAGATTCTAGCAACCTGAACTCCACGTTCTGCCATTTCATTGGACTGCGGATATCTAGGACTTGAATAAACAAATTTAAACCCCCACTCAGAAGCAAATTTTCGGCATTGCACAGAATCAAAGGGATTATGATCTGCTACAACTTCCAAAGGAATACCGAAACATGTAAATACATCAATTAATGCATTAATGATGCTACCCGCTGTCTTACTGCTCAACAATTTAACATCTAACCATTTCGACATGTAGTCATATAAAACAAGATAACTCCTTCTTTTAAAATCCATGATATCAATACCAATCTTTGACAATGGCAAATCGGGTACTTCATGAGACAATAGAGGTTCTTTCACATTATTATTTTGAAAAGTTTGGCAAATAAAACATTTTTTAACAAAAGCTTCTATATGATGATCGATTTGTGGCCAATAATACAAATTTCGAGCATTTTGTTTCATTTTTGTGATGCCAATGTGACCCTCATGCATTTTCTTTAGTAAAATTAATCTTAGAGATTTTGGAATCAACAACCTGTGATTTAAAAACAATAACTGCCGATCCAAAGATATTTCATGTCTAAACTTAAAATAATGTCTGACGTTATCAGGAACTTTTTGAAATTTCTCCGGCCACCCATTCTTAGTAAACTCCATTACTTTACTTAATTCTTCATCACTAAGTGTTTCATTTACCAACTCTTTAAATTGTTCATCCGTGCATTGTAAATAAGATGCCAGACCAATACAGTGAATCACCTCATATAAATAAGACTGATCTTCATCTACTTCCATTAAATAAGAGCGAGATAGTAAATCTGCTTTATACATTAGACGTCCCTTTAAATACTTAAATTTCACATCGTACTTCAATAGTTTTAATTTTAATCTTTGCAATCTCACTGAAGGAATTTCATGTATACCTTTTTTTAATAAACTTTCAAGTGGTTTATGAGCATTTAAAACAGTACAAGATTTTCCGTAAATATAATAATGAAATTTCTTTGTTGCCCAAACAATACTTAATAACTCCTTTTCAATTTGTGAAAAATTTTTCTCTGCACTTGTAAGACTCCTAGATGCATAACTTACAGGCCTGCCATTCTGCATCAAACCATCTTTACTTGCATCACATTGCAAGGTTATTGATAATAACGGATCAAAATTTTGCAAAACTGGCGCCGTACTGACACATTTTTTAATATTACAGAACGCATTTTCATGAACATCAGTCCAAATCCATGTTACATCTTTTTTTAGCAACGAATTTAAAGGTGGTGCCAAATCTGCTAACTTATTGATGTAAACTCTTAAATAATTCACCATTCCCAAAAATATTTGCAATTAGTTTTTGTTAGTAGGACTTTTAATATTATTTACTGCTTTAACTTTATCGGTGTCTATTTTCATTCCTTTACTTGAGAAAACATGCCCAAAATATTTAACTTCGTTTAACTTATACTGAAATTTTCTTAAATTGAATCGTACATTGCATTTCTTAGCCCTTTCCAAGACACATTTCAAAACTATGTCATGTTCCTCTTCATTTTCACCACAAATCAACAGATCATCACAGTAAACTACGACACCAGGTATGTCAGCGAATGCCCTTTCACTGTACTTTTGAAAAATCTCAGGTGCAACTGATAAACCAAAAGGCATTCTTAAAAACTTATAACACCCAAATGGTGAACTAAATGTGCAATAATCTGTTGAATTTGCCGCCAGTTTAATGTTGTAAAAACCATCCGATAAATCAAAAACTGAAAAAACTTTCTTATTACTTAATTTCGCAACAATTTCCTCTAGGGTTGGTATCAAATGATATTCTCTTATCAACACCTTATTCAGCTCTCTGGGATCTAAACGGATCCTTAAACTGCCGTAATTTTTTTCAAAAATAACAAGATTACTAACAAAAGATTTAGGATGTTCGACTTTCTCAATAATCTGACCTTCCATAAGACTTTTTTCAGAAGATTTCCTGCTGAGACGTTCCATCAAGGAATGAGGTACTCTCCTGGGTGGTTTAACAATAGGTTGAGCTCCCTGTTGGATGTGCAGTTCAAGTTCGTCTTGAAATTGACCAACTCCCTGAAACATATCAGAATACTTCTTAACAATAGATTCTTTCTCATTTACTTTAATATTGTTAATAATTTTAATTCGATTAATGAACTAAGGCCTAAAATTGGTCGAACGTTTTGCTTAATAATTATGAATTCAGTTTCAATACTTTCATCATTTAATATTATTTTCAAGGTTTTTGTTCCCAACGGTAGAATTTTTGTACCCCCAAATGCTTCTAAAACAATTTTTGTCTCAGACCAATTAGGATTCTCATCATTGACAATTTTTTTAAGATCATTAATTGACAATACATTCACCTGTGTCCCAGTATCACACTTAAACATCACTCGTTTATTATTATTTATATTTAATTCAACTCCCCAGTCTTCCACATTGCTATAATTGTTTCCCACTGAATGGCATACTTTAACTAGTCACAAATTTTCTTCAACATTATCATCCGATCCATGCGACTCTTCTAGTATCTGCACTTTCTTTTGGTTACAGCCTTTAGCAAAATGGTTCAGCTTTTTACAGTTGGAACAAACTCTACCAAAAGCTGGACATTGCCTAGGACCATGTTCCTGCTTGCACTTTAAACATAAGTAGAAACCTTTATTGTAATTTGGATTTTTAACAATATTTTTATACTTAGCTTCATTTTTCGGCCATTTTCTCACTTCAAACGCATCCACAGCAGGTACCACATCCTTCTTAATGGCCTTCGCATGAACACGCGATAATTCGGCTGCTCTGCATCTCTCAACAGCATTCTCCAAAGTCAAATTCCCAACTGCCAATAACTTTTCCTGCAAGTTCTTGTTTGAAATTCCTATGACGATTTTGTCCCTTAGCATTCTTGATTCAAGCTCCTTGTAGTTACAGGCTTTCACCAACTTCGTCAAATCACCATAAAAAGAATCAAAACTTTCATCATCTTCTTGCTTTCGCATGTTGAAATTAAATGTCGTCATTACTTCATTACTCTTCCCCTTGAAATATGTGTCGAATTCTTCAATAATCTTCAATAACATCAAGTTTTTGCGGATCGTTAGATTTTATTAACAAATTTAAGAAAAGATCTTGCGCTTCTTGCCCAATGGCGTTGAGCAAGTTGGCCCCTTTTCTGACTTCTGTAACCTTTTCCAAACCTGTAGCAGCCAAGTAAACAGTGAACTGCTGTTTGAATTGATTCCATTGCAGCAGCTGGTCTTGCACTGGACCCAATCTGAGAGGTGATGGAGTTTTACATTCAAAACCATTGTTGAACATATTTTCTTGTTTGATTTCACCGACCGACTTTAACGAAAATATTTTTCACGTTATAATATTTCTTAATGATTGTTCGATCAACGACTGCGCCATGTAATGTTTACTGTTAATATAAATAAAATATTTGGAGAAACTAAGATTATTTTATATTCAGAATTAATTCAATCTTTCTTGTTTTACAAAATCCTCAATCTGGCAGCTGTCAAAGACAACCTTCATACTTTTTCATCTCACTCAACCATAGATATCTGCAACACTTAGTAGGCAAGGCAGATGTTTTCTCTCCTCTATCCACTGGAGCAATTTAAATTGTTGTAAAATTTATATCAATCATTGGTATTAGTTTTAAATATGCCTCTATTACGCCCCGGTTCTGTTAACGGTCGATTCTAATGGTGTAGTTACCTACAACAAAGTTACCCTAAAATGCATGCCTAAAACTAAAAAGTATATAAACATATCGGCTCAGAAACCAAATCATGAATTCAATTATAGGTAATTAAGAAAGTAAATATAAATAATCGCGGACGAATTCACACAGTGCCATCTAGCCCCAAACTAAGCAAAGCTTGTACTATGGAAGCTAGATAACTGATATACTACTTGAATACTTTTTAAATACATACTTATTATACATAGAACACCCAGGCCCGTAACAGAAATTAAAATTCATCATTTAAATTTCTGAGGTGTGGCATGAGAGATGATGTAGTGTCAAAAATAGAAAGAGGGATGTTGAGGTGTATCGAATAGATGAAAGAAGAAGATTGACGAGAGGTATATTAGTATAGGATTTATTATATTATAATAATAACTGTTTCAAAATAACATTTTATTTCGTTTGAGCTAGAGTGGTGTCATTTTACATTTCAATCATCATGCGGGTCTTCCTTATCTACTCTTAAACCTTATCCTATGGTCATAATACTCGTAGCAGGCCTTTGTTCTGTAGCCTCCTTAATGGCGTGGGCCTATTGTTACTTATCTGGATATCTTTTGGTACCTGACTTACAATAAGTTACCGAACCCTACCTAAGTTATATGTACCTGCAACCCCCAACACAAGGCCAGTCTGCTGACACTATTTGCACCGTGCGAACGTTGACAGTGTCATAAGGCTTTTCTTGTAATATTAAAAACATGGGGGACTCCAAACGGCTTGATATGGTGATGAGCGTAGTTTTTAAAAAACTAGAAAAGAGTCCGTGGAAAAATCATAGTGCTGTGGAGAATACCTTGCCTAATAATACCCTGTGGTCCAAGTTAGTGGAGTATGAGCCGTTCTTCCAGGCTCCGAGTGACTGGATCCCGAGTCAAAGCCTGGAGGACAGATTATTCTGGGTGCAGGTACCGGATCGACGGGGGGTCATTCGGAACCCGTATCCGAAACAAAACCCTCTCACTGATGTGCATGTATACACAGACGCCTCTGTCTCAGTGCAACGTCAAACATCAGGAGCTGGGGTATTCTGCGAGCCGCTCGACCTGAACTTGGTGTGGCCGCTAGGAAACCATGGGACCATCTTCCAGTGCGAATGTTACGCGATACATTTAGCAGTCAATAAATTAATTGATAGTGGACTCGAGGACGTAAACATTCGTATAGTATCAGACAGCCAGTCTGTCTTGAAGGCATTGGGCCGAAATAACACTAATTTCAGTGTAGTATATGAATGTTTTAAGGCCTTGCAAATTTTAGCCACAAGTAATCGTGTTGTACTGCAATGGGTGAAGGCCCATAGTAACAAATGTCCCGGGAATGATAGGGCCGATTTTTTGGCGAACATGGCCAGGAAAACGGGAGCAGCAGGTCCCTGGCCTATCATACCTGTGGCAATAAGCGTCATGGAAAAATGGGGCCGTGGCTTCATTGAGAATTCTCCTGCGGAATTCTTTAACGAAATTGTTGATTGATGATGAGGTTTATTAAAATAGATCTCGGGTTATCAATAAGAGCAAAGTCAACGTTTTGATTTTGACTTAAGGTATGGGTAAACTAAAGTTTATTTTGGTATTCTCCACAGCACACATTTTCCTATCGTAGTTTTCACTTTCGTTAGTTTGCTACGCATCACCATTTTAAGCTGTAACTTGTAGTACTCGTTGTATCGTGTTACAAAACAGTTAAATAAAACATTATAAATTGTAAAACTTGTGTATTCAATTTTAGATCAGTCCGTTACAAAAGTGACAGCTCGAACGCTTCGGTCACGTGGTCCAAGACCGTTCAAAAACCTCTTACTAGTATTAAACTTATGCCACATCTTCCCCCTCATGCGATAAGTCTGTAACATAGTCTTTAAGATATGCTGGAGGCTTTATAAAACGTTTTGGCCTACGTTCACAGTTACTCAAAGGTTCAGGATCCTTACTCAGTTCTGAATCCAAAGGTGACTCCTGAAAGCCCCCATCCTCAAAGGGAATGGTACATTGTCTAGGCAACATAATAGGAACATCTGATGGCTTGGAAGTCGCTGATGGCTTCAACTGTGAAGAGTTTCTCCTTAATATAGAACCCTGTTTATCTCGGATCAAGTAAGACCTAGGTGAACCGTGAAGGTCCACTATTTTGGCTGGTAACCACACATTTTCTTTGCGATACACAACATCTTGCCCTTTTTCCAAGGTATAATTGTAATGTCTGGCAGTCTTATCATAATTATTTTTATTTAATATATTTCTTTTTTCTTGATACTTGTCAAAATCAGTTACTACTTTTGGAGCAAGCAAATTGTTGTGTATTGGCAATATAGATTTAGTCAAACGACTAAACAACAATTGAGATGGAGAATATGGTGAAGCTAACACTGGGCTATTCCTATATTCTAACATAATTAAGTCTATGTCTAAATTCTCATCCTTGCATTTTCTTAACATATTTTTAGCTATACCAACATATTTTTCAACAAATCCATTTGACTTTGGATACAGAGGGCTAGATGTAATAATAGAAAATTTATACAGCTTTGCAAAGTTTTTAAATTCAATAGAGTTGAATGGCATGTTGTCAGCTCTGAGAATGCTTGGTATACCATGAGTAGCAAATAATGGTTTTAATACTTTTATAACATTTGTAGCAGTCATGGAATTAACCTTTATTAGATCAAACCATTTGGTATAGTAGTCCGCCACTACTAGATAGTTTTCATTACCATAATTTATAAAGTCACACCCCACTTTATTATAAGGGAGGGATGGCGTAGTTTCATCTAATAATAAGGATTCCTTTACTTTCTTAGCACTGTATTTTTCACATAAACGACACTTACTTAAAGTATCCATTATATTGCTTTTCATGCCAGGCCAGAAGAATAGTGATTTGGCTCTACCTAGTGTTTTAGTTATGCCAAAATGTGAAGAGTGTATTTTTGCCATGACAGCTTTCTCAAGAGATGAGGGAACTATAATCCTGTGATCTAAATACACAATATCATTTTCAACTACAATATTATTTTTAATTTTCCAATAAGGTTTGACAAAATCTGCAACTTTATCAATATTCGTAGGCAATCCATTATTATAATATTCTATTAGCTTGGATAGTGTTGCATCTTTACCTGAGGCTTTAGTAATCTCTATGAGAAAGCTGTCATTCACATTCACAGTATGAACGACACAGTCCAACGACTGTTCAAGTGTACTAGTCTCAGCTTTTGATGAAGCTCTGCTAATAGCATCTGCTATCAGCATTTGTGAACCCTTTACATACTGTACATCAATGTCATATAAATGAAGTTTTATTCTAATCTTACGCAATCTTTGAGATGCAATTGAATACATTTCTTTTTTCATCAATGCAACCAGTGGTTGGTGATCTGTTTGGACTACGGTATGCCTGCCATATATATAATAATGGAATTTTTTACAAGCAAATAGAATGGCTAAAAATTCCTTGTCAATTTGACCGTACTCACATTCAGTTTTACTAAGACTTTTAGATGCAAATGCAACGGGTTGTTTATATTGCATCAAACCACAACTAATTGCATTTTTGGAACTGTCTGTCTGAATAGTTAATGGTTGCTTGGGATCAAAATTTCTTAACACAGGTGGACTCACAAGAATATTTTTTATTTCGTCAATACACTTTTCATGAGCCTTACCCCACTGAAACACAACATCTTTCTTTAAATGTTCTCGTAGCGGGCTTGTTAACTCTGACAATCTTGGGATATAATCTCTCATATAATTTATCATACCCAGAAACCTTTGTAGACTTTGCTTATCTGAGGGTGAATCATAATCCATTATAGTTTTAATCTTACTCTTGTCAGGCATCAAGCAACCACCAATTATCTCATGACCAAAATACGTTACTATTTCAGGGAGATACAGATTTTTTTTAAGTTAAATTTTATATTTATGTCTCGTGCTCTCATTAACACTTTCTCTAAAGCCACATCATGTTCCTCTTGTGTTTTGCCATATATTAGGAAATCATCAATGTAAATAAATGTATTTTCAATCTCTTTAAAACAATTTTCACAGAGTTCTTGAAATATTTCAGCAGATATGTCTAATCCAAATGGCAAAACGTTAAAATTGTATGTACCAAAAACTGTTGAGAAAGTACAAATCTGTCTACTAGTTTCAGAAAGACCAATTTGCCAAAAAGACTCTTTTAAATCTAGAACTGATAAATACTTTGCCCCAGAAATTTTAGATTTAAGGTCATTTATAGTTGGTATCTCAAAATATTTCTTAAGAATACATTTGTTTAGATCCCTAGGGTCTAAGCACACACGAATTGCATTTTGGTCTTTCTCAACTATTACAATTCTATTGATCCATTCTGTAGCTTTATCCATTTTTGAAATAATACCTTTTTGACATAATCTATCAAGTTCAGACTTAAGCTTCTCTTTTAGTTTTAGAGGGACACGATGAGGTGGCTTTGAGATTGGTACAGACCCCTGTTTTAAAAGTATCTGGCACTCAGGCCAGGAAATCTCCCCGTCCCAGTAAATACATCATTATACTTCAAGACTAATTCTCTTTTCCTTGAATTATCTGCAACAATATCATTAGCCAATAAGTCAACTTCATTAACATGTTTCCTTACAATTAAACCTAGCATTGTACAGGTGTCTCTGCCAAGGGTTGGTTGAAACTGAGAGTCTGTTACAACAAATTCTATAAAGTAACATTTATTTATTAATTTGACTTCCAACAATACAGAGCCATATACTTTAATACCTGTCTTGTTGTAAGCATATAGGTTACTTTTACAACATTCCAACTGCAAGTTTTTCCTTTGTTTAAGTATTTGATAAATGCTTAAAGGAATTAAATCAACATCTGAACCTGAGTCTAGCTTAAACCTGACACTTTTGGTGTCTTCTATTAATAATGCTTGTGTCCATTCTATAGAACATACCTTCTGAACACTGCCACAGTAGAATTCACCATCACTATCTTCCTGGCTTTGTAGATTACTATCTGCAATAGCTTTCACAAATCTGCTACGGCACACTGAAGCAAAATGGTTGTATCGGTTGCATTTGGTAAATAATTTACCTCGAGCTGGACATAGTTCAATTTTCCTTTCGTGCTGTCCTCCACACCATTTGCACTTTATTATTATGTACCATGGTAGGTTTACTAGGTCTACTTTTTTCAGCCACCCTGTCAACCTTATTGACTGTGCCCTGAACCTCTGCAGCTTGATGCCTTCCTAATTCAGCAAGTCGCAGCTTTGTAATAACAGTATCCAGATCCGCATCGCCCTCTATCACGATATTCTTTTGAGTGTTTAAATCACTGGTGCCTAACACCAGTCTGTCACGCACGGCCTCATCTTCTGCTTTAAATTTACAGCTCTTAACTAATCGTTTCACATCAGTCAGGAAGTTGTCAAATGGTTCACTTTCCTCCTGCTTTCTGTTGTAAAAAAGAAACCTTGAGTGTAGCACGTTTTTCTTCGGCTCGCAGTATTCTCTAAATTTAGTCATTACATTTTCAAATTCGGTCTTCTCGTCTTCTGACAATGCAAAATTGTTGAATATTTTAATACCATCTTCACCAATAACATTCAATAATATCGCCACTTGCCTCACACCTGCACTTTTGTCCAAACCGGACGCCACCAAATATATTTTTAAGCTTTGCTCAAATACTTTCCAATTTTCGGACAGATTCCCCGACACATTTAACTTTTCTGGTAGGTTGAACATCGACATTGTTGATCTAATAGGCTGCGCTATGTATCGTGTTACAAAACAGTTAAATAAAACATTAAAAATTGTAAAACTTGTGTATTCAATTTTAGATCAGTCCGTTACAAAAGTGACAGCTCGAACGCTTCGGTCACGTGGTCCAAGACCGTTCAAAAACCTCTTACTAGTATTAAACTTATGCCACACTCGTGCGTTTAATAATTATCATCAGGGTGGAGTGAAATTTGGTCTATGGTTGTTTCACACAGAAAACCGCGGAGTGTGGGGCGGTTTTCATCTCCCTCGCTTGAGGGGGGTCCCTATCTGATAAAACTTAATAGCTGTAGTTACCTAATGCTTAGTAGGCAAGGCAGATGTTTTCTCTCCTCTATCCACTGGAGCAATTTAAATTGTTGTAAAATTTATATCAATCATTGGTATTAGTTTTAAATATGCCTCTATTACGCCCCGGTTCTGTTAACGCTCGATTCTAATAGTGTAGTTACCTACAACAAAGTTACCCTAAAATGCATGCCTAAAACTAAAAAGTATATAAACTTATCGGCTCAGAAACCAAATCATGAATTCAATAATAGGTACCTAATTAAGAAAGTAAATATAAATAATCGCGGACAAATTCACACAGCGCCATCTAGCCCCAAACTAAGCAAAGCTTGTACTATGGAAGCTAGATAACTGATATACTACTTGAATACTTTTTAAATACATACTTATTATACATAGAACACCCAGACCCGTAACAGAAATTAAAATTCATCATTTAAATTTCTGAGGTGTGGCATGAGAGATGATGTAGTGTCAAAAATAGAAAGAGGGATGTTGAGGTGTATCGGGCATGTAGAGCGAATAGATGAAAGAAGAAGATTGACGAGAGGTATATTAGTATAGGATTTATTATATTAGAATAATAACTGTTTCAAAATAACATTTTATTTCGTTTGAGCTAGAGTGGTGTCATTTTACATTTCAATCATCATGCGGGTCTTCCTTATCTAATCTTAAACCTTATCCTATGGTCATAATACTCGTAGCAGGCCTTTGTTCTGTAGCCTCCTTAATGGCGTGGGCCTATTGTTACTTATCTGGATATCTTTTGGTACCTGACTTACAATAAGTTACCGAACCCTACCTAAGTTATATGTACCTGCAACCCCCAACACAAGGCCAGTCTGCTGACACTATTTGCACCGTGCGAACGTTGACAGTGTCATAAGGCTTTTCTTGTAATATTAAAAACATGGGGGACTCCAAACGGCTTGATATGGTGATGAGCGTAGTTTTTAAAAAACTAGAAAAGAGTCCGTGGAAAAATCATAGTGCTGTGGAGAAAACCTCGCCTAATACCCTATGGTCCAAGTTAGTGGAGTATGAGCCGTTCTTCCAGGCTCCGAGTGACTGGATCCCGAGTCAAAGCCTGGAGGACAGATTATTCTGGGTGCAGGTACCGGATCGACAAGGGGTCATTCGGAACCCGTATCCGAAACAAAACCCTCTCACTGATGTGCATGTATACACAGACGCCTCTGTCTCAGTGCAACATCAAACATCAGGAGCTGGGGTATTCTGCGAGCCGCTCGACCTGAACTTGGCGTGGCCGCTAGGAAACCATGGGACCATCTTCCAGTGCGAATGTTACGCGATACATTTAGCAGTCAATAAATTAATTGATAGTGGACTCGAGGACGTAAACATTCGTATAGTATCAGACAGCCAGTCTGTCTTGAAGGCATTGGGCCGAAATAACACTAATTTCAATGTAGTATATGAATGTTTTAAGGCCTTGCAAATTTTAGCCACAAATAATCGTGTTGTACTGCAATGGGTGAAGGCCCATAGTAACAAATGTCCCGGGAATGATAGGGCCGATTTTTTGGCGAACATGGCCAGGAAAACGGGAGCAGCAGGTCCCTGGCCTATCATACCTGTGGCAATAAGTGTCATGGAAAAATGGGCCCGTGGCTTCATTGAGAATTCTCCTGCGGAATTCTTTAACGAAATTGTTGATTGATAATGAGGTTTATTGAAATAGATCTCGGGTTATCAATAAGAGCAAAGTCAACGTTTTGATTTTGACTTAAGGTATGGGTAAACTAAAGTTTATTATGGTATTCTCCACAGCACACATTTTCCTATCGTAGTTTTCACTTTAGTTAGTTTGCTACGCATCACCATTTTAAGCTGTAACTTGTAGTACTCGTGCGTTTAATAATTATCATCAGGGTGGAGTGAAATTTGGTCTATGGTTGTTTCACACAGAAAACCGCGGAGTGTGGGGCGGTTTTCATCTCCCTCGCTTGAGGGGGGTCCCTATCTGATAAAACTTAATAGCTGTAGTTACCTAATGCTTAGTAGGCAAGGCAGATGTTTTCTCTCCTCTATCCACTGGAGCAATTTAAATTGTTGTAAAATTTATATCAATCATTGGTATTAGTTTTAAATATGCCTCTATTACGCCCCGGTTCTGTTAACGCTCGATTCTAATAGTGTAGTTACCTACAACAAAGTTACCCTAAAATGCATGCCTAAAACTAAAAAGTATATAAACTTATCGGCTCAGAAACCAAATCATGAATTCAATAATAGGTACCTAATTAAGAAAGTAAATATAAATAATCGCGGACAAATTCACACAGCGCCATCTAGCCCCAAACTAAGCAAAGCTTGTACTATGGAAGCTAGATAACTGATATACTACTTGAATACTTTTTAAATACATACTTACTTGTCGGGAGAAGACTGGAGAAGACTCGCCCATAAGCGAGTAATGGCCATCAGAACGTATTTATCGGGATTTCGTAGCAATAAAGGGGTATCTATAGTGTTTTAAGAATGTATTGTCAAATTAAAGCCACATTTACGAGTTTACAATTGTAGCCGAAACCCGCGGGTTATTTGCAAAATCATCAGGCCGATCCGCGGGAGATGCGCCGGGGCTCTTACTAGTTGCCACATACGCACAGCTTGACTCCATACACATTGTTAACAGTACATCCTGCACTTACGTTTCTATTTTCTGGAGCTTTCACGCATCTCTAACGCATCAGGATTTACGCTTCTTCGCTCTTGAATGGTTTCTAGTTCTTTTTCCCAATATCCTTGCGGCTGCTGTCGCCGCCATGCTGCTTGTGACGTTGTCATAATAGTTGCAAGCCACCCGTCAGGTGGCGCACCAATCGACATCCAGGCCAAAGAGATAGACTAAGAGCCTCATGATCATCTCCGACACGGCTCGTGTGTTATCTGTAACACGAAAACAACACAGCACAATACCGTATTCGCTCGGTCACTCCTGACCCCACGGTGATCAGACACCCAAAACTACCACTCACTCAAACAAAACTCAAAACCACCTTTCATTGTCACTCGTCTTACTTTTGTAACCGGTAGGTGCTCTACACTCTAACGTTTCAATACGAAACTGCCAAGGTCGTAATAGTAACAACATTTTACTAAATATCTGACAGCTCGTAGTCTATTCTTCGACCAAATCCCAGTTGCATAAAATCAGAAGTAACACGGTATATCGGCTCTCTACATGTGAGAACACAGTCCGTCGGCTGTATGTAACTTTGGACTTACTGACATTTGACTAACTGTTTGGTAATACAACTAAATTTGTAATAATTTGTGAGGAAACAGCGTAAAATCACCTACCCTTTTCACTATGCAAAAACGTCTGATTAGAATTATAGCCAATATTGAAACTACTGACAGCTGTAAATCTTATTTTATACACACAAAATCTTCACTTTACCCTGTATTTACATATTGGAGGCTCGTAAATTTGTATGAAAATATCTCCACCAATGTGTTATTACACTACCTTTTGAATTCATGACAACAATCAGCCCTGTAATTATCCACCACTCATCCCTGCGACTATACTGACCATCCTTGCTGATCATCTCTGTGATTATCCAACAATCATCCCCGCGACTACATGTTAGTCAACCATATGGCTTCCTATCGAATTTGCATGACTATATAAAAGTTAATTCTAGCATCCTCTAACAAAACAATTCAACTGTCTGCATAATTTCAGTATCAAATCATCGCATATCATATGGGAACCTTCTGCATTATTACACAAATAATTACCTCTACTACCCAATACTAAAACATGTAAGTCATCATTTTAATACTAAAGACTCCAGAACATCAGACACAAAAAGGTATTGTTTTCTGTTTTATTTTCGATCCCCCACAGAATAATCCACCCAGACTAGCAGACGCCACACAGGCCAGTAGATGCCACACAGGCCAGTAGATGCCACACAGGCTTGTAGATGCCACACAGGCCAGCAGATGCCACTCAGGCTGAAACAACCTACTTTATTACTCACTAAGTACTAACTGAATGCCTAATATGTTACAACGGTCTGACCCTAGATCCTTTTTTTACTGCTTACCGTACATTTAGAATTCGGTAGAAGGTAGCCAGCAGGTAGTAGCATGCAGGCGCTACGGATTTGACGCAGTTACTTAACATCGTACGTGTACCCACGAAAGTAATAACATTGGCTGTAACAGTACCTACCACCCATTATTTATGTTACCCATACATTTTATTTGAATAACAATATTATCATGGTACCCCACGACTTCAGGTTACTTTAACAGATTGCGGAAAAACGAGCTTAATAATTTATTTACTATACACAGGAAGAAGAACTATATTGAGGAAATGTAACTCGACGCTATCGAGTAGTCTATAACTGTAATAAGCCGCCTTCGTTATTGTACATCATTTCCATTTAGTCGGTTTACACCGTCTATGTTTGGTGTCACATTTGAAAAGAATCATAATCCCTGAAGGAGGGCGCTAGGTCTTTCTTCGAAACGTCATTATTTTCATTTCACAACCGAGACATGTTAGTTTCTTTTTCCGTCACGTTCCTTCTTATCCATGTTCCATTGTTGGCGACATTCCATTTCTGTCACAGAATACTACATCCTTACGGTATTGCTGCATAAAACGCAGAACTAGCGCCACAATAAAATTGACAGGTCACCTCTGTTGCGGTCAAGCTATATAAAAATTACACAACTAAATACAATTTGCAATTATCGTTAAACAGTTACTTTTTTTACTAACGTAATATTCAAGAACTTTCAACAAAACCCAAATAATAACTTGTTATCGGTAATCAAAATATTATCTGTTAGAAATTGTATGAAAAGCTACACCTATCGCACACTTCATAATTAAACGCACGCCACTCAAAGACAGAAGAAATACCAGATATACACCTACGCCTACGAATGGGGTCATACAAGACTGTATGCTCTGTTCGATTCAACACCAATATAATGGAGGAGTATCATAGTTTGCTATATATTTCATTTTAGTAACTGCAGTAAGTTGATAGTATTTATGATAAGTCTGAATTGGAACCTCACGGTAGGTACTCAGGTACTCAAAGTTCTACAGAAGCAAGCAAGAAACAAGCTTAAGAAAATAAAATTATCAATCAAACTAACCATACCTTGCTCGGCAGACGTTAAGCTGTCAATCATCGACAAAGTATTTAACCAGATGGAACCAAAGTAGATCACATAACTAAAGTGAAGCTTTGCCCATAAAATAAGGTACCAATCTCTTTTGCTTTTGCCTATACTTTCATAAAAGTCAAGAATGGGGTGTCATCAGCTGTTCGTACGAAATCGGCCATTTTTGTTTGTAACAATTATTGATTTTTTTAGGTTTGTCGTAGCAGCCGCCATTTAACCTTTTTTTACCACACCGCATTTGTGAATAATGTTTTTCAAAAACCATATTTCAGTGTACCCTGGCATAAGCCGGGCCTGATCTCTATAATGATGTTGATTATTTTACCAAACATAACCCTTCTAAAACCCTTCGTAATCCTTAACCGTAGAACTATTGTTCAATTATTTTTCAGATTGCAAGACTCCGTCACCAAGTTGGTGCATAGAAACTCAGTACTTTGTAACTTTCCATCTTAGTTCGTTACACATTATTTGTGAAAAGAAATTGAATTTACCTACATCGATTCTCTCCCAAGTAAACATGGTTCGACTCACCGAATGGAAAATTTCAGCGTGTATGTTTTATAGGTTGTAAGTTGTACGTAATTATAGACCAACCACGAACCAGCACTCTTTCTTGTGTTTGCACCAGACTTTTGCCATTTCGTCGTATCTTTAATTCTGTCGAAATTTAATTATATGGATGTAGTGTATGGTCCGTGCATCCTGGCACAAACCCAGAAACGTATCCAACGCGTACAAAATGCCTGCGCTCGATTCTGTTTTGATATACCCCCCCGCACGCATGTCACGCCATTTTTGAATAAAGCTAATGTGCTAAAAATGAGTTCACGGCAATTCGTCCATTTTGCAACACTGTTGTTCGGAGTGGTTAGGTATCAATATCCACCGTACCTTGCTTCAAAACTGGAGTGGTCACGTGATAAAAATCGTTACGGAACCCGTGCGAGCAGCTATCTGATGACCATACCGCTCCACAGATTTGCTTATGTTAAATGCACAAAAAGAAACAAATAAATAAAATTACAGGTAGGACCGATATTTTAACACGAATCTTGTCTTGGCGGAGGCACTGTCGTGCCCCAAACTACCTACTATTTTTGCAGGCCCGGGATTCGAACCCGGGAACCTTGGATCCACAGACTTGTATGTGTTGCTATATGAATGTGACAATGACAGATATGTACCTGCATACCTAGGTTAAGATAAAAAAAAACAGTTTTATGTGGGTAGAGCTCGTCTAGTTTAAAATGACGCGCCCCACTATCGCATTAACGCACACAAGCAAGTTTAAAATATGGACGCAATACATATACAAATGCCGTTGTAATTGGTCATTCGGTTGCCGGTAAGATTCAAACGTAGGAGAACGCGTCGTTCATTGGCTCCCACACAGATGAAGTGCAACTCACTCACACATCGAAATCAACTAACTAAGTAGTGGGGCGCGTCATTTTAGACTAGACGAGCTCTATGTACTTACCGAAACTGGCCTGGCATACAGGACTGCGAAAATGTTGTGTGACTCATCTCGTCACAAGTAGAATTGTTTTCTTGTTTTTTTGCGAAGAATAGGTTATGGGGCGTTGCGTTTTATGTTAGGATAGCTTTCTTAGAGATGCACTTTATTGATAGGTACACTGAAATTACTTATTTTAATAATTACGGCACTGAGAACTACGTGGATACTTATTTTATTTCGTTGCGTATGCCGACCGGCACGCCGGTACAACACTGACTAGTGGCAGGTCTAAACTAAGGGCCGGATGGCTGGGACCTAGGTGCTTGCGCCCCTCGCCCCGCCGCCCCGGCGCCGACGCATCACGCAGGACTACACACAATATGTTTATTTTATAAAATATTTATGTAACAAGCTGTAGGTATAGTATATATGTAATTTACAGGTATAGATGGTACTTAGATTTATGTAGTGTATTTGTTTTGTATTTAAATTTTTAGACCGCAGCGTTCTAGACCTCACTCCGCGGGACTCACGGAAGATCAGCGCCTCGGCTCCGGCCGTGGCTCATGCTGAGTGAGGTCCTTTTGTTGACAAGGTGTGCCACAGCACAGCAATTCCGAATCGATATATTAATTTTGTAATTTGGTACATATGTTTTTTATTTGTATGATTATTATTTATTTTATATTATGTGATTGTTGTAATGTGGTGTCCTTGTTAATCAATAAATATGTTTCATTCATTCATTCATTCATCTCTTTAACGCATCAGGATTTACGCTTCTTCGCTCTTGAATGGTTTCTAGTTCTTTTTCCCAATATCCTTGCGGCTGCCGTCGCCGCCATGCTGCTTGTGACGTTGTCATAATAGTTGCAAGCCACCCGTCAGGTGGCGCACCAATCGACATCCAGGCCAAAGAGATGGACTAAGAGCCTCATGATCATCTCCGACATACTTATTACACATAGATCACCCAGACCCGTAACAGAAATTAAAATTCATCATTTAAATTTCTGAGGTGTGGCATGAGAGATGATGTAGTGTCAAAAATAGAAAGAGGGATGTTGAGGTGTATCGAGCATGTAGAGCGAATAGATGAAAGAAGAAGATTGACGAGAGGTATATTAGTATAGGATTTATTATATTACAATAATAACTGTTTCAAAATAACATTTTATTTCGTTTGAGCTAGAGTGGTGTCATTTTACATTTCAATCATCATGCGGGTCTTCCTTATCTAATCTTAAACCTTTTCCTATGGTCATAATACTCGTAGCAGGCCTTTGTTCTGTAGCCTCCTTAATGGCGTGGGCCTATTGTTACTTATCTGGATATCTTTTGGTACCTGACTTACAATAAGTTACCGAACCCTACCTAAGTTATATGTACCTGCAACCCCCAACACAAGGCCAGTCTGCTGACACTATTTGCACCGTGCGAACGTTGACAGTGTCATAAGGCTTTTCTTGTAATATTAAAAACATGGGGGACTCCAAACGGCTTGATATGGAATATTGATCTATTCTTTAGGAGTTTGGAAACACTATTATATAAATTGTTAATAAGGCCTAGAAATGCACGTAAAAAACTAATAATATGCGGTGACTTCAACATAAATTTATTAGAAACCGACCAAAAATGTCATAAATTTACTAACATACTCAATTCGCACAAAGTTACAGCAACTATCCAACAACCTACTAGGATAACATCCCACTCACAAACATGTATTGATAATATTCTCACTAACTTAAAGAAATATGAATCTTAGGTACTTGATTTAGGCATATCTGATCACACGGCGCAATTACTAAAAGTTCAAACTACACAGAGCTATAATGAAAAATACTGGTATACCTATAGAAGAAAAATCGATGAAAACTTAGAAATATTTATCAAATATTTAAAACAAATTAACTTTAGTACAGTATATAAAAAATTAAAAAGATATAAGATAACGTATAAAAAAAAACAAGTTGGAAAACAAAAGGCATTACTGTAGCAAATAAAAACAAAAGACGAATGCATCTACAAATACAAAAAAGCAAATGTGAAAATAGTATAAAGAAATATAAAAACTATTGTAAATTGTACAACGCGATCCCAAAACCTATACGCCAAGCAGAAAATCTTAACAAGTTTAAAAAACAACTGTACAGTTTTCTTGTTGAAGGGGTGTTTTACACAATTGACGAGATTCTTTTGGCGTGCAAGGAGTATAAATAAATAGTAAGAATGTGACTTTGAATATGTTATGACATTTTATACTATTATTTAATTATTTTGACATGTTTTATACAGGGTGTTTCATAATACATGTATAAAGCCGAAAGGGTGTTAAAGTAGAGCTTTCAAAGAGTGCACTGGCGACTTCATTTTATCCGGACATTGAATTTTAATTTTAATAAAAAAAAAAAATTTTTAAAGATAAATAACCATATCGACTACGTTGAAGCGCAGCTCTATTTCAAGTTGATGATCATATAAAAAACAGGTTAATAACCTCGTGCGACCCCTATCGAAACAAAGCAACCTCCTCAAGCCTACTACCAGGAGCCTAATGCTGCGTACACACCGGGCGATGTGTGACGCGCACCCGTTTCGGCTAACGATTGTCCGTTGGCGTGTGCCAGCCGGCAATCCGCAGTGCAGCGTGGCGGTAACATCAAACGGATAGAAGTAATCATCCAATCGCAGTTTGGGCGGATACCGAAGGCCAACAAACAAACGTGCAAATACGAGCCCGAATCGGTTCCCAAAACTCCCAAAGATCGTTTGCTTGACCACGAAATGCAAGTATTAGACCTTAGAAGTCCAAATAATTCGGCCAACAGCCCTTCGTTGGCGTACGTTGAGTGTGTACACACCATAAGGACGAGTAATAACCTCGTGCCATTCATATCAAAACAAACCAACCTCCTTCATCTTACTACCAGGCGTCGTACTAAATGTTACCTACTTATGAATAGGCTCTACCAAATTAACTAGGAACTTGCCTACACTAATTATTTTCGATAGGTAGGTATGCTTAAATAGTCGGAGCGTCGGTGGCCTAAGGTTGCGGTATCCGACTCGTACGCGTGAGGTACCGGGTTCGAATCCCACTGCCGCCATGTACCACTAACTCTTTTCTAAGTTATGCACAGTAGCTGAATACTAACCGATGCTTTTACGGTGAGGGAAATCATCGTGATGAAACTTACACATTCAGTTCAGACGACTGAATGTGTAAGTAACCATGATCCAATCTGGTCAGGTTCCCTTGGTAGCAGGGTTAGGAGCCAGGAATGTCAGATGGCAGTCGCTCCACTGCAATTAATTACCTAATCTGCCAAATCCTAGATCATGGACTATAGTCTAATAATTTTGTGGAGAGAAAAGAATTTGTTACAGTGGAGCGACTACCATCTGACCTCCATGACCCTGCTACCAGGAGAACCTGACTCGATTGGATCATGGTTACAATTTCAGTTGCCAGAATTTGCAGATTTCATCATGATGTTTCCCTCACCATAGGAGCATCGGTTAATTTCAACTAATGTACATAACTCAGACAGTGGCGTGCCTAGGGGTTCAGAGTAAGGCAAGCCGAGAGATGAAGTTTGTGTAGTTTTTACGGTTATTAAAAATAAATCCATCCCCTTGCCACATTACGGAAATAATTTGTTATTTTCTGAGAAATGATTATAAACTTTACCTTTTCCATGCAAATCAAAACTTGTGCACATTTTAAACCATCACAAGGGACTCTACTTCGTCTATTGTTAATCAATCTAATTAAATCACTTTTACTACAAAACACAACACAAACACAACAAAAAACTAATTACTTATCCGCCCAAACGGCTCAAACAAAACAATAGTGAAGTTGGTACGTATTACAGCATTCAACAAACGTACCTACTGCGCATGCGCGAAGTTGCCAATTTCAAAGATCCGTGTACAACTTCATACGCATGCAGGGCTTAAAGTCTCGTACAATTTACCATATAAACAAACGTATAGTTATATCTCATTATAGGACAGTTTTCATATGTAAGAAAGAGACATACCAGCCGGAATCAAAGCCCGCTTACAAGCCAGCGCGTGCGAGCGAGATGACTGACCGAGTCTCAATTTCCTCAACTTGCGTGTGCGTTCGGATCGTGTTTCGTAACCTGGGCGCACGATGGCGCTGCTTTGCGGCGCGGCAGTTTGAAATGCATTAGGAGCGCGAACTTTAAATAGTTCGCGCTCGCATTATCTTTGATTTTCTATCGATTATTATTTTTATAAGGCAAGCCCGGCTTTTGGGCTTGTATGACAGTAACGCCACTGAACTCAGAAAAGAGTCATTGGTACATTGCCACAGCGGGATTCGAACCCGGCACCTCTCTCGCTTACGTCGGATACTCAACCGCCCAGCCACCAACGTTCTTGAAAAACATACTAAAGATAGCTACATAACTAAAACAGAATTCGTTCAATTGATAAATCGTTCTACACAAATAAGTAGGTACTATGTCCTACTAAAATGGTTCACTCATCTAGGGACCTACGTAGCGTAGGGAACCACTTATGAGACTAGTTTTGTTGAAACAGATTACAGACAGGTTTTACTAAATACCTACATGTTTTCATGAACAGATAAAAGCGTTGTCTTTTCTGCCTATTTCCCGTCGGAAAAGAACCTCCTAACGTTACGATTAGGTACTAGCTAGGTAGCATATCTTAAAGTCTAGCTAGAACCTAGACCTTTAAAGCATGTAGGTACGTACCTTTTTAAAGTTATTTTATGAAAACAAACAGCGTCAGGTGCCATACTTTCTTGCTTTCTTGTGGCTCGGATGACTGATAGGTATTAACTATCAAGTAAGCTTGCACTCGTATCGTAGCGTAGCTAGGTAGGTACACTCCATACACACAGATACACAACACTACGCAGGCTCTGGTTGCTATGCAATACGTAAATAGGTAGGTACCATGGTGTTTGGCCTACTGCTAGCTTGCATTCATACACAGAATAATTATTATCACAATACTTAAACGTTGAACGCTGAACACAGACAAGACTACGTTAATACTGGTACCTGAAGCTATAAATCATTCGTTCACATCGTTAACACTCTTATCACAGTTATCTTCACAATAGGTACTTAGGTATCCTACAACTACAACGCAACAATCATTTCGGTCACGCGAAAAGCTAAAAACTGAATGAACGAATACGACGCGAAAGTAGGCAAATTTCGTCAATGGAAGTCGCGCCGTGGGTCAAACCACAAAATAAAGAACGGCCCGCCAAATTATTCTATTTTTAGATTTTGTAGCTTTCAGTTTCTATTTTGATGTCAAAAGCGCCGCCACAGCTCCGGCGCCGGCCTTGACCTTGACGGCACGTGCAAAAGGATTCGTACTTAGGGATCCGTGTTTTAGGGGTCTAACTTATTTCGCCTTTTATGTTCTCTCGTTTTATGTTCTCCTGGTAGTTGCACCATAATGTTGATTTTTTTTTTATTTGTTAAAGTGAGTCTCAAGCGAATCCAACTGTGGGCTTAATAATAATCCTTATGGCGATGGCCTACATTTGCTTATCACGATTTTATCGGGTAGTTTGGTACAATGACAGTAACCTAGACAGTAATTTCTAAAATTGTGTTTGGGTCCGTGCTCCACCTAGGTGACCTAGGTTCTCCAATTGGGTGAAGCATGGGATATTTACAGGTAAAGCTCCATCAACTAAGAATCATTAAGTTAATTTTAGTTGATAAGAAATGTTCGTGAAAACGATAGGTACGATTACCTACGCGACACTGAAACATGACTGACAGACATGACATGAGAAAGCAAACTCGTAAAAAGACAAAGATGTTACATTAATTAGAGTTTGCTACAGTAATTTGAATAAGACAACTTTGCTATTAGTTAGGTGGTGGTGCACTTTCGTAAAAACTATGAATGAACCTTTTGAATTAAAATCATAATTGATTACAATATTTTTTTGTACAGAACCCTCGAAACCAAAAAATACAAAACGGATTATTTAGACCTCCTTAATATTGCGCCTAGTACGTGGGGTGTCCATAAAATAAGCCAGTGCAAATACAGGCATGACGCATTTCATCTTAGTCCTCACAGTGACAACGCATCTGCTGTTCTGCATGTTTGTTGCCTGCAACCTAAATGCTTAAATCCTAGTACGTAAATAGTGTTGCTAGGTATTTTTTCAGTTATTCAAATTTAATATTCACCTTCTTGAATTCAAACATGAGTAGAATTTAATAATTACTATTAGATAGGTACTAAAATGACATCTTTCCTTATTTCGGAGCTGGCGGAAAAGTTCAACGAGAAATGCATAAACTTGTGCCAAGACTCACCACATGCATTCAACAGGATGTAAACTGAGTGAAAAAATAGACAAAAAAGTATAACAACAATATCGTGTAGTTTTGCTGCACTTTCCAAAAATATTAAAATCTAGTGAATGTACTTTAAGGACACCCTGTGATATCAGTATCCCGTACATAGTCCACCTGCTTCAGTCATGACTGCCTAGTACAATAGAAGATATGGCGCAGACGCGAAATCAAGCTGTAACTTTTTTGCCTATTAATGTTTATTGTGTTTTCGCAATTAGTTTGAAGACTATGTACCTAGGTGCAACATTGTGTTGAAGGCAACAAAAAACAAATAAATTAAAGTAGAAACAAACATCGAAATGTCTTGTTTTTGTGCCGGACTGCTCACGAGCTGCTTGTAATAATAATTTTATTAACCAGCCACTTGAGGTATTGATCGTAGTGATCTTTAGATTGAATTTTAAAACTCATATGAAAGGTAGAAAAGACTTAAAGGCACAAAACCTATTTCCTATCTGTAACTGGTAAAATTGTATTATTCAGTTGATTGACCTGATTATGAACTTGAGTGATCTATTACAACTGATTTCTAGAGATGCGGTCTTTCGTTTTCAAAATGTGATTATCGACATTGAAAAAGAAAAAGTTCGATAGTCATTTTCTCGGTAACTATTCCACGCACGAAAAAAATAATTGTACCTATCGTTTTAATACGTTTAGCACTCCATCCAGTTCACGGCTTTATACATGTATTATGAAACACCCTGTATACATATTAATAATAAATTTTATTTTTTTGACATTGTTGTCATTTTGAATATTGTTAGTTATTTGAGGTTTATAATTTTTAAATTACTTTGACATTATATTTTTATTGACATTCAAATTATTATTGACACTATCTTCTATTGACATTTTAATTAACAATGACATTGAACAGTGATATTTTATAATGATTATTTAAGACTAATTTTATATTGTTAAATGTATACGAAATTATATAAATTCTAAATTGTAATTACAAACTCCAAATTTGTATGCCGATGGCAGGTCACAGAGGACCCATTTACTAAAATTGTAACAACTGCATAACCTGTGTACTACGAATAAATAAATGAATGAATGAATGAATATATAAAAAAGTAATTAACATATCTAAAAGAAATGAAAACATAAATTGCATAAATAAAAGCTCTAATAAAACCAAAGCAACATGGGGAGTAATAAAAAAACATTCACGAAATACGAACTATATAAAAACAAGCATAGAGCAAATAAATAAGGATGACCAGATTATATCTGACCCCTTTCAAATAGCGTCAACATTGAATGATCATTACATAAATTTTAATAAAACCGATAATAATAATATGCCTAGAAACACCTACAAACCGTCAACAGATAAAAATTGTAAAAGTATATTTATGAAACCTGTTGAAGAACTAAAAGATAAAAACAGTACCGGTCATGACGGAATAAACATACGACTTATAAAGTCTTCCATTGAATATATAGTTCAACCCTTAGTATATATCATTAATCTTTCCATTGAAAATGGATGCTTCCCTATGGAATTAAAAAAAGCAATAATCAAACCAATACACAAAAAAGGATCCAAATATGATATTAACAATTATCGACCTATCGCATTACTACCTTGCATATCTAAAATATTTGAAAGGGCAATCTATAATAGACTTCTATCATTTTTTGACAGCTTTAACATATTTAACAATAATCAATTTGGATTTCGAAAAGCTAAAAATACCACAATGGCAACGTACAAAACATTAAAATCAATATGGGATGACATAAACAACACGACATTGCGTAGGACTATATCTAGATCTAAGCAAAGCCTTTGATTGTGTCAGTCATAGCATACTATTAACTCAACTAGAAAATCTAGGTATTAGAGGAAATACATTAAGCCTAATAAAGAGCTATCTAGACCTATTAAATTAAACATCCATAATTCAGGTAAATTAATAGAAGAAGTAAACTGGATTAAATTCTTAGGCATCAGTATCGACTCAAATTTAAAATGGAAAAATCAAATAAATAGTATAAATAGTAAATTATCCAGCTATTGTTATTTATTATCTATGCTGATTAACACTACTTCGATAAAAGTTGCACTAAATGCTTACTACGGATATGTGTATCCGGTACTTACTTATGGGGTAATTTTCTGGGGCAACTCGGTGGAAATCGAGAGGACCTTTATCATGCAAAAGCGATGTCTACGAATAATTTATAATAAATATGGCAAGGAATCCTTAAGAGATACTTTCAAAAATAATAATATCCTAACACTTACTTGTATTTACATACTTACTGGAAATTTGTATGTTTATTAAGAAAAATAGACATAATTTCAAAAATAAAATTGATACACGAATAAATAGTCGAGATATATACAAATACGATTTATGCATTGAACAGATAAATAATAGAATTTTCGAAAAAAGTACATACATAAGTGCCATAAAATTTTTTAATAATCTACCACTAGAAATAAAAATGTTAGAGGGTAATAAATTTAAAAATAATTTAAAAACATGGCTCAATCTTAAAACTTTTTACAGTTTAACAGAATATTTTGACAAATAACATCTAATATTAACAAAATAAGTAGGTACTTACCTACTTAACTACATTTTTATTTTTAACTTGTTAGTCATAATATTTTAGATCTTAGTGTCAATTTAGTGGTGTTTTGTTATCTCTTGGATAATACTTGCACATAGTATTTTTTAGTATAGTATATTTATTTTTTTATCTTTCTCTTTGTTATGAATTAAATCACTTTTTGTACACTAGTTCCACTTTATTATACAATTTTATTAAATTGCAACCGGTTTCGAATTACTCATCTTCAGGCAATTATATGATGAGTAATTCGAAACCGGTTGCAATTTAATAAAATTGTATAATAAAGTGGAACTAGTGTACAAAAAGTGATTTAATTCATAATAATGGAGTTCCATCATGAAGTGACAACACAAAGTGTTAAATATTTCTCTTTGTTGTTACATAGGTATGGTATGTTTTTGTTTAGATGCATACCTATAGTTATAAATGGTGTTTTGTTAACTTTTGTACATTATCATAGTTTATTTAACTAATTAAGTTGACTGTATATGTTGTTAAGTACCTATATCTAACTATTGTATATCCGAAAAGGATAAACTGGCCCAAAGGCTATGTTGTTGCAATAAAGAACTTACTTACTTACTATGCGGGTCTTCCTTATCTAATCTTAAACCTTTTCCTATGGTCATAATACTCGTAGCAGGCCTTTGTTCTGTAGCCTCCTTAATGGCGTGGGCCTATTGTTACTTATCTGGATATCTTTTGGTACCTGACTTACAATAAGTTACCGAACCCTACCTAAGTTATATGTACCTGCAACCCCCAACACAAGGCCAGTCTGCTGACACTATTTGCACCGTGCGAACGTTGACAGTGTCATAAGGCTTTTCTTGTAATATTAAATACATGGGGGACTCCAAACGGCTTGATATGGTGATGAGCGTAGTTTTTAAAAAACTAGAAAAGAGTCCGTGGAAAAATCATAGTGCTGTGGAGAAAACCTCGCCTAATACCCTGTGGTCCAAGTTAGTGGAGTATGAGCCGTTCTTCCAGGCTCCGAGTGACTGGATCCCGAGTCAAAGCCTGGAGGACAGATTATTCTGGGTGCAGGTACCGGATCGACGGGGGGTCATTCGGAACCCGTATCCGAAACAAAACCCTCTCACTGATGTGCATGTATACACAGACGCCTCTGTCTCAGTGCAACGTCAAACATCAGGAGCTGGGGTATTCTGCGAGCCGCTCGACCTGAACTTGGCGTGGCCGCTAGGAAACCATGGGACCATCTTCCAGTGCGAATGTTACGCGATACATTTAGCAGTCAATAAATTAATTGATAGTGGACTCGAGGACGTAAACATTCGTATAGTATCAGACAGCCAGTCTGTCTTGAAGGCATTGGGCCGAAATAACACTAATTTCAGTGTAGTATATGAATGTTTTAAGGCCTTGCAAATTTTAGCCACAAATAATCGTGTTGTACTGCAATGGGTGAAGGCCCATAGTAACAAATGTCCCGGGAATGATAGGGCCGATTTTTTGGCGAACATGGCCAGGAAAACGGGAGCAGCAGGTCCCTGGCCTATCATACCTGTGGCAATAAGCGTCATGGAAAAATGGGCCCGTGGCTTCATTGAGAATTCTCCTGCGGAATTCTTTAACGAAATTGTTGATTGATAATGAGGTTTATTGAAATAGATCTCGGGTTATCAATAAGAGCAAAGTCAACGTTTTGATTTTGACTTAAGGTATGGGTAAACTAAAGTTCATTCATTTCATTTTCGTTAGTTTGCTACGCATCACCATTTTAAGCTGTAACTCGTAGTACTCGTGCGTTTAATAATTATCATCAGGGTGGAGTGAAATTTGGTCTATGATTGTTTCACACAGAAAACCGCGGAGTGTGGGGCGGTTTTCATCTCCCTCGCTTGAGGGGGGTCCCTATCTGATAAAACTTAATAGCTGTAGTTACCTAATGCTTAGTGTAATGTTTACTGTTAATATAAATAAAAGATTTGGAGAAACTAAGATTATTTTATATTCAGAATTAATTCAATCTTTCTTGTTTTACAAAATCCTCAATCTGGCAGCTGTCAAAGACAACCTTCATACTTTTTCATCTCACTCAACCATAGATATCTGCAACATGTCCCCCTTAAGTTTTTACAAATTGAAAAAAATAATTGTTAGTAGATATAACACCAATAAGCTAAAAACTAAACAACTCTTCTTCCCTCACAAAAAAAATAGTAGATATAACACCAATAAACTAAAACAACTCTTCTTCCCTCACAAAATAAATAAATAAAAATACTCTTACTCATAACAAAATTTACTTAAAATAGTTATTCAACTGAACACTTAAACCACACAACCAAACCATCAGATTATTGAGATCGAATATGATAAGAAGTTCTCGTGTAAATAGAACCTTCAACATCCTTCACATCATAAGACCTAAAACCATTTATCTTTACAATTTTACCCATAACCCATTTATTAAGTAACGGATTTTTCTTAAACCATATAGTCTGTTCCAGCACAAAACTTCTTTCTGGCCTCACAGTTCTATTATAATACTCTTCGTTTCTAACCCTTATTTTGTCAAAGGTTGATTTAACATCATTATTTAACTTTGGTACTAAGTAATCACCAATAACTGGTAATTTCGTTTTTAAATTCCTATTCATCATCAACTGTGACGGTGAAAATTGTGTACCAGATACCGGAGATGATCTGTACTAGAGTAAAGCCATTCTGAAATCCGTGTTTTCTTCATTACATTTTGCTAGAAAGATTCTAGCAACCTGAACTCCACGTTCTGCCATTCCATTGGACTGCGAATATCTAGGACTTGAATAAACAAATTTAAACCCCCACTCAGAAGCAAATTTTCGGCATTGCACAGAATCAAAGGGATTATGATCTGCTACAACTTCCAAAGGAATACCGAAACATGTAAATACATCAATTAATGCATTAATGATGCTACCCGCTGTCTTACTGCTCAACAATTTAACATCTAACCATTTCGACATGTAGTCATATAAAACAAGATAACTCCTTCTTTTAAAATCTATGATATCAATACCAATCTTTGAAAATGGCAAATCGGGTACTTCATGAGACAATAGAGGTTCTTTCACATTATTATTTTGAAAAGTTTGGCAAATAAAACATTTTTTAACAAAAGCTTCTATATGATGATCGATTTGTGGCCAATAATACAAATTTCGAGCATTTTGTTTCATTTTTGTGATGCCAATGTGACTCTCATGCATTTTCTTTAGTAAAATTAATCTTAGAGATTTTGGAATCAACAACCTGTGATTTAAAAACAATAACTGCCGATCTATAGATATTTCATGTCTAAACTTAAAATAATGTCTGACGTTATCAGGAACTTTTTGAAATTTCTCCGGCCACCCATTCTTAGTAAACTCCATTACTTTACTTAATTCTTCATCACTAAGTGTTTCATTTACCAACTCTTTAAATTGTTCATCCGTGCATTGTAAATAAGATGCCAGACCAATACAGTGAATCACCTCATATAAATAAGACTGATCTTCATCTACTTCCATTAAATAAGAGCGAGATAGTAAATCTGCTTTATACATTAGACGTCCCTTTAAATACTTAAATTTCACATCGTACTTCAATAGTTTTAATTTTAATCTTTGCAATCTCACTGAAGGAATTTCATGTATACCTTTTTTTAATAAACTTTCAAGTGGTTTATGAGCATTTAAAACAGTACAAGATTTTCCGTAAATATAATAATGAAATTTCTTTGTTGCCCAAACAATACTTAATAACTCCTTTTCAATTTGTGAAAAATTTTTCTCTGCACTTGTAAGACTCCTAGATGCATAACTTACAGGCCTGCCATTCTGCATCAAACCATCTTTACTTGCATCACATTGCAAGGTTATTGATAATAACGGATCAAAATTTTGCAAAACTGGCGCCGTACTGACACATTTTTTAATATTACAGAACGCATTTTCATGAACATCAGTCCAAATCCATGTTACATCTTTTTTTAGCAACGAATTTAAAGGTGCTGCCAAATCTGCTAACTTATTGATGTAAACTCTTAAATAATTCACCATTCCCAAAAATATTTGCAATTAGTTTTTGTTAGTAGGACTTTTAATATTATTTACTGCTTTAACTTTATCGGTGTCTATTTTCATTCCTTTACTTGAGAAAACATGCCCAAAATATTTAACTTCGTTTAACTTATACTGAAATTTTCTTAAATTGAATCGTACATTGCATTTCTTAGCCCTTTCCAAGACACATTTCAAAACTATGTCATGTTCCTCTTCATTTTCACCACAAATCAACAGATCATCACAGTAAACTACGACACCAGGTATGTCAGCGAATGCATCCGATAAATCCAAAACTGAAAAAACTTTCTTATTACTTAATTTCGCAACAATTTCCTCTAGGGTTGGTATCAAATGATATTCTCTTATCAACACCTTATTCAGCTCTCTGGGATCTAAACAGATCCTTAAACTGCCGTCATTTTTTTCAATAATAACAAGATTACTAACAAAAGATTTAGGATGTTCGACTTTCTCAATAATCTGACCTTCCATAAGACTTTTTAATTTCCTGCTGAGACGTTCCATCAAGGAATGAGGTACTCTCCTGGGTGGTTTAACAATAGGTTGAGCTCCCTGTTGGATGTGCAGTTCAAGTTCGTCTTGAAATTGACCAACTCCCTGAAACATATCAGAATACTTCTTAACAATAGATTCTTTCTCATTTACTTTAATACTGTTAATATTAATATCTTTTAATAATTTTAATTCGATTAATGAACTAAGGCCTAAAATTGGTCGAACGTTTTGCTTAATAATTATGAATTCAGTTTCAATATTTTCATCATTTAATATTATTTTCAAGGTTTTTGTTCCCAATGGTAAAATTTTTGTACCCCCAAATGCTTCTAAAACAATTTTTGTCTCAGACCAATTAGGATTCTCATCATTGACAATTTTTTTAAGATCATTAATTGACAATACATTCACCTGTGCCCCAGTATCACACTTAAACATCACTCGTTTATTATTATTTATATTTAATTCAACTCCCCAGTCTTCCACATTGCTATAATTGTTTCCCACTGAATGGCATACTTTAACTAGTCACAAATTTTCTTCAACATTATCATCCGATCCATGCGACTCTTCTAGTACCTGCACTTTCTTTTAGTTACAGCCTTTAGCAAAATGGTTCAGCTTTTTACAGTTGGAACAAACTCTACCAAAAGCTGGACATTGCCTAGGACCATGTTCCTGCTTGCACTTTAAACATAAGTAGAAACCTTTATTGTAATTTGGATTTTCAACAATATTTTTATACTTAGCTTCATTTTTCGGCCATTTTCTCACTTCAAACGCATCCACAGCAGGTACCACATCCTTCTTAATGGCCTTCGCATGAACACGCGATAATTCGGCTGCTCTGCATCTCTCAACAGCATTCTCCAAAGTCAAATTCCCAACTGCCAATAACTTTTCCTGCAAGTTCTTGTTTGAAATTCCTATGACGATTTTGTCCCTTAGCATTCTTGATTCAAGCTCCTTGTAGTTACAGGCTTTCACCAACTTCGTCAAATCACCATAAAAAGAATCAAAACTTTCATCATCTTCTTGCTTTCGCATGTTGAAATTAAATGTCGTCATTACTTCATTACTCTTCCCCTTGAAATATGTGTCGAATTCTTCAATAACATCTTGAAGTTTTTGCGGATCGTTAGATTTTATTAACAAATTTAAGAAAAGATCTTGCGCTTCTTTCCCAATGGCGTTGAGCAAGATGGCCCCTTTTCTGACTTCTGTAACCTTTTCCAAACCTGCAGCAGCCAAGTAAACAGTGAACTGCTGTTTGAATTGATTCCATTGCAGCAGCTGGTCTTGCACTGGACCCAATCTGAGAGGTGATGGAGTTTTACATTCAAAACCATTGTTGAACATATTTTCTTGTTTGATTTCACCGTCCGACTTTAACGAAAATATTTTTCACGTTATAATATTTCTTAATGATTGTTCGATCAACGACTGCGCCATGTAATGTTTACTGTTAATATAAATAAAATATTTGGAGAAACTAAGATTATTTTATATTCAGAATTAATTCAATCTTTCTTGTTTTACAAAATCCTCAATCTGGCAGCTGTCAAAGACAACCTTCATACTTTTTCATCTCACTGAACCATAGATATCTGCAACACTTAGTAGGGAAGGCAGATGTTTTCTCTCCTCTATCCACTGGAGCAATTTAAATTGTTGTAAAATTTATATCAATCATTGGTATTAGTTTTAAATATGCCTCTATTACGCCCCGGTTCTGTTAACGGTCGATTCTAATAGTGTAGTTACCTACAACAAAGTTACCCTAAAATGCATGCCTAAAACTAAAAAGTATATAAACTTATCGGCTCAGAAACCAAATCATGAATTCAATAATAGGTACCCAATTAAGAAAGTAAATATAAATAATCGCGGACAAATTCACACAGCGCCATCTAGCCCCAAAATAAGCAAAGCTTGTACTATGGAAGCTATATAACTGATATACTACTTGAATACTTTTTAAATACATACTTATTATACATAGAACACCCAGACCCGTAACAGAAATTAAAATTCATCATTTAAATTTCTGAGGTGTGGCATGAGAGATGATGTAGTGTCAAAAATAGAAAGAGGGATGTTGAGGTGTATCGGGCATGTAGAGCGAATAGATGAAAGAAGAAGATTGACGAGAGGTATATTAGTATAGGATTTATTATATTATAATAATAACTGTTTCAAAATAACATTTTATTTCGTTTGAGCTAGAGTGGTGTCATTTTACATTTCAATCATCATGCGGGTCTTCCTTATCTAATCTTAAACCTTTTCCTATGGTCATAATACTCGTAGCAGGCCTTTGTTCTGTAGCCTCCTTAATGGCGTGGGCCTATTGTTACTTATCTGGATATCTTTTGGTACCTGACTTACAATAAGTTACCGAACCCTACCTAAGTTATATGTACCTGCAACCCCCAACACAAGGCCAGTCTGCTGACACTATTTGCACCGTGCGAACGTTGACAGTGTCTTAAGGCTTTTCTTGTAATATTAAAAACATGGGGGACTCCAAACGGCTTGATATGGTGATGAGCGTAGTTTTTAAAAAATTAGAAAAGAGTCCGTGGAAAAATCATAGTGCTGTGGAGAAAACCTCGCCTAATACCCTATGGTCCAAGTTAGTGGAGTATGAGCCGTTCTTCCAGGCTCCGAGTGACTGGATCCCGAGTCAAAGCCTGGAGGACAGATTATTCTGGGTGCAGGTACCGGATCGACGGGGGGTCATTCGGAACCCGTATCCGAAACAAAACCCTCTCACTGATGTGCATGTATACACAGACGCCTCTGTCTCAGTGCAACGTCAAACATCAGGAGCTGGGGTATTCTGCGAGCCGCTCGACCTGAACTTGGCGTGGCCGCTAGGAAACCATGGGACCATCTTCCAGTGCGAATGTTACGCGATACATTTAGCAGTCAATAAATTAATTGATAGTGGACTCGAGGACGTAAACATTCGTATATTATCAGACAGCCAGTCTGTCTTGAAGGCATTGGGTCGAAATAACACTAATTTCAGTGTAGTATATGAATGTTTTAAGGCCTTGCAAATTTTAGCCACAAATAATCGTGTTGTACTGCAATGGGTGAAGGCCCATAGTAACAAATGTCCCGGGAATGATAGGGCCGATTTTTTGGCGAACATGGCCAGGAAAACGGGAGCAGAAGGTCCCTGGCCTATCATACCTGTGGCAATAAGCGTCATGGAAAAATGGGCCCGTGGCTTCATTGAGAATTCTCCTGCGGAATTCTTTAACGAAATTGTTGATTGATGATGAGGTTTATTGAAATAGATCTCGGGTTATCAATAAGAGCAAAGTCAACGTTTTGATTTTGACTTAAGGTATGGGTAAACTAAAGTTTATTATGGTATTCTCCACAGCACACATTTTCCTATCGTAGTTTTCATTTTCGTTAGTTTGCTACGCATCACCATTTTAAGCTGTAACTTGTAGTACTCGTGCGTTTAATAATTATCATCAGGGTGGAGTGAAATTTGGTCTATGGTTGTTTCACACAGAAAACCGCGGAGTGTGGGGCGGTTTTCATCTCCCTCGCTTGAGGGGGGTCCCTATCTGATAAAACTTAATAGCTGTAGTTACCTAATGCTTAGTAGGCAAGGCAGATGTTTTCTCTCCTCTATCCACTGGAGCAATTTCAATTGTTGTTAAATTTATATCAATCATTGGTATTAATTTTAAATATGCCTCTATTACGCCCCGGTTCTGTTAACGGTCGATTCTAATAGTGTAGTAACCTACAACAAAGTTACCCTAAAATGCATGCCTAAAACTAAAAAGTATATAAACTTATCGGCTCAGAAACCAAATCATGAATTCAATAATAGGTACCCAATTAAGAAAGTAAATATAAATAATCGCGGACGAATTCACACAGCGCCATCTAGCCCCAAACTAAGCAAAGCTTGTACTATGGAAGCTAGATAACTGATATACTACTTGAATACTTTTTAAATACATATTTGGCGGTGCAGGATAAGTATGCCGCCAATGTTGGCAAGCGAAGATGGGGAGAAGGTAGAAAAGGGTAATTACCCACCTGGCCGGGTGTTGTGACCAGGGGACCAAGGGCCCGACAGTTGATCGTCGGAAGTTGTATATATGCCGTGGAAGTTGGCACATTTCTCTAGCGCGATGTAGGATTGTTAGCGCCATCTATGTGCGGATGCTTGCCAACCTTGTGTTCATGTACTCGTAATGTGAGTATCGTTGAGTTTCCCTAGTGGAGCGATAGATGTCGCTACACATACTTGTCGGGAGAAGACTGGAGAAGACTCGCCCATAAGCGAGTAATGGCCATCAGAACGTATTTATCGGGATTTCGTAGCAATAAAGGGATATCTATAGTGTTTTAAGAATGTATTGTCAAATTAAAGCCACATTTACGAGTTTACAATTGTAGCCGAAACCCGCGGGTTATTTGCAAAACCCTCCACCACCCATGGCCAATCTCATCAGGCCGATCCGCGGGAGATGCGCCGGGGCTCTTACTAGTTGCCACATACGCACAGCTTGACTCCCTACACATTGTTAACAGTACATCCTGCACTTACGTTTCTATTTTCTGGAGCTTTCACGCATCTCTTTAACGCATCAGGATTTACGCTTCTTCGCTCTTGAATGGTTTCTAGTTCTTTTTCCCAATATCCTTGCGGCTGCTGTCGCCGCCAGGTGGCGCACCAATCGACGTCCAGGCCAAAGAGATAGACTAAGAGCCTCATGATCATCTCCGACACGGCTATCCTGCTATACACACGTCCTCGTGTGTTATCTGTAACACGAAAACAACACAGCACAATACCGTATTCGCTCGGTCACTCCTGACCCCACGGTGATCAGACACCCAAAACTACCATTCACTCAAACAAAACTCAAAACCACCTTTCATTGTCACTCGTCTTACTTTTGTAACCGGTAGGTGCTCTACACTCTAACGTTTCAATACGAAACTGCCAAGGTCGTAATAGTAACAACATTTTACTAAATATCTGTCAGCTCGTAGTCTATTCTTCGCTTCGACCAAATCCCAGTTGCATAAAATCAGAAGTAACACGGTATATCGGCTCTCTACATGTGAGAACACAGTCCGTCGGCTGTATGTAACTTTGCACTTACTGAAATTTGACTAACTGTTTGGTAATACAACTAAATTTGTAATAATTTGTGAGGAAACAGCGTAAAATCACCTACCCTTTTCACTATGCAAAAACGTCTGATTAGAATTATAGCCAATATTGAAACTACTGACAGCTGTAAATCTTATTTTATACACACAAAATCTTCACTTTACCCTGTATTTACATATTGGAGGCTCGTAATTTTGTATGAAAATATCTCCACCAATGTGTTATTACACTACCTTTTGAATTCATGACAACAATCAGCCCTGTAATTATCCACCACTCATCCTTGCGACTATACTGACCATCCTTGCTGATCATCTCTGTGATTATCCAACAATCATCCCCGCGACTACATGTTAGTCAACCATATGGCTTCCTATCGAATTTGCATGACTATATAAAAGTTAATTCTAGCATCCTCTAACAAAACAATTCAACTGTCTGCATAATTTCAGTATCAAATCATCGCATATCATATGGGAACCTTCTGCATTATTACACAAATAATTACCTCTACTACCCAATACTAAAACATGTAAGTCATCATTTTAATACTAAAGACTCCAGAACATCAGACACAAAAAGGTATTGTTTTCTGTTTTATTTTCGATCCCCCACAGAATAATCCACCCAGACTAGCAGACGCCACACAGGCCAGTAGATGCCACACAGGCCAGTAGATGCCACACAGGCTTGTAGATGTCACACAGGCCAGCAGATGCCACTCAGGCTGAAACAACCTACTTTATTACTCACTAAGTACTAACTGAATGCCTAATATGTTACGACGGTCTGACCCTAGATCCTTTTTTTACTGCTTACCGTACATTTAGAATTCGGTAGAAGGTAGCCAGTAGGTAGTAGCATGCAGGCGCTACGGATTTGACGCAGTTACTTAACATCGTACGTGTACCCACGAAAGTAATAACATTGGCTGTAACAGTACCTACCACCCATTATTTATGTTACCCATACATTTTATTTGAATAACAATATTATCATGGTACCCCACGACTTCAGGTTACTTTAACAGATTGCGGAAAAACGAGCTTAATAATTTATTTACTATACACAGGAAGAAGAACTATATTGAGGAAATGTAACTCGACGCTATCGAGTAGTCTATAACTGTAATAAGCCGCCTTCGTTATTGTACATCATTTCCATTTAGTCGGTTTACACCGTCTATGTTTGGTGTCACATTTGAAAAGAATCATAATCCCTGAAGGAGGGCGCTAGGTCTTTCTTCGAAACGTCATTATTTTCATTTCACAACCGAGACATGTTAGTTTCTTTTTCCGTCACGTTCCTTCTTATCCATGTTCCATTGTTGGCGACATTCCATTTCTGTCACAGAATACTACATCCTTACGGTATTGCTGCATAAAACGCAGAACTAGCGCCACAATAAAATTGACAGGTCACCTCTGTTGCGGTCAAGCTATATAAAAAATACACAACTGAATACAATTTGCAATTATCGTTAAACAGTTACTTTTTTTACTAACGTAATATTCAAGAACTTTCAACAAAACCCAAATAATAACTTGTTGTCGGTAATCAAAATATTATCTGTTAGAAATTGTATGAAAAGCTACACCTATCGCACACTTCATAATTAAACGCACGCCACTCAAAGACAGAAGAAATACCAGATATACACCTACGCCTACGAATGGGGTCATACAAGACTGTATGCTCTGTTCGATTCAACACCAATATAATGAAGGAGTATCATAGTTTGCTATATATTTCATTTTAGTAACTGCAGTAAGTTGATAGTATTTATGATAAGTCTGAATTGGAACCTCACGGTAGGTACTCAGGTACTCAAAGTTCTACAGAAGCAAGCAAGAAACAAGCTTAAGAAAATAAAATTATCAATCAAACTAACCATACCTTGCTCGGCAGACGTTAAGCTGTCAATCATCGACAAAGTATTTAACCAGATGGAACCAAAGTAGATCACATAACTAAAGTGAAGCTTTGCCCATAAAATAAGGTACCAATCTCTTTTGCTTTTGCCTATACTTTCATAAAAGTCAAGAATGGGGTGTCATCAGCTGTTCGTACGAAATCGGCCATTTTTGTTTGTAACAATTATTAATTTTTGTAGGTTTGTCGTAGCAGCCGCCATTTAACCTTTTTTTACCACACCGCATTTGTGAATAATGTTTTTCAAAAACCATATTTCAGTGTACCCTGGCATAAGCCGGGCCTGATCTCTATAATGAGGTACTCAAAGTTCTACAGAAGCAAGCAAGAAACAAGCTTAAGAAAATAAAATTATCAATCAAACTAACCATACCTTGCTCGGCAGACGTTAAGCTGTCAATCATCGACAAAGTATTTAACCAGATGGAACCAAAGTAGATCACATAACTAAAGTGAAGCTTTGCCCATAAAATAAGGTACCAATCTCTTTTGCTTTTGCCTATACTTTCATAAAAGTCAAGAATGGGGTGTCATCAGCTGTTCGTACGAAATCGGCCATTTTTGTTTGTAACAATTATTGATTTTTTTAGGTTTGTCGTAGCAGCCGCCATTTAACCTTTTTTTACCACACCGCATTTGTGAATAATGTTTTTCAAAAACCATATTTCAGTGTACCCTGGCATAAGCCGGGCCTGATCTCTATAATGATGTTGATTATTTTACCAAACATAACCCTTCTAAAACCCTTCGTAATCCTTAACCGTAGAACTATTGTTCAATTATTTTTCAGATTGCAAGACTCCGTCACCAAGTTGGTGCATAGAAACTCAGTACTTTGTAACTTTCCATCTTAGTTCGTTACACATTATTTGTGAAAAGAAATTGAATTTACCTACATCGATTCTCTCCCAAGTAAACATGGTTCGACTCACCGAATGGAAAATTTCAGCGTGTATGTTTTATAGGTTGTAAGTTGTACGTAATTATAGACCAACCACGAACCAGCACTCTTTCTTGTGTTTGCACCAGACTTTTGCCATTTCGTCGTATCTTTAATTCTGTCGAAATTTAATTATATGGATGTAGTGTATGGTCCGTGCATCCTGGCACAAACCCAGAAACGTATCCAACGCGTACAAAATGCCTGCGCTCGATTCTGTTTTGATATACCCCCCCGCACGCATGTCACGCCATTTTTGAATAAAGCTAATGTGCTAAAAATGAGTTCACGGCAATTCGTCCATTTTGCAACACTGTTGTTCGGAGTGGTTAGGTATCAATATCCACCGTACCTTGCTTCAAAACTGGAGTGGTCACGTGATAAAAATCGTTACGGAACCCGTGCGAGCAGCTATCTGATGACCATACCGCTCCACAGATTTGCTTATGTTAAATGCACAAAAAGAAACAAATAAATAAAATTACAGGTAGGACCGATATTTTAACACGAATCTTGTCTTGGCGGAGGCACTGTCGTGCCCCAAACTACCTACTATTTTTGCAGGCCCGGGATTCGAACCCGGGAACCTTGGATCCACAGACTTGTATGTGTTGCTATATGAATGTGACAATGACAGATATGTACCTGCATACCTAGGTTAAGATAAAAAAAAACAGTTTTATGTGGGTAGAGCTCGTCTAGTTTAAAATGACGCGCCCCACTATCGCATTAACGCACACAAGCAAGTTTAAAATATGGACGCAATACATATACAAATGCCGTTGTAATTGGTCATTCGGTTGCCGGTAAGATTCAAACGTAGGAGAACGCGTCGTTCATTGGCTCCCACACAGATGAAGTGCAACTCACTCACACATCGAAATCAACTAACTAAGTAGTGGGGCGCGTCATTTTAGACTAGACGAGCTCTATGTACTTACCGAAACTGGCCTGGCATACAGGACTGCGAAAATGTTGTGTGACTCATCTCGTCACAAGTAGAATTGTTTTCTTGTTTTTTTGCGAAGAATAGGTTATGGGGCGTTGCGTTTTATGTTAGGATAGCTTTCTTAGAGATGCACTTTATTGATAGGTACACTGAAATTACTTATTTTAATAATTACGGCACTGAGAACTACGTGGATACTTATTTTATTTCGTTGCGTATGCCGACCGGCACGCCGGTACAACACTGACTAGTGGCAGGTCTAAACTAAGGGCCGGATGGCTGGGACCTAGGTGCTTGCGCCCCTCGCCCCGCCGCCCCGGCGCCGACGCATCACGCAGGACTACACACAATATGTTTATTTTATAAAATATTTATGTAACAAGCTGTAGGTATAGTATATATGTAATTTACAGGTATAGATGGTACTTAGATTTATGTAGTGTATTTGTTTTGTATTTAAATTTTTAGACCGCAGCGTTCTAGACCTCACTCCGCGGGACTCACGGAAGATCAGCGCCTCGGCTCCGGCCGTGGCTCATGCTGAGTGAGGTCCTTTTGTTGACAAGGTGTGCCACAGCACAGCAATTCCGAATCGATATATTAATTTTGTAATTTGGTACATATGTTTTTTATTTGTATGATTATTATTTATTTTATATTATGTGATTGTTGTAATGTGGTGTCCTTGTTAATCAATAAATATGTTTCATTCATTCATTCATTCATCTCTTTAACGCATCAGGATTTACGCTTCTTCGCTCTTGAATGGTTTCTAGTTCTTTTTCCCAATATCCTTGCGGCTGCCGTCGCCGCCATGCTGCTTGTGACGTTGTCATAATAGTTGCAAGCCACCCGTCAGGTGGCGCACCAATCGACATCCAGGCCAAAGAGATGGACTAAGAGCCTCATGATCATCTCCGACATACTTATTACACATAGATCACCCAGACCCGTAACAGAAATTAAAATTCATCATTTAAATTTCTGAGGTGTGGCATGAGAGATGATGTAGTGTCAAAAATAGAAAGAGGGATGTTGAGGTGTATCGAGCATGTAGAGCGAATAGATGAAAGAAGAAGATTGACGAGAGGTATATTAGTATAGGATTTATTATATTACAATAATAACTGTTTCAAAATAACATTTTATTTCGTTTGAGCTAGAGTGGTGTCATTTTACATTTCAATCATCATGCGGGTCTTCCTTATCTAATCTTAAACCTTTTCCTATGGTCATAATACTCGTAGCAGGCCTTTGTTCTGTAGCCTCCTTAATGGCGTGGGCCTATTGTTACTTATCTGGATATCTTTTGGTACCTGACTTACAATAAGTTACCGAACCCTACCTAAGTTATATGTACCTGCAACCCCCAACACAAGGCCAGTCTGCTGACACTATTTGCACCGTGCGAACGTTGACAGTGTCATAAGGCTTTTCTTGTAATATTAAAAACATGGGGGACTCCAAACGGCTTGATATGGAATATTGATCTATTCTTTAGGAGTTTGGAAACACTATTATATAAATTGTTAATAAGGCCTAGAAATGCACGTAAAAACTAATAATATGCGGTGACTTCTAATAAAGTAACAGAGCTTACCCCTATGAACAGCGTCAATTTAAGCGTATGAAGGTGATTAGATAGTGTATTTATTCGACCTAACTAGCTAATATTGATTCTCACTCGCGAATCCTGTTTTTATCTCACACACAAGTTATTTACGGTTACGATAGATAATATTTTAATTTAAAACGTTTTATAGACAGATAGTTTTTCACGAGAGTGACAGAAGACAGTGAAGAAGAAAGTCTTTGTCACAATCAAGCAGGTTGGCATCGTTTCTGCATATATGCAATCTCCTTGCAGCAATGCTCGACACCAACCTTAACAACTTCAACATAAATTTATTAGAAACCGACCAAAAATGTCATAAATTTACTAACATACTCAATTCGCACAAAGTTACAGCAACTATCCAACAACCTACTAGGATAACATCCCACTCACAAACATGTATTGATAATATTCTCACTAACTTAAAGAAATATGAATCTTAGGTACTTGATTTAGGCATATCTGATCACACGGCGCAATTACTAAAAGTTCAAACTACACAGAGCTATAATGAAAAATACTGGTATACCTATAGAAGAAAAATCGATAAAAAATTAGAAATATTTATCAAATATTTAAAACAAATTAACTTTAGTACAGTATATAAAAAATTAAAAAGATAACGTATAAAAAAAAAAACCAGTTGGAAAACAAAAGGCATTACTGTAGCAAATAAAAACAAAAGACGAATGCATCTACAAATACAAAAAAGCAAATGTGAAAATAGTATAAAGAATTATAAAAACTATTGTAAATTGTACAACGCGATCCCAAAACCTATACGCCAAGCAGAAAATCTTAACAAGTTTAAAAAACAACTGTACAGTTTTCTTGTTGAAGGGGTGTTTTACACAATTGACGAGATTCTTTTGGCGTGCAAGGAGTATAAATAAATAGTAAGAATGTGACTTTGAATATGTTATGACATTTTATACTATTATTTAATTATTTTGACATGTTTTATATACATATTAATAATAAATTTTATTTTTTTGACATTGTTGTCATTTTGAATATTGTTAGTTATTTGAGGTTTATAATTTTTAAATTACTTTGACATTATATTTTTATTGACATTCAAATTATTATTGACACTATCTTCTATTGACATTTTAATTAATAATGACATTGAACAGTGATATTTTATAATGATTATTTAAGACTAATTTTATATTGTTAAATGTATACGAAATTATATAAATTCTAAATTGTAATTACAAACTCCAAATTTGTATGCCGATGGCAGGTCACAGAGGACCCATTTACTAAAATTGTAACAACTGCATAACCTGTGTACCACGAATAAATAAATGAATGAATGAATGAATGAATATATAAAAAAGTAATTAACATATCTAAAAGAAATGAAAACATAAATTGCATAAATAAAAGCTCTAATAAAACCAAAGCAACATGGGGAGTAATAAAAAAACATTCACGAAATACGAACTATATAAAAACAAGCATAGAGCAAATAAATAAGGATGACCAGATTATATCTGACCCCTTTCAAATAGCGTCAACATTGAATGATCATTACATAAATTTTAATAAAACCGATAATAATAATATGCCTAGAAACACCTACAAACCGTCAACAGATAAAAATTGTAAAAGTATATTTATGAAACCTGTTGAAGAACTAAAAGATAAAAACAGTACCGGTCATGACGGAATAAACATACGACTTATAAAGTCTTCCATTGAATATATAGTTCAACCCTTAGTATATATCATTAATCTTTCCATTGAAAATGGATGCTTCCCTATGGAATTAAAAAAAGCAATAATCAAACCAATACACAAAAAAGGATCCAAATATGATATTAACAATTATCGACCTATCGCATTACTACCTTGCATATCTAAAATATTTGAAAGGGCAATCTATAATAGACTTCTATCATTTTTTGACAGCTTTAACATATTTAACAATAATCAATTTGGATTTCGAAAAGCTAAAAATACCACAATGGCAACGTACAAAACATTAAAATCAATATGGGATGACATAAACAACAAACGACATTGCGTAGGACTATATCTAGATCTAAGCAAAGCCTTTGATTGTGTCAGTCATAGCATACTATTAACTCAACTAGAAAATCTAGGTATTAGAGGAAATACATTAAGCCTAATAAAGAGCTATCTAGACCTATTAAATTAAACATCCATAATTCAGGTAAATTAATAGAAGAAGTAAACTGGATTAAATTCTTAGGCATCAGTATCGACTCAAATTTAAAATGGAAAAATCAAATAAATAGTATAAATAGTAAATTATCCAGCTATTGTTATTTATTATCTATGCTGATTAACACTACTTCGATAAAAGTTGCACTAAATGCTTACTACGGATATGTGTATCCGGTACTTACTTATGGGGTAATTTTCTGGGGCAACTCGGTGGAAATCGAGAGGACCTTTATCATGCAAAAGCGATGTCTACGAATAATTTATAATAAATATGGCAAGGAATCCTTAAGAGATACTTTCAAAAATAATAATATCCTAACACTTACTTGTATTTACATACTTACTGGAAATTTGTATGTTTATTAGGAAAAATAGACATAATTTCAAAAATAAAATTGATACACGAATAAATAGTCGAGATATATACAAATACGATTTATGCATTGAACAGATAAATAATAGAATTTTCGAAAAAAGTACATACATAAGTGCCATAAAATTTTTTAATAATCTACCACTAGAAATAAAAATGTTAGAGGGTAATAAATTTAAAAATAATTTAAAAACATGGCTCAATCTTAAAACTTTTTACAGTTTAACAGAATATTTTGACAAATAACATCTAATATTAACAAAATAAGTAGGTACTTACCTACTTAACTACATTTTTATTTTTAACTTGTTAGTCATAATATTTTAGATCTTAGTGTCAATTTAGTGGTGTTTTGTTATCTCTTGGATAATACTTGCACATAGTATTTTTTAGTATAGTATATTTATTTTTTTATCTTTCTCTTTGTTGTTACATAGGTATGGTATATTTTTGTTTAGATGCATACCTATAGTTATAAATGGTGTTTTGTTAACTTTTGTACATTATCATAGTTTATTTAACTAATTAAGTTGACTGTATATGTTGTTAAGTACCTATATCTAACTATTGTATATCCGAAAAGGATAAACTGGCCCAAAGGCTATGTTGTTGCAATAAAGAACTTACTTACTTACTTACTTACTATGCGGGTCTTCCTTATCTAATCTTAAACCTTTTCCTATGGTCATAATACTCGTAGCAGGCCTTTGTTCTGTAGCCTCCTTAATGGCGTGGGCCTATTGTTACTTATCTGGATATCTTTTGGTACCTGACTTACAATAAGTTACCGAACCCTACCTAAGTTATATGTACCTGCAACCCCCAACACAAGGCCAGTCTGCTGACACTATTTGCACCGTGCGAACGTTGACAGTGTCATAAGGCTTTTCTTGTAATATTAAAAACATGGGGGACTCCAAACGGCTTGATATGGTGATGAGCGTAGTTTTTAAAAAACTAGAAAAGAGTCCGTGGAAAAATCATAGTGCTGTGGAGAAAACCTCGCCTAATACCCTGTGGTCCAAGTTAGTGGAGTATGAGCCGTTCTTCCAGGCTCCGAGTGACTGGATCCCGAGTCAAAGCCTGGAGGACAGATTATTCTGGGTGCAGGTACCGGATCGACGGGGGGTCATTCGGAACCCGTATCCGAAACAAAACCCTCTCACTGATGTGCATGTATACACAGACGCCTCTGTCTCAGTGCAACGTCAAACATCAGGAGCTGGGGTATTCTGCGAGCCGCTCGACCTGAACTTGGCGTGGCCGCTAGGAAACCATGGGACCATCTTCCAGTGCGAATGTTACGCGATACATTTAGCAGTCAATAAATTAATTGATAGTGGACTCGAGGACGTAAACATTCGTATAGTATCAGACAGCCAGTCTGTCTTGAAGGCATTGGGCCGAAATAACACTAATTTCAGTGTAGTATATGAATGTTTTAAGGCCTTGCAAATTTTAGCCACAAATAATCGTGTTGTACTGCAATGGGTGAAGGCCCATAGTAACAAATGTCCCGGGAATGATAGGGCCGATTTTTTGGCGAACATGGCCAGGAAAACGGGAGCAGCAGGTCCCTGGCCTATCATACCTGTGGCAATAAGCGTCATGGAAAAATGGGCCCGTGGCTTCATTGAGAATTCTCCTGCGGAATTCTTTAACGAAATTGTTGATTGATAATGAGGTTTATTGAAATAGATCTCGGGTTATCAATAAGAGCAAAGTCAACGTTTTGATTTTGACTTAAGGTATGGGTAAACTAAAGTTCATTCATTTCATTTTCGTTAGTTTGCTACGCATCACCATTTTAAGCTGTAACTCGTAGTACTCGTGCGTTTAATAATTATCATCAGGGTGGAGTGAAATTTGGTCTATGATTGTTTCACACAGAAAACCGCGGAGTGTGGGGCGGTTTTCATCTCCCTCGCTTGAGGGGGGTCCCTATCTGATAAAACTTAATAGCTGTAGTTACCTAATGCTTAGTGTAATGTTTACTGTTAATATAAATAAAAGATTTGGAGAAACTAAGATTATTTTATATTCAGAATTAATTCAATCTTTCTTGTTTTACAAAATCCTCAATCTGGCAGCTGTCAAAGACAACCTTCATACTTTTTCATCTCACTCAACCATAGATATCTGCAACATGTCCCCCTTAAGTTTTTACAAATTGAAAAAAATAATTGTTAGTAGATATAACACCAATAAGCTAAAAACTAAACAACTCTTCTTCCCTCACAAAAAAAATAGTAGATATAACACCAATAAACTAAAACAACTCTTCTTCCCTCACAAAATAAATAAATAAAAATACTCTTACTCATAACAAAATTTACTTAAAATAGTTATTCAACTGAACACTTAAACCACACAACCAAACCATCAGATTATTGAGATCGAATATGATAAGAAGTTCTCGTGTAAATAGAACCTTCAACATCCTTCACATCATAAGACCTAAAACCATTTATCTTTACAATTTTACCCATAACCCATTTATTAAGTAACGGATTTTTCTTAAACCATATAGTCTGTTCCAGCACAAAACTTCTTTCTGGCCTCACAGTTCTATTATAATACTCTTCGTTTCTAACCCTTATTTTGTCAAAGGTTGATTTAACATCATTATTTAACTTTGGTACTAAGTAATCACCAATAACTGGTAATTTCGTTTTTAAATTCCTATTCATCATCAACTGTGACGGTGAAAATTGTGTACCAGATACCGGAGATGATCTGTACTAGAGTAAAGCCATTCTGAAATCCGTGTTTTCTTCATTACATTTTGCTAGAAAGATTCTAGCAACCTGAACTCCACGTTCTGCCATTCCATTGGACTGCGAATATCTAGGACTTGAATAAACAAATTTAAACCCCCACTCAGAAGCAAATTTTCGGCATTGCACAGAATCAAAGGGATTATGATCTGCTACAACTTCCAAAGGAATACCGAAACATGTAAATACATCAATTAATGCATTAATGATGCTACCCGCTGTCTTACTGCTCAACAATTTAACATCTAACCATTTCGACATGTAGTCATATAAAACAAGATAACTCCTTCTTTTAAAATCTATGATATCAATACCAATCTTTGAAAATGGCAAGTCGGGTACTTCATGAGACAATAGAGGTTCTTTCACATTATTATTTTGAAAAGTTTGGCAAATAAAACATTTTTTAACAAAAGCTTCTATATGATGATCGATTTGTGGCCAATAATACAAATTTCGAGCATTTTGTTTCATTTTTGTGATGCCAATGTGACTCTCATGCATTTTCTTTAGTAAAATTAATCTTAGAGATTTTGGAATCAACAACCTGTGATTTAAAAACAATAACTGCCGATCTATAGATATTTCATGTCTAAACTTAAAATAATGTCTGACGTTATCAGGAACTTTTTGAAATTTCTCCGGCCACCCATTCTTAGTAAACTCCATTACTTTACTTAATTCTTCATCACTAAGTGTTTCATTTACCAACTCTTTAAATTGTTCATCCGTGCATTGTAAATAAGATGCCAGACCAATACAGTGAATCACCTCATATAAATAAGACTGATCTTCATCTACTTCCATTAAATAAGAGCGAGATAGTAAATCTGCTTTATACATTAGACGTCCCTTTAAATACTTAAATTTCACATCGTACTTCAATAGTTTTAATTTTAATCTTTGCAATCTCACTGAAGGAATTTCATGTATACCTTTTTTTAATAAACTTTCAAGTGGTTTATGAGCATTTAAAACAGTACAAGATTTTCCGTAAATATAATAATGAAATTTCTTTGTTGCCCAAACAATACTTAATAACTCCTTTTCAATTTGTGAAAAATTTTTCTCTGCACTTGTAAGACTCCTAGATGCATAACTTACAGGCCTGCCATTCTGCATCAAACCATCTTTACTTGCATCACATTGCAAGGTTATTGATAATAACGGATCAAAATTTTGCAAAACTGGCGCCGTACTGACACATTTTTTAATATTACAGAACACATTTTCATGAACATCAGTCCAAATCCATGTTACATCTTTTTTTAGCAACGAATTTAAAGGTGCTGCCAAATCTGCTAACTTATTGATGTAAACTCTTAAATAATTCACCATTCCCAAAAATATTTGCAATTAGTTTTTGTTAGTAGGACTTTTAATATTATTTACTGCTTTAACTTTATCGGTGTCTATTTTCATTCCTTTACTTGAGAAAACATGCCCAAAATATTTAACTTCGTTTAACTTATACTGAAATTTTCTTAAATTGAATCGTACATTGCATTTCTTAGCCCTTTCCAAGACACATTTCAAAACTATGTCATGTTCCTCTTCATTTTCACCACAAATCAACAGATCATCACAGTAAACTACGACACCAGGTATGTCAGCGAATGCCCTTTCACTGTACTTTTGAAAAATCTCAGGTGCAACTGATAAACCACAAGGCATTCTTAAAAACTTATAACACCCAAATGGTGAACTAAATGTTGTAAACCAGTTTAATGTTGTAAAAACCATCCGATAAATCCAAAACTGAAAAAACTTTCTTATTACTTAATTTCGCAACAATTTCCTCTAGGGTTGGTATCAAATGATATTCTCTTATCAACACCTTATTCAGCTCTCTGGGATCTAAACAGATCCTTAAACTGCCGTCATTTTTTTCAATAATAACAAGATTACTAACAAAAGATTTAGGATGTTCGACTTTCTCAATAATCTGACCTTCCATAAGACTTTTTAATTTCCTGCTGAGACGTTCCATCAAGGAATGAGGTACTCTCCTGGGTGGTTTAACAATAGGTTGAGCTCCCTGTTGGATGTGCAGTTCAAGTTCGTCTTGAAATTGACCAACTCCCTGAAACATATCAGAATACTTCTTAACAATAGATTCTTTCTCATTTACTTTAATACTGTTAATATTAATATCTTTTAATAATTTTAATTCGATTAATGAACTAAGGCCTAAAATTGGTCGAACGTTTTGCTTAATAATTATGAATTCAGTTTCAATATTTTCATCATTTAATATTATTTTCAAGGTTTTTGTTCCCAACGGTAAAATTTTTGTACCCCCAAATGCTTCTAAAACAATTTTTGTCTCAGACCAATTAGGATTCTCATCATTGACAATTTTTTTAAGATCATTAATTGACAATACATTCACCTGTGCCCCAGTATCACACTTAAACATCACTCGTTTATTATTATTTATATTTAACTCCCCAGTCTTCCACATTGCTATAATTCTTTCCCACTGAATGGCATACTTTAACTAGTCACAAATTTTCTTCAACATTATCATCCGATCCATGCGACTCTTCTAGTACCTGCACTTTCTTTTAGTTACAGCCTTTAGCAAAATGGTTCAGCTTTTTACAGTTGGAACAAACTCTACCAAAAGCTGGACATTGCCTAGGACCATGTTCCTGCTTGCACTTTAAACATAAGTAGAAACCTTTATTGTAATTTGGATTTTCAACAATATTTTTATACTTAGCTTCATTTTTCGGCCATTTTCTCACTTCAAACGCATCCACAGCAGGTACCACATCCTTCTTAATGGCCTTCGCATGAACACGCGATAATTCGGCTGCTCTGCATCTCTCAACAGCATTCTCCAAAGTCAAATTCCCAACTGCCAATAACTTTTCCTGCAAGTTCTTGTTTGAAATTCCTATGACGATTTTGTCCCTTAGCATTCTTGATTCAAGCTCGTTGTAGTTACAGGCTTTCACCAACTTCGTCAAATCACCATAAAAAGAATCAAAACTTTCATCATCTTCTTGCTTTCGCATGTTGAAATTAAATGTCGTCATTACTTCATTACTCTTCCCCTTGAAATATGTGTCGAATTCTTCAATAACATCTTGAAGTTTTTGCGGATCGTTAGATTTTATTAACAAATTTAAGAAAAGATCTTGCGCTTCTTGCCCAATGGCGTTGAGCAAGATGGCCCCTTTTCTGACTTCTGTAACCTTTTCCAAACCTGCAGCAGCCAAGTAAACAGTGAACTGCTGTTTGAATTGATTCCATTGCAGCAGCTGGTCTTGCACTGGACCCAATCTGAGAGGTGATGGAGTTTTACATTCAAAACCATTGTTGAACATATTTTCTTGTTTGATTTCACCGTCCGACTTTAACGAAAATATTTTTCACGTTATAATATTTCTTAATGATTGTTCGATCAACGACTGCGCCATGTAATGTTTACTGTTAATATAAATAAAATATTTGGAGAAACTAAGATTATTTTATATTCAGAATTAATTCAATCTTTCTTGTTTTACAAAATCCTCAATCTGGCAGCTGTCAAAGACAACCTTCATACTTTTTCATCTCACTGAACCATAGATATCTGCAACACTTAGTAGGGAAGGCAGATGTTTTCTCTCCTCTATCCACTGGAGCAATTTAAATTGTTGTAAAATTTATATCAATCATTGGTATTAGTTCTAAATATGCCTCTATTACGCCCCGGTTCTGTTAACGGTCGATTCTAATAGTGTAGTTACCTACAACAAAGTTACCCTAAAATGCATGCCTAAAACTAAAAAGTATATAAACTTATCGGCTCAGAAACCAAATCATGAATTCAATAATAGGTACCCAATTAAGAAAGTAAATATAAATAATCGCGGACAAATTCACACAGCGCCATCTAGCCCCAAAATAAGCAAAGCTTGTACTATGGAAGCTATATAACTGATATACTACTTGAATACTTTTTAAATACATACTTATTATACATAGAACACCCAGACCCGTAACAGAAATTAAAATTCATCATTTAAATTTCTGAGGTGTGGCATGAGAGATGATGTAGTGTCAAAAATAGAAAGAGGGATGTTGAGGTGTATCGGGCATGTAGAGCGAATAGATGAAAGAAGAAGATTGACGAGAGGTATATTAGTATAGGATTTATTATATTATAATAATAACTGTTTCAAAATAACATTTTATTTCGTTTGAGCTAGAGTGGTGTCATTTTACATTTCAATCATCATGCGGGTCTTCCTTATCTAATCTTAAAGCTTTTCCTATGGTCATAATACTCGTAGCAGGCCTTTGTTCTGTAGCCTCCTTAATGGCGTGGGCCTATTGTTACTTATCTGGATATCTTTTGGTACCTGACTTACAATAAGTTACCGAACCCTACCTAAGTTATATGTACCTGCAACCCCCAACACAAGGCCAGTCTGCTGACACTATTTGCACCGTGCGAACGTTGACAGTGTCTTAAGGCTTTTCTTGTAATATTAAAAACATGGGGGACTCCAAACGGCTTGATATGGTGATGAGCGTAGTTTTAAAAAATTAGAAAAGAGTCCGTGGAAAAATCATAGTGCTGTGGAGAAAACCTCGCCTAATACCCTATGGTCCAAGTTAGTGGAGTATGAGCCGTTCTTCCAGGCTCCGAGTGACTGGATCCCGAGTCAAAGCCTGGAGGACAGATTATTCTGGGTGCAGGTACCGGATCGACGGGGGGTCATTCGGAACCCGTATCCGAAACAAAACCCTCTCACTGATGTGCATGTATACACAGACGCCTCTGTCTCAGTGCAACGTCAAACATCAGGAGCTGGGGTATTCTGCGAGCCGCTCGACCTGAACTTGGCGTGGCCGCTAGGAAACCATGGGACCATCTTCCAGTGCGAATGTTACGCGATACATTTAGCAGTCAATAAATTAATTGATAGTGGACTCGAGGACGTAAACATTCGTATATTATCAGACAGCCAGTCTGTCTTGAAGGCATTGGGTCGAAATAACACTAATTTCAGTGTAGTATATGAATGTTTTAAGGCCTTGCAAATTTTAGCCACAAATAATCGTGTTGTACTGCAATGGGTGAAGGCCCATAGTAACAAATGTCCCGGGAATGATAGGGCCGATTTTTTGGCGAACATGGCCAGGAAAACGGGAGCAGCAGGTCCCTGGCCTATCATACCTGTGGCAATAAGCGTCATGGAAAAATGGGCCCGTGGCTTCATTGAGAATTCTCCTGCGGAATTCTTTAACGAAATTGTTGATTGATGATGAGGTTTATTGAAATAGATCTCGGGTTATCAATAAGAGCAAAGTCAACGTTTTGATTTTGACTTAAGGTATGGGTAAACTAAAGTTTATTATGGTATTCTCCACAGCACACATTTTCCTATCGTAGTTTTCATTTTCGTTAGTTTGCTACGCATCACCATTTTAAGCTGTAACTTGTAGTACTCGTGCGTTTAATAATTATCATCAGGGTGGAGTGAAATTTGGTCTATGATTGTTTCACACAGAAAACCGCGGAGTGTGGGGCGGTTTTCATCTCCCTCGCTTGAGGGGGGTCCCTATCTGATAAAACTTAATAGCTGTAGTTACCTAATGCTTAGTAGGCAAGGCAGATGTTTTCTCTCCTCTATCCACTGGAGCAATTTCAATTGTTGTTAAATTTATATCAATCATTGGTATTAATTTTAAATATGCCTCTATTACGCCCCGGTTCTGTTAACGGTCGATTCTAATAGTGTAGTAACCTACAACAAAGTTACCCTAAAATGCATGCCTAAAACTAAAAAGTATATAAACTTATCGGCTCAGAAACCAAATCATGAATTCAATAATAGGTACCCAATTAAGAAAGTAAATATAAATAATCGCGGACGAATTCACACAGCGCCATCTAGCCCCAAACTAAGCAAAGCTTGTACTATGGAAGCTAGATAACTGATATACTACTTGAATACTTTTTAAATACATATTTGGCGGTGCAGGATAAGTATGCCGCCAATGTTGGCAAGCGAAGATGGGGAGAAGGTAGAAAAGGGTAATTACCCACCTGGCCGGGTGTTGTGACCAGGGGACCAAGGGCCCGACAGTTGATCGTCGGAAGTTGTATATATGCCGTGGAAGTTGGCACATTTCTCTAGCGCGATGTAGGATTGTTAGCGCCATCTATGTGCGGATGCTTGCCAACCTTGTGTTCATGTACTCGTAATGTGAGTATCGTTGAGTTTCCCTAGTGGAGCGATAGATGTCGCTACAGTACTCCCCCCGGAGACTGGAGGTCGATACCGAAGCGAGAAACGCTGAAGCTGACGTATGAAGCGTAGTCAGTCTGGCGATGCGGTGAGCAATGGCGTAGCTCTGGCGTGAGGTTGCGCTGTGAGCTGTGCCGAAGCGATGCTGTTCCCAAGTCGGCAGTGAGTCGAGACTGGGTGGGGACAGTGAGATGCCGCAGGTGAACGACCAGGAAGCACGCGTTGTGCCGACTATGGTCAAGGCTGTGACTGCTGTGTGCGGGAGTCAGGTAGGGAAGACGTAAGGATCACGTCGGGGTCACCACTTTGGCGGTGCAGGATAAGTATGCCGCCAATGTTGGCAAGCGAAGATGGGGAGAAGGTAGAAAAGGGTAATTACCCACCTGGCCGGGTGTTGTGACCAGGGGACCAAGGGCCCGACAGTTGATCGTCGGAAGTTGTATATATGCCGTGGAAGTTGGCACATTTCTCTAGCGCGATGTAGGATTGTTAGCGCCATCTATGTGCGGATGCTTGCCAACCTTGTGTTCATGTACTCGTAATGTGAGTATCGTTGAGTTTCCCTAGTGGAGCGATAGATGTCGCTACACATACTTGTCGGGAGAAGACTGGAGAAGACTCGCCCATAAGCGAGTAATGGCCATCAGAACGTATTTATCGGGATTTCGTAGCAATAAAGGGATATCTATAGTGTTTTAAGAATGTATTGTCAAATTAAAGCCACATTTACGAGTTTACAATTGTAGCCGAAACCCGCGGGTTATTTGCAAAACCCTCCACCACCCATGGCCAATCTCATCAGGCCGATCCGCGGGAGATGCGCCGGGGCTCTTACTAGTTGCCACATACGCACAGCTTGACTCCCTACACATTGTTAACAGTACATCCTGCACTTACGTTTCTATTTTCTGGAGCTTTCACGCATCTCTTTAACGCATCAGGATTTACGCTTCTTCGCTCTTGAATGGTTTCTAGTTCTTTTTCCCAATATCCTTGCGGCTGCCGTCGCCGCCATGCTGCTTGTGACGTTGTCATAATAGTTGCAAGCCACCCGTCAGGTGGCGCACCAATCGACATCCAGGCCAAAGAGATGGACTAAGAGCCTCATGATCATCTCCGACATACTTATTACACATAGATCACCCAGACCCGTAACAGAAATTAAAATTCATCATTTAAATTTCTGAGGTGTGGCATGAGAGATGATGTAGTGTCAAAAATAGAAAGAGGGATGTTGAGGTGTATCGAGCATGTAGAGCGAATAGATGAAAGAAGAAGATTGACGAGAGGTATATTAGTATAGGATTTATTATATTACAATAATAACTGTTTCAAAATAACATTTTATTTCGTTTGAGCTAGAGTGGTGTCATTTTACATTTCAATCATCATGCGGGTCTTCCTTATCTAATCTTAAACCTTTTCCTATGGTCATAATACTCGTAGCAGGCCTTTGTTCTGTAGCCTCCTTAATGGCGTGGGCCTATTGTTACTTATCTGGATATCTTTTGGTACCTGACTTACAATAAGTTACCGAACCCTACCTAAGTTATATGTACCTGCAACCCCCAACACAAGGCCAGTCTGCTGACACTATTTGCACCGTGCGAACGTTGACAGTGTCATAAGGCTTTTCTTGTAATATTAAAAACATGGGGGACTCCAAACGGCTTGATATGGAATATTGATCTATTCTTTAGGAGTTTGGAAACACTATTATATAAATTGTTAATAAGGCCTAGAAATGCACGTAAAAACTAATAATATGCGGTGACTTCTAATAAAGTAACAGAGCTTACCCCTATGAACAGCGTCAATTTAAGCGTATGAAGGTGATTAGATAGTGTATTTATTCGACCTAACTAGCTAATATTGATTCTCACTCGCGAATCCTGTTTTTATCTCACACACAAGTTATTTACGGTTACGATAGATAATATTTTAATTTAAAACGTTTTATAGACAGATAGTTTTTCACGAGAGTGACAGAAGACAGTGAAGAAGAAAGTCTTTGTCACAATCAAGCAGGTTGGCATCGTTTCTGCATATATGCAATCTCCTTGCAGCAATGCTCGACACCAACCTTAACAACTTCAACATAAATTTATTAGAAACCGACCAAAAATGTCATAAATTTACTAACATACTCAATTCGCACAAAGTTACAGCAACTATCCAACAACCTACTAGGATAACATCCCACTCACAAACATGTATTGATAATATTCTCACTAACTTAAAGAAATATGAATCTTAGGTACTTGATTTAGGCATATCTGATCACACGGCGCAATTACTAAAAGTTCAAACTACACAGAGCTATAATGAAAAATACTGGTATACCTATAGAAGAAAAATCGATAAAAAATTAGAAATATTTATCAAATATTTAAAACAAATTAACTTTAGTACAGTATATAAAAAATTAAAAAGATAACGTATAAAAAAAAAAACCAGTTGGAAAACAAAAGGCATTACTGTAGCAAATAAAAACAAAAGACGAATGCATCTACAAATACAAAAAAGCAAATGTGAAAATAGTATAAAGAATTATAAAAACTATTGTAAATTGTACAACGCGATCCCAAAACCTATACGCCAAGCAGAAAATCTTAACAAGTTTAAAAAACAACTGTACAGTTTTCTTGTTGAAGGGGTGTTTTACACAATTGACGAGATTCTTTTGGCGTGCAAGGAGTATAAATAAATAGTAAGAATGTGACTTTGAATATGTTATGACATTTTATACTATTATTTAATTATTTTGACATGTTTTATATACATATTAATAATAAATTTTATTTTTTTGACATTGTTGTCATTTTGAATATTGTTAGTTATTTGAGGTTTATAATTTTTAAATTACTTTGACATTATATTTTTATTGACATTCAAATTATTATTGACACTATCTTCTATTGACATTTTAATTAATAATGACATTGAACAGTGATATTTTATAATGATTATTTAAGACTAATTTTATATTGTTAAATGTATACGAAATTATATAAATTCTAAATTGTAATTACAAACTCCAAATTTGTATGCCGATGGCAGGTCACAGAGGACCCATTTACTAAAATTGTAACAACTGCATAACCTGTGTACCACGAATAAATAAATGAATGAATGAATGAATGAATATATAAAAAAGTAATTAACATATACAAAAGAAATGAAAACATAAATTGCATAAATAAAAGCTCTAATAAAACCAAAGCAACATGGGGAGTAATAAAAAAACATTCACGAAATACGAACTATATAAAAACAAGCATAGAGCAAATAAATAAGGATGACCAGATTATATCTGACCCCTTTCAAATAGCGTCAACATTGAATGATCATTACATAAATTTTAATAAAACCGATAATAATAATATGCCTAGAAACACCTACAAACCGTCAACAGATAAAAATTGTAAAAGTATATTTATGAAACCTGTTGAAGAACTAAAAGATAAAAACAGTACCGGTCATGACGGAATAAACATACGACTTATAAAGTCTTCCATTGAATATATAGTTCAACCCTTAGTATATATCATTAATCTTTCCATTGAAAATGGATGCTTCCCTATGGAATTAAAAAAAGCAATAATCAAACCAATACACAAAAAAGGATCCAAATATGATATTAACAATTATCGACCTATCGCATTACTACCTTGCATATCTAAAATATTTGAAAGGGCAATCTATAATAGACTTCTATCATTTTTTGACAGCTTTAACATATTTAACAATAATCAATTTGGATTTCGAAAAGCTAAAAATACCACAATGGCAACGTACAAAACATTAAAATCAATATGGGATGACATAAACAACAAACGACATTGCGTAGGACTATATCTAGATCTAAGCAAAGCCTTTGATTGTGTCAGTCATAGCATACTATTAACTCAACTAGAAAATCTAGGTATTAGAGGAAATACATTAAGCCTAATAAAGAGCTATCTAGACCTATTAAATTAAACATCCATAATTCAGGTAAATTAATAGAAGAAGTAAACTGGATTAAATTCTTAGGCATCAGTATCGACTCAAATTTAAAATGGAAAAATCAAATAAATAGTATAAATAGTAAATTATCCAGCTATTGTTATTTATTATCTATGCTGATTAACACTACTTCGATAAAAGTTGCACTAAATGCTTACTACGGATATGTGTATCCGGTACTTACTTATGGGGTAATTTTCTGGGGCAACTCGGTGGAAATCGAGAGGACCTTTATCATGCAAAAGCGATGTCTACGAATAATTTATAATAAATATGGCAAGGAATCCTTAAGAGATACTTTCAAAAATAATAATATCCTAACACTTACTTGTATTTACATACTTACTGGAAATTTGTATGTTTATTAGGAAAAATAGACATAATTTCAAAAATAAAATTGATACACGAATAAATAGTCGAGATATATACAAATACGATTTATGCATTGAACAGATAAATAATAGAATTTTCGAAAAAAGTACATACATAAGTGCCATAAAATTTTTTAATAATCTACCACTAGAAATAAAAATGTTAGAGGGTAATAAATTTAAAAATAATTTAAAAACATGGCTCAATCTTAAAACTTTTTACAGTTTAACAGAATATTTTGACAAATAACATCTAATATTAACAAAATAAGTAGGTACTTACCTACTTAACTACATTTTTATTTTTAACTTGTTAGTCATAATATTTTAGATCTTAGTGTCAATTTAGTGGTGTTTTGTTATCTCTTGGATAATACTTGCACATAGTATTTTTTAGTATAGTATATTTATTTTTTTATCTTTCTCTTTGTTGTTACATAGGTATGGTATATTTTTGTTTAGATGCATACCTATAGTTATAAATGGTGTTTTGTTAACTTTTGTACATTATCATAGTTTATTTAACTAATTAAGTTGACTGTATATGTTGTTAAGTACCTATATCTAACTATTGTATATCCGAAAAGGATAAACTGGCCCAAAGGCTATGTTGTTGCAATAAAGAACTTACTTACTTACTTACTTACTATGCGGGTCTTCCTTATCTAATCTTAAACCTTTTCCTATGGTCATAATACTCGTAGCAGGCCTTTGTTCTGTAGCCTCCTTAATGGCGTGGGCCTATTGTTACTTATCTGGATATCTTTTGGTACCTGACTTACAATAAGTTACCGAACCCTACCTAAGTTATATGTACCTGCAACCCCCAACACAAGGCCAGTCTGCTGACACTATTTGCACCGTGCGAACGTTGACAGTGTCATAAGGCTTTTCTTGTAATATTAAATACATGGGGGACTCCAAACGGCTTGATATGGTGATGAGCGTAGTTTTTAAAAAACTAGAAAAGAGTCCGTGGAAAAATCATAGTGCTGTGGAGATAACCTCGCCTAATACCCTGTGGTCCAAGTTAGTGGAGTATGAGCCGTTCTTCCAGGCTCCGAGTGACTGGATCCCGAGTCAAAGCCTGGAGGACAGATTATTCTGGGTGCAGGTACCGGATCGACGGGGGGTCATTCGGAACCCGTATCCGAAACAAAACCCTCTCACTGATGTGCATGTATACACAGACGCCTCTGTCTCAGTGCAACGTCAAACATCAGGAGCTGGGGTATTCTGCGAGCCGCTCGACCTGAACTTGGCGTGGCCGCTAGGAAACCATGGGACCATCTTCCAGTGCGAATGTTACGCGATACATTTAGCAGTCAATAAATTAATTGATAGTGGACTCGAGGACGTAAACATTCGTATAGTATCAGACAGCCAGTCTGTCTTGAAGGCATTGGGCCGAAATAACACTAATTTCAGTGTAGTATATGAATGTTTTAAGGCCTTGCAAATTTTAGCCACAAATAATCGTGTTGTACTGCAATGGGTGAAGGCCCATAGTAACAAATGTCCCGGGAATGATAGGGCCGATTTTTTGGCGAACATGGCCAGGAAAACGGGAGCAGCAGGTCCCTGGCCTATCATACCTGTGGCAATAAGCGTCATGGAAAAATGGGCCCGTGGCTTCATTGAGAATTCTCCTGCGGAATTCTTTAACGAAATTGTTGATTGATGATGAGGTTTATTGAAATAGATCTCGGGTTATCAATAAGAGCAAAGTCAACGTTTTGATTTTGACTTAAGGTATGGGTAAACTAAAGTTTATTATGGTATTCTCCACAGCACACATTTTCCTATCGTAGTTTTCATTTTCGTTAGTTTGCTACGCATCACCATTTTAAGCTGTAACTTGTAGTACTCGTGCGTTTAATAATTATCATCAGGGTGGAGTGAAATTTGGTCTATGGTTGTTTCACACAGAAAACCGCGGAGTGTGGGGCGGTTTTCATCTCCCTCGCTTGAGGGGGGTCCCTATCTGATAAAACTTAATAGCTGTAGTTACCTAATGCTTAGTAGGCAAGGCAGATGTTTTCTCTCCTCTATCCACTGGAGCAATTTCAATTGTTGTTAAATTTATATCAATCATTGGTATTAATTTTAAATATGCCTCTATTACGCCCCGGTTCTGTTAACGGTCGATTCTAATAGTGTAGTAACCTACAACAAAGTTACCCTAAAATGCATGCCTAAAACTAAAAAGTATATAAACTTATCGGCTCAGAAACCAAATCATGAATTCAATAATAGGTACCCAATTAAGAAAGTAAATATAAATAATCGCGGACGAATTCACACAGCGCCATCTAGCCCCAAACTAAGCAAAGCTTGTACTATGGAAGCTAGATAACTGATATACTACTTGAATACTTTTTAAATACATATTTGGCGGTGCAGGATAAGTATGCCGCCAATGTTGGCAAGCGAAGATGGGGAGAAGGTAGAAAAGGGTAATTACCCACCTGGCCGGGTGTTGTGACCAGGGGACCAAGGGCCCGACAGTTGATCGTCGGAAGTTGTATATATGCCGTGGAAGTTGGCACATTTCTCTAGCGCGATGTAGGATTGTTAGCGCCATCTATGTGCGGATGCTTGCCAACCTTGTGTTCATGTACTCGTAATGTGAGTATCGTTGAGTTTCCCTAGTGGAGCGATAGATGTCGCTACAGTACTCCCCCCGGAGACTGGAGGTCGATACCGAAGCGAGAAACGCTGAAGCTGACGTATGAAGCGTAGTCAGTCTGGCGATGCGGTGAGCAATGGCGTAGCTCTGGCGTGAGGTTGCGCTGTGAGCTGTGCCGAAGCGATGCTGTTCCCAAGTCTGCAGTGAGTCGAGACTGGGTGGGGACAGTGAGATGCCGCAGGTGAACGACCAGGAAGCACGCGTTGTGCCGACTATGGTCAAGGCTGTGACTGCTGTGTGCGGGAGTCAGGTAGGGAAGACGTAAGGATCACGTCGGGGTCACCACTTTGGCGGTGCAGGATAAGTATGCCGCCAATGTTGGCAAGCGAAGATGGGGAGAAGGTAGAAAAGGGTAATTACCCACCTGGCCGGGTGTTGTGACCAGGGGACCAAGGGCCCGACAGTTGATCGTCGGAAGTTGTATATATGCCGTGGAAGTTGGCACATTTCTCTAGCGCGATGTAGGATTGTTAGCGCCATCTATGTGCGGATGCTTGCCAACCTTGTGTTCATGTACTCGTAATGTGAGTATCGTTGAGTTTCCCTAGTGGAGCGATAGATGTCGCTACACATACTTGTCGGGAGAAGACTGGAGAAGACTCGCCCATAAGCGAGTAATGGCCATCAGAACGTATTTATCGGGATTTCGTAGCAATAAAGGGATATCTATAGTGTTTTAAGAATGTATTGTCAAATTAAAGCCACATTTACGAGTTTACAATTGTAGCCGAAACCCGCGGGTTATTTGCAAAACCCTCCACCACCCATGGCCAATCTCATCAGGCCGATCCGCGGGAGATGCGCCGGGGCTCTTACTAGTTGCCACATACGCACAGCTTGACTCCCTACACATTGTTAACAGTACATCCTGCACTTACGTTTCAATTTTCTGGAGCTTTCACGCATCTCTTTAACGCATCAGGATTTACGCTTCTTCGCTCTTGAATGGTTTCTAGTTCTTTTTCCCAATATCCTTGCGGCTGCTGTCGCCGCCATGCTGCTTGTGACGTTGTCATAATAGTTGCAAGCCACCCGTCAGGTGGCGCACCAATCGACGTCCAGGCCAAAGAGATAGACTAAGAGCCTCATGATCATCTCCGACACGGCTATCCTGCTATACACACGTCCTCGTGTGTTATCTGTAACACGAAAACAACACAGCACAATACCGTATTCGCTCGGTCACTCCTGACCCCACGGTGATCAGACACCCAAAACTACCATTCACTCAAACAAAACTCAAAACCACCTTTCATTGTCACTCGTCTTACTTTTGTAACCGGTAGGTGCTCTACACTCTAACGTTTCAATACGAAACTGCCAAGGTCGTAATAGTAACAACATTTTACTAAATATCTGTCAGCTCGTAGTCTATTCTTCGCTTCGACCAAATCCCAGTTGCATAAAATCAGAAGTAACACGGTATATCGGCTCTCTACATGTGAGAACACAGTCCGTCGGCTGTATGTAACTTTGCACTTACTGACATTTGACTAACTGTTTGGTAATACAACTAAATTTGTAATAATTTGTGAGGAAACAGCGTAAAATCACCTACCCTTTTCACTATGCAAAAACGTCTGATTAGAATTATAGCCAATATTGAAACTACTGACAGCTGTAAATCTTATTTTATACACACAAAATCTTCACTTTACCCTGTATTTACATATTGGAGGCTCGTAAATTTGTATGAAAATATCTCCACCAATGTGTTATTACACTACCTTTTGAATTCATGACAACAATCAGCCCTGTAATTATCCACCACTCATCCCTGCGACTATACTGACCATCCTTGCTGATCATCTCTGTGATTATCCAACAATCATCCCCGCGACTACATGTTAGTCAACCATATGGCTTCCTATCGAATTTGCATGACTATATAAAAGTTAATTCTAGCATCCTCTAACAAAACAATTCAACTGTCTGCATAATTTCAGTATCAAATCATCGCATATCATATGGGAACCTTCTGCATTATTACACAAATAATTACCTCTACTACCCAATACTAAAACATGTAAGTCATCATTTTAATACTAAAGACTCCAGAACATCAGACACAAAAAGGTATTGTTTTCTGTTTTATTTTCGATCCCCCACAGAATAATCCACCCAGACTAGCAGACGCCACACAGGCCAGTAGATGCCACACAGGCTTGTAGATGTCACACAGGCCAGCAGATGCCACTCAGGCTGAAACAACCTACTTTATTACTCACTAAGTACTAACTGAATGCCTAATATGTTACAACGGTCTGACCCTAGATCCTTTTTTTACTGCTTACCGTACATTTAGAATTCGGTAGAAGGTAGCCAGTAGGTAGTAGCATGCAGGCGCTACGGATTTGACGCAGTTACTTAACATCGTACGTGTACCCACGAAAGTAATAACATTGGCTGTAACAGTACCTACCACCCATTATTTATGTTACCCATACATTTTATTTGAATAACAATATTATCATGGTACCCCACGACTTCAGGTTACTTTAACAGATTGCGGAAAAACGAGCTTAATAATTTATTTACTATACACAGGAAGAAGAACTATATTGAGGAAATGTAACTCGACGCTATCGAGTAGTCTATAACTGTAATAAGCCGCCTTCGTTATTGTACATCATTTCCATTTAGTCGGTTTACACCGTCTATGTTTGGTGTCACATTTGAAAAGAATCATAATCCCTGAAGGAGGGCGCTAGGTCTTTCTTCGAAACGTCATTATTTTCATTTCACAACCGAGACATGTTAGTTTCTTTTTCCGTCACGTTCCTTCTTATCCATGTTCCATTGTTGGCGACATTCCATTTCTGTCACAGAGTACTACATCCTTACGGTATTGCTGCATAAAACGCAGAACTAGCGCCACAATAAAATTGACAGGTCACCTCTGTTGCGGTCAAGCTATATAAAAAATACACAACTGAATACAATTTGCAATTATCGTTAAACAGTTACTTTTTTTACTAACGTAATATTCAGGAACTTTCAACAAAACCCAAATAATAACTTGTTGTCGGTAATCAAAATATTATCTGTTAGAAATTGTATGAAAAGCTACACCTATCGCACACTTCATAATTAAACGCACGCCACTCAAAGACAGAAGAAATACCAGATATACACCTACGCCTACGAATGGGGTCATACAAGACTGTATGCTCTGTTCGATTCAACACCAATATAATGAAGGAGTATCATAGTTTGCTATATATTTCATTTTAGTAACTGCAGTAAGTTGATAGTATTTATGATAAGTCTGAATTGGAACCTCACGGTAGGTACTCAGGTACTCAAAGTTCTACAGAAGCAAGCAAGAAACAAGCTTAAGAAAATAAAATTATCAATCAAACTAACCATACCTTGCTCGGCAGACGTTAAGCTGTCAATCATCGACAAAGTATTTAACCAGATGGAACCAAAGTAGATCACATAACTAAAGTGAAGCTTTGCCCATAAAATAAGGTACCAATCTCTTTTGCTTTTGCCTATACTTTCATAAAAGTCAAGAATGGGGTGTCATCAGCTGTTCGTACGAAATCGGCCATTTTTGTTTGTAACAATTATTGATTTTTTTAGGTTTGTCGTAGCAGCCGCCATTTAACCTTTTTTTACCACACCGCATTTGTGAATAATGTTTTTCAAAAACCATATTTCAGTGTACCCTGGCATAAGCCGGGCCTGATCTCTATAATGATGTTGATTATTTTACCAAACATAACCCTTCTAAAACCCTTCGTAATCCTTAACCGTAGAACTATTGTTCAATTATTTTTCAGATTGCAAGACTCCGTCACCAAGTTGGTGCATAGAAACTCAGTACTTTGTAACTTTCCATCTTAGTTCGTTACACATTATTTGTGAAAAGAAATTGAATTTACCTACATCGATTCTCTCCCAAGTAAACATGGTTCGACTCACCGAATGGAAAATTTCAGCGTGTATGTTTTATAGGTTGTAAGTTGTACGTAATTATAGACCAACCACGAACCAGCACTCTTTCTTGTGTTTGCACCAGACTTTTGCCATTTCGTCGTATCTTTAATTCTGTCGAAATTTAATTATATGGATGTAGTGTATGGTCCGTGCATCCTGGCACAAACCCAGAAACGTATCCAACGCGTACAAAATGCCTGCGCTCGATTCTGTTTTGATATACCCCCCCGCACGCATGTCACGCCATTTTTGAATAAAGCTAATGTGCTAAAAATGAGTTCACGGCAATTCGTCCATTTTGCAACACTGTTGTTCGGAGTGGTTAGGTATCAATATCCACCGTACCTTGCTTCAAAACTGGAGTGGTCACGTGATAAAAATCGTGACGGAACCCGTGCGAGCAGCTATCTGATGACCATACCGCTCCACAGATTTGCTTATGTTAAATGCACAAAAAGAAACAAATAAATAAAATTACAGGTAGGACCGATATTTTAACACGAATCTTGTCTTGGCGGAGGCACTGTCGTGCCCCAAACTACCTACTATTTTTGCAGGCCTGGGATTCGAACCCGGGAACCTTGGATCCACAGACTTGTATGTGTTGCTATATGAATGTGACAATGACAGATATGTACCTGCATACCTAGGTTAAGATAAAAAAAAACAGTTTTATGTGGGTAGAGCTCGTCTAGTTTAAAATGACGCGCCCCACTATCGCATTAACGCACACAAGCAAGTTTAAAATATGGACGCAATACATATACAAATGCCGTTGTAATTGGTCATTCGGTTGCCGGTAAGATTCAAACGTAGGAGAACGCGTCGTTCATTGGCTCCCACACAGATGAAGTGCAACTCACTCACACATCGAAATCAACTAACTAAGTAGTGGGGCGCGTCATTTTAGACTAGACGAGCTCTATGTACTTACCGAAACTGGCCTGGCATACAGGACTGCGAAAATGTTGTGTGACTCATCTCGTCACAAGTAGAATTGTTTTCTTGTTTTTTTGCGAAGAATAGGTTATGGGGCGTTGCGTTTTATGTTAGGATAGCTTTCTTAGAGATGCACTTTATTGATAGGTACACTGAAATTACTTATTTTAATAATTACGGCACTGAGAACTACGTGGATACTTATTTTATTTCGTTGCGTATGCCGACCGGCACGCCGGTACAACACTGACTAGTGGCAGGTCTAAACTAAGGGCCGGATGGCTGGGACCTAGGTGCTTGCGCCCCTCGCCCCGCCGCCCCGGCGCCGACGCATCACGCAGGACTACACACAATATGTTTATTTTATAAAATATTTATGTAACAAGCTGTAGGTATAGTATATATGTAATTTACAGGTATAGATGGTACTTAGATTTATGTAGTGTATTTGTTTTGTATTTAAATTTTTAGACCGCAGCGTTCTAGACCTCACTCCGCGGGACTCACGGAAGATCAGCGCCTCGGCTCCGGCCGTGGCTCATGCTGAGTGAGGTCCTTTTGTTGACAAGGTGTGCCACAGCACAGCAATTCCGAATCGATATATTAATTTTGTAATTTGGTACATATGTTTTTTATTTGTATGATTATTATTTATTTTATATTATGTGATTGTTGTAATGTGGTGTCCTTGTTAATCAATAAATATGTTTCATTCATTCATTCATTCATCTCTTTAACGCATCAGGATTTACGCTTCTTCGCTCTTGAATGGTTTCTAGTTCTTTTTCCCAATATCCTTGCGGCTGCCGTCGCCGCCATGCTGCTTGTGACGTTGTCATAATAGTTGCAAGCCACCCGTCAGGTGGCGCACCAATCGACATCCAGGCCAAAGAGATGGACTAAGAGCCTCATGATCATCTCCGACATACTTATTACACATAGATCACCCAGACCCGTAACAGAAATTAAAATTCATCATTTAAATTTCTGAGGTGTGGCATGAGAGATGATGTAGTGTCAAAAATAGAAAGAGGGATGTTGAGGTGTATCGAGCATGTAGAGCGAATAGATGAAAGAAGAAGATTGACGAGAGGTATATTAGTATAGGATTTATTATATTACAATAATAACTGTTTCAAAATAACATTTTATTTCGTTTGAGCTAGAGTGGTGTCATTTTACATTTCAATCATCATGCGGGTCTTCCTTATCTAATCTTAAACCTTTTCCTATGGTCATAATACTCGTAGCAGGCCTTTGTTCTGTAGCCTCCTTAATGGCGTGGGCCTATTGTTACTTATCTGGATATCTTTTGGTACCTGACTTACAATAAGTTACCGAACCCTACCTAAGTTATATGTACCTGCAACCCCCAACACAAGGCCAGTCTGCTGACACTATTTGCACCGTGCGAACGTTGACAGTGTCATAAGGCTTTTCTTGTAATATTAAAAACATGGGGGACTCCAAACGGCTTGATATGGAAATAGAAATAGAAATATTTATTTGTCAAAAAATTAACAGGTTTGTATCCAATATATTTTTAGATTATTCATTATTACAGACAAAATGGTCCATGACTCAGCGTTTGGGTGCAGGTAGAACCCACACCCGCTGGTATTCTGTCATGGCTAGACTTAAGACTAAAAATAACAAGGGAAAGTTTACATATACATACATACATAATTATATAGTTAAAATGGCACAAACAATGTGAGATATACAATTATAATGGCATAATTTTTTTTTTTAATAAACTTTAGGTATAACAGTATTACTAAGAGAATTAGAGAATTGAATAATTAGATAATTGAACATCACCAGAATCCGTGGTCTAGACCTTCACTCCAGCAGCCCGTGAATGGATTCGCAACAGCCATTTTGCCCATTCGTTGCGGAATGTAGGAAGGGATGAAGTTGCTCGCACTGGAGGTGGGAGGTCGTTCCAGATTCTGGCTGCGGCGTGTTTGAAGCAACCACGGGTGCATGCGAGAGATTGTACTCGAAGGAGTAATAACCGGCCTCTATCTCTAAGATGGCGATTGTAGGTTTTGAACTCCAATTTTTCAAACAAGTAGATAGGACACTCGGTTTTGAATAGCGAGCTAAGAAAACAGGAGTACTTGAGAATACGCGAGTTTTCCATGTTTAACATCTGCTTATCTATGAGGTATGGTGTGATGTGGGCCCTTTTAGGTATTGTATAACAGTACCGCATACAGGCGTTTTGGACCCTTTGAATTGACTTGATTGTTTTGACCAGGAGACAGGGACCGTAAACCAAGTCACAATAGTGGAGGTGGGATAAAACCAAGCTGTTACATAATTGTAAACGTACGGACGTATTTATAAATGACCTCAATTTGTATAGCGTTTTGAGAGAGCCGAAGCTTTTGCCAACTTTTTGTTGAATGTGTTGTTCAAATTTTAAGTTTTCATATTAACAATCCCAAGTTTCGTACACATTTTTCTTGAGGTATGACCGCGTTCCCTATCTTGATCATTGGTTTGAGATCTTTTATTGCCTGTACTTGGTGCCGTGTCCCACAAATTAGAGATACACTCTTTTTGGGATTCAATACAAGGCCATGCCTATTGGACCATTCAGCAATAGAATCAAGATCTAGGTTTAGCCTGGAGGAGCTACTAGTAACATCCTCTGCAGCAGTTGATGTATGCACGTATATTTGCGTGTCATCCGCGTACAGGTTATATTTAGCATGGAGAATAACAGAGGAGATGCTAGCCGTGTACATTGCAAAGAGGGTAGGACCGAGAATATAACCCTGAATTACGCCTCTGGTTACCGGAAGAGCTGCAGATTTGACTACGTTGCCTTTACTGTCAACGATTTGCACGATTTGGCTGCGATTGGTGAAATATGACTCGAACCAGCTGCAAGCACTTGCCGTAAATCCAAAATATTTTAATTTGGCCAGAAGCATTGGAATATGGATACAGTCAAATGCTCTTGAGAAATCAAGTAGCGCCATTATAGTTCCATTGCGCTCATCTACTGCAGTAAGGATATCGTCACAAATATTTAAGAGGGCAGTTGTCGTGCTATGTCCATGTCGAAATCCAGATTGCATTGTGGGCAACATGTTATTTGTTTCAAGGTAACGCGTTATCTGCAACTGAACCGCTCACTGAACCGATCATCTCTCTACGATTTTGGAAAGAGCCGGTAAAACACTGATCGGTCTAAGATCACCAAAGTTTTCCAAATTTCCTTTATTGGGTATAGGCGTAATAATTGCACATTTCCAGTAATCGGAATAGACACCCTGCGAGACAGACGTGTTAATAATATGTTTTAAAGCTGGCATTGAGTAAGGCAACGTTAATTTTATCATAAGCATGGATATGCCATCAATACCTTTAGTATCGGAAGAGGATGAGGAAACTATATGACTAATTGTTGTTTCAGATACTTCATAAAAGTCGAATGTTGCGTCTGAGAATTGGCTTCAATTGGTCACTATCAATATCTTGATGTGGCACACTATTTACGAAATGGTCATTAAGCTTCATTGGGTCAGCTAAATGATCGGGGATTATTGATGTGGCTTTGGGCTTGACTATGCGGTTAATATGACGCCACATAACAGAGGGATTGGATTAATTTTCGTTCACAAATTGAGCGAAGTAAGCTTTTTTTTCTTCATGGACAGCTTTATTATAAGTGTTGCGTAAATCACGATAGTATTTATGTGCAGCTTCGGATTTGTATTTTTTAGCTCTGCGGCAAGCTTCGTCGCGGAGGGCGCGCATATCTCTTAGGGTCTCTGTCATCCACGGGGTAGGTGGGCGGCTGAATACGCGAGTTCGTAGTGGCGCAAAAGTATCGAACAAGTCCAAAATGAGCTTATTAAACGTGTTTACCATATCATTAATATTGTCATACATTAGTACGAACTCCCATGGCGTAAACATGGAAGCCTCGTTAATGGTGTCGGACAGATCAGTCAGTGGTCTGTATGTCACGATACGTGGAGGGGGCAGGGGCATACATATAGTAAATCTGGCAATCACAAGCCCGTGGTCGCTAAGGTCATCGTTATGCAGCACGTCAATAGACTTAGGGGTGGTACCGGTTCGAGTAAAAATAACATCAATTAATGTTTCCGAAGACGTAGTAACCCGGGTTGGGGTCGTGACGATTTGATGAAGCCCGTAAGAGTCCACAATGGGCTGGAAACTTCTAGGAACGAAAACTGTATGTTCACCCGTGAGACAGTTTATGTTGAAGTCTCCAACGACAAACAATATGTCATATTGGTGAGCAAATACGGACAGTGCGTCATGAATACAGTCCATAGCAGTACCACAACTGACACTTTCTGGGCGGTATGCGATACCTACGATAGCCCTTTGTTTGGCAATTTTAAATTCTAGCCATAATTGTTTAAGGGCTTGGTTCGGATGGGTGAGGCGACGCGCGCGTAGATTTGTGCGAACGTAGGTACCGACTCCTCCGCCGCGGCCGGAGGAACGCGGGTTATGGACTAGAGTATAGCCCGGTAAGGTATATGAATTAATATTAGAAATTTGGCGTAAGCCAGGTTTCGGTGATGCACAATATATCAAAGTTTAAAGATTTTGAGGTTTCAACGAGTTCATCCCAGCCTGTGTTAAGTGAGTGAACATTTAATAAACCAAGACAAAATTGTGATAACTTTTTAGCTTTTTTGTTAGACATTATTTTGTATTATTACTAACAATATGGTACGAGATCTTACGAGCTGCATAACAATAATTCAGTTGATTTAAATAGGTATCAAGATTTATAGAAACTTTAACACTGGGCGTTATAGGACTTACATAATAGTATACTTTACAAGGGCGTAATATTATAGCAATGTAGGTAGAGAAATTGGTATGGCAATTAGCATACGAGTATATATAAACATAATAAGCATTAAGATAAAGATCAGAAATATCAGAGCGGTGATAAACACATAACAGTAGAAAAAAAAAAATTGTTGACGGGACCATCAAGTACAGCACTGCTGGAAAGCAGCAGAATGTCAGCCTCTGTTTGTATACGGTACTTTTTGGACCCATGAGCTTTACGGACGAAGATTTTACCGTCACGCACCCAGACGTATTTCTATTTAAGCCTTGTACCCTCTTCCCGGGCCTTACGAAAAAGCTGTCTATTGAGATGGGTAAGCCGTTCATTGATGTAAAAGCGACGCGATGGAGCAGGCAGCTCCATGTCAGCAGTAGTGGCGGTCCGCCGCACGCGGGCCTCGCGAAGGAGCTCCGCACGAAGTGAGCGGCGCGCCAGTCGCACGGCGATGGGGCGCGCGCCCTCTGCTGCCTCGCGGACGGCGCCCACGCGATCCGCTCCAACGACATCGCGCTCCTCCAGAGATACACCCAACTTTGCGGCCACGGTCATTACGATATGGACAACGTTTTCTCCTGGGGTTTCGGGAATACCGGCAATGTCTATGTCATTGGCGAGAACTTGTTGATCTCTGTCGTTTAAATCCGTTTTTAGTTGTGTGATCATTGACTTCATAGAACTATGCCCATCCTCGCCACACTCAATAGACTTGCTCTCCAAAGCAGCGACACGGGACTCTATGCCGTCGATGCGGGCGTCGCAACGGTTAATAGATTCAACAACAATAGCTAGTTCTCGTCTGAGGTTCTGCATTTCTGAAAGTGTGGCGCTCAGCTCTTCGCGAAATCTACGAATCTCAACCGCGAGGACAGAGGCCTCATTCTCTGCACCATGCTCTACTGTATTAACCTGTGTATTGCTATTGTGACCATTGTTGCAGTTTTGGTAGATGGGCGAACTAATCATGTACTCATCCTTGTTCGGAGCGGAGTTTGAAACCTGCATACACTCTAGACACAACCAAGAGTCCAGGTCTTGCGAGTTATCTGTCAGCCCCGCACATCCTCGGTGTCCAACATTTGTACACATTGTACATTTAACGCCATCTGTTATAGCCATAAATTGACCGCAATGACCACATCTGACCATGTTGATCGATCGAGGTCGAGGTGGCGTAATAAACATATAGGGCGGTATTCACAGTCGATTCTTAAATGTAAGTCGGTCTTAAGGCGATCTTAAGTTCGCATTTCGATTCACAGACGCACCTTGAGACCGTCTTAAGGCAGAAGTCAAATCACTATCTTACCCAAGGCAGAACTAATTCACAAACGATGCTTGAGCTCGTCTCAAGCACGATCATACTTCATACGATTCACAGTCGATTTTGAGATGTCTTAAATGGCAACATAACCTCACTATTCGAGGGAAAAAGCCGAAATATTTTAAGTCGACGTTCTAGTTGACTTGAGACGATCTTGGAAGCGTTATTTCATAAAAAGTTGCGAATATCTTGATAAATAATACGGTTTCAGTTTTTTCAATAGCGTGAATCATTTTACGACAGGATTATTCGAAGTGACTAGAGTACCTACATGCATTTTACTTATTGGATCATTTGGATGAGTTCACGAAAAAACGTTATTGAGCTATTTTTTTCTATTTACATATGAATTTCTACTGCAAATTCTGTTCGTGCACTTTTTACGCAAAAACCCCAAAATCGATTTCAATGAATCTTTCACCGGCATGAAGCTCATGAATCATAATCGTTTTTGGGCGTGTATTGCATTCGGATAATTTATTTGTTTCGGGAACCCGAACCGCAAAGTTATATTTTCAACTTTCAAAGTTCACAAGTAATTAACAAATGCCGATAAGTAAAAAGAGCTCCAATCATCAATTAAAATATAATTGAGAAACGAAGGTAATGAGCGGTAGCTGCGGTGTGTCTATTTGTTATAAAAAAAAAGTTGTAGCGATTTTCGTAAAATCAAAGCTCAAAGATTTTGAAATTTTTTGAAAAAACTTTATATGTTGCTCATTGCTTTTCTCAATTTAAAAACCAATTACTCGACGATTAACAGTAAACTATATTACGATAAACAAAACTCAAGGTCATCAGGTCATCAGTTTCTCTCAATTTTTTTTTTCATTACTGCCTTTTATTTTTGTTGAAAAGAGATTTAATTTTTCAAGATTCCGTGGGTGTGCATTTTGTCGGGCAAAGGCCACAGGCACTGTGATTGATTTAATATAAAATAATGAATGCCTATGCCTTTCTGGTAAAAGAACTGAATAATTATATCGAATTGGTAGCTTTTTGCAATTTTGCGGTCTTTTCTGTGAAACTTATATTCTGCATCCGTCGCCATGGAGACGCATGGATTTAGAGCATGACTATAGAATTGCAGTAGAGCAGGAACGACATATGACATGAGACGAAATTTCCCGACAACTAAATGTGGATATTAATTGGCTGCTCTAACGGAATAATTCCGGAAAGACCCGAACCTCATGTGAGATCGTCTCAAGCATTGACTTCGCTAAGGTGATCTTAAACGAAATAAGTAAATGGTTGTGACCAAATTCTTACGTAAGGTGATCTTACTTTCCGTCTGTGAATACATAAGGTCTCAAGATCGTCTCAGTGTCTTAAGACGAACTTACGTGAGGCGATCTCAAGAACGGTCTTGAGACTCGACTGTGAATACGGCCCATAGAGTTAGTTCAGCTTCTAGCCACCAAATGGTGACTTTTTATTTAATCCACGGGTACCTTAGTAGATAGGCAGTTGCTCGAGCGCCGCACAGCAGACGACGGCGGGCGGGGGCAAATGCGCGGGGGGCGTGCGGCCGCAGGTGAGCGTCGTAGGTATCAGGTGCGTCGCGCCTAGAGACAGCAGCGGGCGACGGCGGGTGACGGCAGGCGGCGGGGGCGGCGCGGGCACGGAACGCGAGTGAACGAGGTGCACTGAATTGGCGGGTAGTCGGGAACAGCGCAGATTTTCTTAGGCCGGCCGATTACGAGAAATTAAAAAAAAGCATTTGTTCATATCTCTTTAACGGGAGCGGTTATCAGAAAACTAATTTCACACTTGTCTAGATTATCACTTGTTTATTTCACAATATAAAACACAGGGTAATTAACAAACGTTTTACATTATTTAGGAATTATGTGTATGGTGATGAGCGTAGTTTTTAAAAAACTAGAAAAGAGTCCGTGGAAAAATCATAGTGCTGTGGAGAATACCTTGCCTAAAAATACCCTGTGGTCCAAGTTAGTGGAGTATGAGCCGTTTTTCCAGGCTCCGAGTGACTGGATCCCGAGTCAAAGCCTAGAGGACAGATTATTCTGGGTGCAGGTACCGGATCGACGGGGGGTCATTCGGAACCCGTATCCGAAACAAAACCCTCTCACTGATGTGCATGTATACACAGACGCCTCTGTCTCAGTGCAACGTCAAACATCAGGAGCTGGGGTATTCTGCGAGCCGCTCGACCTGAACTTGGCGTGGCCGCTAGAAAACCATGGGACCATCTTCCAGTGCGAATGTTACGCGATACATTTAGCAGTCAATAAATTAATTGATAGTGGACTCGAGGACGTAAACATTCGTATAGTATCAGACAGCCAGTCTGTCTTGAAGGCATTGGGCCGAAATAACACTAATTTCAGTGTAGTATATGAATGTTTTAAGGCCTTGCAAATTTTAGCCACAAATAATCGTGTTGTACTGCAATGGGTGAAGGCCCATAGTAACAAATGTCCCGGGAATGATAGGGCCGATTTTTTGGCGAACATGGCCAGGAAAACGGGAGCAGCAGGTCCCTGGCCTATCATACCTGTGGCAATAAGCGTCATGGAAAAATGGGCCCGTGGCTTCATTGAGAATTCTCCTGCAGAATTCTTTAACGAAATTGTTGATTGATGATGAGGTTTATTGAAATAGATCTCGGGTTATCAATAAGAGCAAGGTCAACTTTTTGATTTTGACTTAAGGTATGGGTAAACTAAAGTTTATTATGGTATTATCCACAGCACACATTTTCCTATCGTAATTTTCACTTTCGTTAGTTTGCTACGCATCACCATTTTAAGCTGTAACTTGTAGTACTCGTGCGTTTAATAATTATCATCAGGGTGGAGTGAAATTTGGTCTATGGTTGTTTCACACAGAAAACCGCGGAGTGTGGAGCGGTTTTCATCTCCCTCGCTTGAGGGGGGTCCCTATCTGATAAAACTTAATAGCGGTAGTTACCTAATGCTTAGTAGGCAAGGCAGATGTTTTCTCTCCTCTATCCACTGGAGCAATTTAAATTGTTTTAAAATTAATATCAATCATTGGTATTAGTTTTAAATATGCCTCTATTACGCCCCGGTTCTGTTAACGGTCGATTCTAATAGTGTAGTTACCTACAACAAAGTTACCCTAAAATGCATGCCTAAAACTAAAAAGTATATAAACTTATCGGCTCAGAAACCAAATCATGAATTCAATAATAGGTACCTTATTAAGAAAGTAAATATAAATAATCGCGGACAAATTCACACAGCGCCATCTAGCCTCAAACTAAGCAAAGCTTGTACTATGGAAGATAGATAACTGATATACTACTTGAATACTTTTTAAATACATACTTATTATACATAGAACACCCAGACCCGTAACAGAAATTAAAATTCATCATTTAAATTTCTGAGGTGTGGCATGAGAGATGATGTAGTGTCAAAAATAGAAAGAGGGATGTTGAGGTGTATCGGGCATGTAGAGCGAATAGATGAAAGAAGAAGATTGACGAAAGGTATATTAGTATAGGATTTATTATATTATAATAATAACTGTTTCAAAATAACATTTTATTTCGTTTGAGCTAGAGTGGTGTCATTTTACATTTCAATCATCATGCGGGTCTTCCTTATCTAATCTTAAACCTTTTCCTATGGTCATAATACTCGTAGCAGGCCTTTGTTCTGTAGCCTCCTTAATGGCGTGGGCCTATTGTTACTTATCTGGATATCTTTTGGTACCTGACTTACAATAAGTTACCGAACCCTACCTAAGTTATATGTACCTGCAACCCCCAACACAAGGCCAGTCTGCTGACACTATTTGCACCGTGCGAACGTTGACAGTGTCTTAAGGCTTTTCTTGTAATATTAAAAACATGGGGGACTCCAAACGGCTTGATATGGTGATGAGCGTAGTTTTTAAAAAACTAGAAAAGAGTCCGTGGAAAAATCATAGTGCTGTGGAGAAAACCTCGCCTAATACCCTATGGTCCAAGTTAGTGGAGTATGAGCCGTTCTTCCAGGCTCCGAGTGACTGGATCCCGAGTCAAAGCCTGGAGGACAGATTATTCTGGGTGCAGGTACCGGATCGACGGGGGGTCATTCGGAACCCGTATCCGAAACAAAACCCTCTCACTGATGTGCATGTATACACAGACGCCTCTGTCTCAGTGCAACGTCAAACATCAGGAGCTGGGGTATTCTGCGAGCCGCTCGACCTGAACTTGGCGTGGCCGCTAGGAAACCATGGGACCATCTTCCAGTGCGAATGTTACGCGATACATTTAGCAGTCAATAAATTAATTGATAGTGGACTCGAGGACGTAAACATTCGTATATTATCAGACAGCCAGTCTGTCTTGAAGGCATTGGGTCGAAATAACACTAATTTCAGTGTAGTATATGAATGTTTTAAGGCCTTGCAAATTTTAGCCACAAATAATCGTGTTGTACTGCAATGGGTGAAGGCCCATAGTAACAAATGTCCCGGGAATGATAGGGCCGATTTTTTGGCGAACATGGCCAGGAAAACGGGAGCAGCAGGTCCCTGGCCTATCATACCTGTGGCAATAAGCGTCATGGAAAAATGGGCCCGTGGCTTCATTGAGAATTCTCCTGCGGAATTCTTTAATGAAATTGTTGATTGATAATGAGGTCTATTGAAATAGATCTCGGGTTATCAATAAGAGCAAAGTCAACGTTTTGATTTTGACTTAAGGTATGGGTATACTAAAGTTTATTTTGGTATTCTCCACAGCACACATTTTCCCATAGTAGTTTTCACTTTCGTTAGTTTGCTACGCATCACCATTTTAAGCTGTAACTCGTAGTACTCGTGCGTTTAATAATTATCATCGTGGTGGAGTGAAATTTTGTCTATGATTGTTTCACACAGAAAACCGCGGAGTGTGGGGCGGTTTTCATCTCCCTCGCTTTAGCGGGGTCCCTATCTGATAAAACTTAATAGCTGTAGTTACCTAATGCTTAGTGTAATGTTTACTGTTAATATAAATAAAAGATTTTGAGAAACTAAGATTATTTTATATTCAGAATTAATTCAATCTTTCTTGTTTTACAAAATCCTCAATCTGGCAGCTGTCAAAGACAACCTTCATACCTTTTCATCTCACTCAACCATAGATATCTGCAACATGTCCCCCTTAAGTTTTTACAAATTGAAAAAATAATTGTTAGTAGATATAACACCAATAAGCTAAAAACTAAACAACTCTTCCTCCCTCACAAAAAAAATAGTAGATATAACACCAATAAACTAAAACAACTCTTCTTCCCTCACAAAATAAATAAATAAAAATACTGTTACTCATAACAAAATTTACTTAAAATAGTAATTCAACTGAACACTTAAACCACACAACTAAACCATCAGATTACTGAGATCGAATATGATAAGAAGTTCTCGTGTAAATAGAACCTTCAACATCCTTCACATCATAAGACCTAAAACCATTTATCTTTACAATTTTACCCATAACCCATTTATTAAGTAACGGATTTTTCTTAAACCATATAGTCTGTTCCAGCACAAAACTTCTTTCTGGCCTCACAGTTCTATTATAATACTCTTCGTTTCTAACCCTTATTTTGTCAAAGGTTGATTTAACATCATTATTTAACTTTGGTACTAAGTAATCACCAATAACTGGTAATTTCGTTTTTAAATTCCTATTCATCATCAACTGTGACGGTGAAAATTGTGTACCAGATACCGGAGATGATCTGTACTGGAGTAAAGCTATTCTGAAATCCGTGTTGTCTTCATTACATTTTGCTAGAAAGATTCTAGCAACCTGAACTCCACGTTCTGCCATTCCATTGGACTGCGGATATCTAGGACTTGAATAAACAAATTTAAACCCCCACTCAGAAGCAAATTTTCGGCATTGCACAGAATCAAAGGGATTATGATCTGCTACAACTTCCAAAGGAATACCGAAACATGTAAATACATCAATTAATGCATTAATGATGCTACCCGCTGTCTTACTGCTCAACAATTTAACATCTAACCATTTCGACATGTAGTCATATAAAACAAGATAACTCCTTCTTTTAAAATCCATGATATCAATACCAATCTTTGAAAATGGCAAATCGGGTACTTCATGAGACAATAGAGGTTCTTTCACATTATTATTTTGAAAAGTTTGGCAAATAAAACATTTTTTAACAAAAGCTTCTATATGATGATCGATTTGTGGCCAATAATACAAATTTCGAGCATTTTGTTTCATTTTTGTGATGCCAATGTGACCCTCATGCATTTTCTTTAGTAAAATTAATCTTAGAGATTTTGGAATCAACAACCTGTGATTTAAAAACAATAACTGCCGATCCATAGATATTTCATGTCTAAACTTAAAATAATGTCTGACGTTATCAGGAACTTTTTGAAATTTCTCCGGCCACCCATTCTTAGTAAACTCCATTACTTTACTTAATTCTTCATCACTAAGTGTTTCATTTACCAACTCTTTAAATTGTTCATCCGTGCATTGTAAATAAGATGCCAGACCAATACAGTGAATCACCTCATATAAATAAGACTGATCTTCATCTACTTCCATTAAATAAGAGCGAGATAGTAAATCTGCTTTATACATTAGACGTCCCTTTAAATACTTAAATTTCACATCGTACTTCAATAGTTTTAATTTTAATCTTTGCAATCTCACTGAAGGAATTTCATGTATACCTTTTTTTAATAAACTTTCAAGTGGTTTATGATCATTTAAAACAGTACAAGATTTTCCGTAAATATAATAATGAAATTTCTTTGTTGCCCAAACAATACTTAATAACTCCTTTTCAATTTGTAAAAAATTTTTCTCTGTACTTGTAAGACTCCTAGATGCATAACTTACAGGCCTGCCATTCTGCATCAAACAACATCCCAGACCATCTTTACTTGCATCACATTGCAAGGTTATTGATAATAACGGATCAAAATTTTGCAAAACTGGCGCCGTACTGACACATTTTTTAATATTACAGAACGCATTTTCATGAACATCAGTCCAAATCCATGTTACATCTTTTTTTAGCAACGAATTTAAAGGTGCTGCCAAATCTGCTAACTTATTGATGTAAACTCTTAAATAATTCACCATTGCCAAAAATATTTGCAATTCGTTTTTGTTAGTAGGACTTTTAATATTATTTACTGCTTTAACTCTATCGGTGTCTATTTTCATTCCTTCACTTGAGAAAACATGCCCAAAATATTTAACTTCGTTTAACTTATACTGAAATTTTCTTAAATTGAATCGCATTGTACATTGCATTTCTTAGCCCTTTCCAAGACACATTTCAAAACGATGTCATGTTCCTCTTCATTTTCACCACAAATCAACAGATCATCACAGTAAACTACGACACCAGGTATGTCAGCGAATGCCCTTTCACTGTACTTTCGAAAAATCTCAGGTGCAACTGATAAACCAAAAGGCATTCTTAAAAACTTATAACACCCAAATGGTGAACTAAATGTGCAATAATCTGTTGAATTTGCCGCCAGTTTAATGTTGTAAAAACCATCCGATAAATCCAAAACTGAAAAAACTTTCTTATTACTTAATTTCGCAACAATTTCCTCTAGGGTTGGTATCAAATGATATTCTCTTATCAACACCTTATTCAACTCTCTGGGATCTAAACAGATCCTTAAACTGCCGTCATTTTTTTCAATAATAACAAGATTACTAACAAAAGATTTAGGATGTTCGACTTTCTCAATAATCTGACCTTCCATAAGACTTTTTAGTTTCCTGCTGAGACGTTCCATCAAGGAATGAGGTACTCTCCTGGGTGGTTTAACAATAGGTTGAGCTCCCTGTTGGATGTGCAGTTCAAGTTCGTCTTGAAATTGGCCAACTCCCTGAAACATATCAGAATACTTCTTAACAATAGATTCTTTCTCATTTACTTTAATACTGTTAATATTAATATCTTTCAATAATTTTAATTCGATTAATGAACTAAGGCCTAAAATTGGTCGAACGTTTTGCTTAATAATTATGAATTCAGTTTCAATACTTTCATCATTTAATATTATTTTCAAGGTTTTTGTTCCCAACGGTAACATTTTTGTACCCCCAAATGCTTCTAAAACAATTTTTGTCTCAGACCAATTAGGATTCTCATCATTGACAATTTTTTTAAGATCATTAATTGACAATACATTCACCTGTGCCCCAGTATCACACTTAAACATCACTCGTTTATTATTATTTATATTTAATTCAACTCCCCAGTCTTCCACATTGCTATAATTCTTTCCCACTGAATGGCATACTTTAACTAGTCACAAATTTTCTTCAACATTATCATCCGATCCATGCGACTCTTCTAGTACCTGCACTTTCTTTTGGTTACAGCCTTTAGCGAAATGGTTCAGCTTTTTACAGTTGGAACAAACTCTACCAAAAGCTGGACATTGCCTAGGACCATGTTCCTGCTTGCACTTTAAACATAAGTAGAAACCTTTATTGTAATTTGGATTTTTAACAATATTTTTATACTTAGCTTCATTTTCCGGCCATTTTCTCACTTCAAACGCATCCACAGCAGGTACCACATCCTTCTTAATGGCCTTCGCATGAACACGCGATAATTCGGCTGCTCTGCATCTCTCAACAGCATTCTCCAAAGTCAAATTCCCAACTGCCAATAACTTTTCCTGCAAGTTCTTGTTTGAAATTCCTATGACGATTTTGTCCCTTAGCATTCTTGATTCAAGGCTTTCACCAACTTCGTCAAATCACCATAAAAAGAATTAAAACTTTCATCATCTTCTTGCTTTCGCATGTTGAAATTAAAAGTCGTCATTACTTCATTACTCTTCCCCTTGAAATATGTGTCGAATTCTTCAATAACATCTTGAAGTTTTTGCGGATCGTTAGATTTTATTAACAAATTTAAGAAAAGATCTTGCGCTTCTTGCCCAATGGCGTTGAGCAAGATGGCCCCTTTTCTGACTTCTGTAACCTTTTCCAACCCTGCAGCAGCCAAGTAAACAGTGAACTGCTGTTTGAATTGATTCCATTGCAGCAGCTGGTCTTGCACTGGACCCAATCTGAGAGGTGATGGAGTTTTACATTCAAAACCATTGTTGAACATATTTTCTTGTTTGATTTCACCGTCCGACTTTAACGAAAATATTTTTCACGTTATAATATTTCTTAATGATTGTTCGATCAACGACTGCGCCTTGTAATGTTTACTGTTAATATAAATAAAATATTTGGAGAAACTAAGATTATTTTATATTCAGAATTAATTCAATCTTTCTTGTTTTACAAAATCCTCAATCTGGCAGCTGTCAAAGACAACCTTCATACTTTTTCATCTCACTGAACCATAGATATCTGCAACACTTAGTAGGGAAGGCAGATGTTTTCTCTCCTCTATCCACTGGAGCAATTTAAATTGTTTTAAAATTAATATCAATCATTGGTATTAGTTTTAAATATGCCTCTATTACGCCCCGGTTCTGTTAACGGTCGATTCTAATAGTGTAGTAACCTACAACAAAGTTACCCTAAAATGCATGCCTAAAACTAAAAAGTATATAAACTTATCGGCTCAGAAACCAAATCATGAATTCAATAATAAGTACCTAATTAAGAAAGTAAATATAAATAATCGCGGACAAATTCACACAGCGCCATCTAGCCCCAAACTAAGCAAAGCTTGTACTATGGAAACTAGATAACTGATATACTACTTGAATACTTTTTAAATACAAACTTATTATACATAGAACACCCAGACCCGTAACAGAAATTAAAATTCATCATTTAAATTTCTGAGGTGTGGCATGAGAGATGATGTAGTGTCAAAAATAGAAAGAGGGATGTTGAGGTGTATCGGGCATGTAGAGCGAATAGATGAAAGAAGAAGATTGACGAAAGGTATATTAGTATAGGATTTATTATATTATAATAATAACTGTTTCAAAATAACATTTTATTTCGTTTGAGCTAGAGTGGTGTCATTTTACATTTCAATCATCATGCGGGTCTTCCTTATCTAATCTTAAACCTTTTCCTATGGTCATAATACTCGTAGCAGGCCTTTGTTCTGTAGCCTCCTTAATGGCGTGGGCCTATTGTTACTTATCTGGATATCTTTTGGTACCTGACTTACAATAAGTTACCGAACCCTACCTAAGTTATATGTACCTGCAACCCCCAACACAAGGCCAGTCTGCTGACACTATTTGCACCGTGCGAACGTTGACAGTGTCTTAAGGCTTTTCTTGTAATATTAAAAACATGGGGGACTCCAAACGGCTTGATATGGTGATGAGCGTAGTTTTTAAAAAACTAGAAAAGAGTCCGTGGAAAAATCATAGTGCTGTGGAGAAAACCTCGCCTAATACCCTATGGTCCAAGTTAGTGGAGTATGAGCCGTTCTTCCAGGCTCCGAGTGACTGGATCCCGAGTCAAAGCCTGGAGGACAGATTATTCTGGGTGCAGGTACCGGATCGACGGGGGGTCATTCGGAACCCGTATCCGAAACAAAACCCTCTCACTGATGTGCATGTATACACAGACGCCTCTGTCTCAGTGCAACGTCAAACATCAGGAGCTGGGGTATTCTGCGAGCCGCTCGACCTGAACTTGGCGTGGCCGCTAGGAAACCATGGGACCATCTTCCAGTGCGAATGTTACGCGATACATTTAGCAGTCAATAAATTAATTGATAGTGGACTCGAGGACGTAAACATTCGTATATTATCAGACAGCCAGTCTGTCTTGAAGGCATTGGGTCGAAATAACACTAATTTCAGTGTAGTATATGAATGTTTTAAGGCCTTGCAAATTTTAGCCACAAATAATCGTGTTGTACTGCAATGGGTGAAGGCCCATAGTAACAAATGTCCCGGGAATGATAGGGCCGATTTTTTGGCGAACATGGCCAGGAAAACGGGAGCAGCAGGTCCCTGGCCTATCATACCTGTGGCAATAAGCGTCATGGAAAAATGGGCCCGTGGCTTCATTGAGAATTCTCCTGCGGAATTCTTTAACGAAATTGTTGATTGATAATGAGGTTTATTGAAATAGATCTCGGGTTATCAATAAGAGCAAAGTCAACGTTTTGATTTTGACTTAAGGTATGGGTATACTAAAGTTTATTTTGGTATTCTCCACAGCACACATTTTCCCATCGTAGTTTTCACTTTCGTTAGTTTGCTACGCATCACCATTTTAAGCTGTAACTCGTAGTACTCGTGCGTTTAATAATTATCATCAGGGTGGAGTGAAATTTGGTCTATGATTGTTTCACACAGAAAACCGCGGAGTGTGGGGCGGTTTTCATCTCCCTCGCTTGAGGGGGGTCCCTATCTGATAAAACTTAATAGCTGTAGTTACCTAATGCTTAGTGTAAAGTTTACTGTTAATGTACATAAAATATTTGGAGAAACTAAGATTATTTTATATTCAGAATTAATTCAATCTTTCTTGTTTTACAAAATCCTCAATCTGGCAGCTGTCAAAGACAACCTTCATACTTTTTCATCTCACTCAACCATAGATATCTGCAACATGTCCCCCTTAAGTTTTTACAAATTGAAAAAATAATTGTTAGTAGATATAACAGCAATAAGCTAAAAACTAAACAACTCTTCTTCCCTCACAAAATAAATAAATAAAAATACTCTTACTCATAACAAAATTTACTAAAAATAGTAATTCAACTGAACACTTAAACCACACAACCAAACCATCAGATTATTGAGATCGAATATGATAAGAAGTTCTCGTGTAAATAGAACCTTCAACATCCTTCACATCATAAGACCTAAAACCCATTTATTAAGTAACGGATTTTTCTTAAACCATATAGTCTGTTCCAGCACAAAACTTCTTTCTGGCCTCACAGTTCTGTAGCGACATCTATCGCTCCACTAGGGAAACTCAACGATACTCACATTACGAGTACACGAACACAAGGTTGGCAAGCATCCGCACATAGATGGCGCTAACAATCCTACATCGCGCTAGAGAAATGTGCCAACTTCCACGGCATATATACAACTTCCGACGGTCAACTGTCGGACCCTTGGTCCCCTGGTCACAACACGGCCAGGTGGGTAATTACCCTATTCTACCTACTCCCCATCTTCGCTTGCCAGCATTGGCGGCAACATTGTTCCTGCACCGCCAAAGTGGTGACCCCGACGTGATCCTTACGTCTTCCCTACCTGACTCCCGCACACAGCAGTCACAGCCTTGACCATAGTCGGCACGACGCGTGCTTCCTGGTCGTTCACCTGCGGCATCTCACTGTCCCCATCCAGTCTCGACTCACTGCAGACTTGGGAACAGCATCGCTTCGGCACAGCTCACAGCGCAACCTCACGCCAGAGCTACGCCATTGCTCACCGCATCGCCAGACTGACTACGCTTCATACGTCAGCTTCAGCGTTTCTCGCTTCGGTATCGACCTCCAGTCTCCGGGGGGAGTACTGTAGCGACATCTATCGCTCCACTAGGGAAACTCAACGATACTCACATTACGAGTACACGAACACAAGGTTGGCAAGCATCCGCACATAGATGGCGCTAACAATCCTACATCGCGCTAGAGAAATGTGCCAACTTCCACGGCATATATACAACTTCCGACGATCAACTGTTGGACCCTTGGTCCCCTGGTCACAACACCCGGCCAGGTGGGTAATTACTCTTTTCTACCTTCTCACCATCTTCGCTTGCCAACATTGGCGGCAACATTATCCTGCACCGCCAAAGTTCTATTATAATACTCTTCGTTTCTAACCCTTATTTTGTCAAAGGTTGATTTATCATCATTATTTAACTTTGGTACTAAGTAATCACCAATAACTGGTAATTTCGTTTTTAAATTCCTATTAATCATCAACTGTGACGGTGAAAATTGTGTACCAGATACCGGAGATGATCTGTACTGGAGTAAAGCCATTCTGAAATCCGTGTTGTCTTCATTACATTTTGCTAGAAAGATTCTAGCAACCTGAACTCCACGTTCTGCCATTCCATTGGACTGCGGATATCTAGGACTTGAATAAACAAATTTAAACCCCCACTCAGAAGCAAATTTTCGGCATTGCACAGAATCAAAGGGATTATGATCTGCTACAACTTCCAAAGGAATACCGAAACATGTAAATACATCAATTAATGCATTAATGATGCTACCCGCTGTCTTACTGCTCAACAATTTAACATTAACCATTTCGACATGTAGTCATATAAAACAAGATAACTCCTTCTTTTAAAATCCATGATATCAATACCAATCTTTGAAAATGGCAAATCGGGTACTTCATGAGACAATAGAGGTTCTTTCACATTATTATTTTGAAAAGTTTGGCAAATAAAACATTTTTTAACAAAAGCTTCTATATGATGATCGATTTGTGGCCAATAATACAAATTTCGAGCATTTTGTTTCATTTTTGTGATGCCAATGTGACCCTCATGCATTTTCTTTAGTAAAATTAATCTTAGAGATTTTGGAATCAACAACCTGTGATTTAAAAACAATAACTGCCGATCCATAGATATTTCATGTCTAAACTTAAAATAATGTCTGACGTTATCAGGAACTTTTTGAAATTTCTCCGGCCACCCATTCTTAGTAAACTCCATTACTTTACTTAATTCTTCATCACTAAGTGTTTCATTTACAAACTCTTTAAATTGTTCATCCGTGCATTGTAAATAAGATGCCAGACCAATACAGTGAATCACCTCATATAAATAAGACTGATCTTCATCTACTTCCATTAAATAAGAGCGAGATAGTAAATCTGCTTTATACATTAGACGTCCCTTTAAATACTTAAATTTCACATCGTACTTCAATAGTTTTAATTTTAATCTTTGCAATCTCACTGAAGGAATTTCATGTATACCTTTTTTTAATAAACTTTCAAGTGGTTTATGATCATTTAAAACAGTACAAGATTTTCCGTAAATATAATAATGAAATTTCTTTGTTGCCCAAACAATACTTAATAACTCCTTTTCAATTTGTGAAAAATTTTTCTCTGCACTTGTAAGACTCCTAGATGCATAACTTACAGGCCTGCCATTCTGCATCAAACAACATCCCAGACCATCTTTACTTGCATCACATTGCAAGGTTATTGATAATAACGGATCAAAATTTTGCAAAACTGGCGCCGTACTGACACATTTTTTAATATTACAGAACGCATTTTCATGAACATCAGTCCAAATCCATGTTACATCTTTTTTTAGCAACGAATTTAAAGGTGCTGCCAAATCTGCTAACTTATTGATGTAAACTCTTAAATAATTCACCATTCCCAAAAATATTTGCAATTCGTTTTTGTTAGTAGGACTTTTAATATTATTTACTGCTTTAACTCTATCGGTGTCTATTTTCATTCCTTCACTTGAGAAAACATGCCCAAAATATTTAACTTCGTTTAACTTATACTGAAATTTTCTTAAATTGAATCGCATTGTACATTGCATTTCTTAGCCCTTTCCAAGACACATTTCAAAACGATGTCATGTTCCTCTTCATTTTCACCACAAATCAACAGATCATCACAGTAAACTACGACACCAGGTATGTCAGCGAATGCCCTTTCACTGTACTTTTGAAAAATCTCAGGTGCAACTGATAAACCAAAAGGCATTCTTAAAAACTTATAACACCCAAATGGTGAACTAAATGTGCAATAATCTGTTGAATTTGCCGCCAGTTTAATGTTGTAAAAACCATCCGATAAATCCAAAACTGAAAAAACTTTCTTATTACTTAATTTCGCAACAATTTCCTCTAGGGTTGGTATCAAATGATATTCTCTTATCAACACCTTATTCAACTCTCTGGGATCTAAACAGATCCTTAAACTGCCGTCATTTTTTTCAATAATAACAAGATTACTAACAAAAGATTTAGGATGTTCGACTTTCTCAATAATCTGACCTTCCATAAGACTTTTTAGTTTCCTGCTGAGACGTTCCATCAAGGAATGAGGTACTCTCCTGGGTGGTTTAACAATAGGTTGAGCTCCCTGTTGGATGTGCAGTTCAAGTTCGTCTTGAAATTGACCAACTCCCTGAAACATATCAGAATACTTCTTAACAATAGATTCTTTCTCATTTACTTTAATACTGTTAATATTAATATCTTTCAATAATTTTAATTCGATTAATGAACTAAGGCCTAAAATTGGTCGAACGTTTTGCTTAATAATTATGAATTCAGTTTCAATACTTTCATCATTTAATATTATTTTCAAGGTTTTTGTTCCCAACGGTAACATTTTTGTACCCCCAAATGCTTCTAAAACAATTTTTGTCTCAGACCAATTAGGATTCTCATCATTGACAATTTTTTTAAGATCATTAATTGACAATACATTCACCTGTGCCCCAGTATCACACTTAAACATCACTCGTTTATTATTATTTATATTTAATTCAACTCCCCAGTCTTCCACATTGCTATAATTCTTTCCCACTGAATGGCATACTTTAACTAGTCACAAATTTTCTTCAACATTATCATCCGATCCATGCGACTCTTCTAGTACCTGCACTTTCTTTTGGTTACAGCCTTTAGCGAAATGGTTCAGCTTTTTACAGTTGGAACAAACTCTACCAAAAGCTGGACATTGCCTAGGACCATGTTCCTGCTTGCACTTTAAACATAAGTAGAAACCTTTATTGTAATTTGGATTTTTAACAATATTTTTATACTTAGCTTCATTTTTCGGCCATTTTCTCACTTCAAACGCATCCACAGCAGGTACCACATCCTTCTTAATGGCCTTCGCATGAACACGCGATAATTCGGCTGCTCTGCATCTCTCAACAGCATTCTCCAAAGTCAAATTCCCAACTGCCAATAACTTTTCCTGCAAGTTCTTGTTTGAAATTCCTATGACGATTTTGTCCCTTAGCATTCTTGATTCAAGGCTTTCACCAACTTCGTCAAATCACCATAAAAATAATTAAAACTTTCATCATCTTCTTGCTTTCGCATGTTGAAATTAAATGTCGTCATTACTTCATTACTCTTCCCCTTGAAATATGTGTCGAATTCTTCAATAACATCTTGAAGTTTTTGCGGATCGTTAGATTTTATTAACAAATTTCAGAAAAGATCTTGCGCTTCTTGCCCAATGGCGTTGAGCAAGATGGCCCCTTTTCTGACTTCTGTAACCTTTTCCAAACCTGCAGCAGCCAAGTAAACAGTGAACTGCTGTTTGAATTGATTCCATTGCAGCAGCTGGTCTTGCACTGGACCCAATCTGAGAGGTGATGGAGTTTTACATTCAAAACCATTGTTGAACATATTTTCTTGTTTGATTTCACCGTCCGACTTTAACGAAAATATTTTTCACGTTATAATATTTCTTAATGATTGTTCGATCAACGACTGCGCCTTGTAATGTTTACTGTTAATATAAATAAAATATTTGGAGAAACTAAGATTATTTTATATTCAGAATTAATTCAATCTTTCTTGTTTTACAAAATCCTCAATCTGGCAGCTGTCAAAGACAACCTTCATACTTTTTCATCTCACTGAACCATAGATATCTGCAACACTTAGTAGGGAAGGCAGATGTTTTCTCTCCTCTATCCACTGGAGCAATTTTAATTGTTTTAAAATTAATATCAATCATTGGTATTAGTTTTAAATATGCCTCTATTACGCCCCGGTTCTGTTAACGGTCGATTCTAATAGTGTAGTAACCTACAACAAAGTTACCCTAAAATGCATGCCTAAAACTAAAAAGTATATAAACTTATCGGCTCAGAAACCAAATCATGAATTCAATAATAGGTACCTAATTAAGAAAGTAAATATAAATAATCGCGGACAAATTCACACAGCGCCATCTAGCCCCAAACTAAGCAAAGCTTGTACTATGGAAGATAGATAACTGATATACTACTTGAATACTTTTTAAATACATACCTATTATACATAGAACACCCAGACCCGTAACAGAAATTAAAATTCATCATTTAAATTTCTTAGGTGTGGCATAAGAGATGATGTGGTGTCAAAAATAGAAAGAGGCATGTTGAGGTGTATCGGGCATGTAGAGCCAATAGATGAAAGAAGAAGATTGACGAGAGGTATATTAGTATAGGATTTATTATATTATAATAATAACTGTTTCAAAATAACATTTTATTTCGTTTGAGCTAGAGTGGTGTCATTTTACATTTCAATCATCATGCGGGTCTTCCTTATCTAATCTTAAACCTTTTCCTATGGTCATAATACTCGTAGCAGGCCTTTGTTCTGTAGCCTCCTTAATGGCGTGGGCCTATTGTTACTTATCTGGATATCTTTTGGTACCTGACTTACAATAAGTTACCGAACCCTACCTAAGTTATATGTACCTGCAACCCCCAACACAAGGCCAGTCTGCTGACACTATTTGCACCGTGCGAACGTTGACAGTGTCATAAGGCTTTTCTTGTAATATTAAAAACATGGGGGACTCCAAACGGCTTGATATGGTGATGAGCGTAGTTTTTAAAAAACTAGAAAAGAGTCCGTGGAAAAATCATAGTGCTGTGGAGAAAACCTCGCCTAATACCCTATGGTCCAAGTTAGTGGAGTATGAGCCGTTCTTCCAGGCTCCGAGTGACTGGATCCCGAGTCAAAGCCTGGAGGACAGATTATTCTGGGTGCAGGTACCGGATCGACGGGGGATCATTCGGAACCCGTATCCGAAACAAAACCCTCTCACTGATGTGCATGTATACACAGACGCCTCTGTCTCAGTGCAACGTCAAACATCAGGAGCTGGGGTATTCTGCGAGCCGCTCGACCTGAACTTGGCGTGGCCGCTAGGAAACCATGGGACCATCTTCCAGTGCGAATGTTACGCGATACATTTAGCAGTCAATAAATTAATTGATAGTGGACTCGAGGACGTAAACATTCGTTTAGTATCAGACAGCCAGTCTGTCTTGAAGGCATTGGGCCGAAATAACACTAATTTCAGTGTAGTATATGAATGTTTTAAGGCCTTGCAAATTGAAGCCACAAATAATCGTGTTGTACTGCAATGGGTGAAGGCCCATAGTAACAAATGTCCCGGGAATGATAGGGCCGATTTTTTGGCAAACATGGCCAGGAAAACGGGAGCAGCAGGTCCCTGGCCTATCATACCTGTGGCAATAAGCGTCATGGAAAAATGGGCCCGTGGCTTCATTGAGAATTCTCCTGCGGAATTCTTCAATCATCATGCGGGTCTTCCTTATCTAATCTTAGACCTTTTCCTATGGTCATAATACTCGTAGCAGGCCTTTGTTCTGTAGCCTCCTTAATGGCGTGGGCCTATTGTTACTTATCTGGATATCTTTTGGTACCTGACTTACAATAAGTTACCGAACCCTACCTAAGTTATATGTACCTGCAACCCCCAACACATGGCCAGTCTGCTGACACTATTTGCACCGTGCGAACGTTGACAGTGTCATAAGGCTTTTCTTGTAATATTAAAAACACGGGGGACTCCAAACGGCTTGATATGGTGATGAGCGTAGTTTTTAAAAAACTAGAAAAGAGTCCGTGGAAAAATCATAGTGCTGTGGAGAAAACCTCGCCTAATACCCTATGGTCCAAGTTAGTGGAGTATGAGCCGTTCTTCCAGGCTCCGAGTGACTGGATCCCGAGTCAAAGCCTGGAGGACAGATTATTCTGGGTGCAGGTACCGGATCGACGGGGGGTCATTCGGAACCCGTATCCGAAACAAAACCCTCTCACTGATGTGCATGTATACACAGACGCCTCTGTCTCAGTGCAACGTCAAACATCAGGAGCTGGGGTATTCTGCGAGCCGCTCGACCTGAACTTGGCGTGGCCGCTAGGAAACCATGGGACCATCTTCCAGTGCGAATGTTACGCGATACATTTAGCAGTCAATAAATTAATTGATAGTGGACTCGAGGACGTAAACATTCGTATAGTATCAGACAGCCAGTCTGTCTTGAAGGCATTGGGCCGAAATAACACTAATTTCAGTGTAGTATATGAATGTTTTAAGGCCTTGCAAATTTTAGCCACAAATAATCGTGTTGTACTGCAATGGGTGAAGGCCCATAGTAACAAATGTCCCGGGAATGATAGGGCCGATTTTTTGGCGAACATGGCCAGGAAAACGGGAGCAGCAGGTCCCTGGCCTATCATGCCTGTGGCAATAAGCGTCATGGAAAAATGGGCCCGTGGCTTCATTGAGAATTCTCCTGCGGAATTCTTTAACGAAATTGTTGATTGATGATGAGGTTTATTGAAATAGATCTCGGGTTATCAATAAGAGCAAGGTCAACTTTTTGATTTTGACTTAAGGTATGGGTAAACTAAAGTTTATTATGGTATTATCCACAGCACACATTTTCCTATAGTAGTTTTCACTTTCGTTAGTTTGCTACGCATCACCATTTTAAGCTGTAATTTGTAGTACTCGTGCGTTTAATAATTATCATCAGGGTGGAGTGAAATTTGGTCTATGGTTGTTTCACACAGAAAACCGCGGAGTGTGGGGCGGTTTTCATCTCCCTCGCTTGAGGGGGGTCCCTATCTGATAAAACTTAATAGCTGTAGTTACCTAATGCTTAGTAGGCAAGGCAGATGTTTTCTCTCCTCTATCCACTGGAGCAATTTAAATTGTTGTAAAATTTATATCAATCATTGGTATTAGTTTTAAATATGCCTCTATTACGCCCCGGTTCTGTTAACGGTCGATTCTAATAGTGTAGTAACCTACAACAAAGTTACCCTAAAATGCATGCCTAAAACTAAAAAGTATATGAACTTATCGGCTCAGAAACCAAATCATGAATTCAATAATAGGTACCTAATTAAGAAAGTAAATATAAATAATCGCGGACAAATTCACACAGCGCCATCTAGCCCCAAACTAAGCAAAGCTTGTACTATGGAAGATAGATAACTGATATACTACTTGAATACTTTTTAAATACATACTTATTATACATAGAACACCCAGACCCGTAACAGAAATTAAAATTCATCATTTAAATTTCTGAGGTGTGGCATAAGAGATGATGTAGTGTCAAAAATAGAAAAGCGGATACTACACACACGATATATATCGTGATTCACGCTGGATCACGATATTTATCGAGTGTGTAGCCTAGAGTATCACGAATCGTGATACGGATCACAGGATTTCCGAAAATCCAGAAATCTACGATCCGTATCAACTATCGTGCGATATATATCGAGCGTCTAGTATCTAGTCGATATTTATCACGACATTTCTGTCAAACTGACAGATAAATAACGTAATTTCAAATTTATTTTCATTGTTTGTGTTTATTTTCAAGCTGCTGTGGCCATTATGGACCTGAACAGTTACTATAAAAGTATAGAAAGTCAATAAGATCCTCATCCTCATAATTTTACTCATTATTTTCTCCTCACGCGTCTTTTTAATCCTAATGCTAATACTATAGCAACGCTAGCTTTATCAGTCATTTTGGTAAAAATACGTAAAAATCGTAAATATACACCAGCGACGCGTCAAAAATGCTTTTTTTTAGGCAAGGCATTGGCAACTTAGTCTATTCAGCCATCAAAATGAATGAAAGAATGCACAGACTAATGAAAATATCGACGATTCTTATCGTGTGTGTAGGGTCGACTTGCGATCCAAAATATTACTCGATATGGATCACGATACGTATCACGATATATATCGTGTGTGTAGTATCCGCCAAAGAGGCATGTTGAGGTGTATCGGGCATGTAGAGCCAATAGATGAAAGAAGAAGATTGACGAGAGGTATATTAGTATAGGATTTATTATATTATAATAATAACTGTTTCAAAATAACATTTTATTTCGTTTGAGCTAGAGTGGTGTCATTTTACATTTCAATCATCATGCGGGTCTTCCTTATCTACTCTTAAACCTTTTCCTATGGTCATAATACTCGTAGCAGGCCTTTGTTCTGTAGCCTCCTTAATGGCGTGGGCCTATTGTTACTTATCTGGATATCTTTTGGTACCTGACTTACAATAAGTTACCGAACCCTACCTAAGTTATATGTACCTGCAACCCCCAACACAAGGCCAGTCTGCTGACACTATTTGCACCGTGCGAACGTTGACAGTGTCATAAGGCTTTTCTTGTAATATTAAAAACATGGGGGACTCCAAACGGCTTGATATGGTGATGAGCGTAGTTTTTAAAAAACTAGAAAAGAGTCCGTGGAAAAATCATAGTGCTGTGGAGAAAACCTCGCCTAATACCCTATGGTCCAAGTTAGTGGAGTATGAGCCGTTCTTCCAGGCTCCGAGTGACTGGATCCCGAGTCAAAGCCTGGAGGACAGATTATTCTGGGTGCAGGTACCGGATCGACGGGGGGTCATTCGGAACCCGTATCCGAAACAAAACCCTCTCACTGATGTGCATGTATACACAGACGCCTCTGTCTCAGTGCAACGTCAAACATCAGGAGCTGGGGTATTCTGCGAGCCGCTCGACCTGAACTTGGCGTGGCCGCTAGGAAACCATGGGACCATCTTCCAGTGCGAATGTTACGCGATACATTTAGCAGTCAATAAATTAATTGATAGTGGACTCGAGGACGTAAACATTCGTATAGTATCAGACAGCCAGTCTGTCTTGAAGGCATTGGGCCGAAATAACACTAATTTCAGTGTAGTATATGAATGTTTTAAGGCCTTGCAAATTTTAGCCACAAATAATCGTGTTGTACTGCAATGGGTGAAGGCCCATAGTAACAAATGTCCCGGGAATGATAGGGCCGATTTTTTGGCGAACATGGCCAGGAAAACGGGAGCAGCAGGTCCCTGGCCTATCATACCTGTGGCAATAAGCGTCATGGAAAAATGGGCCCGTGGCTTCATTGAGAATTCTCCTGCGGAATTCTTTAACGAAATTGTTGATTGATGATGAGGTTTATTGAAATAGATCTCGGGTTATCAATAAGAGCAAAGTCAACGTTTTGATTTTGACTTAAGGTATGGGTAAACTAAAGTTTATTTTGGTATTCTCCACAGCGCACATTTTCCTATCGTAGTTTTCACTTTCGTTAGTTTGCTACGCATCACCATTCTAAGCTGTAACTTGTAGTACTCGTGCGTTTAATAATTATCATCAGGGTGGAGTGAAATTTGGTCTGTGGTTGTTTCACACAGAAAACCGCGGAGTGTGGGGCGGTTTTCATCTCCCTCGCTTGAGGGGGGTCCCTATCTGATAAAACTTAATAGCTGTAGTTACTTCAGAATTAATTCAATCTTTCTTGTTTTACAAAATCCTCAATCTGGCAGCTGTCAAAGACAACCTTCATACTTTTTCATCTCACTCAACCATATATATCTGCAACATGTCCCCCTTAAGTTTTTACAAATTGAAAAAATAATTATTAGTAGATATAACATCAATAAGCTAAAAACTAAACAACTGTTCTTCCCTCACAAAAAAAATAGTAGATATAACACCAATAAACTAAAACAACTCTTCTTCCCTCACAAAATAAATAAATAAAAATACTCATAACAAAATTTACTAAAAATAGTAATTCAACTGAACACTTAAACCACACAACCAAACCATCAGATTATTGAGATCGAATATGATAAGAAGTTCTCGTGTAAATAGAACCTTCAACATCCTTCACATCATAAGACCTAAAACCATTTATCTTTACAATTTTACCCATAACCCATTTATTAAGTAACGGATTTTTCTTAAACCATATAGTCTGTTCCAGCACAAAACTTCTTTCTGGCCTCACAGTTCTATTATAATACTCTTCGTTTCTAACCCTTATTTTGTCAAAGGTTGATTTAACATCATTATTTAACTTTGGTACTAAGTAATCACCAATAACTTAAATTCCTATTCATCATCAACTGTGACGGTGAAAATTGTGTACCAGATACCGGAGATGATCTGTACTGGAGTAAAGCCATTCTGAAATCCGTGTTGTCTTCATTACATTTTGCTAGAAAGATTCTAGCAACCTGAACTCCACGTTCTGCCATTCCATTGGACTGCGGATATCTAGGACTTGAATAAACAAATTTAAACCCCCACTCAGAAGCAAATTTTCGGCATTGCACAGAATCAAAGGGATTATGATCTGCTACAACTTCCAAAGGAATACCGAAACATGTAAATACATCAATTAATGCATTAATGATGCTACCCGCTGTCTTACTGCTCAACAATTTAACATCTAACCATTTCGACATGTAGTCATATAAAACACCAATCTTTGAAAATGGTAAATCGGGTACTTCATGAGACAATAGAGGTTCTTTCACATTATTATTTTGAAAAGTTTGGCAAATAAAACATTTTTTAACAAAAGCTTCTATATGATGATCGATTTGTGGCCAATAATACAAATTTCGAGCATTTTGTTTCATTTTTGTGATGCCAATGTGACCCTCATGCATTTTCTTTAGTAAAATTAATCTTAGAGACTTTGGAATCAACAACCTGTGATTTAAAAACAATAACTGCCGATCCATAGATATTTCATGTCTAAACTTAAAATAATGTCTGACGTTATCAGGAACTTTTTGAAATTTCTCCGGCCACCCATTCTTAGTAAACTCCATTACTTTACTTAATTCTTCATCACTAAGTGTTTCATTTACCAACTCTTTAAATTGTTCATCCGTGCATTGTAAATAAGATGCCAGACCAATACAGTGAATCACCTCATATAAATAAGACTGATCTTCATCTACTTCCATTAAATAAGAGCGAGATAGTAAATCTGCTTTATACATTAGACGTCCCTTTAAATACTTAAATTTCACATCGTACTTCAATAGTTTTAATTTTAATCTTTGCAATCTCACTGAAGGAATTTCATGTATACCTTTTTTTAATAAACTTTCAAGTGGTTTATGATCATTTAAAACAGTACAAGATTTTCCGTAAATATAATAATGAAATTTCTTTGTTGCCCAAACAATACTTAATAACTCCTTTTCAATTTGTGAAAATTTTTTCTCTGCGCTTGTAAGACTCCTAGATGCATAACTTACAGGCCTGCCATTCTGCATCAAACAACATCCCAGACCATCTTTACTTGCATCACATTGCAAGGTTATTGATAATAACGGATCAAAATTTTGCAAAACTGGCGCCGTACTGACACATTTTTTAATATTACAGAACGCATTTTCATGAACATCAGTCCAAATCCATGTTACATATTTTTTTAGCAACGAATTTAAAGGTGCTGCCAAATCTGCTAACTTATTGATGTAAACTCTTAAATAATTCACCATTCCCAAAAATATTTGCAATTATTTTTTGTTAGTAGGACTTTTAATATTATTTACTGCTTTAACTCTATCGGTGTCTATTTTCATTCCTTCACTTGAGGAAACATGCCCAAAATATTTAACTTCGTTTAACTTATAATGAAATTGTCTTAAATTGAATCGTACATTGCATTTCTTAGCCCTTTCCAAGACACACTTCAAAACTATGTCATGTTCCTCTTCATTTTCACCACAAATCAACAGATCATCACAGTAAACTACGACACCAGGTATGTCAGCGAATGCCCTTTCACTGTACTTTTGAAAAATCTCAGGTGCAACTGATAAACCAAAAGGCATTCTTAAAAACTTATAACACCCAAATGGTGAACTAAATGTGCAATAATCTGTTGAATTTGCCGCCAGTTTAATGTTGTAAAAACTATCCGATAAATCCAAAACTGAAAAAACTTTCTTATTACTTAATTTCGCAACAATTTCCTCTAGGGTTGGTATCAAATTATATTCTCTTATCAACACCTTATTCAACTCTCTGGGATCTAAACAGATCCTTAAACTGCCGTAATTTTTTTCAATAATAACAAGATTACTAACAAAAGATTTAGGATGTTCGACTTTCTCAATAATCTGACCTTCCATAAGACTTTTTAATTTCCTGCTGAGACGTTCCATCAAGGAATGAGATACTCTCCTGGGTGGTTTAACAATAGGTTGAGCTCTCCCTGTTGGATGTGCAGTTCAAGTTCGTCTTGAAATTGACCAACTCCCTGAAACATATCAGAATACTTCTTAACAATAGATTCTTTCTCATTTACTTTAATACTGTTAATATTAATATCTTTTAATAATTTTAATTCGATTAATGAACTAAGGCCACAAATTGGTCGAACGTTTTGCTTAATAATTATGAATTCAGTTTCAATACTTTTATTATTTAATATTATTTTCAAGGTTTTTGTTCCCAACGGTAGAATTTTTGTACCCCCAAATGCTTCTAAAACAATTTTTGTCTCAGACCAATTAGGATTCTCATCATTGACAATTTTTTTAAGATCATTAATTGACAATACATTCACCTGTGCCCCAGTATCACACTTAAACATCACTCGTTTATTATTATTTATATTTAATTCAACTCCCCAGTCTTCCACATTGCTATAATTCTTTCCCACTGAATGGCATACTTTAACTAGTCACAAATTTTCTTCAACATTATCATCCGATCCATGCGACTCTTCTAGTACCTGCACTTTCTTTTGGTTACAGCCTTTAGCAAAATGGTTCAGCTTTTTACAGTTGGAACAAACTCTACCAAAAGCTGGACATTGCCTAGGACCATGTTCCTGCTTGCACTTTAAACATAAGTAGAAACCTTTATTGTAATTTGGATTTTTAACAATATTTTTATACTTAGCTTCATTTTTCGGCCATTTTCTCACTTCAAACGCATCCACAGCAGGTACCACATCCTTCTTAATGGCCTTCGCATGAACACGCGATAATTCGGCTACTCTGCATCTCTCAACAACATTCTCCAAAGTCTAATTCCCAACTGCCAATAACTTTTCATGCAAGTTCTTGTTTGAAATTCCTATGACGATTTTGTCCCTAAGCATTCTTGATTCAAGCTCCTTGTAGTTACAGGCTTTCACCAACTTCGTCAAATCACCATAAAAAGAATCAAAACTTTCATCATCTTCTTGCTTTCGCATGTTGAAATTAAATGTCGTCATTACTTCATTACTCTTCCCCTTTAAATATGTGTCGAATTCTTCAATAACATCTTGAAGTTTTTGCGGATCGTTAGATTTTATTAACAAATTTAAGAAAAGATCTTGCGCTTTTTGCCCAATGGCGTTGAGCAAGATGGCCCCTTTTCTGACTTCTGTAACCTTTTCCAAACCTGCAGCAGCCAAGTAAACAGTGAACTGCTGTTTGAATTGATTCCATTGCAGCAGCTGGTCTCGCACTGGACCCAATCTGAGAGGTGATGGAGTTTTACATTCAAAACCATTGTTGAACATATTTTCTTGCTTGATTTCACCGTCCGACTTTAACGAAAATATTTTTCACGTTATAATATTTCTTAATGATTGTTCGATCAACGACTGCGCCATGTAATGTTTACTGTTAATATAAATAAAATATTTGGAGAAACTAAGATTATTTTATATTCAGAATTAATTCAATCTTTCTTGTTTTACAAAATCCTCAATCTGGCAGCTGTCAAAGACAACCTTCATACTTTTTCATCTCACTCAACCATAGATATCTGCAACACTTAGTAGGCAAGGCAGATGTTTTCTCTCCTCTATCCACTGGAGCAATTTAAATTGTTGTAAAATTTATATCAATCATTGGTATTAGTTTTAAATATGCCTCTATTACGCCCCGGTTCTGTTAACGGTCGATTCTAATAGTGTAGTTACCTACAACAAAGTTACCCTAAAATGTGTGGCTACCGTATTGTATTCGTATAAAAGTCGTGAAACTCGTGTTCTATAATAAATAGAACGAATGCGTATTTAGCCACAGAGAGCGTATTGTCATGAAACTCAGGATTGCGTTCTGAAAAGAACGACTTGTCTTCGATTGTTCTTCACGCCACGGAGCCCCAGCGCAGCTTCAGAAGACCACCGGAGTTCGCCGCCGCTGTAGTCGCCACCGTGCGCGCCGAGCTTCCTCCGATGTGCTGTCCCTCGATGCGCCGGCCAAATGGGCGTCCGCCGCTCTGCGCCTCCTATTTATAGCGGCACCACACCGGCGCGCGGCGTGGTGGGGGAAGCTATCTCGCGGCGGGCTTTCCCATTGGTCAATGCAAATAGCTTTTTACTAGATCTGTCACACAAGTTTAGGTAGTACGTATTTGTAAATATAGTTAGGCACATTTTCTGTAAATACATCCATTCCACACTTGTATACGGAGTTTAACTAATCCTACTACTCAAGACCTCCAAAGTGGTGACCACCGCCGTTCAAGAAACAAGAACACAGCTTAGCACCGGGAACTATGGCGACTCAAGACTATCAACGGGAACAGCAAGAAGTTGCAGGCATCGCTCTCTCGCTGCGCATCCCACAGTTTTGGCGCGACACCCCACGACTATGGTTCTACAGATTCGAGTCGGTCACAGCGGATCAGAAAAAAGGAAAACGGCAGCTGGTGGACATGATCATCGCGCAACTCGGCAAACCAGAGCTGGAACAAGTGTGCGACATTATCTACGACCCACCTAAAGACGAAGCCGAATTTTACGACGCGCTGAAAAGTCGTCTCATCTGCGTCTACGAAGAGAGCGACGAGCGGAAACTCGAAAAGCTGCTTAACGAAGTGGAGTTAGGCGATCGCACACCAAGCCAGCTGCTACGCCACATGAAAATGCTCAGCCGAGGAAAGCTGTCCGAACCAGTGCTGCAGCATCTTTGGAAGAAAAATCTACCACCTGCCGTTCGCTCTGCAATCGCCGTCAGCGAAAATATTAACAAAACCGCAAAACTAGACGACTTAGCGAACCTCGCCGACAACGTGTTACAACAGTCGCCCGAAGTGTCCGCCGTGTCCTCAACACCTGCGTCTCAAGCTCAAGACAAAACCCACGATCAAACCCTTCTCGAAGAAATTCGGAAGCTTAGTATGGAGGTCGCGGAACTAAAGCAAGGACGAGCGCAGCAATCGATACGCGGCCACTTCCAACGCTCAAGACAGCGAAGCCCGTCGTACCAGCGCTACCACCGCAGACCACCGTCCCGTTCACCACCCCGGCCGCACTCGCCGCATCGCCCAATCTGTTACTACCATCGCCGATTTGGAGATCGCGCCAGACGCTGCACGTCGCCATGCTCATTCACCGCACAGAAGTCGGAAAACTAAAACAAACACTGGCTGTGGCGGAAACCAGTGTTTCAAGTACAGCACACCGCCTATTCGTCACTGACAGAAACTCGAAACTCACCTTTTTAGTAGATACGGGTGCAAATATATCCGTCATACCGAAGAGGAAAGGAACTCGACCGCAACCGCTGCCATTCACGCTCTACGCAGCCAACAACTCCGCGATATCTACCTACGGCGAAACGACGTTGGATCTTGATTTACGCCTACGCCGACCATACCGCTGGAAATTTATCATCGCCGACGTCAGCAGACCAATAATTGGAGCCGATTTTCTTCAACATCACCGACTGATTGTAGACCTCAAGAACCGCCGACTAATCGATGACGTCACAAACCTAGCAGTCAACGCACCAGTTTGCCACACGAAAATACCTACAGTTCGAAGCATCGACCTGCAACAGTCCTACCACAGTATTCTAGCAGATTTCCCTGGAATCACTCGCATCACTTCGATGAAACTCAACCCTAAACACAACGTGGAACATTTCATCGAGACCTCCGGACCACCGTTGTACTGCAGAGCCCGCCCCATACCTCACAATCGTTACGATCGAGTCAAGAACGAATTCCAAAGCATGATCGATCAAGGATTGTGCCGGCCGAGCAAGAGCCCGTGGGCATCACCTTTACACATCGTACCGAAGAAAAACGGTGACCTGCGAGTTTGCGGCGACTACCGACGCCTAAACAGTATTACGAAGCCCGACCGCTACCCGATACCACGCATCAAAGATTTTACCTACCATCTCGCCGGTTGTCAAGTCTTCTCTACGCTCGATTTGAACCGAGCTTATCAACAATTACCAATCAAAGAAGAAGACATCGAAAAAACAGCAATAATAACACCGTTCGGATTGTTCGAGTTCCCACGCATGTGCCCCGGCCTCCGCAACGCCGGGCAAACATTTCAGCGGTTTGTCCACGAAGTACTGCGAGGGCTGGATTACGTCTTTCCATTCGTCGACGATCTCCTCATCGCTTCCCGAACCGAAGATGAGCACCGGAAACACCTTCGAACAGTCCTACAACGACTAGAAGAATACGGCATCACTATCAACCCTTCGAAATGCGTGTTTGGCAAAGACGAAGTCAACTTCCTCGGGTACCACGTCTCGAAGCACGGAATCAAGCCGCCACAAGAAAAAATCAATGCAATCGCCGATTTTCCGAAACCGAAGACGATCGAAGAGCTACGACGATTCCTCGGCATGCTCAACTTTTACCGAGAGAACATACCTAACGCTGCTACCATCCAAGCCCCGCTCAGTAATTACCTACATAATTCGAAGAGGAAAGACAAAACAGAAATAAAATGGGACGACCAATCAATATCTGCATTCGAAGCCTGTAAAGCCAGCATTCAAAAGGCAGCTTTACTCGCCCACCCATCCCACCATGGAACGTTGGCGATATTCTCAGATGCCTCCGACAAAGCAGCTGGAGCCGTCCTCCAACAACGCATCTGTAACAGATGGCAACCACTCGGCTACTTCTCGAAGAAATTCTCCGACGCACAACAGAAGTACAGTACATTCGACCGCGAACTACTAGCTATTTACATGGCAGTCAAGCACTTCAGAAAAATGTTCGAAGGAAGAGAAACTATCGTTTTCACCGATCACAAGCCGCTTACCTACGTATTACACAAGGCGCCATCTCCATCCGAGCTACCGCGCCGAGCACGCCAACTGCAATTCATCAGCGAATTCATCACCGACATTCGTCACGTGACTGGCCAAGATAACGTCGTCGCCGACGCCCTCAGCCGCGTCGAAAGTATCGCCTGTCCAACGACACTCAATTACGAAGAAATCGCAAGAGTGCAAGAAAGAGACAGCACGATAACGAAGCTCGAGAAACAAAGTAATTTATGCCTACGTAGAATTACTTTACCTAACTCGAACACTACTCTATACTGCGAGACGTCTACTCAACACATGCGACCATACCTACCGCTGCCGTACCGCAAGATAGCATTCGATGCAGTCCACAACATCAGCCACCCAGGAGTACGCACCACCCGAAAGCTTGTCACGCAGAAATACTTTTGGCCATCGATGAACAAGGACGTTGGCACCTGGGCCAAACAATGCCTACGCTGCCAACAATGTAAGATACATCGCCACACGTCAAGCGAACTATCTTCGTTCCCACCGGCAGACAGATTTCAGCACATCCACATCGACATAGTCGGACCGCTACCCCCTACGCGGCACGGCTACCGCTATCTAATCACAATGATCGACCGACTTACAAGATGGCCCGAAGCAATACCTACCGAAGAAATCACCGCCGAAGACGTGGCGAAAGTTATTTACGAACATTGGATAACCCGTTTTGGCTGTCCACAAACCATCACAACCGACCAAGGACGACAGTTCGAGAGCCAGCTATTTACCTACCTAACGAAAATAATGGGAATAGAAAAAACACGCACAACACCGTATCACCCGCAAGCAAACGGTATCGTCGAGCGCTGGCATCGCAGTTTAAAAGCGGCACTGAAAACGCGACTCTCCGGACAAACTACGTGGATCGAAGAATTACCTACCGTTTTGCTGGGACTTCGAGCCGCACTACGTAACGACACAAATATCAGCGCTGCCGAACTTACCTACGGCTACAACTTGCGCCTACCTGGAGATTTTTTTGCTACCACTACACAAACCGAAAATCTGCAAGTCGCCGACTACAACTACGTATCCCAACTACGAAAAACAATCAACACTCTGAAACCAAAGCAACCACTACCATCACATGCAAGCAACAGACCGATCTTCGTGCATAAAGACCTACAAACCTGCAGCTACGTTTTCGTAAGAATCGACGCTGTAAAAAAGCCGCTACAACCACCGTACGAGGGGCCCTACAAGGTCATTGACCGAGACAGAAAAATATTTACCGTTCAACTACCACAACGACAAGCTAAAATATCAATCGACCGACTCAAGCCTGCCTACACACTGAACGAGACCGCTGAAAATGAATACAACTCCACTACCCAACGACAACAAATCAACAGAAACGACCCTGAAACGAAGATACCTACATCGAGACAACAGCCGACCACAATGCGAAACACGAGACCAACACAATACAAGACACGAGCCGGACGCACCACCAAACTACCTGTACGCTTCGCTTGAGGGGGAGTACTGTGGCTACCGTATTGTATTCGTATAAAAGTCGTGAAACTCGTGTTCTATAATAAATAGAACGAATGCGTATTTAGCCACAGAGAGCGTATTGTCATGAAACTCAGGATTGCGTTCTGAAAAGAACGACTTGTCTTCGATTGTTCTTCACGCCACGGAGCCCCAGCGCAGCTTCAGAAGACCACCGGAGTTCGCCGCCGCTGTAGTCGCCACCGTGCGCGCCGAGCTTCCTCCGATGTGCTGTCCCTCGATGCGCCGGCCAAATGGGCGTCCGCCGCTCTGCGCCTCCTATTTATAGCGGCACCACACCGGCGCGCGGCGTGGTGGGGGAAGCTATCTCGCGGCGGGCTTTCCCATTGGTCAATGCAAATAGCTTTTTACTAGATCTGTCACACAAGTTTAGGTAGTACGTATTTGTAAATATAGTTAGGCACATTTTCTGTAAATACATCCATTCCACACTTGTATACGGAGTTTAACTAATCCTACTACTCAAGACCTCCAAAAATGCATGCCTAAAACTAAAAAGTATATAAACTTATCGGCTCAGAAACCAAATCATGAATTCAATAATAGGTACCAAATTAAGAAAGTAAATATAAATAATCGCGGACAAATTCACACAGCGCCATCTAGCCCCAAACTAAGCAAAGCTTGTACTATGGAAACTACGCAAACTAAGCAAAGCTTGTACTTGAATACTTTTTAAATACATACTTATTATGCATAGAACACCCAGACCCGTAACAGAAAATAAAATTCATCATTTAAATTTCTGAGGTGTGGCATGAGAGATGATGTAGTGTCAAAAATAGAAAGAGGGATGTTGAGGTGTATCGGGTATGTAGAGCGAATAGATGAAAGAAGAAGATTGACGAGAGGTATATTAGTATAGGATTTATTATATTATAATAATAACTGTTTCAAAATAACATTTTATTTCGTTTGAGCTAGAGTGGTGTCATTTTACATTTCAATCATCATGCGGGTCTTCCTTATCTAATCTTAAACCTTTTCCTATGGTCATAATACTCGTAGCAGGCCTTTGTTCTGTAGCCTCCTTAATGGCGTGGGCCTATTGTTACTTATCTGGATATCTTTTGGTACCTGTCTTACAATAAGTTACCGAACCCTACCTAAGTTATATGTACCTGCAACCCCCAACACAAGGCCAGTCTGCTGACACTATTTGCACCGTGCGAACGTTGACAGTGTCATAAGGCTTTTCTTGTAATAATAAACATGGGGGACTCCAAACGGCTTGATATGGTGATGAGCGTAGTTTTTAAAAAACTAGAAAGGAGTCCGTGGAAAAATCATAGTGCTGTGGAGAAAACCTCGCCTAATACCCTGTGGTCCAAGTTAGTGGAGTATGAGCCGTTCTTCCAGGCTCCGAGTGACTGGATCCCGAGTCAAAGCCTGGAGGACAGATTATTCTGGGTGCAGGTACCGGATCGACGGGGGGTCATTCGGAACCCGTATCCGAAACAAAACCCTCTCACTGATGTGCATGTATACACAGACGCCTCTGTCTCAGTGCAACGTCAAACATCAGGAGCTGGGGTATTCTACGAGCCGCTCGACCTGAACTTGGCGTGGCCGCTAGGAAACCATGGGACCATCTTCCAGTGCGAATGTTACGCGATACATTTAGCAGTCAATAAATTAATTGATAGTGGACTCGAGGACCTAAACATTCGTATAGTATCAGACAGCCAGTCTGTCTTGAAGGCATTGGGCCGAAATAACACTAATTTCAGTGTAGTATATGAATGTTTTAAGGCCTTGCAAATTTTAGCCACAAATAATCGTGTTGTACTGCAATGGGTGAAGGCCCATAGTAACAAATGTCCCGGGAATGATAGGGCCGATTTTTTGGCGAACATGGCCAGGAAAACGGGAGCAGCAGGTTCCTGGCCTATCATACCTGTGGCAATAAGCGTCATGGAAAAATGGGCCCGTGGCTTCATTGAGAATTCTCCTGCGGAATTCTTTAACGAAATTGTTGATTGATGATGAGATTTATTGAAATAGATCTCGGGTTATCAATAAGAGCAAAGTCAACGTTTTGATTTTGACTTAAGGTATGGGTAAACTAAAGTTTATTATGGTATTCTCCACAGCACACATTTTTCTATCGTATTGTTCACTTTCGTTAGTTTGCTACGCATCACCATTTTAAGCTGTAACTTGTACTACTCGTGCGTTTAAAGCGCGCTCCACATGTTCGCCGAAACTTCCGGCGAAACTTTTGCCGGGACTTTGGTCGACCCTCTACATTCTCGCCTATTAGGGATGTGGTGGTGTCAAAACGCGCGACATTTTATCGATTCATCGGTGTAATATCAGTAATCTACTGTAAACAGGGTCACAGAGGTGATAGCACCTGCTCTACTGTAATTACTTGATCTACTAATATCCTGGATCATGGTCAAGAGTATCCCGAACCTGTTACGGGAAAAAGCGCTAGGAATGTAAATATAAAATCGATCGAATTGAGACGACAACAAACTATCTCTACTTAGTCTATGAAATAGGCGAGACATGCCAAATATGCACGGGACTACACGAATACTACCTCTACATTCTCGTGTTCCCGCGGTACTGTTCACATGTGGAGCGGGCTTAATAATTATCAATCATGGTCGAGTGAAATTTGGTCTATGGTTGTTTCACACAGAAAACCGCGGAGTGTGGGGCGGTTTTCATCCCTATTTTAATCTATATATCATCTTCATAGATAATCTATCTGACGGCGCATCGAGTAATTGGTCGTAAATAAGATGACTATCGGTTAGATACTCTTTAGCTGGTCCTTGTTTGTTTGTTTGTCTGTGGTTAGTTAACAATGGCAGCGCGCGCATGCATTATTGTGCGCTGTGATGTTCTTGTTTTGATTAACACCAGAAATCAAGCACCCACGAGGATTGCTATATAAGTCACGAATACCAATACCATAGCCTATAAACTAACGTCGTTGTAAGTTTGTGTCGTGGTGGACCGCGAACCCTCATGCGCCGCGCTGGAAAAGTCGGCCCTGATGTTAAAATGGTGATGATAGATCCAATTATAATGATGTCGGCTATCTAGACTCTAGGGCGCCGATATATCTATAAGTCCGATTTTTTCTCAGATCAGTCGGTGGAAGAACAATTTGACGCATTTGTCTTTATGGATATGGGTTCTGAGCGTCAAAATAAGGGCCCTCTTACACGGGGTCAATTGCTAGAGAAATCCTCTACTAGGCCAGTAAAATATGATTCCATGTGTTCTAACAAAGTTCCATTGCAATAAACTGATACTATTAAATGGATCATACGTAATCGCCATAGTAACAATGCCAAACATTGATATCAGAGAATTGTGGGCAACAGCTTTTCGTATTAGCCTACTGGTCAGGCTTTCAAGGGTGTAAAAAACTTCAGTCGCCATCCATAAATAACACGATAGCTATTGTATGCTATCGTTTCTCAACTAGCCTGCTCAAGAAAGGTCGTCACAGGTAGAGTGCGCCCAAGGTAAGTTTGCACTTAGGTATGGCGTCCCTGTCATTGTTTTCATTATAAATAGTACATTAGTGGTTAGAGGTGAGCAACGCATTGATGGCGCTGATGTTTCTGGTGTTCGTAGGCGGCGGAGACCACTTTCCATCAGATGGCCCGCTTGCGCCATACCTACGTAACCTTTAACTTGAAAAAAGTGATCGTTCTATTTCAGCTGCGAGCAAACTTATCTTGCACGCACTGTAGGTAAATGTAAATAAAATTCAACTATAATATATTTCAAAATGTTTATTGCATTGTCATTTGTTACAAATTGATTGGAGATACAGGTACAAGAGCACAAGTGCTGCATTAGGTAACACTTTTCCTTTTGCAGCTACAGCAACGTACAGGGTATTTTGTGCATTTTTAGCGACAATGAATATGGTAACATTAGCTGTCCCTAAGGCCCAAAGAACTCGACCCCAGGGTATTTTCTATATAGATAATAAATAAAACATTAATTCACGAATGCTACACATATTAATGAACACTTTGAACCTTTTAACCACTGCCTAGGGAGCTTATTATACCTACTACTTGGGTAGATAGTTTTTTAATCCAAACAATAAAATAAAATAAAATAGAATCTATTTATTTCAGAATATGTATTTCAAACTGCCTATTAGTAAATCCAATTTCTTATAAAAATTAAAATGTCAAAGAGATGACAAAATTATTAGAGTTCCTTTCACATAAGAACTACCGTATTAGTTAGTAGATTTACACATACAGAACACAGTAAAGATAACAGTGCCTCTTACGGGACTTTGTGATACAAACTCTAATAATTACCTATTAAGAACATTCTGATGCCCTAACACACTTATACGAACACAATAGTAGGTATTCTACATAAAATAATTTACAGTTATAATAACAATATACACCTACATCTAAAATACCAAAAATATATAAAGGTATTTTAAATAATATTAAATAACTATAACATTTTATAATACATCTTGTATATAATACATCATTTATAATACAATATATAAACGATTTGCGGACAATAAAAAACACTTTGGTACAATAAATTGTACAACCGTGTAAAACCTATGTACCTATACATTTGTGCGTTCATACATAATCCCTGATTGAACAACCAGATTGTGTCGTGCTGAAGCCCCTTTAGGTGTAGATACCTAGAGTATTTTCAGATTTTTTTATTTCAACAATATGAACAAGCGTAACAAAACTCAAGGGCTCTATAGTACCTACTTATTAGTATTCTGTGATATTGTGATGCGAACCATTTGTGACCAATTAAAAAAGTGACAGAGGAATAAAGACCGGTAGAATAATAGATCTCAGAGCAAAAAATAAAAATTGCCCATGAAGGTAGCTAACATATTATTTTTGTAATTTATCGACCACGCAACTGATACATCGCCTGCGGGGGTTGGGAGTGTAAATTTTCAGTGCTTAATGCGAGGTGCGGGGCGTGGGGAAGCACTGTATTCAATTTGTTACGATAAACGTCACTTGATGACGTTTCTCGGAAGAACACTTGAGCTCTCTGCCGCGCGCCCCCGCGTTCATCCCCGAAATACCTACAGCGGGCCATATACCAGTTGTGTAGTCGATCTTGGAAATACTACCTATGCCACACAGAGGGTCAACGCCATACAAATGCGCTTTGATATATTAGATACACGACTACAAGCCCAAGCGTAGCTTAGGTAAAGTATTAGTGTAAAGTTGCACAGGCGGCTGTGTCGCGTACGTAGGGATATGTTTATGTTTTCTGCCTAGGAACAGCCTATTCACTTCAATTCGCGAGGCAGCCGCATGACATCACCAAAGAGCTTGCAGTGGTGTATCACTCTGTAATCTGCTCTGTGGTCACGATACGAGCTTATCCAAAGCTGACCTCAATATATACCAGTCGTCTGGCACAATCGCGACGTTAAGACGTTGACCGTGGTCTAACAGTTTTTTAAATTCAATTTAATTTTAAATATAGTATGTATTAGATTTAGGTAAGCGCGCTGGGGGACGCTGCGCTGGCGATGGAGTCGAAATGCGAGTGAACGGTTTGTTATCGTGATGGGTCCAAGTTAGTGGAGTACGAGCCTTTCTTCCAGGACCCGAGCGACGGGATTCCGCGTCAAGGCCTAGGGAACCGATTATTACATTTAGCAGTCAATAAGTGAATTGACAGTAGACTCGTGGACATAAACATTCGTATAGTATCAGACAGGCAGTCTGTCTTGAAGGCATTGGGCCGAAATAACACTAAATTCAGTGTAGTATATAAATGTTTCAAGGCCTTGCCGATTTTAGCCACAAATTATCGACGAATATTTTGTGATGTGTGAAGGCCCATAGTATCAAATGCCCCGGGAATGATAGGACCGACTTTTTGGCAAACATGGCCAAGAAAACGGGGATATCATACCTATGGCAATAAGCGTGATGGGAAAATGTGCCCGTTGCTTCATTAAGAATTCTCCAGCGAAGATTTTTAATGACATAGTTGATTGATGATGAGATATCCTGAAATAAATCATGAAGGCTTGTAGTAATGCCCTGGGAATGATCGATTTGTCTTTTTAAACGAAATTTGTGCAGATTGTAGAGAGGGGATGGCGGAGATAAATCCTTTTGAATAGTCTACTCTGACTGAAAGAGGGCCACTCGAAACACATATCCGGAAGCGGACACTCGCACACACATTTGTATACACAAACGGCTCTGTCTCTGTGTAACGGCAGGCATCGGGTACTGGGGTACGTATTCACCAAGCCTCTAGAAAACCACTCCTACATCTTTCAGGGCGAGTGTTTTGCGATAAACTTAGCGGTAAATTAATTGATTGATTGTAGACCCTAAAGCGTCAACGTTCATATAATATCCAACTGCCGATCAGTCTTGAAGGCGTTGGGCAGATAGTACACGAAATTCATCACGAACCCATATCCGGAAGCGGACACTTGCACTGATGTGCGTTTATAAACCGACGACTCTATCTCTGTGTAACGGCAGGCATCGGGTACTGGGGCATGTAGTGAGCTTTTCATATGCACCATCAGACATCGGGAGCTGGGGTATTCAGCGAGCTGCTCGTCCTAAACATGGCGTGGCCGCTAGGAAATCACTCCTTCGTCTATCAGTGCGTGTGTTTTGCGGTAAATCAATTAAATGATAGTGGACTTTCGGATGCAAACATTCGTATACTATCCAACAGCCGATCTGCTCCCGTATTGTGCGAGTACTTTGCTATAAATTTAGCTCACTTTCAAAGCATTACGTGGGATCAAGGGCGTAAACTATCCGACAGTTTATCTGTTTTGAAGGCGTTGGTTGGACCGGGAATAAAATTTACTCGTCAGATACTCGCTCTGATGTGCGTATAATAACATACGGCTCTGTCCGTTGAAAAATCCAGGCTCTGTCTCTGTGCAGCGTCAGGATATCCGGAGCTGGGGTATTCAGCGAGCCGCTCGACCTGAACTTGGCGTGGCCGTCAGGAAACCACGGGGTCACCTTTCAGTGCGAATGTTACGCGATAAATTTAGCAGTCAATAAATTAATTTACAGTGGACTCGAGGACATAAACATTCGTATAGTATCAGACAGGCTGTCTGTCTAGAAGGCATTGGGCCGAAAGAACACTAAATTCAGTGTAGTATATAAATGTTTTAAGGCCTTGCAGATTTTAGCCACAAATAATGGAGTTATTTTGTAATGGGTAAAAGCCCATAGTAACAAATGTCCCAAGAACGATAGGGCCTGTTTTTTGGCGAACATGGCCAGGAAAACGAAGGTAGCATGTCTCTGGCCTATCATACCTGTGACAATAAGCGTGATGAGCCCGTGGCTCCATTAAGAATTCTCCAGCGGAGATTTTTAATGACATAGTTGATGAGATATCTATTTATTGAAATAGATCATGAAGGCTTATAGTAATAAATGCCCTAGCAATGATCTAATAGGGCGGATTATTTGGCGATCATCATCAGGAATACGATGGTAGCCGGTCTCTGGCTTAGCTTTCTGTCAATGCATTACGTAGACTCGAGGGCGTAAACATTCGTATACTATCCGAAAGCTTCTCTAAGTAGAAGGTTAATTGTACCGAGAGTAGAATTGTGATTTAGACCTATTCGCACTGGGAGAAGCCGCGGTGAAGATGGAAGCGCACAGCGATGACTCCCAATGGATTATCATCATGAAATGATATTTGTGATCAAGTAACAAAGAAGCAGTGCTATTACATCCTAATTGAAAATAGACGGAAGAGGCGCAGATGTTGAAGCTGCATGAGAGGACTCCAAGCGATAGTGAAGAAAGGTGCGTCAGCACACCCTATAGTAAATTCGTAGATATTAAAGTGTATGTGTGAATGTGTATGTTATAATTTGAAACATAATAATAATGAAAGTTATGAGTAGAGCCATTGCTTATCATGTAAACTATGTGACGAATCATTACCGACTAACCGGTATAGTGTACCTCTACAACAATATACAAGTTCATTTGCAATGGGCAAAGGCCCATAGTAACAAATGCCCTGGGAACGCTAGAACTGATTTTTAACAAACAGTCAGACATCGGGAGCTGGGGTATTCAGCGAACTTTCAGTGCGATTATTATGCAATAAATTTAGCATTCTATTTTAAATTAATTGATAGTAGACTCGAGGACATAAACATTCGTATAGCATGAGACAGCCAGTCTGTCTTGAAGGCATTGGGTCGAAAATACACTAAATTCAATGTAGGACATGAATGTTTTAAGGCCTTGCAGCTTTTAACCACAAATAATCGAGTTGTTTTGAAATGGGTGAAGGCCCGTAGTAACAAATGCCCCGGGAATGATACGTTAGATTTTTGGTGAACATGGCCAGGAAAACGGCAGTAGCAGGTCTCTGGCCTTTCATACCTGTGGCAATAAGCGTGATGGAAAATGAGCCCATGGCTTCATTAAGAATTCTCCAGGGGAGTTCTTTAATGAAATAGTTGATTGAGTTTTGACTTTTGTTAGTTTGATGAACATTCGTATACTATCCGACAGTTTATCTGTCTAGAAGGCGTTGGTTGGAACGAAAGTAGAATTTTGAAATAACACGTAACCGTACTGGAAGACGCTGCGGAGATGATGGACTCCAAACGGATTATGTTCATGAAGTGATGTTTGTGATCAAGTAACAAAGTAGCAGTACTATTAAATGCTAGTTTGGAATAGGTGGAAGCTGCGCATCTGTTCAACATCTGTTGAAGCCGCATGAGAGGAATCCAAACGATAGCGAGGAATGGTGCGTTAGCACACCCTATAGTGTTAATTATCTCATAGATAATAAAATGTATGTGTGAATGTATGTCTTATTATAAATAAATAAAAAGTTAAGACAAGTTAAGTAAAGCCTTTGCTCATCACAAGCATATTCACTTCTTAACACTGTAAAAGTGTGGATCATGATTCGAGATATCGTTTGCCATCAAATAAACAAGAGTAAATGTCAAAGTTTTAGTGCTGTGGAAAGTGAACCTCGCCGCTGTGACCATTGGTGATTAGGTCCCATACCCGATTTAAGGGCCAGAATATTCGTGTTACACTATCCGACAGCTTATCTGTCTAAATGAGACTAGGGTCAGACATAAACAAAATATATATTTCGTCGTCACCTATGTGGGTGCGTGTGCACGTAAACTGCTTTGGAGGGATCAGGGAGAGTACTTCGTCACTGTTATGATGCATGTTAACGGCGATTGATTGATGTACCAAAGCCATCTGTAAATTAAGTGACGAATCATTGACCGACCAACCGATATGGAGCTATAAATAAATAATTCCATGGTCTTAATAAGTAGTCATTTGAATCAATTTTAAAACGCTGTTATTGCTCAGAAGCTTTGACCGCAATTATAGCATTGTGTGAAGGGATGGCGGGGAGTAATCCTGGAGAAAAGACTATTCTGACTGAAAGGGGGTCATTCGGAATCCATATCCGAAAGCGGGCACTCGCACTGATGTGCTTTTATGAACAGACGACTCTGTCTCTGTGTAACGGCAGGCATCGGGTACTGGGGCATGCGGTGAGCTTCCTATATGCACTATCAGACATCGGGAGCTGGGGTATTCAGCGAGCCGCTCGTCCCAAGCATGGCGTGGCCGCTAGGATACCACTCCTTCATCTTTCAGTGCGTGTGTTTTTCGGTAAATCAATTAAATGATAGTGGACTTTCGGATGCAAACATTCGTATACTATCCAACAGCCGATCTGCTCCCGTATTGTGCGAGTACTTTGCTATAAATTTAGCTCTCTTTCAAAGCATTACGTGGGATCAAGGGCGTAAACTATCCGACAGTTTATCTGTTTTGAAGGCGTTGGTTGGACCGGGAATAAAATTTACTCGTCAGATACTCGCTCTGATGTGCGTACATTCACATACGGCTCTGTCCGTTGAAAAAACCAGGCTCTGTCTCTGTGCAGCGTCAGGATATCGGGAGCTGGGGTATTCAGCTAACCGCTTGACCTGAACTTGGCGTGGCCGTCAGGAAACCACGGGGTAATCTTTCAGTGCGAATGTTACGCGATAAATTTAGCAGTCAATAAATTAATTGACAGTGGACTGGAGGACATAAACATTCGTATAGTATCAGACAGGCTGTCTGTCTAGAAGGCATTGGGCCGAAAGAATACTAAATTCAGTGTAGTATATATATGTTTTAAGGCCTTGCAGATTTTAGCCACAAATAATGGAGTTATTTTGTAATGGGTAAAAGCCCATAGTAACAAATGTCCCAAGAACGATAGGGCCTGTTTTTTGGCGAACATGGCCAGGAAAACGGAGTTGTTTCAAACTCAACACGTCGTCTCGTGACCACGGTGGGTGTAACCCTACCGAAACGTCGGGAAAACAAATCATAAAGGTACGTCGCGCCCAAGTCCCGTCTAATATAATAATATGAGAAATCTATTTATTGAAATAGATCATGAAGGCTTATAGTAATAAATGCCCTGGCAATGATCTAATAGGGCGGATTATTTGGCGATCATTATCAGGAATACGATGGTAGCCGGTCTCTGGCTTAGCTTTCTGTCAATGCATTACATGGACTCGAGGGCGTAAACATTCGTAATATATCGGACAGCTTATCTATGTAGAAGAGCAACGTGTTATAGAGGTGGGCAACGCATTAGCGATACTCTTGGTGTTGCTAAAGTCTTTAGGCAGTGGTGACCACTTTCCATCAGGTGGCCCGCTTGCCTGTTTGCCTACTGTATGACATAAAAAAAAAAAAAAAGGTTAATTGTGCCGAGAGTAGAATTGTGATTTAGACCTATTCGCACTGGGAGAAGCCGCGGTGAAGATGGAAGCGCACAGCGATGACTCCCAATGGATTATCATCATGAAATGATATTTGTGATCAAGTAACAAAGAAGCAGTGCTATTACATCCTAATTGAAAATAGACGGAAGATGCGCAGATGTTGAAGCCGCATGAGAGGACTCCAAGCGATAGTGAAGAAAGCACACCCTATAGTGAATTCGTAGATATTAAAGTGTATGTGTGAATGTGTATGTTATAATTTGAAACATAATAATAATGAAAGTTATGAGTAGAGCCATTGCTTATCATGTAAACTATGTGACGAATCATTACCGACTAACCGGTATAGTGTACATATACAACAATATACAAGTTTTTTTGCAATGGGTGAAGGCCCATAGTAACAAATGCCCCGGGAACGATAGAACTGATTTTTAACAAACAGTCAGACATCGGGAGTTGGGGTATTCAGCGAGCTTTCAGTGCGATTATTATGCAATAAATTTAGCATTCTATTTTAAATTAATTGATAGTGGACTCGAGGACATAAACATTCGTATAGTATCAGACAGCCAGTCTGTCTTGAAGGCATTGGGTCGAAAATACACTAAATTCAATGTAGGACATGAATGTTTTAAGGCCTTGCAGCTTTTAACCACAAATTATCGAGTTGTTTTGAAATGGGTGAAGGCCCATAGTAACAAATGCCCCGGGAATGATACGTTAGATTTTTGGTGAACATGGCCAGGAAAACGGCGGTAGCAGGTCTCTGGCCTTTCATACCTGTGGCAATACGCGTGATGGAAAATGAGCCCGTGGCTTCATTAAGAATTCTCCAGGGGAGTTCTTTAATGAAATAGTTGATTGAGTTTTGACTTTTGTTAGTTTGATGAACATTCGTATACTATCCGACAGTTTATCTGTCTAGAAGGCGTTGGTTGGAACGAGAGTAGAATTTTGAAATAACACTGACGCTGCGGAGATGATGGACTCCAAACGGATTATGTTCATGAAGTGATGTTTGTGATCAAGTAACAAAGTAGCAGTACTATTAAATGCTAGTTTGGAATGGGTGGAAGCTACGCAGATGTTGAAGCCGCATGAGAGGACTCCAAACGATAGCGAGGAAAGGTGCGTTAGCACACCCTATAGTGTTAGTGATCTCGTAGATAATAAAATGTATGTGTGAATGTATGTCTTATTACAAATAAATAAAAAGTTAAGACAAGTTAAGTAAAGCCTTTGCTCATCACAAGCATATTCACTTAACACTGTAAAAGTGTAGATCATGATTCGAGATATCGTTCGCCATCAAATAAATAAGAGTAAATGTCAAAGTTTTAGTGCTGTGGAAAGCGAACCTAGCCGTTGTGACCAATGGTGATTAGGCCCCACACCCGATTTAAGGGCCAGAATATTCGTGTTATACTATCCGACAGCTTATCTGTCTAAATGAGATTAGGGTCAGACATAAACAAAATATATATTTCGTCGTCACCTATGTGTGTACGTGTGCACGTGAACTGCGTTGGAGGGATCAGGGAGAGTACTTCGTCGCTGTTGTGATGCATGTTAACGGCGATTGATTGATGTACCAAGGCCATCTGTAAATTAAGTGACGAATCATTGACCGACCAACCGATATAGGGCTATAAATACATAATTCCAAGGTTCAAAGAATTGGATCAATTTTAAAACGCTGTTATTGCTCAGAAGCTTTGACCGCAATTATAGCATTGTGTGAAGGGATGGCGGGGATTAATCCTGGAGAAAAGACTATTCTGACTGAAAGGGGGTCATACGGAATCCATATCCGGAAGCGGGCACTCGCACTGATGTGCGTTTATGAACAGACGACTCTGTCTCTGTGTAACGGCAGGCATCGGGTACTGGGGCATGCAGTGAGCCTCCTATATGCACCATCAGACATCAGGAGCTGGGGTATTCAGCGAACCGCTCGTCCCAAACATGGCGTGGCCGCTAGTATACCACTCCTTCATCTTTCAGTGCGTGTGTTTTGCGGTAAATCAATTAAATGATAGTGGACTTTCGGATGCAAACCGGATACCAGATATCCAACAGCCGATCTGCTCCCGTATTGTGCGAGTACTTTGCCATAAATTTAGCTCTGTTTCAAAGCATTACGTGGGGTCAAGGGCGTCACTATCCGACAGTTTATCTGTTTTGAAGGCGTTGGTTGGACCGGGAATAAAATTTACTCGTCAGATACTCGCTCTGATGTGCGTACATTAACATACGGCTCTGTCCGTTGAAAAAACCAGGCTCTGTCTTTGTGCAGCGTCAGGATATCGGGAGCTGGGGTATTCAACGAGAGCTCGACCTGAACTTGGCGTGGCCGTCAGGAAACCACGGGGTCACCTTTCAGTGCGAATGTTACGCGATAAATGTAGCAGTCAATAAATTAATTGACTGTGGACTCGAGGACATAAACATTCGTATAGTATCAGACAGCCAGTCTGTCTTGAAGGCATTGGGTCTACTAAATTCAGTGTAGTAAATAAATGTTTTAAGACCTCGCAGATCTTAGCCACAAATAATGGAGTTATTTTGTAATGGGTAAAAGCCCATAGTAACAAATGTCCCGGGAACGATAGGGCCTGTTTTTTGGCGAACATGGCCAGGAAAACGGAGGTAGCATGTATATGGCCTATCATACCTGTGACAGTAAGCGTGATGAGCCCGTGGCTCCATTAAGAATTCTCCAGCGGAGATTATTAATGACATAGTTGATGAAATATCTATTTATTGAAATAGATCATGAAGGCTTATAGTAATAAATGCCCTGGCAATGATCTAATAGGGCGGATTATTTGGCGATCATTATCAGGAATACGATGGTAGCTGGTCTCTGGCCTAATGATGATGATGATACTTGTGGTAATGAGCTAATGAAAAAAATGGGCCCGTAATTTCATTCAGAATGCTCCTGCGGAGTTATTTAATAAAGTAGAGAGAATAAGAGATCAATAACTTAATAATCCTATTTCGAAAATAAGCTTTTATTTTGACCATAGACACTAAGTCCAAGTGGGGTGGCTGACTTTAGCAAGACCTCCCTCATCATGGACATCTTCTAGTGCGAGTGCTTTGCCATAAACTTAGCTTTCTGTCAATGCATTATGTACACTCGAAGGCGTAAACATTCGTATACTATCCGAAAGTTTATCTATGTAGTGGTATAGTGTACCTATACCTATGCAATGGGTGAAGGCTCATAGTAACAAATGACTGATTTCTTAACAAACATAGTCAGACATCGGGAGTTGGGGTATTCAGCGAGCCTTCAGTGCGAATGTTATGCGATAAATTTAGCATTCTATTTTAAATTAATTGATAGTGGACTCGAGGACATAAACATTCGTATAGTATCAGACAGCCAGTCTGTCTTGAAGGCATTGGGCCGATAAGACACTAAATTCAATGTAGGATATGAATGTTTTAAGGCCTTGCAGCTTCTAACCACAAATAATCGAGTTGTTTTGCAATGGGTGAATGGGTGGTGGTGGGTGAATGTAACAAATGCCGCGGGAATGATAGCTCCGATATCTTGGCGAACATGGCCAGAAAAACGTGGGTCACTGGCCTATCATACCTGTTGCAATAAGCGTAATGGAAAAATGGTTTCGTGGCTTCATTAAAAATTCTTCTGCGGAGTTCTTTAATGAAGTAGTTTATTGAGTTTTGATTTTTGTTAGATTGATGAGCATTCGTACAGCATATCTGTCTAAAGGGCGTTGGTTGGATCGAGAGTAGAATTTTGAACTTAGACGTAATCGCACTGGGAGACGCTGTGGACATGATGGAGGCGCACACCGATGACTCCAAACGGATTATGATCATGAAGTGATGTTTGTTATCAAGTAACAAAGTAGCAGTACTATTAAATGCTAGTTTGGAATAGGTGGAAGCTACGCAGATGTTGAAGCCGCATGAGAGGACTCCAAACGATAGTGAGGAAAGGTGCGTTAGCACACTCTATAGTGTTTGTGAACTCGTAGATAATAAAATGTATGTGTGAATGTATGTCTAATTATATGTAAATAAAAAGTTAAGACAAGATAAGTAAAGCCTTTGCTCATCACAAGTATATTCACTTAACACTGTAAAAGTGTGGATCATGATTGGAGATGTCGTATGCGATCAAATAAAGAGGAGTCAATCGCCGCTGTGACTCCCGGGGATAGCAGAGACTATTCTGGTTGCAGGTAGTAGTCAGATATTCGGAACTCATTAGAGGACAACTGTGCCATGTTCATGTGAGTGTTTTGATATAAATTTAACTCTCTCGAAAAGTCCACGTAATGACTCAAAGGCGCAAAAATGTGTATACTATCCGACAGCTTATCTGACTTGAAGGCGTTGTATTCACATACGGCTCTGTCTCTGTGCAACGTCAGACATCGGGTACTGTATTAAACCTTTTAATATCTAGAATGAAAAATTAACTAGGTATATTTGAACTTTGACTTACGTCTGTTTGTCTAAATAGTAAATGATCTTTGTTTGGTGAAAATAATACTTTTATTTACTAGTTTTCTAGTTTTTCAAGAACAAACAAGAAGAGGACATGGATTAGATGGATTCCCCAACTACCTACTACTTTTCTATATTCAAAATACTTCTCAATTTCTCTTTAACCGTCTCCTGTATTATTGCTATCGTTTACGACTCGCCATTGCGCGCGTTTCACGCGAGAGCCCCGAGAGCGTAAACATTCGACCGATCGATACTATCCGACCGATTGAACAAACATACGATTGAACAAAATATGACAAATCATTGACCGATCGACAGATCTCATACAATAAAATATCATAAAACCGTCTACGAATCAATGATAGTCAATTTAAGCAAGTTTAAAAAATATTGTTATTGCTTAAAGGCTTTGGCTATTGAAATATAATTGGAGCAGATTCATATAAATTCCGGAGAATAGATTATTCAGACTAAAAGGGACAGTACCATTCCTCACGTGTTCAGAAGATACTTCGAATTATGCTTATAATGTAGTAAAAAACAACGCACTGAAAAGGTTATTCAGTTACTTTGTCTTTGACAATGACTCTTTTGCAGTCTCGATAAGAAGAAAAAATATCCAGAAGCGTAAACATTCGTATACTTACCGACCGATTGAACAAAACATGACAAACCATTGACCGACCGACGGATCTCATAGAATAAAATATTATAAAGCGTAGTAATCATTCCATCGTCTACGAATGTTCACAATCTGAAAAATAGTCTAGGATGCTTGAATATTATATTTTAATAAATTCATCTAATATAGCAAATGGAAATAAAATTAAAAGTTCATTTCAGCACCAGGCAAAACTAATAATACCAAGGGGAACCGTAAGCATGTGCTCGTGACAACAAACAACTTTTACTATGGCACCAATTTTGATTCGCAAAAAAATATAAAAAATTCGTGTTAATAGAAAGAGAAACAATTCACCGGACCATATAAAATAATAGGTTAAGTTATACGACAACCTGTGGGGTTGTTATAGCGACAAAAGCTAGCTTTTCATTATTATAAAGTGGACTCGAGGGCGTAAACCTACGTATACTATTCGACAGCTTAACTGACTTGAAGGCGTATGTTGAACCAGGAGTAGAATTTTGATTTCAGACGTAATCGCACTGGGAGACACTGCGGAGATGATGGAGGCGCACATCGAGTATAGAATCTATTATCATGGTGCGTACCGTCTGTGTTCAATTAGTACTAGATTCCATCATTTACATCTTAATTTGGAATAGACGAAAGCTGCGTAGATGCTGGGAGGGCTCCAGACATTATCATGTGGAGTATCTACCGTCTGTGTTTATGGTCAAATAAAAAGGTGTCAAGTGAAAAAGTTGTACTGCTGTCGAGAGTTCCTCCGTGGCGGCTGTAGTACACGTTACTGGTCCCGCGGTTTAAAGTTATGACAGGTACTGTAATAAATAGTGTTAACTGTTTGCAAAGTTTATCGCACACTCCTTGGTTTAGAAGAATATTCTTCTTAAATAAATACAACAAAATAAAAGCAAACATAATAAATACCATAGAAGATTCGGTATTCATATTTAGGAAGTCGCAGAGTAAATGTAGAGCCGTTGCAAAGATGGACCCTCAACGTAGATATGCCTTGCAAGAAATCGCTTATGATAATAAACATATTATTACTTTTGAGGCAATAAATAGCCGTCGTAAAAGTGGCGATATTGATCGTTTTGAGGTATTATAAGCACACAGAGCTAACAGAAAAGCCCACTGATATTGTGATAACAGATTACGTCCAATCTCTTAAACAAAGAGCAATGTTGGTGGCTGGTGATGCAATAAAATATCCAAGATCTCAGTTTGATATATCACCTCTGCCCGGTATACCAGCTAAGAACAATATTCAAGTTTAAGGACTTTTCTATAGTTTTGGAAGATGCCATTTTACTTTCATTCTTTAGAGCAAGGGCAATGTTTCACCATCACCAGATTACATCATAGATGGCTGCTCAGGCCAAGAGAACCAGAATCAATGATAACTGCTGAACTTCTACTTACATATGAGCCATTATGACCCAGAGACATAGTTATTCAATAGCGTAGAAATACATGTATTTTATCTAAATGACGACGACAGCTATAATTCTATCTACCAATGAGCCCATATCCGAAAGCGGACCCTCACTGATGTGTGTACATACACAAACGGCTCTGTCTCTGTGCAACGTCAGACATCGGGTGCTCGGGTATTAAGCGAGCCGCTAGACTTGAACTAGTCCTAGTTGCAGCTAGGATACCATTTTGAGATAAATTTAACGGTAAATAAATTACCGCTCAGCGATTGTGATGGATGGTTGATGGTGGATTAGAGGGCGTAAACATTCGTATACTATCCGACAGATAATCTCAGGCAGGACACGGAATTCTGTGTAGTAGATGAAGCAAGCTTTATATATTCTATATCCCGCCGGCCACACTGGTACACATGAGTGTTCTCTGCCTTTGTCCCTCGTAAGCCCGTAGAGTGCCATATACCATTGCGGTAGGCGAAACAGAAAAAAATCTGTCTTAAAGGCGTTGAGCCGACAGGACACGGAATGGAGTGCAATTTAAGAATGTTTAAGGCCTTGGAGATTTTAACCTCTAAGTAATAGAGTAGTTTTGAAGGCTTCCATCATTGCCACGGGAATGGAAAGGCGAATTATTTGGCAAGAACCAATTAATGTTACTAATATAGTCTTGTAAGAGAACCATTGTAACACATAAATACGGATTACAGTCCGAAATAAATGATAACTTCATTTAATTTAATTTAAAAAAGGGAAACGGCAATGGTATAGCCTTGTCCTGATACTCATGCGTCCCCTCCGACTGTAGTCTCCCACACCAAGGCCTGTAAGTTACCCGGAACCACCCTGTTCCAGACTACGGTAGCAGCATAAGTTAACGATGTCGGCAACAACGGGGCAGGCGGTGCTAGAAATATTCGAAAGAGATACGGCTACCGCAACGTCGACAGAATATCAGGTAAATAAACCAACAAGGACCAAGGACTAACGAGAAGATTGTAGAGCTAGAAGAAATAGGTAAATGGGATTGACTTACTGTGACATCATCGAATATCCCACTCAGTACAATCCCATGGATCGTGGAATACCTAGATTGAATTTTCAATCCATCTGTATATCAATATAGATGGATTGACTGGAATCATCCAACTAATGGCGAGTGCATTTTGGCCAAATTCTCTAGCACAGCAAAAGCAAAGGTTTGATAGTGTTAACGACAGGTTGAAGCGGCTTAGCGTCATGAACGAGTAAAACGAAAATCATATAAACTCAATGCTTTCAAATCATGGGTAACTTTATGAAATATTAAACTTTTACTGCGTGTTTACATTAATTTTGAATTTTTCATAAATAATACTCGAAAAAAAAAAAAAGGACACGCGTGTGACAATGATGACTACATAGATTAACATGATGGAAGATCAGATGCGACATCGATTCGTAGCTATAATAGCTGGGCGGATGACATGAATGTTTTAAGGCCTTGCAGCTTCTTACCACAAATAATCGAGTTGTTTTGCAATGGATGAATGGGTGGTGGTGGGTGAATGTAACAAATGCCGCGGGAATGATAGCTCCGATATATTGGCGAACATGGCCAGAAAAATGGGGGTCACTGGCCTATCATACCTGTGGCAATAAGCTTGATGGAAAAATGGGTTCGTGGCTTCATTAAGAATTCTTCTGCGGAGTACTTTAATGAAGTAGTTTATTGAGTTTTGATTTTTGTTAGATTGATAAGCATTCGTACAGCATATCTGTCTAAAAGGCGTTGGTTGGATCGAGAGTAGAATTTTGAACTTAGACGTAATCGCACTGGGAGACGCTGCGGAGATGATGGAGACGCACACCGATGACTCCAAACGGATTATGATCATGAAGTGATGTTTGTGATCAAGTAAAGAGGAGTCAATCGCCGCTGTGACTCCCGGGGATAGCAGAGACTATTCTGGTAGCAGGTGGTAGTCAGATATTCGGAACTCATTAGAGGACCACTGTGCCAAGTTCATGTGCGAGTGCTTTGCTATAAATTTAACTCTCTAGAATTACATTACGTGGGCTCAAAGGTGCAAAAATGTGTATACTATCCGACAGCTTATCTAACTTGAAGGCGTTGTATTCACAGGCGGCTCTGTCTCTGTGCACCGTCAGACATCGGGTACTGGGCAGTGTTGCCACCTAGTAAAAAAATATTTCACTGGTTTTGGTCCTAAAATTCACCAGATTTAGGGTAAATTTACCTCAAAAAAATCTCTAGAATTCACTGCTTACTTTTAAATTAAATCACAAGGTAGGCAATAGAAATTATATTTTAATTGTGAAAATAATTAAACCAAACATGATGTCATAGGCTAAAAATTAATATCAAATACTTCTACTAGTATTTCTTCATCTTCTTGGTTTGTTGTTACTGCAGATGTAGACGGCTGAGATGGATTATTTTCTTCACACTTTGTTGTTTTAAAAGAGTATTTAGAATTGCTTCCAATGGCAGTAACGACATCAACTGGGAGCTCATAATTGTAGCAGTTTTTCTTTTATAATCTTCAACTGATTTCTTACAAAAAGAATGCTGTTTAGAGTATTTACAGCCATTTTGTTTCTCAATTTATTTTTGACGATATTCATAGCACTAAATACCCTTTCCACTTCAGCATTTGAGTGAGGAAGTGATAATACAGATATAGCAAGATCTGATAGCTCTTGAAAAGTATTTATTCCAGCAGCATTCACATATTTTCGCACTTCAGACCAGAAATCAATAATGTTATGTGTGGATTTCCATTGAATAAAAGGTATACCATGCCACTGTTGTAATAGTTTGTCTATTGTTTCATCATCAAATCCGAGTTCCTTGGCAAGATCGGCTATTTTATTGTCTTTTCCCTGACGCAGAGTATTTTCCACACTCAATAGACACATTTTCTCTAAAATAATGTAGTTAGAAGGGAGTCTTTGCTGAATCTCTTTTGCTAATTTCACTGTAAAATTAATACAACGTTTTCGGACTTTATTGATGACATCATTGGGCAAAGAGCTCTTTTGAACTTGTGATTCAAATAGATATCCTAAATACGGTACCAGATTCAAGTGGGCTTCTATTTCAATGGATAAATAATCTTTGTCAGTCGTTGCAGCCGCCGGCATGAGTATTCTACTGCAAACAGATCGGAGCAATGTCATTAATGTGTTTAGTAGGGCAACTGGATTTGAATCTTCACTTTCGAAACTCTTCACTCCAATTTGAACATCGTTCAAAATGCTTCTTAAGAAGCATATATAAAGGCGATTCATCTCATCAGCATACATCGAATAAAGCAGTTCTGCTGTATAACAATTACGTGAGTTCAAACCGAAATGCAATTTTAGTTCTTCCCATTGAGATAATATCCTTGAACAACCCAGATATAAAATCGGGAATTTTCGGGAACCTCAAGGGTGAACCAGGATCCAAAATTGGAATAGAAATAAAATACCCAAAGTTCACAGTGGTAGGAAGTATATTCAACAAAAATTCCCACTCGACTAACCATTTCTACAGCGCAACTTGTTACCGCGATGTAGAAATACATCGATCTCGTTGACAGCGCCATCTATCGGCCGCTGCGGGTATTAACTTTTATATACGCTTTAACATATTCGCCCACCAAGGACAAATATGAGATTTGTCCTTAACCTACCGTGACAATAATAAATGATCGACAATATAAATTACATGCATAGTTTTAAAATATAAAAACAACGCACTTATAATACAAATTTTATCTAACATTAATTAACAATAAATTAATTAATTTCGGATTAAGTTAAATTAAATCAATTTCACATAATTGAAATTGACAAATTCATTAACCGACTAATAAAATTTCATTTATATATTTAACAAAATAAAATTTAAAATTGACATAGTAACTTAATAGAGTATAATATTTACATGCATTTCAAATTAATTCCAATATAAATTTGTAAAAATATAATAGAAGTATAAAAATTTTGTAAAATAAAATAGTTCACTGTGTGACAGGGAGGAGACAAAGCTTGGATGTAGGTCTTTTCATAGTGCCATTTTTAGTTTTTAACGTAACGACACGGACAATGTTATCGGCTCCCGGATGGATTGCAATCACTCTGCCGTAGAGCCAGCGACAGGCAGGCAAACCGTCTTCCCTAACTATAACGACATCGCCTATTTTGGGCTGCGGGTTTGGAGATGCCCACCGATACCGCTGATAAAACTTTGTCAGATATTCTTTTGACCACTGCCTCCAGAAATCTTGCATAATTTTTTGTGTGTACTGCCATCTGCGCAATGAACTCACGTTGGCAGTTTCATAATTCCTATCTGGTGGAGTAACCAATGGTTCGCCGACAAGAAAATGTCCGGGAGTCAGGACCGTTATCGCCTCCGAATCGCTGTTGAGTACGGAATTGGGCCGCGAATTTAAACATGACTCGATTTGAGCCAAGACCGTAGACATTTCTTCGAATGTCAATGTTGAAGTACCGATGACACGTTTTAAATGGTACTTTACTGACTTAACTCCAGCTTCCCATAGACCGCCAAAGTTAGGAGACCGGGGTGGAATAAAATGCCAGTTACATCCGTTAGTTGCCAATTCCTCTGCTACTTCACTAAGTATAGAGTGCTTTTCAGATTTAAAAAGCTGTTTCAGCTCTGCTGATGCTCCCACAAAATTGGTGCCGTTGTCGCTCCAGATGTCCTTACAGTATCCGCGCCTAGCAACAAACCTCTTAAAGGCCTGTAAAAAGCCTTCAGACGTCAGATCTGAAACCACCTCTAGATGTACGGCTCTAGTCACCATACAGACAAAGAGGCATATGTACCCCTTGTGGGTCTTATAGCCTCTACCTTTACCAGTTCTGATTTGAATGGGCCCAGCAAAATCCACTCCACTGGATTTGAAGGGCCGACCAGGCGTTAACCTCGCGGACGGCAACTGTCCCATCAATTGCACTTGTGTTGTTGTGTTATTCTTCGCACAGATGACGCAACTTTTATAAAAGGACTTTACCAATTGTTTACAGCCCAAAATCCAATATTTCGCTTGCAAATAACATAACATTAATTGCGGTCCCCCATGCAATGTCTGTTTATGAGCATCAGCAATTATAACATCGGTTACATGACATTTGCGTGGTAACAGGACTGGATGTTTTCTATCATAACTTAGTCCTGAATGTTCCAATCTTCCTCCAATTCTCAATATATTATCTTGATCTAAATACAGATTTAACGAACGGAGACGGTTTTTTCCAGAGAGACAGCCTTTCTTTTTAATAATAGCTATCTCATCGCAAAAAGCTTGTTCTTGGCATTGTTGAATGCAAGAGTTTAATGCACTCATCAGCTCTACCGTCGTGAGATAGCTATGCCGCCTTTCTTCTCGTTTCGCTCTAGCGTTGTTAATAAATCGTCGACAATATGCCAAGACTCTCGTCATTCTGGTGAGTGATGAAAATCTGTCCCATACAGCTTCCTTCACAGCTGCACAGTGTACTCGGATTTCCTCTACAGTACAATGTGCCCGGACTTCTTCCATGTCAGTGGTAATATCCTTGGGCTTTCCATATTTTATCTCCGGTTCATGCAGGAAATCGGGCCCACGAAACCAGAGTTTATTATAAATCAGATCTGATGGATGTGTACCCCTTGATGCTAGATCTGCTGGATTCTCCTTGGATGCCACGTGCGACCAGCTATGTGAATCCAAGGTAGTTAGTATTTCGGATACCCTATTTGCCACAAACACCTTCCACCTACTCGGATGACTATTTAGCCAAGCCAAAACAATGGTCGAGTCACACCATGTATGTATGACTTTTTGATCCAGTTTCAAAACTTTGGCAACCTCCACTATAAGTTTGGTCAACAGGAGAGCTCCACACAACTCCAACCTTGGAATAGAGACCTGTTTTACAGGCGCAACTCGAGTCTTGGAAGCTACTAATGAAACATGAACATTTCCATTGGAATCGATCACGCGAATATAGGTGACTGCTGCGAACGCAACCTTCGAGGCATCACAAAAACCATGCAGCTCTACCAATTTCGCATTATGTTTGGTTTGTATCCATCTAGGGATTCTTACCTCCGACAAGGTTTTCAGTTCCTCACGATACACAAGCCACTCGTTCAACAGATGTTCTGGTACAGCTTCATCCCAGCCCAAGCCAGCTAGCCACAGTTTCTGTATCATAATCTTTGAAATTATGATGCAGGGGCCTACCCAGCCAAGAGGATCATAAAACCTTGAGATATCTGATATGATAGATCGCTTTGTAACAGGATTTCGAAGTTCCGGTAATACCACGGCGTAGTGAAAGGAGTCATCGCTTCGGTTCCAGGTAAGTCCGACTATTTTTATTAATTCATCCGTTTTTATTTGTAAGCCTTCTTTCTTTCCCTTTCTTTCATTTTCCGTTTCTTTATTTTTCAGGTTCGTCATTCCTTCTAGAACTTTGACGCTGTTACTTGTCCATTTTTGCAGCTTGAAACCTGCCTTCTGTAATAGATAATTTATTTCCTGATATACAGTAATTGCTTCTTCTTCAGTCTGGCATCCTGATAAGAGATCATCCATATAAAAGTCTGTATGGATTCTTTCAGCTGCATGAGGATATGCATCGCCTTCATCCAGAGCTACTTGCTGCAATGCCTTTACGGCTAGGTAAGGGGCTGGCGCCGTGCCAAAAGTAACCGTTAATAATCGGTAATGCCTAATTTCGTCCTTTGGATCATCTCTCCATAGGATTCTTTGGTAATCGACATCCTGATCGTTTACCTTTACCTGCCTATACATCTTCTCGATGTCTGCTGTCAGGCATATTGGATGAAGTCTCCAACGAATGATAATATGCCTCAGATCAAGCTGTAACGTTGGCCCAACTAGTAAGCTGTCATTCAAAGACTTTCCATTAGTTCCTTTCATAGAGGCATCGTAGACAACTCTGACTTTCGTGGTTTCTTTTTCCTCCCGTACGACTGCGTGGTGGGGTAAGTATATGGCCTTTTTACAATTTATTTCTCTTTCAGGTACCAACTCCATGTGCCCCAGACTCAAGTACTCGTTTATTACTTCAGTATATCTTCTTTTTAAATCTTTATTTTTGTTTAATTTATATTCTAATGATTTCCATCTTTTTTCAGATCTCCTCATCGAGTCGCCGACTTCCGGGTTTGCTGTTTTTAAAGGAAGACTAACAATGTATCTGCCATCCAGATCCCGTGTTGTTGTTTTCTTGAAAATCTCCTCACAGCGTTTCTCATCATCTTTGAACATTTCGGTTTTGGACAACTCCATATCCGATTCGAGTTCCCAGAAACGTTTTAGCAAGTCATTGTCCCCCGAACAACAGTGCATAACTTTGATGCTTGTTGTCGGGTTGGTATTATTGTTAATCGCGCCAGAAATAATCCAACCTAGTTTTGTTGACTGCGCCACTGGTGAACCAAGTGGACCTCTCTTCAAACCGTCGTTGAGTATCTGGCCATACACCTCCGCCCCCAGCAGCAAATCGATGCGATTTGGTGTATGGTACTGCGGATCAGCCAGTTCCAAACACTCAATTTCCGGCCAGTTGAGTGAATCAATTTTTGACGAGGGTAAAAGTGATGTAATTGAATGCAAAACATAAGCTTGTACAACAGTCACAAATTTTGGATCAACTCGTGACTTTATTTGTATATTAACCTTTGCCTTGCATATGACACTTTTGTTACCACCTAAACCTGATACTTGCCCTTTAATCTTAGATTTTTGTAAACCAAGCATCTGAACAGTCGCTTCAGTCACGAATGAAGCTTGTGACCCCTGATCTAGCAATGCCCGAATCCACAAACCTTGTCCGTTTTTCGACTTGGTGCATACTAACGCCGTAGCTAGCAACACCTGACTATAACTGTTTCCTGAAGAAAAACATGACACCATCGTATCTTCCTGACAGTCGCTATCCTGAGAATCGCTATCTTCATCATGTGCATTTGCACTCATTAAAGTAACAGCCCCTGTGACCCCGTCGCTATTTTTGACACTTCCTGTAGCCACATTACCCTTGGGGTGCAAAAGAGAGTGATGTTTTCTCTTACATATCCGACAACTGACCTTAACCTGACAAAACTTAACAGAGTGATTGCTTCCCAAACAATTGTAACATAAATTATTTTTTGCTACGTAGTCTCGCCGCGAGTCTACGGTTTCCTTTGCAAACTTTTTACAATATCCTAACTTGTGTCCCTCTGAACAAAAAGTACATTTCAGTTGACTTGCATGCAACGATTTGACCTTATTAACATTTACCTGATGTTGAGGCTTATTCTGTAAACTGGACCGAGAATCCAAAAATTCCAATCCACGATATCTGCTTGTAATAAACTGTTTAAATTGCTCGTAAGTTGGCAACTCTAAAGAAGTATCTTTAGTGACTGTAAATTCCCATTCTCTTTTTGTTTCTGGGTCCAATTTCAGGGTCAATATATGTATAACGATTACATCCCAGCTTTTGACATCCACTCCTAAGCTAGACAATGCTGACAAGCAATCGTTTGTAGTGTCTATCAAATCTTTTAAACCGCTAGCCGATTCATTTGAGATATTTTTTTGACTTAATAAACGCTTAAGTACTTGATGACATATATATTTTTTGTTGTTATAGCGTTCTTCCAGCAATAACCAACATTTGGTATAATTACTATCTGTAATTGGAATGTGTCTAAGGCATTGCTCTGCCTCGCCCGCTAAGTACCCCTTCAAGTAGTGAAGCTTTTCAACATTGTCCAATGACACATTAGTGTGGACTAATGATTTAAATAAATCCCTGAAAGTACACCACTCGGAGTACTTTCCCGAAAAAGTCGGTATATTAATTTGAGGCAGCCTTACCTGAGACATCTTCCCGCCGGAGTTTACACGATCTGCGCCTTGAGCTAAAGGTTGAGCAGAATTATCACGAGTAATCTCATCAATAGCTATTTTTAACTGACATTTATATTCAGAATATATGTCCTCGGTTTTATCGTACAATTCTTCCTTTACATAGGCTGTCGATGACATAACTCTCGACATCGCACTACGCATCACCTCTTTATGACCGGATAAAAATTCAAACCATAATTGCTCTAAGCTTTCCACTCTTCCCTCCAAATATTGCTTAGTTATACGACTCTTTGGACTTTTTGCATAATTCGTTTGATGTTTCACAATACGTTTATGTAATTCAATTTGAAAATCAATTAGACACTGTAATGCATTCGTTAATTCAGTCGCCATGGTATAATAGTTAATTAATTTACAAATTTAATTAGATTAATTAGAAAAAGAATAATATTAAAATTCCAATAAATAATGTAAATATTTAAAATTAATTAATTTTCAACTAATAAAATAAATTTCCAAGTTCTAATTTATGTTAGGGGCAAATATAACAAGATCAAAATGTATTTATATAATTAAATTAAAATCAACCAAATATTTTCTAAGTGTTTTAAAACCTTTTGTGGAACCAAAATCGGGCATAGATCTCCCGTACCTTCGTTTTTATGGTAATTATTCTAAGTCTTACTCTAATACAATTTCCATTGAAATATTTCGAAGTTTAGACCGGTAAAGAAATAAAGTTCAAAATGGCTAAATGTTCGGTTGCAATACAATGTTGTTCAAAATATTTCAATGTTAAAACTACCAAATATATAAAGTTTAAAATTGCACCAAATCTTCTCACTCGGAATAAATCGCAAAGTTAAATTGTTCATAGGCACAAGGTTCAAATTTGCTAGACGATGAAAACAAATGTTCAGTACTCACAGTCTTATGTCACTATTTACGTCACCACTGATACGTCACACGATGTTGCTGTCGTAGGTCCTCTACGTCACTTGTGACGTCACCAGCGCCGCCCACGGTAGATAACTCCGATGACCAGCTCCTCAGACTCCACTCGCCCGGCACCACCGTCTGCACTCCAATTCACCTGACAGGTCTCGCCGTCTGAAGCCCGACGTACTATGGCCGGCTCCTGCACTTTTCTTGACGGCAACTTTTCAGTTGCTATCCCCCGTTCCTGACAGCGATCCACTGTCTTTCAGCAACCCCCCGCCGAATGTTTTAACAAAAAGCACCACCACCCGGGTGCACAGCTAGTTAACCAGCTCCTCGAAGGACCATGAACAACCCAGATATAAAATCGGGAATTTTCGGGAACCTCAAGGGTGAACCAGGATCCAAAATTGGAATAGAAATAAAATACCCAAAGTTCACAGTGGTAGGAAGTATATTCAACAAAAATTCCCACTCGACTAACCATTTCTACAGCGCAACTTGTTACCGCGATGTAGAAATACATCGATCTCGTTGACAGCGCCATCTATCGGCCGCTGCGGGTATTAACTTTTATATACGCTTTAACAATCCTGGTTACAGTTTCTTCAATTGACAGCCAACGAGTATTACAAGAGCGCAATATTTTTAAAGGCTTTTCGCCACAATTTATTGTCTCGTATATTTCTTTGTACTCATCAAAGCGTTTGGGTGAATGTGAGAACCAGTTATAAGTTTCTCTGATAAGAAACTCTATATTTCGCGGTAACGTTTGCTCTGACGCATGTGACACTGCTAGTTGTAATGAGTGGCAAACACATCTGACAAGAATTAAATTAGTTATGCCATATTCCGTTTTTAATATATTATGTTGTGCGCCATTAAAGATTCCAGTCATGACAGAGGCATTATCAACCCCGATTCCAATTAAGTTTTTTAATGGGAGACCATGTGCCTGTAAACACTTTACAAACACTTTACAGTGGTTCCAATGCTAGAAATGCTGATACAACTTTATTTTGTGTGCAACTGTAATATCTAATCACTATTCCCAATAATATTGATACACTGAGGTCTGTGGATTCATCTAATAGTGCACTGTATTTTTGTGATCCAACATCATCTAATAACACCTGTTCAAAATGTGGGGCTAACACATTATTTATTACGGCACTGCATTTTGTTCTGTGCATTTTTATATCCATAACACTATTTGAATCAGTAATACATTTTTTTAAAGCCTCAGTCAAGTGGTCAATTTGTTGTATGGATGTGTGTTCTGCAATGAATAGGGACAATGTTCCCTCAACTTTTAGTGTATTTGTATAATTTTTAGAACCAGGCAGAAATTCAATTTTTCGGTTTTTAGAAACAGCGTCAGATTTATCTTTATGTTTTTTGTTTCTTTGTGTTTCTTAATATCACGTAGTCTTGCAAACATTTCACAATGACAAAAAGTACAAAACGCTTTTGTCGGATCGTTTGCTACAGGCCGTAACCAAGTCTTGAATTCTTCTTGAGTTTCCCATTCTTTCCGATATTTCTGCGTATAAACAGTCTTTTTTTTCAATGGCACGTCCATTATAATGTAAATAAGTAAAACACCCCACAAAACTTATTATGTTTTCAAAACGTTACTAACTTTCGCGATTCGCGAACGCCACTCACAACAAAACAAACTAGGTTTGTTTCGGCGGTGAATATTTCTTATTAGGGGAATCCCGTCAAACAAAGACGTCTAATTACGTTTTTCTTATGTAAGAAAAGGATAGAGCTATTCTGACATAAACTAGGGGAATTCCCCGACAGGTAAAGAGGGTTGCCAATATTTTTTATCTAAAATCTTCGACATTCTAATAATTTCACTAAATATCACTAAATACTTCTTTAGTGATTTCTTGTTTAGAAAAATCACCGTTGGACCCGAAATATCACTAAATCTAGTGACAAAATCACCAAGGTGGCAACACTGGTACTGGGGTACTGTTGTATTAAATTTTTATTATCTAGAATGAAAAATTAACTAGGTATATTTGAATTTTGACTAAGTCTGTTTTTCTAAATAGTCAATGATCTTTGTTTGGTGGAAAGAACACTTTTATTTACTAGTTTTCTAGTTTTTCAACAACAGACAAGAAGAGCATATGGATTGGATGGATTTCCCAACTACCTACTACTTTTCTATATTAAAAATACTTCTCAATTTCTCTTTAACCGTCTCCTGTATTATTGCTATCGTTTACGACTCGCCATTGCGCGCGTTTCGCGCGAGAGACCCGAGAGCGTAAACATTCGTATACTATCCGACCGATTGAACGTTTGTTTACTCGTGTTCAATACGATTGAACAAAATATGACAAATCATTGACCGATCGACGGATCTCATACAATAAAATATCATAAAACCGTCTACGAATCGCAACTGGAAATAAAAGTAGTCAATTTAAGCAAGTTTTAAAAATATTGTTATTGCTTAGAGGCTTTGGCTATTGAAATAGAATTGGAGCAGATTCATATAAATTCCGGAGAATAGATTATTCAGACTAAAAGGGACAGTACCATTCCTCACGTGTTCAGAAGATACTTCGACTTATGCTTATAATGTAGTAAAAAACAACGCACTGAAAAGGTTATTCAGTTACTTTAACTTTGACAATGACTCTTTTGCAGTCTCGATAAGAAGAAAAAATATCCAGAAGCGTAAACATTCGTATACTTACCGACCGATTGAACAAAACATGACAAACCATTGACCGACCGACGGATCTCATAGAATAAAATATTATAAAGAAATCGTTCCATCGTCTACGAATGTTCACAATCTGAAAAAAAGTCTAGGATGCTTGAATATTATATTTTAATATATTCATATAATATAGCAAATGGAAATAAAATTAAAAGTTCATTTCAGCACCAGGCAAAACTAATAATACCAAGGGGAACCGTATGCATGTGCTCGTGACAACAAACAACTTTTATTATGGCACCAATTTTGATTCGCAAAAGGTCCTTTTTGGGCAGCCATAGCGAGCGGACGTGCCATCTGGCGCGCATTTACGAGCCCTTTGGGTCAAGTGCACAAAAAAGTTGTCGTTCCCGGTGTGCCCGTGCTTTGCGATTGCAACAGTTTTCACGGTGTGCCTGTTTGCAATATAGTAGCGATACCCTAGCCCGGTTTAAGTGTTGTGCGGTGTAGTGGTTTATTGTTATCCTAAGGTTTAGTGTCAGTGACAGTGATCGACGGAGAAGCCCACCTAAGCCTGCGCTGCAGCACCAACAGTGCGCAGCACGCCGCGCTGTAGCACCAACAGAGCGCAGCCGCATCTCTCTGCTGATACCAGCACACCAACAACGCCACATAACCCGCTAACGACACACCTGAGCTCCGAACCCGGTGAGGGGGTTCCTAATAATATTATCACATATTCCCACATATTATGTACCTAAGTCTTCACTATCAAAAGTTTCAGTACAGTAAATTTTAAATCTCGCTACTGTTTATGTTATATTTATTTTGGAATACAAACGCACACTTAAACACAACATAAAGTACCACCTAACTAAACCCAGGCGCTATATAGATGACATAATATAGATAGGTGTCCCAAATTATCCAACACCGCCCTGAATCGATACCCATTTGTACTAATAGCGTTCAAGGTTCTAGCGTCAATAGAAGTGTAATACCTATCAGAAAAACCGTACACTCTACCAGCAAGCTCTACCAAGAGTAGCTTGTGTTCTAACCTACTTCTTTTTCAGATTATATGAATATTATAAACCGCGAGACAAACTAGGAAAATCAATTTGCTAAATTATTTAAAAACTTGCGTCCCAAAATAAAGCACAAGTCAATGCGTATCTACTTTGCGACTCATAAAAACCGCATACCACTGCCTTAAAGTAGGTACCAGAAACTCAAAAAACTTGCAACTTTCTACCACAAACAAAGAAAGAAACCGACAAAAAAATAGGTGAAGGGTCCAGGCTGCCCATTTAAAAACAATAAGAACACATTTCCACATTGCGCAAGGGAGAACAAAAAAGACTATTTGACCGTCTTAAACTTGTGTACTTATTGTTTATAGTATCGAGATTCTTCGGCGTTAGTTAAATACCAAGGATCAGCTTCCCGTTCAACAAAAGTGCAGAGCGAACCAATCCGGGCAAATAACTTAAACGATATAACAAAAATCTTAACGTACAGGCAGGCCTGCCATCCTATTCTGACCCACATACGTATAGAGCACAAGCTCGCAGCAAGACTCATCAGGAACAGCTTGTATCGGATCTAACCTACTTCTTTTTCAGATTACTGAAATATCAGTAACCGCGAGGCAAACTAACAAAAAATATTTAACTAACGTAAACACGCGTCTCTAAATACGGCACAAACCACTACCCACCAAAAAGCAGGTACAAATTGCAGCAAACTGGAAGAGAGAAACTGACATAAAACACTGACCGAGCACTTAAAGACAATAAAGAAAGGTGAACAAATAACAAGGGACCGAGCATATCTAGGTACCAACCGACTAAGGAAACGATAGTGCGCAACATCTGGCGAGCATCATGGCACAAAAATCGCAGCAAACTACAATAAGACACATGGCTAAAGACGGCAACTGTCTCTTTAGGGCTATCGCAGATCAACTAAATGAAGTATATTTCCTGACATTCGAACACCAGGCAGTGCGCCGAGACCTAGCCACATATGTAGCGGACAACAGAAAATTAAATAGAATACACTTAGCTCTTTTAAACAGCATACAAGATGCGAACATAGGAACCCCAGAGCAATCTGTCGAAGAGAGGATAGATCGCAACTCAACGACGGCTTCTGGGGAGGAGAAGAAACAATAATAGCGGCATGCGAGTTCTATTTAGTGAACGTGCACGTGCACGCAAACTATACCACGCCGCTGGTTTACAGTCCTGAAAATGAACAATCATCGGCCTGCATACACCAACAATTTTAAAACAATCATTACAACAGCTTAATAGTCACAAACTCGCAAGGACCACAACAAAATATATGCCTCTCGGACAGATCACAAAGTACAACGTCGCAATCGAAAACCGAGCCGTCTAACAGCTACCCTGTGGACTCAACGGGGCTAAGACTATTAAGGCCGTCACCTGAACAACCAAAGAACCCCGTACCCTGTAGTAAATTACGCATAGCCACGTGGAATGTACGCGGCTGTTCGAAATCACTAGAAAAAAAGAAAATTGACAGTGAGTTACAGAGACGCCAAATAACAATAGCGGCTTACAAGAGACACATCTCTCGAAAGGGGACTACGTATCGGCAAACTATAACTGGATACTAACAGGAGGATCCCGATCAATGGAAAGAAGGGGAGTAGCCCTGCTCATTAGCAACAGGGTGACCCACGAAGTAATCAAAGTCCACCATATAGATAGTAATAGCCTAGCAGCACACATCAGAATTAATATACAGGATAAGGTATCCCCATTAGACATCCTCGTTATAACCACCCATCTACCATCGACATCATCAAACTCCCTGGCCAAAATAGGTACTCTCGTTACAAAGTCGTCGAATCAAACTCAATTGCTCCTTATCGGGGACTTTAATGCCCACATTGGTAAAGAAGATGCTAAACATCTCGCCTCCAATTTAGTAGGTACGAACCTATACCACCAGTAACCGAACCAAAACGGAGACCTACTGATGTCATTTATCCAACAGCACAACCTTCGTATAAATAGTACTTGAGGCCGCCCATCATGTAAAACTATATGGAGGATGGGAAAAAAGCACTCCCAAATAGACCACATCATATCGCGCTGCACTAACACAATCGAATGGTCATCCGAAATAAAAACAGACCACAAGTTGATCTCGGGAAATATTAGAACATCCTCCGCTCAAATACCTCAAAAAAGCGTCAAACGAACCAAGCGCCTTTAGATTTGATTACAGGCTATACGACTATAGCGCGTTACAAGGAGGCGAAACAAGGGACAGCTTTCAAAATAAGGTAATCGAAAAGCTGGAAAAATATAACCTACATCCAAATACAGCCGTGGATGTTTCCAGTACATGGCAATCGTTAAATAATATTCTAAAACGATCGGCTCAGGAAACCCTACAAAAAACTAAAGTACCGTCCAGAGAGGTACGTAGAGCACTAGCTAACTTACAGAAAGCCTGATTCTTGTACAAGTTTAATTCAAACAACGTAAATTATAAAAGAGAGTAACTAAAGCGCGAACCGCGTATCGCAACGCTACGGAACAGGAAGACATAGAGGACTGCAGGCGTTTTTTTCAAAACCTGAGCAAACAACACAGAGCAATAAGGATGAAAGTCACTTACAAATATCTCAAAAAACACAAAACAAAAACAAACCGATCACAAAGTAAGTATTACATTCCAATGTCCAATTGGATAGGCGAGTTAAATAAAGTGAAGGGTCCCACCATAAATACGGTCCCAGAAAAAGGTCCAATTGAAACGGATCACCCAGACGAAGCGACAATAACAAAAATTATATAAAATATGAAGAGTGGTACCGTCCCGGGAACGGATCATGTCGTCGTGGAATTATACAAAGCGGCACCACCCACCTTCACAGAGCAACTCGTGAAAGTTATGCAAGAGGCTTGGGTTAAGAACGCAATACCAGAGGATTGGAAACTCACAAGACAGGTTCCAATTCCAATGATCAAAAGCCCTAAAAGGACGTCCGACTTCCGGAAAATATCAATGTCGGCGCTTACTTCATATTAAAAAAATTAGACGAAAAAATCCAGTTAGGAAATTACCAAGCAGCTTTCCTACAAGATCGTTCGACGGACGACCACATGTTCACTATAAGAAGGGTACTGGATTCCAATTGGAAAGCAGGCACAAAAACATATGTCGTAGCCCTCGACATAGAAAAAGCCTTTGACACGGTCAATCTCGATGCACTCAGAGATATACTCCTCACCCGAACTGGAACACATCTAACTATGTAATAGGATAATAGAGGCCTGTATGCAGGAGAAACCCCTTATCTCATGGTGCGGCCAGAACTCTGATATCATAAACAAAGGAAAAGGAGTTAAGCAGGGATGCCCACTATCACCCAGACTATTTACCCTAGTCATGGACGAAGTGCTGCGAACACTTGAGGAGGAAGACGACGAGTTTACTTTGGATCAGGACCATAATATTACGATGCCGCTCATCCTTTCATTTGCCGACGACCTGATTCTAATTGGAACGGATATAGTCAAATTGGACCAGACAATAACAAGATTAAAAATATTACTTGAATCGGTAGGACTTGTTATAAATGGTTCCAAGACAAAATTAATAATCAGAGATCCATCCAACCCACCCAACGGTACTGCTCCCAGCAGTGTCCACCTAGGGGGAGTGTCAATCCAACCCGTGAAGGAAATAAAATATCTAGGGACGTATCTCACAGCATCCCATGACAGACGAAATTGTATAAAACACAGGTGCGACAAAGCCGTCACAAACTCCAAAATCGTAAATACGTTTATAAAAAACAACAGACTGGAATGGAAAATCACAAGACTAATCTACAAAATGGTCGTATGCCCCACGATGACCTACGGTTTGAACGTGGCGTCCCAAACAAAGGCTAATCGATCCAAGCTACGACGATACGAAAGATTCATCTTGGGAAGTATGTTAAATCTATCCAGAGACAAACCCAATAAGAAAATATGGCAGATTTTAGATGGAAAAACTATAACAAAAATAATAAAAGTAAGGAGGTAGAGAACCCGCACATACTACAGGCAGCCCTACAACACTCAGAAAGTAAGCGTAAAGTTGGTCGACCTATATTTCCCTGGGAAGACTCGTTGAACCACGACATAGATAAATATACAACGAAGTCGAAACAAGACTGGCAGGCGATGGCAGTGAATAGGAGTGAAATGAAAAACGAAGCCGGGAAAATATACCAAGCACCGGAGACAGACTCTGAATCGGAGGTAGAGGGCCCACACAACACAACATAACGACGGACATTGGAGAAAGCAAACAAGAACGACCATGAATACTAACGAGTGTCAAGCAGATGATATCGTCGTAGTTAGGCAGATTAAATATTACAACACGCCGGTGGAAAGAAGGCACCACTTGCGCAAAGATTATGGTTGCTCACGACTGGACATCGTGGGAAAGGCCACCTGGAACATGACATCAAGAATACCCAACACCAAAGACAAAACAAAACAAGACAGATCAAGGGAACAACCACAGCAGTCTTTACCATCATTCTTTATTATATAACACAAAAAGTATAGTATCTATCCTCCTTTAAACTGACTCGATGCTAGTATTCTTGTCGGCTCCAAATCCTTTCGCTCCCATCCTGACTGCGACAGTCCTACACTCCCCTTCGCATCTACGTACACACTGGTATCTCGGGCTGGAGGTAGCGCAAATCAGTGGAGGACGGGGTTTGGTGTCGCCTAAAATCAACAACTCCCACGTCTGATGCTGTATCCGGAGCAAACCAGCTCTTTGGGTGAGACCCGTGACAACCACTGGGCTTGGTTGCTCAAAATACAAGTACAGACGACGGAACCACCGATGATGGCGATGCCGTACCCAGTTCTTGCTGATATGATCTACATACACCCTTGCAGAAGCATTTCTGGCTTGTGTTGTACCTGAACGGAACGGACGGAACGGCACCAATTTTGATTCGCAAAAAAATTTAAAAATTCGGGTTTATAGAATGAGAGACAATTCACCGGACCATATAAAAGATAGTTAAGTTATACGACAACCTGTAGGGTTGTTCTAGCGACAAAAGCTAGCTTTTCATCATTATAAAGTGGACTCGAGGGCGTAAACCTACGTATACTATTCGACAGCTTAACTGACTTGAAGGACCGGACCGGGAGTAGAATTTTGATTTCATACGTAATCGCACTGGGAGACACTGCGGAGACGATGCGAGACGCACATCGAGTATAGAATGTATTATCATGGTGCGTACTGTCTGTGTTCAAGTAGTACTAGATTCCTTTATTTACATCTTAATTTGGAATAGACGAAAGCTGCGTAGATGTTGGGAGGGCTCCAGACAAATTCATTGTTATCATGTTGAGTATCTACCGTCTGTGTTCATAATTAAATAAAAAGGTGACAAGTGTAAAAGTTGTACTGCTGTCGAAAGTTCCTCCGTGGTGGCTGTAATACACGTTACTGGTCCCGCGGTTTAAAGTTATGACAGGTACTGTAATAAATATGTTAACTGTTTGCAAAGTTTATCGCACACTTTTTGGTTTAGAAGAATATTCTTCTTAAATAAATACAACAAAATAAAAGCAAACATAATAAATACCATAGAAGATTCGGTATTCATATTAAGGAAGTCGCAGAGTAAATGTAGAGCCGTTGCAAAGATGGACCCTCAACGTAGATATGCCTTGCAAGAAATCGCTTATGATAATAAACATATTATTACTTTTAAGGCAATAAATAGCCGTCGTAAAAGATGCGATATTGATCGTTTTGAGGTATTATGAGCACACAGAGCTAACAGAAAAGCCCACTGATATTGTGACAACAGATTACGTCCAAACTCTTAAACAAAGAGCAATGTTGGTGGCTGGTGATGCAATAAAATATCCAAGATCTCAGTTTGATATATCACCTCTGCCCGGTATACCAGCTAAGAACAATATTCAAATTTAAGGACTTTTCTATACTTTTGGAATATGCTATTTTACTTTCGAGTGGAAAATGCATGGTGTGACACCGTTGCATTCTTTGGAGCAAGGGCAATGTTTCACTATCACCAGATTACATCATAGATGGCTGCTCAGGCCAAGAGAACCAGAATCAATGATAACTGCTGAACTTCTACTTACATATGAGCCATTATGACCCAGAGACATAGTTATTCAATAATATTTTATCTAAATGACGACGACAGCTATAATTCTATCTATCCGAAAGCGGATCCTCGCACTGATGTGTGTACATACACAAACGGCTCTGTCTCTGTGCAACGTCAGACATCGGGTGCTCGGGTATTCAGTGAGCCGCTAGACTTGAACTCGTGGTATCCTAGTTGCAGCTAGGATACCATTTTGAGATAAATTTAACGGTAAATGAATTACCGCTCGGCGATTGTGATGGATGGTCGATGGTGGATTAGAGGGCGTAAACATTCGTATACTATCCGACAGCTAATCTGTCTTGTAGGCATTGGACCGGCAGGACACGGAATTCTGTGTAGTAGATAAAGCAAGCTTTATATATCTATATCCCGCCAGCCGCGCTGGTACACATGAGTGTTCTCTGCCTCCGTCCCTCGTAAGCCCGCAGAGTGCCATATACCATTGCGGTAGGCGAAACAGAAAAAAATCTGTCTTAAAGGCGTTGAGCCGACAGGACACGGAATTGAGTGCAGTTTAAGAATGTTAAGGGCCTTGGAGATTTTAACCTCTAAGTAATAGAGTAGTTTTGAAGGCTTCCATCATTGCCACGGGAATGGAAAGGATTATTTGGCAAGAACTAATTAATGTTACCAATATAGTCTTGTAAGAGATCCATTGTAACACATGAATACGGATTACAGTCCGAAATTAATTATTACTTCATTTAATTTAATTTAAAAAAGGGAAGCGGCAATGGTATAGCCACAGGGCTATACCATTAGGGACCAAGGACAGCCTTATACTCATGCGTCCCCTCCGACTGTAGTCTCCCACACCAAGGCCTGTAAGTTACCCGGAACCACCCTGTTCCAGACTACGGCAGCAGCATAAGTTAACGATGTCGGCAACAACGGGGCAGACGGTGCTAGGTATATTCGGAAGAGATACGGCTACCGCAACGTCGACAGAATATCAGGTAAATAAACCAACTAGGACCAAGGACTAACGAGAAGATTGTAGAGCTAGAAGATATAGGTAAATGGGATTGACTTACTGTGACATCATCGAATATCCCACCCAGTACAATCCCATGGATCGTGGGATACCTAGATTGGAATCATCCAACTGATGAAGAGTGCATTTCGGAGAAATTCTCTAGCACAACAAAAGCAAAGGTTTTGATAGTGTTATCGACAGGTTGAAGCGGCTTAGCGTCATGAACGAGTACCTAAATGCCGGCGAGCTGTGTATGCCTCAGTAGAGCTTTTGCGAGCTTATTTATTCAACGAGTGTGTTTCAATTGTCAATTTAATTACAATGCAATTTTTTAAGTGTAATAGTGTTTCACCGGCAATGTCCATGTGTGGTAAGTTCTTGTGAAGTATTTTACTACGCAGGCAAATGCAGCCACAGGAATATCCATAAGAAATTTAAAATTGTAAAAAATGTGTTAATAATTTTTCTCTGCATAATTTTTCATTTTTCATTGACTTTTAAGTCAACACCAACGACCAGCCCATAGCCACTAGCTGCCACCATCAGAGGGCTCAGCTTCCATACGATCTCTATCCGTATATAGTACCGCACGGTACAAAAATGCAGCATGCGACAGTTGTACGCTCTAGAGGAGGAACTGCGACAGACACAAAGGTTCGATTACCCAAAATCAAGGATTTTGACTTATACATACAATCAGATAGGTTTGTACCTCAACCAGGCTGAGATTCTAAAATTAAACATTTATACGGTCTTGCTCACAGTTCACTCCAAACAAGTCAACGAACATGACGTCTTGACTGTCGAGAAAAGAATAAGAAAAATTATGTGTATATTTCAGAAGTACACAAATTATCAATTAAAATCAAATAAACTCAAGGGTCCCCATATCATGCGTAACTTTATAAAATATTAAACTTTTACTGCGTGTCTACATTAAGGCTGAATTTTCCATGGCTACTCGGCTCTGTTTCCTTCAACATTCCTGTTCACCATATTTATACAACAGTGTTGAAACATATTCACTTCTGTCGATTTCGACACCACGATTTTCAAACCCGGTCACAGATAACAATGTTGCCATTACTTTTTTTATTTTCCATTAGAAACCGATTATCTTCTCCCACAGGCTATCCACTGGCAGAGAATAAACAAACTACCTCAATGCCTTCATTAGGAATTGTGATTCATCGAAATGAACTCGAATTTCCACAAGAGGGATAAACATTCGTATACTATCCGACAAACAGATTTAAAAAAATTCCGAAGGCACCAATTACTCTAGAGAAGTTTTGCAATGGGTGAAGGCCCATAGTAATAAATATCCCAGGAATGATATTTGACGAACATGGCCACGAAAACGGGAATATCAGATCCCAGGCCTATCGTATCTGTGGCAATGAGCGTAATGAACAATGGGACCGTGGTTGCCAATGGGCCAATCTGGCCAATGAAGATGTTTGGAGCGAATTATGAATAATGTAATGACTACAATTTACGTGCGTGACGTGAAAAGGTTTACCATCGTCAAGCTGTACGGTAGATCGATAGACCTACGTATACCTTAACAATGAGCAGGGGGAAGATTTGCAACATCTTCCTGCATTGGAATGCTTATACCAGTATAACAAACAGATAATGTATATTGCCTCGTTGTACCATATTGTACCTACGTATTACATGACACCACCTTGGCCGTTGCTAATATCTTCAACGCGAAAACAAACGCGATAGTCGAGTTGTCTGAGCTAGACGAAAGGTACCAGAGCACTTCCGGTTTCAACGGAAAATCAAAATGACCGAGACAGCATTCGGGCATAGGTTGTATTTGATATCCCAAGGCAGGTTGATCGTGGTGGATATGGAGGATCCTAAGCAATATATCCTAATCCTAAAAGGAATATCGAATGTCCCACCCAGCACAATCGCATGAATCGTGGGATATCTCGATTGGATCTCCAATCCATCTGTATTGATTCCAACTGGTGGCTAGTGCATTTGGGACAATTGTCTCGCAGAGCAGAAGCAAAGGTTTGATAGTGTAATCGACTAGTTGTTGCGGCTGAGCGGCATGAATAAGTACCTAAACACCGGCGATCTGTGTATCGCCTCAGTAGAGCTTTTGCGAGCTTATTTGTTTAACGCGTGTTAGTAAAAATGCCGCCCTGCTGCCAATTATAGCAATTAAGGTAATGTCAATTGGTGGCAAGTTTTTTTGAAATATTTACGTACGCAGGAAAATGCAGACGCAGGAATATCCTAATAGTGGCAGAGAAAAATTAAATATTGTAATAAATATGTTCATAAGCGGCGAAGAGGGCGTCAACACCAACGGACAGTCTGTAGCCACTGGCTGCCACCGTCAGAGGGATCGGCTTTGATCCGGTATCTATCCTTTCTATCCTATCTTATCTATATAGTTGGATAGAGATAGATAGGATAGAGACCCAAGTTATCTTAAGAGATTAGTTTATCTGCCCCGGTGACCGCGCTGCTATTGTTAGGATTGGCTTGACATTTCAAAATGGCGTCATTTAGTTCCAGTTTTGGCCACCGGGTCGGATATGTTTGTGACACAGTTTAGGTACACAGGTTTTCCGCTGTGTTCAGTAAGTGTCGGTGGCCGCAGCTGCGGTACCCCGCTGTAGCAAACGCAGATTTCCCCGATTGAGATCTCGGCGTGAGTGAGTCTTTGACCATGTTAATGTTGACTTCTTCCCATGGCGCCCGTAACGGCAACACAAAACCTGAGATACTCGACAATAAAATTTAATAGTGTTACGTACGAAGTGAACGATTCGATATATAAGTCCGTTGTAACATTACCGTATAGTAACGTCGGGCAAGGAAGCGCGCGTTTATTCGAAGGGTGCCAAGAAAGAAGACACGGAATTTATCCATCTACTATAGGAGACGACTCGATTCTTCAACCAGCATATTCGAACCCGCAACGAACTCATATTTTCATTACACTCTTTCTAAGAGCAAGATAAATATTTTTATTTAATAATTATTAATACGATTATCATCAAACAACTCTTTGAAGCTAATGTAAGAAATATTCTGACAGATACCAAGGGTAATTTTTCTGGCTACCCCCGTTTTTCTGGCTATCGCCATATCAATCCTGATCCAGTGGACCTTCAAAACCATTACAAAATTACTCTATTATTGGTGGCTAAGGTGAGAGGTTGAGTGGTGGCAGGTACTACAAGCCAGAGCTTTTGAGGTAAAGCTCCTAAGATCCCGGTAAAAAAATAAACCTTTGGCAGATACTCAATCTGCAACTCTTCTAAGAACTTCGCGTCCGGAATTGACAAGGAGTCGGATACTCGCCATCTTGTCATTTGTAGAAACGCCAACTAAACGTAATATCCTACACTAAAAATATAACAAACCTAACTCTATCCTAACCTAGCCTAGTCAACTTAGTACCTACAAATAAACAAAATCTATCAAACTTAAATTATAGACATAGAACTCACAAATAAGCACTAACCTAAGAACCTACAAACAAACAAAGTTAATAAAACTTACATTACATACATAGAACTAACAAATTATCGTAACACAGACTACCTGTCTAATAGTATACGAATGTGTACGCCCTTTTGGGTTCTTTCATCATCTAGACGTCAACCCTGGTTGCGGTCTCGCACGCGAGGGCAAGGGACGCCCGCCTAACGCCCTACCTACCCGTGGTCGGTATTCTTCGACCTTCCCCAATTTCTCATCGGGGTTTTGGGGACCCGCACAACCCGTTAGGGGAAAGCCGATTGGTCAAAGCCTCGTCCGTCTGCCAACACGACCATGAGATGAGAATGAGATTAGCTTCGGCCCCTGAGATAATGGTGATACCCCCCTGTGGGTGAGCGGGTAAAAAGAAACACCCATCGCAAAACAACTCTATTATTAGTAGCTAAAACCTGAAAAGCCTTTGACAGCATGCTGTTGGATAGTATACGAGTTTTAACCTATTTACCGCTAAATTTATGGCAATACACTCGCACTTGATGCTAGTCTGTGCGATCACCCTTTTTAGGAACTGAGATTCTTTTTATCTAGGCTACCTTTCATGCAGACGGGATTTCCCCAGCAGAGTAGGAGAGCGAGAATAAGCGCGATTCAGGAGCACATATTTTATCTTCAGCATCCTTGATCTAGCCATCGCTTCTTGGGTCGGGCTCTTCATCCCGTACCTAGCGGTGGTGGCCAGACATTTGTATACTACGTAATTTTCCGGTCAGCGCAATACATATTTTAAAAAACTCAATCCTAATCTAGCTTAGCCTAAGTGTAACCTAAGTCATGCTGCTTATCTTAAACCTAACAAACAATCAAACTTACATACATATATACATACATTAAAACTTACAAAACCCAGATACACTGTCAAATAGTATACGAACGTGGAGGCCCTCCTGGGTGCACGGGTAAAAAGAGACCCGTTCACCCGTTTATTAAAAAAGGCGGTGGCTGTGGGTAGCACAACACAGATATAGTGTCAAATAGTATACGAACGTGGACGCCCTCGTGGGTGCACGGGTAAAAAGAGGGTGTCTCTTTTTACCGTTCACCCGTTCGTGTAAAAAGAAGTGCGTTAAGTTATAAGTTTATTTACCTATTCTATGTAATATAATTGATAAAGTGCATTTGTCTGATCTTAGTAGCTCATCATCTCGTTGGTCCTCAGTGCGCGCGTATATTTTACTAATTAATAGGTATTAAATATAGTTTTATAAGGTATTTATTAATTTTTATATTTAGCTTCGAATTGAACGATATAGGTTGTATGATATTATCCGACAGTTCAGTCTTTTCTTTTAGATGGATAAAGTTGGCCATGTCTTGGTGTAAATACTGAGTGGTCGAATCTTTGAATACAATCTTCTCGTTAGTCTTCAGTGTGCGCATGTTACGAATCTATATTTTGCAACGCAATATCCTTACAAGGAGCCACTCATCGACATTAGCAACACCAGTGAGGTCGTGAATGCATTGCCGGCCTTTGAGAAAAGTGTATAAGTACTTTATTATAGTCGTCTGGGTGTGAGGTTAGCAGAAGATCCAGCAAAGAAGGCTTATCGTCTTGTCTCGCGATATCACTAAAAACAGTGCCCAAAAAGTGTTGGAGTGGAATAAATGGCCGATTTGGATCATGCTATGATCCACATCCCCACCTTGGATGTCCGCCACCTTATTTCCTGAAGGAACGCCACCTGAGCTGAAGATTCCACACCATTTAAACATCTATCTACAATCGCAATAGCTGCCACTTTTAAGGTTGCCTTGGTTTCGTGTTTTCCTTCAATTCGTTAATTGAAAGTATTATGGTAAGGACAAGTTGAAAGGTTACGTTTTAAAATTTCAAGTTTAACGAACTCGTCAATGGTATCAATCAACAACATATGTACAACTAATTCTAGTCTAACCTAGCTTAAGTCATGCCTACCTACAAACTATTAAAAATAAACATTACAAACCTACATTAAAACCGTATTTTCTCTGAGTCTGTGATTAAAACTCACAAATTAACGCATCACAGACCACCGCTAATGAATAGCATACGAACGCATACGCCCTCGTAGGAGCACGGGTATTATGAAGACGGAGGGAAATAGAAGACAAGTGAGAAAATGCCTTGCCCATCTACGATTCTCATTGTGCGCGTGTACTGTGATACTCGTATTTAAAGGAATAAATAGACAATCTTCTCGTCAGTCATCAGTGTGCGCGTGTCATAAGTAAGTTTACTTCTAAACAAAAAAACTAGCACACTAAATAAATAATAAAAATCAAATAAAAAACAACACACAAGTTTTAACAAATAAAATCGCGAAAGCTCTACTATGGCATACACAGCTTGACGGGCTTTAAGTACACCGGCAATAGTACCTACATCGGCTGATTTCGACACACTGAAATATCTGTAGACACGCACACGCACAAGCACAAGCACACGAACACGCAACGCACACGAACACGCAACGCACACGAACACGCAACGCACACGCACACACGCAACTCACGCCGTGTTGGTCGCCGGATCCGGGGATTCTTAGCGCCCCCTGCCCCGCCGTTACCACAAGAAATAATGCCTACACTAAAGTAAATGAGTAAAAATATCAAACAAAAAAATGTACCTAAACCAACATAATTCAACAAAACAGTCACAACAATTTCAAACCTTAATTAAGCCCATCACCTATGTATATAAAATATTTAAACCTACAAACCTACACTACGACAATAATTATATACAAGTGACCCACTGTACAACTCGCATATACCCAATGCACAACTCAAATATACTTACCGTCGAAATGCCCTCGCGTTAATTGCCGTTAATGAGGAGTTTTCCAGTAGGTATTGATAGTTGGTTTCAAAAAGCATCAATAGATGGCGCTCCTACAATTTTGGTAATCTTTTTATAATCTGTATTCAAAATTCAAAATTTCTTTATTGATTAGGACATTAAATATTTCTTTCAATCGTCAAAAAGGAGGCTGACCGCCCTATAACCGTAGATAAACGTATCCCTCGCCAACCACGACCGAACCGTGCTCGACAATGCCAGGCAGAGCCGGAACGCTATATTTTATTATATAGGTAGGTCTAGTATAATTAAGAAAAACCACCTAAAACTACAGCAAGAGTAAGCCAGTCCACCAAGGCAGCACCTGTTCACGAGTATAACGCAGGGCCCAGCCATCGTCCAATTCAACCATATTTGAGGGAAAAGAGCGACCCGGCCCCCACGACACCGCCAGACAGACTTTTAAGTGAGCGTGCATCACACATGCTGCATGTGATAGGTAGCTGCTCCCACCCTACTCTATCCTATCCCTAACCTACCCCTAGCTTACCCCTACCATATTCTCCTACTGCCTTAACCCTACCCTACCACTATCTTATCCCTACCCTACCACTATCCTACCCCTACCCTACCACTATCTTACCCCTACCCTACCACTATCTTACCCCTACCCTACCACTATCCTACCCCTACCCTACCCCTAATTTAACTACTACCCTACCCCTTCCCAACCGCAGACAGAAGTCACTATGAATGGGAAAGGAAGGAAATTTGACGCCGCTTCCAAGATGGTTCTCCGTGGGGGAAAGAAACGGCCAGAAACCCACAGAGCCTACATTAATTCATTTTTTTTTTAAACATGTCTTATGTAATAATACATTATTTGTCCTATATACTATCTTAAAAGTAAATACCTGTATAGAACAGCAGTTCAGTCCCATGGACTTTTGTCATTTACATATTCAGATATACTATAATAACTTTTTTGACATAATTTGTTTTTTATAGCGACTTTAAATTTATTCAATGGTAAATTCTGAATATCTGTTGGAACCTTATTATAAAAGCGTACACATTGACCCATAAATGATTTGTGGACTTTGGCTAGACGACAAGCACCAGCAACAAGTTTATCTTTATTTCTCGTATTGATATTATGAACATCACTATTCTTCTTAAATAAGTGTAAATTTTTATGAACATACATTAAGTTCTCATATATATATTGTGACGGAATTGTCATTATATCAATATTCCTGAATTTATCTCTTAGTGAAGTTCTAGGTCTCAATTGATAAATCGCACGAATAGCCCTTTTCTGCAATACAAATACATTGTGCCAGTCGGCAGCGTATCCCCACAGCAGTATGCCATAGGCCATAATACTGTGGAAATAACTAAAGTAAACTAATCTTGCTGTAGCCTCGTCAGAAATACCTCGTATTTTCTTTACAGCATATGCTGCAGAACTTAGCCTTTTCGCCAATTTATCAATGTGAGGACCCCATTGCAATTTATTATCCAGAGTAAAGCCTAAAAATACTGTAGAATCAACAAGATTCAAATTTTCGCCTTTTATTTGTACATTAGTGGGCACTGATCTAACATTTGGCAAAGAGAATTTTAAACATTTTGTCTTCTTGCCATTTAGTAATAAATTATTAACCGTAAACCAGTTTACCACTTCTGCAATAGCCTTGTTCACGTCTTCATATGTTAATTGTTGTCTTTTTACTTTAAACACTAAAGATGTATCGTCCGCGAACAAGACAATTTCATGGGCATCTTTTACAAAGTACGGTAAGTCATTTACATAAACAAGAAACATAACGGCCCCAAAATAGATCCCTGTCGGGACACCGATAGAGACAACAGACCCCATAGATCTCTCTACGTTTACATCAACTTTTTGAATTCTATGACTCAAGTATGAATTTAGCAAGTTTAGGGCCAAGTCCTTTATTCCATAATGTTGTAATTTCCTGACCAAAATATCATGATTGACGCAATCAAAGGCTTTGGATAAATCACAGAAAACCCCTAAGGCATCACGTGATTCCTCCCACGCCCCAAAGATATGTTTAATAAGTTCAACACCTGCATCAGCTGTTGAACGACCGCGAGTAAAACCGAATTGTTTATGATGCAATAGGTTACTTTCATAAAAATTTGCTTTTAGTTGATTTAATATGATTTTCTCAAATATTTTACTTAGAGCCGGTAAAATTGAAACTAGTCTAAAATTTGTAGGATCCGTTGTATTACCAGTTTTCAATAATGGAATAACTTTACTGTGCTTCATCAGGTCAGGAAATTCACCATTATCAACACAATTATTAAATATATTCGCTAAGTGGACAGCAATAACATCAATTACAGAGCTAATAATTTTTACTGAAATACCATCAATGTCGGCAATTGTTTTCATTTTTATGGTTTTAAAAGCCTTAACTATATCTTGAGGTGTTGCATGCTCGAACTTAAAATCGATGACACTCTCGGGTACATTTTGTTTTAACAAGGATTCATCGAGAGCAGGAGACGTATTTAAGGATTTCGTAGTTGACACTGGAATATCTGTAAAAAAATTATTGAATGCCCCCGCAATTTCCGAGTTTTTGGGTAACAACATTATCATTTATTTTTAAACTGTACTTAGTATCGCGATTTGTTACTTTTCCAGTTTCACTATTTATTATCTGCCATGTGGATTTTACTACATCTGTGCTATTTTTTAGTTTGTGTTTAACGAAATTCGATTTAGCTGTAGCACAAACGCGTTTAAATAATTTCGAATAATGTTTAACATACTCAGCAAATTCTACGCTATTATTATACGCCCTTTCTGCATAGAGCTCATATAATTTGTTTCTACTCTTATGTATTCCTGCTGTCGCCCAATCGCTAAACATAAGTTTGCTGTTTACTGCCTTCACCTTTGGTTTGAATATACTATTACTTTCAGTTTTTGTCATGTGTAAAACTGAATTATAATATTCATTTGTATCATTAAAATACTTTAAATTAGATGATTTCTCTATAATGTTATTTCTAAAACTGTTTAGACGATTGTTGTTAATTGGTACAAATTTAATAGTATTTTTTGTTTCTTTCCTCATATTAACATTAAACACAGCTAATTGACCACAATGATCGGATTGCAATTTGTTTATTACAGACTGGCTACATGCCTGGATATCACAAAAAATTTTGTCTAGACATGTTGATGTAGTACTTGTTATTCTAGTAGGCTCTAAAAATAAGTTGATTAAATTATGACACTTAAATAATGATATTAGCCTACCAGTATATTTACAAGATACGTCTAATAAATCTATATTAAAATCTCCACAAACAACAATATTTTTATTACAATTGCTAACTTTAATAAGGGCTTCATCCATAATTTTCTCGAACAAATCAAATGATGAAGCCGGAGGTCTGTATACGCTCATTACAATAAGTCGCTCAAGTTCTATACAGGCAATTTCAGCAGATCGTTCAACAGACAGCTTGACAATATCAGTGCGTTCCTTGCATTTTAGGCAATTACGAGCAAGTATTAGGGAACCTCCATGAATTGCCTGCCCTCTTGTAAACGAACTTGCAAGTTTATGGTTGTTAAAGCCAAATATGAGCTGGTGATCTTTTAACCAATGTTCAGTAATGCAAAAAATATCAACATTCTCACCGTTCATGAATAGCTCAACTTCCAATTCTTTATTCGTCATGCCTTGGATATTTTGATGTACTAAGTTAACTATACAATTTTGTTTATTATTATAACATTTTACTTTACGTACATCCAAAGGCTTATTACCACTATTTACTAATGACTGTATGCCAGAGCAGTCCTGTATATTCTGAACAATATCAAAAGATTTACTGTTCAAGTCTAACAGTGGACTGTTATATGCTGCTGATATGATACAGGACGGCTCCTTTGTCTTACATACTAGTTTAAACAGTGACCCTTTTTGTTTATTAACAAATCGGCACTCTGGTCATATCTACCTACGGTAGGAGAAATCAATAAATTAATATGGTACGCTAACATTGTAGCCAGTTTGACTTTGTACCTACGTCGAAGATACATAGTATCTTCTGTTAAAACTACTTTATCTGTAAATATATTACAGTCAAAAAAGGTAAATGCGTCTTTCTGACTGCAAGTCAAATTATACATCAAAGTATTCAACATGTGAATACGGTCATTTTTAGTATTATAAACATTTTTTATGAAGGGAAATGCGCATAATACAATTTTTCCTGCAGACAATCCTTGCAACGCTTCAAAAGCCTTGACTATATCATATTTTCCTACTTTAAGGCTATTACTTATTAAAATTATTATATTAACATTTTGATCTATGTGTTCTGAGTTTTGTAAGATTTTTTGGATAATACCGCTGTACGACAAATCAGGCATGCAATAATTGATTACTATGGAATTCGTACAGTCGTTTAGTAACACGCCCATATTTTTGCCTATTCGATCTGAAAAAACTGGAGTCCTCTGTGTCTGCACATTAGTTCGCAATGTTTGCGCCGGCTTCGCGCTAGCAGGCTGCTGAGTTTGCCGGGGATCGTGACGGTGGCGGCCGCGGGCACTCCGGCGGCGACGGAGGTGGCCCCGGGCGCTGCTGTATCGGCCGCGGGCCCGCAGGCGGTGACCACGCGCGGCCAAAGGGCGCGAGGCGGCGGCGCTCTCGGCGCGGCGCGCGGTGCCACCCGCGGGGCCGGTACGGGCTCGAGGATAGCATGCTCGGTGGTGATGGCTACCGTGGGCTGGATGTGGGCCGCGGGGGCCGTAGAGCGCGTCGATCTCCTTGCTATGGTGGCATAGGAGGTGGCCGCAACGGCCGGTGCGGCTGTGGCCTTGAATGGCCCGTCGACCGCGCCCGTCGACTTAGGGCGCGTCGTACTCCTCGCAGCGGCGGCATAAGATGTGGCCGCGACGGCCGGGGTGGCTGAAGCTCTGTGGGGCCCAACGACCGCAGGTACGATGTGAGCCGCGGTGGAAGAGGTGGACGCGAAGGCCGGGGAGGCCACGGCCTTCCACCCGGCGACCGCGGTCTCGACGTTAACCGCGTGCGCCTCGGGGGCGACGTAAGAGTTTTGCGGCCGGGGCGCGGGGCGCTGAAGCTGCGAGGCGACACACTCACATTCCCCTTCTTTGGCAGCCATCAGACGTTCGATCATGTCCGAGTTTTCATTCGACAATTTGACCATTTCAGAGATAGCTTCTCTCCAAGTAGTTATTTCATTTTGTGTAATTTTATATTTTCTATTTACTATATTTAAATCTATTTGCAATTTTTTTATACGTCTCGTGTGTCTCCGTGGTATGGGTTGATGGTGTATGATGGTAGCAGTGATTTCATGCAGCCAACTAATACTAAACTTAAAAATAAAATGTTTATTACTATAAACAAAACTGTTACAGGTTGAATGAAGTGTAAAAATATATATTTATAGAAGTTGGCACTATGTTCCATTATTATTACAACCTCTAAAATGATTGAAAACTATTGATAAATACAATATTATCCAATACAACGTACCCAGTGCTTATATCCTGTTTGCTAAGAACCTATTTCAAGCAATTATCAGGTTCCAAAATTGTCGGGGCGCCATCTAGTGAATGGTTAGGAATGCTTTAGAAACCTATTCGAAAACTGCTGATTGCTTCTAAAATTGGTTCCTCCTTTAGGAGGTAGATTGAAATGGTCAATACAAATGCAACAATGCAGACGAGACTGATCTAAATGCACGAGGGAGCATGAATGTAACGTAAGTAAGGATATTTACTGGCAGATAGATTAAAAGAAACGGAACGGGTTGCGGAGTGTTCTCTGAGTACTTGAACATATGCGTAGATAGCCACCCATTTAACGAAGTCGCAACTCGCAAGGAATATCCCAGAAGGCAGGTTTTTAGTGTCGGCAAGCCAGACTGAGCATAAGCGCTGATAGGGTTGAGTGTTGATTAAACCCTCTATCTAACATATATTTGTACAAACTTTGTTATAAGACCCATACCTACAACACTAAGTTGCTAAATTTTTTCGCTAATTAGTGACCGAATCAATGATTCCATCGAATAGATTTGTTCATATACGTCATTCAGACATTTGCGACAATTGAGTATGATTCATAAATATAAATAGATAATTAGGTGTTAAAATATCGATAGGTTGTTGTTTTACCGCTTTGTGTCGAATAGCGTTTGTGGCTAGGAATCTAGGTTAATTAATACCTACCCATGCATTCAGTTCTTAAGGTGTTGTACATACCAAGTGGGCTTTGATGTTTAAATCCACAAGAGAAAACTCCGCAACCAAAATCTACCTGAGTTTGTTTCTGTAAATCTTAGTAAATATTATAAATTGAGTGTCATCTTGTGTATAACAGTACGATCACGATAATAATCATCCTATAATAAAATAATCAGTATTTAATTCGGTCTTCAAAGATTAATAATTGAAAATACCTACAGCACAGATAATGTAATACTATACTAATACCTATAGGATTGTTTAGAAACCCAATTAGCGAGATATTGTCCGTATAACATACCCTAAAAATATACCAAACCAAACCCTAATTCTATTCTAACCTAGGTCTAAACTAAGTTATGTCTACCTATAAAAAAACAAATAATGAAAACTAAATTACAAAGACACATTTAAAACCTCAAATTAAAAACCAATTACTCTATTCTAACTTAAGTACCTAGTCTAAGTCTAAACAACGTCATGTCTACCACAAAAAACAAATTAAAACTAAATTACAAAAACACATTTAAAACCGCAAATTAAACTTTGTTAGTTCAAGTATAGGGGGGGCTCGCTGACCCAAGCACCCAATGCCTGACTTTGTACAGAGACGGAACCGTCTCTCACGGTAATAATCATCATAAACAAAGCGCTATGTATCTATTTAGGGCATCAAAGATAAATAATAATTGACAATACGTACAGCACAGATAATATAATACTATTATAATATCTACAGGACTGTTTAGAAACCCAATTGGCAAGAGGTTATCCGTCTAACTAACCCTAAAAATATACCAAACCTAACCCTAACTCTATTCTAACCTAAGTACCTACCTAGCCTAGTCTAAACTAAGTCATGTTTACCTAGAAAAAAAAACAAATAATGCTAACTAAATTACAATACAAAGACACATTTAAAACCATATATTGAAGATAGTTAATGTGTTGGGGCTCGCTGACCCAAGCACCCAATGCCTGACTTTGTACAGAGACGGAACCGTCTCCATCTGTGCGCGCGCGCATTGCGTATCAATAGGAGTTCTATACTAAAAGATTATAAAGAGGGAAAGTTGGAATGTATGTAAGTTTGTGAGTTACACGCGGTGGGTAATCTCCGAAACTACTAAAGTGAGTTAAAAAACTATTTATATAATAGGACGCTACATAATTCCCGAGTGACAGAGTTTAGAAAAATGGTAGGGTCCCGCGGGATGGATGACTATTGACAGGAATACAAACTGCGAGTTGAAAGTTAAAACCTCGGGGGCCTGCTAGTAGATACTTAGAATATAAGATATTACAATGCCTACGCATAACTAATTAACTATCCTACACCAAAAACATTCCATATCTACCCCATTTACAACAATAAAACTTAGGTATTTAACGCATACTAGATTCGCCTGCGCGTAGTTCGGATCTCTAACATTCAACTATCCCATGGGATCCTACCGCTTTTCCGGGATCAAAAGTACCCTATGATACTCGGGAATAATAATGTAGCTTCCCATTAGTAAAAGATTTTTCAAAATCGGTGCCCATGATTCGGAGACTACCCCCAAGATACAAACGATCATACACAAGTTCCTACATACTAGCCGTCTGGAGCAACTTGGCCCCCCTACTTCCTACGGTTGGCCAGCGGTGGCATCGTGATTCAGATCCCGCTGACCTCCAGAGCACCTGGTACGGGAGTGGGGAGCAGTAGAAAAAAAACGGTTATGCAGAGCGACCATAACTGTCCAACCCATCCTCCTAGACGGCTACTCCAGGCAACGGCCTAAAAACGGAATTGTGATGCGCAAATGTGGGGAGTTTCGATAAACATGCTGAATCGGCGTTTATCGTTCGTGACTTTTCTTTCCCTGCCTGACTAGCCTACTTGCCACAGGATTGATCACCGCGTAAGCTGAACGTCCTCCACTGAAACATAAACATCACAACTAATCCACCTAAGTGTAACATATATATATTTATACACCATAAACCTACAACCACAAACTACAACTACTTACAACCTAAAGACAAAAAAAACAAAAGTTTGTTTTTGATCCGTCGGTAAAGATCCTACACGTAATTATGATGTTACTAAATTGATTCAGTCTTTCTTGTACTACAGGCCCGGGTAAAAATATAGTTATATAGTGGTAACCTCTGGAACCGAACCATCAACCAGACTATCTGCTGGTCATCCTTCAAGGTAAGCCAGGAGCTTATTATTTATTGCACGCATGTCTAAGCATGATAACATTAGGTATCGCTTTGCCCTGTCGAAAAACGGTACATATGTAAGTAACCTAATACACGATATAACATTAGTTTGTCGCCGGATCTAGGAGTTCTTAGCACCCCTTGCTCCGCCGTTACCACAATCCCGCTACCTCCAGTCAGACAGGACAGTCAGCTGCAGAAAGACTGGGCCCCCAGTATACATATATAAAATATATGGTAATGGGGTAAATTCTCTCTGCAGCGGATTGTACTAATGACACGCCACTTTTATATTTGATTCAAATGATACGCAACACGACTTGGCAGCACGCAAAATTGCGATGTAACATCGTATTGTAAATTTAAGGAGGTAGATATAATATGCGATCCCACATCGCAAGAACGCCCAATGAAAGAACTTGTGAATTGACTTGCATCGCGGATTCTTGCAATGCGACTTGCGCTTCTTCGGTATTCTTTTTTTGTTTGTTTCTATTGTTAATATAAATAATAATTATAATTATACACATATCGTAGACGGTCATGAGCCTAGACATTATTTTGACTCAGAATCGCGAACTCAGAACTCAGAAACTACGATCGAATCACCACCTTGCGGGTGGTGATTCGATTTTTAAACACGCCGTTCGTGCTGTCGTCAGATAAACTGCCGAATAGTAAACGAACGTTTAAGCTCTCATGGATTGAAAGAATAAAAAGAAACAGGCTTGTTAGTGCACAAACCCATAGTGTGAAAGTGTCGATGAAAAAATCTATTTTAATTCAAACATTGCACAAATTCGCAAATCAGTTAAATGTTGATTAATACGATCGTACTATGCACGGGTAAAAAGAAACACTTTTTCACCCGCTGTGTCTAGGTGGTCGTGGATGACTGAAAAATAAATAAAACTAAGTACAGGTAACAAAGTCAGATAAACTGCCGAATAATGTGCGAACGTGTAAGCTCTCGTGGGTTGAAAGAGTAAAATGAAACAGGCTTGTTGGTGCACGAACCTAAAGTGTGAAAGGGTTGATAAAATAATCAATTTTAAATTAAATATTGCACAATTTCGCAAATCTGTTAAATGTTGATTAGTACGAACGTAAGTTAAACGAGTAAAAAGAAACACTTTTTCACCCGCTGTGTCTAGGTGGTCGTAGATATTTCGTGACCGGACCATAAAATATTGGATGTTCATAGTTTAACATTGACTACAATTAGTGTGAATGAAGTATTCCCGGCTTTGTCGGGAACACCGTGCCGAGTTGAAGATTTAATGCAACCACTCACTATAATGAGCAGTTTTCCAATAGGTATCTAACGTATTCCTAACCACTCACTAGATGGCGCCCCGACAATTTTGGTAATTGAAAATTGCTTGAAATAGGTTCTCAGCAAACAGGATATAAGCACTGGGTACGTTGTATTGGATAATATTGTATTTGTCAATAGTTTTCAACCATTTTAGAGGTTGTAATAATAATGGAACATAGTGCCAACTTCTATAAATATTTCTTTTTACACTTCGTTTAACCTTTAACAGTTATGTTTATATTAATAAACATTTTATTTTTTAGTTTAATATTAGTTGGCTGCATGAAATCACTGCCTGGTGGCAGATTTATCATACAGATTAAAAAAAGATTCTCAAAATTGTAGGAGCGCCATCTATTGATGCTTTTTGAAACCACCTATCAATACCTACTGGAAAACTCCTCATTATAAACGGCTTGCCAGTCTGCGTACCAACGGGGGTCCTCATCGTGCAATTTTACAACAAGCGCGAGTGATAAATCTGGACGGTCGTCGGGCCAGCTGAATGCCACTTTAGATCCGACCGCGTCTCAAAAGACCCTAAACCTGTGAACGTCTTCTCGTAGCTTTACCGGATTAGGGTTGGAGAGTAGCACCCTTTGGTATTCTCTAACCCGGATTAGGCTATATATCCACTCCCTGTCTTTACTTTTGGTCTCGAATTTTCAGTTTGTATACCCAGGCATTTTCTGTAACTCGACGCCTTTGCTCCGCTTTATTAATTAACGCTTAATTTAACGTGAGGGTGGAAATTATAGTTTGGGTATCACAATATCGGCCATGTGGTGTCCGGCAGAGTAGAATAGCACCAACCCCTTACACTCATGGGTGTCGTACAAGGCGACTAATGTTTTCGAGGCAAAAGATCAAGAGTCTCCGTAGTCTGGAAAATGGGCAGCAGCATTTTCCATTGTATTATTTAAACACTGCGATCTCCAAACAGCCTGCCAAGCGTGGAGATTATGGCAATAACCTCCCCTTTCGTGGGAGAGGCCCAAGTCCTGCAGTGGACTGTTACGGGCTGTGATGATAACACTAATGTTCCTGCCATCCTAATTCCTCTAAAAAATTCAAGAGACCCTTCGGCCTCCGGAAGATCTCCGAGAGATCTTGTAGGTTTATAATTAATTTTCCAAATTAATTAACCAACCCGCCTGCCAAGCGTGGCGATTATGACAATCCCCCCAAAATGAAAGGTAGACACAGGCCATGGCCTCGCTATTCCGGACTATGGTAACGGTAACGGTCACGGTAACGGGGCAGGGGTAGCGAAGAATCACCGGAAGCGACGAGGCTAAAAAAAACCAACGACCCCTGGCCTTGCCCACGTAAAATATCCGGACACCGCTGACCGACAAGAAGCTCGTGGAACTGGAGGAAGTGGTAAGCAGATATAGGGATATTATCTGAAGTCCGAAAAAAGGGCCGGGGAGCATACTATACTATGATTATAGCATAGTCTATAATTAAGAGAAGAGGCATGTGTTCGCGATACAATTTAAGCATCCAGTGTTCAACGAGAGGTGCATATAACTGTAACGCCAAAGGGGTTCGAGACAACGAACGAATACAAAAACGAAGAATACGGCAGGCGTACCTATAGTTAAGTGTTTGGAGCAGGAGCGGCAGTAATACTGTCAAAACATCCTGACTAAACATTAGTTAGATGCGTTCCCAAAACTTGTTTAAGTTTCCTAAAACTTTCGAATATTTGCAAACCGTAGCCTGTTCCAAAAATATATAACACTATGACGTTACTGCCCCTTGTCTTCTACAAATCCTAAAAAGTAATTTGAAACCATACTGTGTTTAGGTTTTTGTTACAAATGTGGACTTTATAGGCTCAGATGCTGACATGCAAGAGCTACATTCTAAATTTCACCACCTAAGAATTGCACCAAATATAAATCAAAGCGTAGACGACGGCGGCGACGGGCCGGCTAGCCGTCAGAGGTTCGAGACCACGGACGACTACGAGAAATATGGCAGACTTATAGATAAGTCTTTGGAGCAGGAGCAGCATCATGCAATGACTGGCTATGAAAAAGGAACCATTGTACGATTCTACCGTTTCTTAACACACCTTCTCACAGTGATAAAAAGCTGCGGCATTCAACCAGACGAAACTCAACCAGCTTACAAATCTGCCAGACACGTCGTACGCTTCAACGAGCAGCAGATGCGCGAACGCCGTTAAAGAACTACCATTCAAGTACTGGAGACGATAGTACAGCATATCTACTGTACTTCAATTTTGGCAAGGAACGCTGCAGTTCGTGGCTCTCTAGGAGGGACCACTCTCCCTATACCTACTCTTGGTAAAAGGATGAATCAATTCGAGATGGGTCCAGAATCCAATGGGTGAGTGAACCCAGAAGATTCAATCGCCTACTATCAGAAGAATAAGCATATGTTCGCGATACAATTTATGCGTCCAGTATTCAACCAACGATCAATTAATCAATTCAATTTATTGCTCTTCCCGTACCTTAATAATTAATTAAGTGAGGATTAACAATATTATGAGTATCTTCTTATCATATTTTGATATTAAACGCAAATTATGTTGCTTGAAATTGTTTATGTGATCTCAATTGATGTTACTCGAATTTTATGTTATACATTTCTGAATTATTTCCTATTGTAATAAAATGAAATTACTAACATCAAGTAATTCGAAGGATGTGCAAGATTTGTAATAAAAAATCTGCACCCCAGCACTCAAAGCAGGAAATCATAGACGCACTTGCTGCATCCGGGAATACAGTCCGAGGCGAGATTATTAACGCACATATCATGTTGAAGCTACGCAGGGTTATTTGCGGTCAAGACCGAGTGCAGTGTTAACAGTGTTATGCAATCCTAAACGTATCAATTCATAAAAAGCAATACAAGCCCTTGCGGAGCTCCTTCCTCACTCATCAATCGAACGGGTCGGACACTCGTATTTTGTAATATTTCAATTAATAAATTCCTAGTTTTTTATCTATTTGTATTTTTTAAATGATCCTCCACTGCCGCTTAGATCTGATTCACGTAAAATAGAGGACAAAGAACCCTTAAATGTCTTCTTCGTAAACTTGGAGCCTCATGAAAATAATAAACTCGTTTTAGATATAAAACATATTTATCACCAACGTGTAAATATTGAATATCTCTGAAATGTTACAACTGTACCACAATGTATGCCAACCGTACAATACACAAAAAATTCTGTATGCTTCCATATCGTTGCGTAAAGTGCGCAGGATCCCATAAATCAAAAGATATTCTTGCTGTCTGCTGCTTGTGCCACGGCAACTATCCAGCAAACATACAGAAACCCGCAAGACAAAACTAAACTTAACAAAATAAATAACAGCAAGCGTTCGATCGAGTGTGGCATCTAGGACTAATGTACAAATTAAAAACCAAATTGCCTAACACTATGTACATGATCCTGAAGTCCTACCTGGAAAACCGCTATTTCCAGGTGAAGCTTGGCGAGGAGTGTTCCAAACTCTTCGAAATTAAAGCCTCCGTTCCACAAGGATCAGTGCTTGGCCCAGTTTTGTACTGTATTTATACTGCAGACATCCTAGAAACTGAAAAAGTCGTTACTGCTACCTATGCTGATAATACCGCCTGCCTTGCTTATGATGAAGACCCTGGGGAAGCTTTGAAAAAATTGCAAGTCCACCTTGACAAGGTTTCTGATTTGCTTAAGAAATGGCGTATACAAGCGAGTCCATCTAAATCAAATCACATAAAATTCACTTTGAGAAGAGGGGACTGTGAGTCACTACTATGTGCGTAAAAACACTGCCCACTAAATCGACCACATCATTCACATGCTTGTCTTTTCTATCTCTTATAATCTTATCTTATCTCTTACAACAACTTACTACCAGTATGAAAGAGATAGGTACCACACGCGAGCGCTCGCGTGGGTGCGAGCTATTTCAAAATTAGAATCCCTGGATGTGTATTAATTTTTGTCCATATATTTCGCGACCTCACCGTCAAATATTGAATGTTCATAGTTTAACATTGATTATAATTTGTGTTTATGAAGTGTTCCCGGCTTTATCGGGAACACCGTACCGAGTTGAAAATTTAACGCGACCACGCACTAAATGAGAATCCCCATCGTGCAATTTTACTCTAGGAAGCCAGCTAAGTGCCGTCTAGATCCGACCGCGTCCCAAAACGCCATAAATCTGTAAACGTTTTTCTCGTAGCCTTGCTGGATTAAGCAATATATCCACGCCGTCTTTACTTTTTAGATTTAGATTGGATTCACTCTAAATATACCCGGGCATATTCCGTAAATTGAAGCCTTTGCACTCTTACGTTCTCTTTTACGTGAGAGTGGTCAATAAAATCAAGGAAGCTTATGAAAAGAATGAGTACTATTCTGCCGTATTTCTCGACATCCAGCAAGCGTTTGATCGAGTGTGGCATCTAGGACTAGTCGTTACTGCCACCTATGCTGATGATACCGCCTGCCTTGCTAATGATGAAGACCCTAGGGAAGCTTCGAAAAAATTGCAAGTCCACCTTAACAAAGTTACTGAATGCGAGTCCAACTAAATTAAATCACATAACATTTACTTTGAGAAGAGGGGACTGTGAACCAGTGACTATGTGCGGAAAAACACTGCCCACTAAATCGACCACCAAATATCTTGGGGTTTACTTGGATCGGCACCTTACCTGGGCAGAGCATATAAAAGCCAAAATAAAAGACAGCAATCTACTTTATAGAAGTCTACTCTGGCTCATGGGGTCCCAATCCAAACTCTCCCTGGATAACAAACTCTGAATATATAAAACGATAATCAAGCTAGTCTGGACCTATGGCGTAGAACTGTGGGATCTGCACGTAACTCATATGTTGAAATGCTACAAAGATTTCAGAATATGGTACTGAAAACCATCACAATGGCGTTCATTAGAATTACTGAACTACACGAGTAGGTACACTGAAGAAGTAATTACTAATATCTAGTATGAAATGTAATACAAGAAAAGTATATGTTTATTAAATAGTTTTGTAATTCCATAGCTTTAGTGATGGCCTTATTTATTATAAAATAAAGCATATTCTTTCACGGAATATATTGAGGGAATGCAGAAAACCCGGTATCCTACTATCATGAACATAAGCATATGATTGCGATACAATTTAAGCATCCAGTGTTGAACCAACGATCCAGAAGACAGATGCATATAACTGTGACGCCAAAGAGGTTCGCGACCACGAAAGACTACCAGGAATATGGCAGGCATATTCCGCGCGAGCGCTTGCCTTCACATGCTTGTCTTTTCTATATCTTATAATCTTATCTCTTCAAACAATAAAGACAATTCTGATTCTGATTCTAAACAATTTACCACAAGTATGAAAGAGATAGGCAGCACGCAACTGTTCGCGTGGATGCGAGCGGATTAAAAAATAGGACCCCTGGACGTGTAGGTATTTTGTCCATATATTTCGTGATCCCAACGTCATATTAGATGTTCATTGTTTAACATTGATTATAATTTGTGTTTATGAAGTGTTCTCGGCTTTATCGGGAACACCGTACCGAGTTGAAGATTTAACAAATTTTCGAATATTTGCAAACCCTAGCCAGTTCCAAAAAGATATAACACTATTAACGTTACTGCCCCCCGTCTTCTACAAATCCTAAAAAGTAATTTTAAAACATACCATGTTTAGCTATTAGTTTCAAATGTGGACTTTATAGGCTCAAATTTCACCACATCAAAATAGCACCAAATACAAATCAAAGCGGAGACAAAGGCGGCGGAGAGCGGCCAGCAACCGTATTCACAATGGTTCGGAAAGCGAAACGGATACGAAATCGACAAAATCGATCGACTCAGAGAACGGTATTCACAAACATCGGCACTGAATCAAAAAATTATACCATTGCTAGTTCGCTCTCGGAAAGTTATTTTGAATCCTGGGTTTTTACGTTTTCCGTGGAAGAAAATAATTAAAATGCATTTTTTATGTAACAAAATACAAAATGTTATGTAATATACAAAATGTTACTAAATTAAGTATTAAATCGAGAAATAAGGGATATGTAGATCTCGTATAACATGCCGAATTTTAATTTTTATAATAGTTTATCGCTTCTCTGCGAAGACTGCGATCCGCATTTTCGAGTATTTATTTAAAGCCTTATTATCCTAGAGCATCAATACCAGTGCGATTCCGGTGAAATTATAGTAAGTAAGTACCTTCCTAAGTATCACAAAGATTGTGGTAAATACTAAAAAATAACCTTAAAATGGTTGAAAATCTCTGTTCTATATTCAGTTCTGTAAAATTTAGTTAAAAATATCAAGTAAGTAGGTAAAGGAAGGCGCACAATAATGAGAAATGACTCGTACGGAGTACCTACTTATTTCCACTATCATGCATTAGGTACTTCCGCGACGGGTGCAGCGCTAGTTAGTTTGTTTCACTGGCACTTTAAAATTTGGTGAAAATTACGAATACATAAAATAATAAACAACAACAATACAATTCGAATACATAATTGCAAGTACTTTGCAGCGCATTTAAATTGTAAAAGTAATTTAATTTCTTACCAAGTACCTACAGCGCTAAGTTTGTTTCATAGGCACTTTTAAATTTGGTCATAATTGTTAACCGTGAAAGTATTTTTTCCAAATCGTGTAACATCGTAACGTCGCCGATATTTACAATAGGCACCTCTACAAACTGGAAACTTAATACCTTCAGAGATAATGGAACGCATCACATCACAACACTGGATTTAGGTGCTTAGCTAAGTAACAAGGTTCTTAGGGTTACAAACTTACTTTCTAAGAAAAATAAAATACCTGTGATAACATAGGTGTAGAACTCGGGTGCGAATGCCGAAAGCACGACGGGTGATACTGATAATACTAAATTAACTGCCAACGCAGAATCACAACAGCAGAATGGTCGGAAACCAGCAGTGGTAGACTGGTACATAAAAGTGGTAGAATGACGAAGAAAACATAAAAAAGAGAAAACTTAACTCATGAACACGCCCCACGCATCTTCAGTCTCGTTCGTGTATTCGCCTTCAGCAGGTCCAAAAAAAACCTGGTGAACTGCTGATATTTAACTGGCGCTGAAGAAGTTCGTTCTTACACTAACTGAAAATAAAAGGTAAATATAAGTAAGTACAGTGCACGAGCGTAAGTATCAAAATTATGTGGCAATTTCCATGTGGAAAGTTTTCCTTTGTAGCTACAGCAGCATATAGGGTATCAGATGCATCTTTAGCCAAAATCAGTTACCTAAATAAAAGAAGGGGGCATTGGGTGTCACACATTCAGCCACCTAAACATGAAGCTTTCATCACGATATTTTCTATCACCGTAAGAACATCGGTTCGTGTTCAACTAATGTACATAACTCCTGAAAGAGTCATTGGGACATGGCGACAGAGGGATTCGAACCCGATACCTATCGATTACGAGTCGGATACCTTTACTACCGAGCCACCGACGCTTCTTTTCCGAATGAAACCAGTGCATAAATCGTAGATGTTATGCGCGATCAACGACATGTAGGTAATATAAATGTGAGCGACAGTTAGGTCCCCCGCGATTACGTCCGCGTGTTGCCTACTCTATAAACCTTTCTCTTGAATCACTCTTATCTATTGTGAAACAGCATGACAATCCGCTTAATTTTTTAGTTAATCGCGACCAGACCGACAGACGCGGCATGGGTCTTTGTTTTATACTAGCTTTGGCCGCGACTTAGTCCGCGTGGAAATAGTTTTTTTTATGACAGTTTAGCTTTTGCTGCGACACCATTTTAAATGACTGCCGTATTGATTGTATAATTGCTAGTACTACGGGGAGGTCTTTCAAGACCGACAGAAAAATATAGGAACAGGTACCCCGTTTAAGTATACAGACCAAGTAAGTTTACTTGGTTACTAAACGACGAAAGAACTCGCTTAAACTGGCATTCTAATATAGCAAATCGAATCTATATCTGTCCAACCGTTTGGAAGCTACGATGTCACAGACTGACACACAGCCACAAACCACAGATACAAGCGACAAACTTATAACTCTTCCTTCGGGGCTTAAAAAAACAGATACCTAGGAAGGTACTTACAATCTGTTGGAGGTGGTGGGCTTCTTCAGTTCAATATAAATCGTGTGTGTTTCGATCAATGTGTTGGTTTCGATCACCATCGCATCTCATTTTCTTTTCTGGTAAACAAAATGTTAAGAGTAGGTACTTAACTAACGATTATTTATGAAGGCATGTTGCCCTAAGTAGATATAGTACAAAAAATAGATATTTGAAAAGTGTAGTAAAAGTAAAGATAAAAGGGGTATAAGTTGTTCGAAATGAAGGTAGGTACTAGTGTGATGATGATGCCATAATTTTTATGAAAAGAGGGTAGAAACAAAATTACTATGATTTGAAAAATTTGTAGGTGGATATTGTTTGTTCAGTTCCCTCTGGGAACGTACGAATCAATAAGGAAAGAATCACGTGGTACCGTAGGTGTATCGACGACCTAATAAAGATCGCAGGTAGCGGCTGGATGTGGATGGCACAGGACCAGCCTTTGTGGAGATCTCTGGAGGAGGCCTATATCCCAGCAGTCTAGCGTCTTCCGGCTTATGATGATGATGATAACCGAACAAGGACATAATTTCCTAACAATCCATCAAGAAAAATGGCAGAGTTAGATCAAGTCTAGCCTAGCCTACGGATCCAGTCCAAGTAATGCGCTTTTACATTTGACTAAATTCAGAAGCAATAAGCGTGAGAGCAAATTAAAGTGGAATGTATTGTTCATAAATTAAGGTCAATTTTTGTATCACGGCTTCTGAAAGGAGGAGCAGCGGGTAACTTAATATAAGTGATACAAATTGGATCTTATTCTATGAGCAATACATTCCACTTTGATTTGCTCTTACGCTTTATGCTTCTAAATTTAGGCTACTGAATTTAGTCAAATGTAATAAGCACATAAGGCAGACGAATGGTTAATACTAACTCCAGTAAAATAAATTATATTTGTTCAAATAGTGTCTCCCATGAGGTTTCGCGACTCCATTGAGTAACTCCGTGCCATTGTGGTAGCCGTGGCGAGTGAGTTATCGCGAGTAAGTTTGAACTTACCTGCGCTTTGTTGACGAAGGTGTAAGCCCCAGGCGTTTGTAGGTAATATGTGCCTAAATCTATCGATATCAAGAAAGAGGTGCCGAGGAAGACTTAAAATGCCGAAGACCGGGCGAAGTGGAGAAGTGGGAAAGCGGGCCTTGGCGGAAGCCGGGATTGACGGCTTTGAATCATCATCAAATGGTGATGGTGTCAATCCCAATTTGTGTCCATCAGATCAGAATATAGCATCTACCCCTTTTATTCACACTAATGCACAGATTTTTACAAGGCGGCAAGGAGGCTAAAGTCCAGATGGAAGACGATGAGTAATGAACATGATAATAACTTACCTCAGTCACAGTGCATGACAGTAAGTTATTCGCAGTCTTCTGTACCCGGTCCTTTGGAACATTTGTACTCCGGGTACTCCGGGTTAATCCGTACCCTGGTCGTGGAAAACGATATCTTAACCGGGAACGCCGGCACTATGGGCGGCTTCCTCTCCTTTCGCTGACTCATCGTTACTCAACTAAAAGAAATAAAATCATTACTGTGGGCTCGAGTCCAGCAGTGGAGTGTTGTGTTGTTGAAGTGGATTGTGATATTTTACTTACCAATATGTGTAGATGATCACATAACTTTTTTTAAGTTTCGTCAGGCTTCTGCCTCCGGATTGGCGGACTATTGGTCAGTTCTGCGATCTCGTCACTTATAACACGATTTTTCTTTACTTAGGTAATGCTTTAATTTATTGGCCCCATCAGCGTTTCTTCTTCGATTGTTAACTAAATGCAAGGTTAGAAATAAACTGAATTAGATGAGGCACCCATTGTAACAAGAGTGGCAGAAGACAAAATAAACTAGTGGGATATTTGGTTTAATCGTGTGGTGTCTGGCAGAGTAGAATAGCACCAACCCTGTAAAGGTAACCTTATGGGTGTCGTGTCGTACAAGGCGACTAATGTTTTCGAGGCAAAGAGTCTCCGTAGTCTGGAAAATGGGCAGCAGCATTTTCCATTGTTATATTTAACACTGCGATCTCCAACCCTCCTGCCAAGCGTGCAGATTATGGCAATAATCTCTCCTTTCGTAGAAGAGGCCCTAAGTCCTGCAGTGGACTGTCACGGGCTGTGATGATGATTGGTTTAATCTAAGGTAGGGTAGGTACATATAGATACTTATTTTACTTACGGTTTTTCTACATTTTCCGCTTAATCGAACGTTCGTTCCCAGACCACATGTAAGAACCCATAACATTTGAAAATAAAATATAATTCGCTGTGATATTTTGTGGATTAATAATCATATTGCATTTACCCGCAATTATTTACTTGGTACTTCGTTCGTATGAGCGCACTTTCTATTCGGGTTTCGAGTTACTTCTCTTGCGAATTGTAGGTAAAAATTAAATCACTTTTTGTACACTAGTTCCACTTTATTATACAATTTTATTAAATTGCAACCGGTTTCGAATTACTCATCTTCAGGCAATTACTTTATATTTTGATGCCTGATAATTGCGTGAAGATGAGTAATTCGAAACCGGTTGCAATTTAATAAAATTGTAGGTAACTTAGAAACTAAATAAATTTTCGTAAGTCTCCTACCCTCAAAAATCATAAACGTACTAAATACCTAGTTAGATCTTTCCTCACATATCTAGATATGAGTACATTTATAAATAAATAACTAGTAGCATATTTAGTCCAACACCATCACTATCAGTCTAAATAATTACCTATTCTATGGATTTTCTCACGCAGAGGTGAAGCTGGTATGCCCCCTGTATCACTCATATTTCTCTGACTATTTCTTCAGATATCGTTGAAGATTTCAAGTAGGTATCTCAACCTCAAGTAAGTGTAAAGATTTCTCACGTCCGTGGTACAAAGTTCAAAATATCGCAAATAACGGTCGCTGCAGTCCGTACACAAATAACGTTCTAACGACACAAATCGATTCAGTGGACTGAAGCAGTCGTACTCTGAACTCGAGGTATAACGTTTACTTTCTTAGGGTCTGTTCATAAAAATGTGACAATGACAGGCAAAGTTTACAATTTGACAATCAGACAATTTCGTCGTCAACAAGGAACAGGAACAGTACTTGTAGCATTACCATCATTAGTGGAGTAAGGTGTACAAGGCATATCTGAGTGGTTCAGTGGTAAACATGCCAGTTAGCCACGCAAGAGGTCCCGGGTTCGATTCCCGGGCAGAAATTTAAATGATAAATTTTAATATCCGTTACGGGTCTGGGTGTTTTATGTACAATAAGTATGTATTTATAAAAAAAAGTATTTAAGTAGTATATCAGTTAGCTAGCACCCATAGTACAAGCTTTGCATAGTTTGGGGCTAGATGGCGCTGTGTGAATTTGTCCATGATTACATTTATTTATTTATTATTATTTATTTATCTTGGAAACTATGGATTTGGAGTCACACTGTGCTATTTTATAAATAGGTAACTGAATAGGTACTAGCAAAGGTTATTTTGGAAACTCATCCCCGAATGTTTCCTTTTCCGCCATTTGGGTATGGAACCCTAAAAAGCATGTTCAACCCTCAAAGTTAGAGCAATCATCCATATAAAAGCCATCAACGGGGGCCTCTCCGCGTTGAACTCTTTTACACATTAAAAATCATATATGTATGTATTTATGTGTGTATCTATAAAAGATCCCTTAAACCGAACTCTAAATTAAACCAGTAGAAAACTGCCTATATACGCATTTTTATTACATTCATATAAAAGACATCAACGGTGGCGTCGCTCGCGTTGAACTCTTTTGTATGAAAGTCAACATTTTCTTGAATTACATATAAGATAATCATGTTGTGAGTGTTGAAGCCATTCGCCGGTGGCCGTGTTTCTATAAGTTTCCATACCTAGTAAAGTCTACAATACAAAGTTGCATTTTCATTTATTTACTAATATAGGTAAGGAGCGTCGGTAGCACGAGCGGTTAGAGTATACGACTCGTAAGCCAGAGATCGCGGGTTCGAATCCCGCTCCGGCCATGTACCCATGACTGTTTTCTGAGTTATATGTATATAAAATAAAATAAAATAAAATTATGTACATTAGTTGAATACTAACCGATGCTCTTACGGTGAGGGAAAAAATATCGTGATGAAACCTGCACATTCAGGCAACTGGATGTGTAACCATGATCCAATCTGGTCAGGTTCCCCTGGTAGCAGGGTCATGGAGGTCAGATGGCAGTCTCTCCACTGTAAATAACCAGACCTGCCAAATCCTGGATCATGGTCAAGGCGGACCCCGGGCCCTCGTGCGCGAGAGCATAACCGGGACATTAACGCCTAGATGATTTTTTCTTTACTAATATAGGTTAGTAAAATTCAGCAACTGATTCCCATGGGAAGAGTAGGCAAGTATAAAATTATAATGTACCTACCTACCTACTTAATTACTTATAGTTACTCCCTGCTACCTTTTATAAGTATTATTATTTAATAAAGTGATAGTGATAAAATAAAACTCAAGAAAAATCAATGTAGGTACGATTCTCATATAGTATAATAACTTCTATGACATGCTTTAAGAAGCTCATTTTTTAAAAACATTATGAGTTTACTATAGGGAACCCATTTTTATTCATTTCGTTGCTGGCGATTCTGAGTTTATTGTCTATGACTTTTTAGCCAAGCCTTTGGTAGATATTTTTCAGGGATATAACCCACAAAACTGCGAAATTCCATTAAAATCCGTTCAATAGTGGCACCGTAATAGAGTAATAAACATTCGGATAAGTATATAAGTCGGATTAAACTTAGCCCAAGCGTGATTCGTTGCATTGTAAGTTAAATTAAATTGTAACTTGTAGGTTCGTAAAATTGTTGTCGCGCACGACTACTATAACAACAGCCAATGTAAGAGCAACGTGATTTAACTTTGTGCAGGTACCCACTTAAAAAAAATTATGTTAGGTTGTTATAGATCTACCTTCATACAAAGATGTTACCACGATTTCATATAAGTAGGTATTCCATTCATATGTGAAATGCTTGCCTACAAAATAACACAAAGATAGTGTGCCTACTTTAAATTTCTACATAGTATAAAACAAAGTCGCTTCCCGCCCTCTGTCCCTGTGTATTTATGTAGGCTTAGATCTTTTAATCTACGCAACGAATTTTAATACGGTTTTCAAGTGATTCAAGAGGAAAGTTTATAAGCAAGAAAAAAGAACATAGAATGTTAATTTCAACGAATACTGCTGCATATTATCCATTTAAATACATAATTTCCTTAACCAAATAAGACAAGTCAGTCTGGACAGATTATAGCGCCGATTTTGTTTGGAACGCCGAATGTAGTCGTGCACACTCGTGTAACGCCAATTACGACCCAAGCGCTGGATCGGCCGCAGTGAAAGTGTACCCGACAAGATTAAATCATGGCCATTTTATTTTGCGAAAATGACTTTTTTCTTCAAATCATAAAGATATTGGATCTTTATACTTTATTTTAGGAATTTGAGCTGACACAGTAGTTACTACGGCTACATTGATACACATTCAGTCGCATAAATGTGCAGATTTCAACACGATGTTTTCCCTTGTCGTAAAAGCATCGATCAGTGTTCAACTAATGTACATAGCTCAGTCTGAGTAATGTACAAATTCAGTGGATTGTTGATATTTTGAATGACAATGAAAACGAAATAGTAACCTGGGTATCGACTATAGCTATACAAAGCTATTGACGACCTGAGTGGTACAGTTGGTTTAAATGCCGGTCTGCCACGCAGAGGTTCCGATTTCGATTCCCGACCGAGCAGAAATTGAAATTATGAATTCTGGTCTAGTGGTAGTTTATCAGTTATCTAGCACCCATAACACAACAAACTGCTTTGCTTTCTTTGGGCTAGATGGCGCTGTATGAATTGTCGAAGCATATATTTTTTTAAAGCACATAGTTCGTCCCCACAATAATATGGAGTGGATACTGCTCCCCCTACGGGCTGGTGCACCCCAATACCGATTCCATCCAACGGCGCCTGGCTATTCGTATGGTTCATGATCCCATACTCACAGGTAGTTTGGATCCCTTAGGCGCTGTCCTAATTGGCAACGGCCGTGCGACCTCAAAACCGCTCGTCGCACGACCATGGTACGACCATTTGCCAATTAAGCCTCTGCGCGGTCTCTACTTACAGTCTGTACAACAGCGAATGTTCCGAAGAATTCAGTTTGGAGCCACCGTCACCATTCTGGCGCCGCAGCCGCCGACGATGGGATGAAGTTCATCCACATAATCTAGTTGACTGGCATTCAACTAACGTACGGGCATCGCGAGCCTTTTTAGCGCGCACGCGTGCTTTTTTTTATTACCTTGTTTTTTTTGTTGTATCTTATTGTCGTGTCGTGGTGTCTACGTGTAATAAATGTCTTCTTTCTTTCTTTCAATGCAAGATGTAATGGAGTATATATACAGGAACCTCAAAGGCCGGAACCGCATCCGTTCCTCTTAGGTTGCAAATGTCCTGGCAATGGTACCCGCTTTCCATCGGGTGGACCGTCTGACCGGGTGCCTCACTAGACAATAAAAAAAAACAAAGACCTCATAGTAGGTAATTCAAAACTTTATTTTTTTAAATACCTATAATTACCTTGTTCACAAATATTTCAAACAGATAATCAGGGGCCTTACAATGAACTTTAAAAAATCATTCATGTTCCTCACTTGTTGGGAAAAAGACAAGGTTATGTGACACGCATAGCGCTGTCTTGTTCTAAGCAGAGCAGTCCTGTTTAGGTCCTGTTATAAGAGCTCATGGTAAGCCCCCAGGCCTGTTCCTCTACACTTACCTAAGTACGTAAAAATATTTAGAGAAATCATTTAGATGGGACAAGCCGGTGATGATGTCATTCTTTATTTTCTCTCTCATCATAACATAACAATACCATTTTATTATAGGTACAATAGCCATTTTATGGCACAATTCACATATACTAAAAATCAACACATTTACGACTTACAGGAAACACCTAATTGTGTCTTAAACAAAATACTTATTTCCAATAAACAGATCCACGTAATTACACAAAATATAACACTGTTAAACATACTTTATATAATTAAACTTATAACCGAAATCGTCAATACAAGTCATGAAACAAAGTGTACCCAAAATTGGCAGTAGGTATTATAGAAAAGAGTGCTACAAGGATAATGAATCATCATCATCATCACAACCCATAGCAGTCCACAGCAAGACTTCGTGCCTCTCCCACGAAAAGGGAGGTCATTGCCATAATCTCCACGCCTGGCAGGCGGGTTGTAGATCGCAGTGTTATAAATATAACAATGGAAAAAGCTGTTGCCCATTTTTCAGTTTACGGACAATACGACAGCCACGAATGTAAGGTTGGTGCTAATAATGAATACATGACGCCAATGGGGAAACTAGATAGACAGAACACGAAAGATACTATTGATCACCTCACATTCATTCATATCCTTGCCGCACTAAAGGGCCGACCAACCGGCTCAAGCTCGTACTGTCTGTGTCTGTCAAAAATGTGACAGTAAGCCGCGTTATCGGAGCGCAGCGTTTTTTGAGCTCCAGTGTGCACATATATGTAGCCTCGACATATATAGAATGTACACTGTCACTCTGTCACAACTCTATACAAATGACTCAAAGTCATACAAAAAGCTAGAACAATAAGATGACCAAGGCCACCAAATTTGACAATACCAGTGGTTATGGAGAGGTATTTGACAACTTATAGCCGTACCTTTTGGACACGTTATATGCACCATTAAAAAAGGAAACAAAATATAGATTGTGACTTCAGCTATGAGTAGCCTCCTTCTAAGCCTCTCTGTCCAATTTCTTTGTCACACCGACAGCGTATGTTGAGCTCCGGTTTGGTCGGTCCTTGCGTAACATAAACTAAAACTGATATTACAATTTTGACAACAAAATTAATACGACAAAATAATTCAAGAGGCGAACATACTATAAGTACATACTATCTCAAAACGAGGTAGGTAAACTAAAATCCAATCAACAACAACGATACAACTGTCTCATTTGTGGAAACAAGTCGACAATAATATTATTAATATCACAATATTTTATGTCACTAAAGCCACTGCTTAATAAAACACCTACATTTATCTTATAATATTCTAAAAATACAACACAAGACGTTTAGGTTGTGATCATATCATAAAGTTAGTATTCCTCCAGTAGCCGTATTCACAATGATTCGAAACCGTTTCCGAACGATTCGACACGAATCCGTGTCGATCGATTCGAAAACTGTTATTCAGAATCCCAATAGATTCCACGGAACCTCTACTCTCTATAACATATGAAAATTTCATCAAAATAAACTGAAAGCACATTTTCCTAAGAACTTTTGCGGGGTCCTTTGTCGATTCCGTATCCGAATCCGATTTCCGAGCCATTGTGAATACGGCTACAGGTAGTTCTTGGTGCAGAGGTTGGTCTTTGCGTTTGAACGCGGTAATGCAGCGAGCGTGATGGGCACCTTTGCACCGGGAGCGGTCAGGGTTGGGTCATTTGGATGACAAAGTTGTTTGTTAATTTACTATTAAGTTTTTAGAACTTTTGGACTGTTTAATTAGTATTTGTTAAATTTGTAATAGTTTTGACATTGTATTATTTTATTTTTATGACTTAAACAAATCAAAAGTATTCTTAACTAGTATAGTAACCTAGCTATACTAACTTTATGGATCACATTATTTTACCTTGTTTCCGTAGTCCAAATATTGAACACCAACAGAAATATTGTGTATTATAAAAATTTGTGTAGTCTTATTAATATATCAACAAAAATCGAATTAATCTGAGTATTAGATTACTTAAATAAATGAACACAATTTCTTGAACAAAATAACTCCGGAGGCTGCCAGCTCACCCTTTTCCAATTATCATGAATCATAATACTATTGAGATTTTACAACTTATCTGAGGCATACCTAATCTATAATCCCTAATACCTTACTGTATCAATACATTATCCCTAATTCAGACCAAAATTACTTGATTTGACTGCTGACCATGTAGAACAAACAAAGAGATTCAATATATCCGCGTATTATTGGTCAAAGATTCAAAGAAAATTCAGAGCTGACACTTCTAATTTAATCAACAACTAGCGAGGCGACCCCGTACAGGGGGCAAGTAGTAATCGCATAATCTGGAAACAAATAATTAAATACTGTAAAATTATACCACTGATGAGTACTTAACACTTTTATAGAGATATATAACTCGCGCAAGTAATATTTTCTGTCAAAAAGTTTACTAATCCAATAGAAAGTGACGTGGGTGGTGATCAACAAATAAAATTCAACTTTCTAGAAACAGTGGACGTTTAGGGGACCCACAAAACGTTGGCTGCCACAGGGATGGTTCTCAGCTGTGGCCTCATTAAAATCGGTTAAGTAGTGTATAACTTGCAAACTACGTCGAGGCTGATGGTGTTTTTTTTTATGACATACGATAAGCAAACAGGCAAGCGGGCCACCTGATGGGAAGTAGTCACCACTGCCTCTAGACATTAGCAACACCAAGAGTATCGCCAATGCGTTGCCCACCTCTATAACACGTTGCTCTGGCAGCAAAAAGACAAAAGCCACTCCACTGCCAAAGCCACGGTTCCCCAAATCCCCACCCCATGGTGCACTGGAAACCTTACTCACCGGCAGAAACACAATACTATTTAACGGAGTATTATTTAGCTGCGATATTCTGTAAGGTGGAGGTACTTCCCCAGTCGGGCGGCTCCAATTCGAACGAGATACCCCGCTATGCCCTACCTCTCTTAAAGCTATGACTCCACATACCCCTGTCAAAGTTTCTAGATTACAGCACACCCCTTAAACCTTTCCTTAGAGGCTTGTTGCTGTTGTCCATAGGCGGCGGTGACCATTTTCCATCAGGTGGCCCGCATGCCTGCTTGTCTGCCGGATAAAAAAAAAGAAACCGTAGTGGTACCCGTAAATTTTGAACAATGAGGAGTTTTCCAGTAGGTATTGATAGTTTGTTTCAAAAAGCATCAATAGATGGCGCTCCTACAATTTTGGTAATCTTTTTTAAATCTGTATAATGGTGGCAGTGATTTCATGCAGCCAACTAATACTAAACTTAAAAATAGAATGTTTATTAATATAAACATAACTGTTAAAGGTTGAACGAAATGTAAAAAGAAATATTTATAGAAGTTGGCACTATGTTCCATTATTATTACAACCCCTAAAATGGTTGGAAACTATTAACAAATACAATATTATTCAATACAACGTACCCAGTGTTTATATCCGGTTTGCTAAGAACCTATTTCAAGCGATTATCAATTACCAAAATTGTCGGGGCGCCATCTAGGGAGTGGTTAGGAATCCTTTAGATACCTATTGGAAAACTGCTCATTGTAACATTAATTCCGACTGAGCATCAAATCGATTTCTGTATTTCTTTTTATTATGTCATACTAGCCATACTGCAGCTCATTACGTTTATCTTGTCGCGATGTAATCTCGCGAACCCCCCACCGTCGAATGGCGAACCCCGTATCCCACTTTGAGAAACCCCGGCCTAATTTAACCTAGGTTATATTCGTAAGAATATACCAAAGTATTACTTACGAAAACTGCTACGGAAGCAGTACTAACTTGTTCGGCATTATGTGGACCTCGTACGTCATCTGGTCGTCCTTCACGTAACACTTGTAAGGGTCAAGAACATCCCGCCACAGGAAAGAACAGCCCCAGTCGTTGTCTTTGCTGAAAACAAGATAAATTATGAGTACATCATATCACCCAGAAGACGCCCACTGCTGGGCATAGGCCTCTCCCAGAGATCTCTACAAAGGCTGGTCCTGTGCCTTCCACATCCAGCTGGTACCTGCGATCCTTACCAGGTCGTCGGTCCACCTTGTGGGAGGCCTACCCACGCTGCGTAATAATTAGTACAGACGGGAGATTATAATGTTGTTCGACGACCTAAGTGGTTCTGTTGATCAACATGCCACGCAGAGGTCCCGGATTCGATTCACGGCCGGGCCAAAATTGACATAATTAATTTTAATTTCTTAAAATTACGGGTCTGGGACCCGACCAATAGGAGACCTCAAAACCGGCCGTCGCACGACCGTTGCCAATTAGGACAGCGCCTTACGGTGAGGAAATGAAACCAACATATTTAGATGACTGAATGTTCACGTTCAGCAGGGTCACGGAGGTCAGACAGATGGCAGTCGCTCCACTGTAATTACCTGATCTGCCAAATGCTGGACATTATCAAGGCGGACTCCGGGCCCTCGTGCGCGAGAGCAAACCCGAGACATTAGCGCCAAGATGATGATGATGATGATGATGATGATAATTAAAATAATCATCTTGGCGTTTATACATGGCGAAAGTGGGATTCGAATCCGGTACCTCGTGCTTACGAGTCGGATACCTTAAACGACCACCGACGCCCCAACACTCTCGCAGTATTTTTTTTGTTTGTAATACAGCAGACAAACAGGCATGCGGGCACTTGATGGAAAGTGGTCACCGCCGCCTATGGACATCAGCAACACCAGGGACGCTACCAATACGTATAGTATAGTATGCGTAGTATAGTTGTCAATTAACAAATAGAAAAGAAGAACAGAACTTACTCAGTGAATCTCTGTTCGGTCTTATGGAACAGGTGATGCATGCCGCTGTGATAGGAAATCAGTCGGATCTCGTACTGCACGTGGCACGACCAGCTTTTCGCCGACTGTACGTATAAAAATTAATGGAGTAATTAGTTAAATGTTCCAAAACGTGGAAAGAAGGGATTAATTAAAATACTAAACAAGTAAAGTAAGTAGTACAAAAACTAGAAACCCGGACTGCTTTAAAAAACAGAAAAGCAAAAAGTGTAAGGCACAGGACCGGCCTTTGTGAAGATCTCTGCCCAGGCGGGTCTTATATTTTAATGATATATTATGTATTTATGATACCTGCGATGTGCGTGCGATGAGTGCGATCGGTTTTAGAGGAAAAAGATTTCCGAAAGTAACAATATGGCACATAAAATCCGCCATTTAGAATTTATAATTTAATTTTGTAAAGTTTGTCACTAACGCGCCCAAGACGAATCTAATAACACCTCATGTGTTAAAATCCATCGAGCCGTTAGGGCTGTAGCCCGTGCCAAATAAATAAAAATACATACGATCGAAAAACAAAACATAACCCTCCTTCTGTCGCAGTCGGGTGAAAAGAAAATTGTTGGACAATTAAAACAGCACGCCCATATTAATGTAGGAAACGGAACGTTCGTATTAACGAAAAAAATTGGTATTTGTGTTTGTCCGGGGCAGTTCGCTAGTGATTTATATAACAAATAAGCAAACATAATAAAAATAAACCTATTAAAGTATCCTGTAGCGATTTATAAACATTATACAGGGTGTTTCATAATACATGTATAAAGCCGAAAGGGTGTTAAAGTAGAGCTTTCAAAGAGTGCACTGGCGACTTCATTTTATCCGGACATTGAATTTTAATTTTAATAAAAAAAATTAATTTTTAAAGATAAATAACCATATCGACTACGTTGAAGCGCAGCTCTATTTCAAGTTGATGATCATATAAAAAACAGGTTAATAACCTCGTGCGACCCCTATCGAAACAAAGCAACCTCCTCAAGCCTACTACCAGGAGCCTAATGCTGCGTACACACCGGGCGATGTGTGACGCGCACCCGTTTCGGCTAACGATTGTCCGTTGGCGTGTGCCAGCCGGCAATCCGCAGTGCAGCGTGGCGGTAACATCAAACGGATAGAAGTAATCATCCAATCGCAGTTTGGGCGGATACCGAAGGCCAACAAACAAACGTGCAAATACGAGCCCGAATCGGTTCCCAAAACTCCCAAAGATCGTTTGCTTGACCACGAAATGCAAGTATTAGACCTTAGAAGTCCAAATAATTCGGCCGACAGCCCTTCGTTGGCGTACGTTGAGTGTGTACACACCATAAGGATGAGTAATAACCTCGTGCCATTCATATCAAAACAAACCAACCTCCTTCATCTTACTACCAGGCGTCGTACTAAATGTTACCTACTTATGAATAGGCTCTACCAAATTAACTAGGAACTTGCCTACACTAATTATTTTCGATAGGTAGGTATGCTTAAATGGTCGGAGCGTCGGTGGCCTAAGGTTGCGGTATCCGACTCGTACGCGTGAGGTACCGGGTTCGAATCCCACTGCCGCCATGTACCACTAACTCTTTTCTAAGTTATGCACAGTAGCTGAATACTAACCGATGCTTTTACGGTGAGGGAAATCATCGTGATGAAACTTACACATTCAGTTCAGACGACTGAATGTGTAAGTAACCATGATCCAATCTGGTCAGGTTCCCTTGGTAGCAGGGTTAGGAGCCAGGAATGTCAGATGGCAGTCGCTCCACTGCAATTAATTACCTAATCTGCCAAATCCTAGATCATGGACCATAGTCTAATAATTTTGTGGAGAGAAAAGAATTTGTTACAGTGGAGCGACTACCATCTGACCTCCATGACCCTGCTACCAGGGGAACCTGACTCGATTGGATCATGGTTACAATTTCAGTTGCCAGAATTTGCAGATTTCATCATGATGTTTCCCTCACCATAGGAGCATCGGTTAATTTCAACTAATGTACATAACTCAGACAGTGGCGTGCCTAGGGGTTCAGAGTAAGGCAAGCCGAGAGATGAAGTTTGTGTAGTTTTTACGGTTATTAAAAATAAATCCATCCCCTTGCCACATTACGGAAATAATTTGTTATTTTCTGAGAAATGATTATTAACTTTACCTTTTCCATGCAAATCAAAACTTGTGCACATTTTAAACCATCACAAGGGACTCTACTTCGTCTATTGTTAATCAATCTAATTAAATCACTTTTACTACAAAACACAACACAAACACAACAAAAAACTAATTACTTATCCGCCCAAACGGCTCAAACAAAACAATAGTGAAGTTGGTACGTATTACAGCATTCAACAAACGTACCTACTGCGCATGCGCGAAGTTGCCAATTTCAAAGATCCGTGTACAACTTCATACGCATGCAGGGCTTAAAGTCTCGTACAATTTACGATATAAACAAACGTATAGTTATATCTCATTATAGGACAGTTTTCATATGTAAGAAAGAGACATACCGGCCGGAATCAAAGCCCGCTTACAAGCCAGCGCGTGCGAGCGAGATGACTGACCGAGTCTCAATTTCCTCAACTTGCGTGTGCGTTCGGATCGTGTTTCGTAACCTGGGCGCACGATGATGGCGCTGCTTCGCGGCGCGGCAGTTTGAAATGCATTAGGAGCGCGAACTTTAAATAGTTCGCGCTCGCATTATCTTTGATTTTTTATCGATAATTATTTTTATAAGGCAAGCCCGGCTTTTGGGCTTGTATGACAGTAACGCCACTGAACTCAGAAAAGAGTCATTGGTACATTGCCACAGCGGGATTCGAACCCGGCACCTCTCTCGCTTACGTCGGATACTCAACCGCCCAGCCACCAACGTTCTTGAAAAACATACTAAAGATAGCTACATAACTAAAACAGAATTCGTTCAATTGATAAATCGTTCTACACAAATAAGTAGGTACTATGTCCTACTAAAATGGTTCACTCATCTAGGGACCTACGTAGCGTAGGGAACCACTTATGAGACTAGTTTTGTTGAAACAGATTACAGACAGGTTTTACTAAATACCTACATGTTTTCATGAACAGATAAAAGCGTTGTCTTTTCTGCCTATTTCCCGTCGGAAAAGAACCTCCTAACGTTACGATTAGGTACTAGCTAGGTAGCATATCTTAAAGTCTAGCTAGAACCTAGACCTTTAAAGCATGTAGGTACGTACCTTTTTAAAGTTATTTTATGAAAACAAACAGCGTCAGGTGCCATACTTTCTTGCTTTCTTGTGGCTCGGATGACTGATAGGTATTAACTGTCAAGTAAGCTTGCACTCGTATCGTAGCGTAGCTAGGTAGGTACACTCCATACACACAGATACACAACACTACGCAGGCTCTGGTTGCTATGCAATACGTAAATAGGTAGGTACCATGGTGTTTGGCCTACTGCTAGCTTGCATTCATACACAGAATAATGATTATCACAATACTTAAACGTTGAACGCTGAACACAGACAAGACTACGTTAATACTGGTACCTGGAGCTATAAATCATTCGTTCACATCGTTAACACTCTTATCACAGTTATCTTCACAATAGGTACTTAGGTATCCTACAACTACAACGCAACAATCATTTCGGTCACGCGAAAAGCTAAAAACTGAATGAACGAATACGACGCGAAAGTAGGCAAATTTCGTCAATGGAAGTCGCGCCGTGGGTCAAACCACAAAATAAAGAACGGCCCGCCAAAGTATTCTATTTTTAGATTTTGTAGCTTTCAGTTTCTATTTTGATGTCAAAAGCGCCGCCACAGCTCCGGCGCCGGCCTTGACCTTGACGGCACGTGCAAAAGGATTCGTACTTAGGGATCCGTGTTTTAGGGGTCTAACTTATTTCGCCTTTTATGTTCTCTCGTTTTATGTTCTCCTGGTAGTTGCACCATAATGTTGATTTTTTTTTATTTGTTAAAGTGAGTCTCAAGCGAATCCAACTGTGGGCTTAATAATAATCCTTATGGCGATGGCCTACATTTGCTTATCACGATTTTATCGGGTAGTTTGGTACAATGACAGTAACCTAGACAGTAATTTCTAAAATTGTGTTTGGGTCCGTTCTCCACCTAGGTGACCTAGGTTCTCCAATTGGGTGAAGCATGGGATATTTACAGGTAAAGCTCCATCAACTAAGAATCATTAAGTTAATTTTAGTTGATAAGAAATGTTCGTGAAAACGATAGGTACGATTACCTACGCGACACTGAAACATGACTGACAGACATGACATGAGAAAGCAAACTCGTAAAAAGACAAAGATGTTACATTAATTAGAGTTTGCTACATTAATATGCTACAGTAATTTGAATAAGACTACTTTGCTATTAGTTAGGTGGTGGTGCACTTTCGTAAAAACTATGAATGAACCTTTTGAATTAAAATCATAATTGATTACAATATTTTTTTGTACAGAACCCTCGAAACCAAAAAATACAAAACGGATTATTTAGACCTCCTTAATATTGCGCCTAGTACGTGGGGTGTCCATAAAATAAGCCAGTGCAAATACAGGCATGACGCATTTCATCTTAGTCCTCACAGTGACAATGCATCTGCTGTTCTGCATGTTTGTTGCCTGCAACCTAAATGCTTAAATCCTAGTACGTAAATAGTGTTGCTAGGTATTTTTTCAGCTATTCAAATTCAATATTCACCTTCTTGAATTCAAACATGAGTAGAATTTAATAATTACTATTAGGTAGGTACTAAAATGACATCTTTCTTTATTTCGGAGCTGGCGGAAAAGTTCAACGAGAAATGCATAAACTTGTGCCAAGACTCACCACATGCATTCAACAGGATGTAAACTGAGTGAAAAAATAGACAAAACAGTATAACAACAATATCGTGTAGTTTTGCTGCACTTTCCAAAAATATTAAAATCTAGTGAATGTACTTTATGGACACCCTGTGATATCAGTATCCCGTACATAGTCCACCTGCTTCAGTCATGACAGCCTAGTACAATAGAAGATATGGCGCAGACGCGAAATCAAGCTGTAACTTTTTTGCCTATTAATGTTTATTGTGTTTTCGCAATTAGTTTGAAGACTATGTACCTAGGTGCAACATTGTGTTGAAGGCAACAAAAAACAAATAAATTAAAGTAGAAACAAACATCGAAATGTCTTGTTTTTGTGCCGGACTGCTCACGAGCTGCTTGTAATAATAATTTTATTAACCAGCCACTTGAGGTATTGATCGTAGTGATCTTTAGATTGAATTTTAAAACTCATATGAAACGGTAGGTAGAAAAGACTTAAAGGCACAAAACCTATATCCTATCTGTAACTGGTAAAATTGTATTATTCAGTTGATTGACCTGATTATGAACTTGAGTGATCTATTACAACTGATTTCTAGAGATGCGGTCTTTCGTTTTCAAAATGTGATTATCGACATTGAAAAAGAAAAAGTTCGATAGTCATTTTCTCGGTAACTATTCCGCACGAAAAAAATAATTGTACCTATCGTTTTAATACGTTTAGCACTCCATCCAGTTCACGGCTTTATACATGTATTATGAAACACCCTGTATACAATATGTGAATATTTATTTTTTATATTTTTGAAAAAACCTTTATTACATTACATACACATCCCGTTTCCCATAGGGGTAGGCAGCAGACTATCTAGTGCCACAAACTGACCTGGGGTACAATTCTCTAAGAAACATCCTTGATTGCAACAATGAAATGTAGGATGTTCTGTCAAATGGTAACAATATTTCAATAGAAATTTGTGCGTTGCTTAGCAACCTGGCCACGATCTGTCGTTGTGCTCACGGATGTTGTCTTAGAGAAAACATAGCTGACCTCTTACACACTCATACATCTAGTACATTTACACAGGTCGAAGGTACTCCTGACCTGCCCTTGACCTTACTAAAATCCTTAAACTCATTTTCCTTCACCAACCTGCACGTTGCAAGTGATGAACACGCCGAGGTCGTTCTCGTGTTCAGTGCTGTGTATCGTGATGAACCACGGTATGTCGCGAGCGTAGAACTCTTTCGAGCGGTACTGTTCGTTCTTCTCGTGCAGTTTCTTCACGTTGCGCACCACCGACCGGTATATCACCTTTGTTACTTCACCGTCGCGGAACAGCTGTTGGTTGATGATATATAAACTTTAAGACCAATAAAGATCTTATTGATCATTCAAGATCAAAAGTGTAAACTCCTCCCAAGGGGAGGATTATTAAAGTGTGTTTTTTTAAATATTCACACGATTTTATTTTATTTTCGACCTGAGTGGTTCAATGGTCAACATGCCGGTCTGCCACGCAAGAGGTCCCGGGTTCGATTCCCGGCCGCGCAGAAATTTAAATGATGAATTTTAATTTCTGTTACGGGTCTGGGTGTTCTTTGTATAATAAGTGTGTATTTAAAAAAGTATTTAAGTAGTATATCAGTTATCTAGCACCCATAGTATAAGCTTTGCTTAGTTTGGGGCTAGATGGCGCTGTGTGAATTTGTCCACGAATATTTATATTTTATTATTTATTATTTTGAATGTAATAATTCTTATCAATGTTTCAATGATTTTGAATAATCCTCCCTTTGGGTTTATTTTTGGTAGGGGCAATTTGTTTTTTGGCCTAATGGATATGAACTAGCGCGCGCTCTTTCGCTGTCGGTTTTGTGGTAAAATTCAGTCGCTGAGTTAGTAATTTTGACGCGCATTTATTTATTAAATGACCAAATAATCTCGATCGTCGAATTACTGACAGATTGTTGTCTGAAAGAGTAGAACACAGCACCAACCCCTATTAATTGGGGATAGGAATGTCGTATAACACGACTGATGTCTTGCAGATCAGCTGGTCTAAATCTCAGACCTGTAATGATCGATCTCAGTTGACACTCTCTCAAGATATGAGAAGTCAATGCAAGTCCGCCCAGCGGGGCTATTGGCTAACTCAGTTGACAACTGTATTTGACACTAGATAATTCTACACCACGTCATCTACGTTGAAAACTGGCAATAGCGTCTACCAAATTAGAGTAGTGTCAGATTTTTTTATGTCAAATTCAGTTGTCCACCGAGATAGCCGATAGGCCCTCAGATCTACTATTACAGGTCTATTTGGGTGCAGCCCAAAATCCTGTTGATATAGGTAACCCCTTGGACACTGGTAAATATTACGTTTTACAAATTATAGTCACGGTCCGGTCCTGAATGGGATTTATATAATACTAGTGGACCCGGCGCGACTTCGTTCGCGTAGCGTTCTAACCCTACACCTACCCTACACCTACCCTACACCTACCCTACACCTACCCTACACCTACCCTACACCAAAGTTAATGATCCTAAAGTTAATGATCCGCGCAATAACATTTTATCCGAATCCAAAAGTCTATTTACCATTTAAGTCTAAATACCATTTTGAATCTAATTGAATCTAATCAAAATTGTGAATCTAAACCATTCCCAGATCCCCTTGAACACACACAAAAAAATTCATCAAAATCGGTCCAGTCGTTTGGGAGAAGTTCAGTGACATACACACTCACAGAAGAATTATATATATAAAGACTAGGGGATCCGACGCGACTTCGTTCGCGTACACCTACTTTACCCCTACCTACCCTTCTTTTTTGCTTATAAACCTTTCACTTTCACTACACATGTTATCGGGTTTGTTACCACGGTTAGTATTGTTTTTACCTCGATGTGTAGTGAAAGTGTAGTGAATAACCACGAAAGTCTTAAAACCTATATAAACCTTTCTATCGAATCAGTCTATCTACTGTTGATAATCGCATTAAAATCCGTTGCGTAGTCTAATGATCTAAGCGTACATAGATTCATAGGGACAGACGGCGGAAAGCGACTTTGTTTTATATTATGCATAGACGCGTATGTCCTTGCACATACAGATTTTCTAGACTTGAACTGAATAATGTTCACCCATGGATACAGTGATTAAGGTAATCTTAGAACGGCAGATAACGGCACCAACCTTATTCCTAGGGGTATCATTGGTAGAAAAGCCCAGGGGCATCGGTATATTGGTGCTCTTCGAAGCAATGTTCATGCTCAGAGCGAATATCTCCTCTTGAGTAAGAAGCGTGTTCAAATACTTGCAACTTGCGAACTCATTGGGTGTCAAGGACAGGAACCTCAGCTTCTTCACCATCTCCCTTATAACTGGGGAGACCGTCTCATCGGATTTCCTGAAAATAACCATTATATAAAATCATATCAATGAGCACATTAAACGTTAAAAAATAAAGAAAACTGAATAAGCAATACAGCAGCATTCTTAAAACATGGATGTAGTATTTTTTTCTCTATTATATTAAGATCTTTAAAAATATCATTTTATGATTTTTACAAAATCCGCGTAAAATTTGATTATTTTAGAAGACAAAAGGACCCCCCATGGTTCCATCTTATCCCCTTGTCAAGTTTTATCCAAATCTGTTTCGGTTTAGTACGTGAATACGCTGCTATTGTAACTGACAAACATATAGAAAGACTAGCTGACCCGGCAAACGTTGTTTTGCCATATAAATAAAATGGCTATTAAAAAATAAGGGTTGATCGTAGAAGGGTGAAAATTGAGGATTGTATGTATTTTTGTATGTTGTATCATAAAAAAATAGAAATTAAAAATTTTGTCTAAAAAATAAATAAAAATATTTAGGGGTGGACTACCCCTAACATTTAGGGGGATGAAAAATAGATGTTGGCCGATTCTCATAGATACCGGATAAGCACAAAAAATTTCATCAAAATCGGTCAAGCCGTTTCGGAGGAGTATGGCAACGAAAACTGTGACACGAGAATTTTATATATTAGATATGATAATGATAAGAACAAGAAATAAATTACACTATCATCGCACATGTTATCGGGTTTGTTACCACTGTTAGTATTGTTTTTACCTCGATATTTCGACGCAGTACACTCAATACTAACCGTGGTAACAAAGCCGATAACATGTGCGATGAAAGTGTAGTGAATAACCACGAAAGTCTTGAAAGACATAAATTATTAAATAAAAGAAAAAATAACTATTTCTATTCTGTAAGGGTTGGGCCATTTCGGTGCATGGAGTTACCAAGACACTACAGCTAGAATGGTCCACTTTATCCTTGTAGATTACACATCACAACCCATAACAGTCCACTGCAGGACTTAGGGCCTCTCCCACGAGAGGAATCTCCACACTTTTCAGGCAGATTGGAGATTGAAGTGTTGTAGATATAAAAATTGAAAACGCTGCTGACCATTTTCCAGCCTATGGAGACTCTTAGAACTTTAGCCTCGAAAACATTAGTCGCCTTATACGACACCCACGAGTGTAAGGGGTTGGTGCTATTCTACTCTCCCGGACACCACACGGCTAATTGTAGATCAAGTCCACATAATTACAGTGGTCAGACTGTAGTCTAAAGGTGCACCATACGTATGATCCGTTTAAACTGACTTGTCTTATTTGGTGAACAAACAATGCCCAAAATCACGACTTTCCGTATCAATCACGCTACGTATATTGTGTATAGATGTCGAGAATTATAAAAGAAACACATAGAATGTGAATTTCAATGAATACTGCTGCACATTATCCATTTAAATACATAATTTACTTAACCAAATAAGACAAGTCAGTTTAAACGGATCGTAAATGCCTTGTTTCCGTTGGTGGCTTAGTGGTAAGTGACGATATGGCCGAACTCTGACCCTGACCCTGAACGTCAAATCAATTTAGAACTAATTTTAAACAATGTGGCATAAATGTAAGAAAACATAACATCAATAATGTGGAAGAGCCAAAAGACAGCTGAGGCAGGATTGTAGCACATAAGTGTATGTATGTTAAAAATATTTAAAGTCCTTACTCAGTAGCATTCGATGTCTTGCGACGTTTTACAGTTCTTGGCTGACTACCGCTGGCATCGCTTTTGCCTGTAATGGAAAAATATACTTAATCAAAAACACAGCTTAAACTGTCGCCGGCCTGCCACTTACGTTTTACAGAATAAATATAAAATATAGTTTGTGCATGATTGGTCTAATGATTAAAAGAGAGGCCCCATATAAAGATTTGTATAAATATAGGGTATTTTTATAAATATAGAATTCAAAACTTTGGAAACATTCAAATGCTCACTCCTTCTGGATCCTTATTTTGCTAGAATAGAAAGCCTGTCCAGTAAACAATTTTTGCAATGTGCGGGTGACATCTTACAGATACAAATTCTAGGAAAATAGTAGGAATGCATACAAATGCTCTACTTATTCAATACACTGTGTTAACAGGATCAACAACAAATTGTCGACAGTTGTTGTTATAACCCGCGTCACGAAAGAGGAGACTTGTCAAATGGCAGTGGAGGGGATTTCGCGCAGGTGATCGTATACAGCGGAAGTCGAACCACGTGACCCGCCAAGTCTCTTCTTATTTGACACTATGCACCATCGTAGACTGCATCTGCACACTAAATCACACAAAAAAAAAATAAAAAAAAAAACAAGCTGTACCTTTGTTTAGATTCTGGTAAGGTTCTTTCAGACTTGGCTCATTAAGAATATTTTCATCCACTTCGGCCCACAAGGATTTGGAGAATGTGTCTTGGCTTGTACCCTAAAAATAAAAAGAATGTAATTATGACAAGACAACGGAGGCCATGCCGCCTCCGCCGGGCGCAGGAGGAGAAGCCGGTCCAAAAAGCGATGGCTTGACATATTGAAAAATGATATACGTGCCAATAAGCTCATCACTAAGGATGCTGGAGACCAAGCAAGGTGGGCCAAGAGTAGCAGGAAGGCGGAATTTATGTCATATGTACAGTAGAAGAAATTGGCTGGAATAGGCTGTTACTTTTTTTTACAATTAGACTAGCCAGGCATTTGACTGCCATCTCACAGAGTGGTAGGTGACAATGACTATTCACAAACATATATAGACAAACATTCAAATTCCTCGACTGTACATGGCTGTAAACATATCCATCATGCATCCATCAGTCCATTTACATATTTATACTAGATGATCTATGGAACACTAAGATTTATTTTTAATTTTATCTAAGAAAAGAAGGCAATATTATACTTTACCTGAACATTTTTAATATTCATCACTCTCTTGATTTTGGTAGCAGTGCTATATTTTATTAGTGCTTGGTAAAGATCCATTTCATTTTCAATATTCAATGAGTCTAGATCCAAAATTTTGTTAACTATGTCGATTCCAGCAGTCAGAAAAGTTGCGGATTTCAGCACTTTCAAGGTTTTGGAACTGAGCAACTGAAATACAAATTAATTTTAATTTTTAATTGTTTTTCATTATCAGCCATTGGACATCCATGGCTAAGATGATGATTATCTTTGGATGAGGACTTGATGACTTGTTCAAATCAAATCAAATCAAAATTTCTTTATTGATTAGGACATTAAATATCTCTTTCAATCGTCAAAAAGGAGGGGGGTAGGAAAGTAGGAAGGAAACACACAGTGACACGCTGACCGCCCTATGTCTGTAGATAAACGTATCCCTCGCCAACCACAACCGAACCGGGCTCGACAATGCCAGACAGAGCCGGAACGCTATATTATATTATACAGGGTGTTTCATAATACATGTATAAAGCCGTGAACTGGATGGAGTGCTAAACGTATTAAAACGATAGGTACAATTATTTTTTTCGTGCGTGGAATAGTAAGCGAGAAAATGACTATCGAACTTTTACCTTTTCAATGTCGATAATCGACATTTTGAAAACGAAAGACCGCATCTCTAGAAATCAGTTGTAAAAGGTCACTCAAGTTCATAGTACTAGGCGCAATGATATTAAGGAGATCTAAATTAGCCATTTTGTATTTTTTGGTTTGAGGGTTCTGTACAAAAAAATATTGTAATTTTAATTTAATAGGTTCCTTCATAGTTTTTTCGAAAGTGCACCACCACCTAACTAATAGCAAAGTAGTCTAATTCAAATTACTGTGGCATATTAATGTAGCAAACTCTAATTAATGTAGCATATTTGTCTTTATAAGTTTGCTTTCTCATGTCATGCCTGTCAGTCATGTTTCAGTGTCGCAAAGGTAATCGTACCTATCTGCTATGAGATTTTTCAGTAACTACACACACATATTTTTGTATTAAATAAAACAAATAAAATACCTTAGTGTAATGAATGAAACATAAATAAAACAAAGACAGTAGAGAGTGGAGTTTAAGACAGAACCCTCCACTAATGTGGGGAAGGCTTAAACTCTCAGAGGACTGTTATGTTAAAATCCGTACGATTTCACGAATATTTCTCATCAACAAAAATTAACTAAATGAATCTTATGTAAATATCCCATGCTTCACCCAGTTGGGAACCTAGGCAGGGGCGCAACAACCGCCGTATCAGCCGTATCAATGATACGGGATCCCAAATCGTTTGTAAGCAAAAATACGTACTGTTATCCTCAATTTCAGATAAACACTATTTCCCGGAAAAAAAAAATTCTTTAGTGATTTTCAGACCAGGGTCGGGGCCCCCTCCGCCAAAGATGCAAATGAAATCAAGTGATACAATCCGTTTTCGTTCCCCTTTCGCTTAGAGATAATTAACATTTTTAATAAAAAACAACAACTTAGAGCCCCTCACGCGCACTCACTCATTACTTCATTGAAATTGTGTAAAAATGCACCTATAGCAAAAATGAGAAAAATCTTGATCTCATGTACAACATATTCAGCACTATCGGTGAGATCATAAGATTTAAAAAACTCCTTACACTGTTCATTGCTCAACGGGTCAGATGGACCTGGCTCATAATAAAATCGTTTTGGCCCACACGATTTTCGAATTTGACTGTTTTTAAGTTAATCGTGAAAACTTTATAGCCAAAATGTCAGAAATAGAGCTCGCACGCTTATTAATTAATTGTTTGCGAAGTTCATTTTATTATAAACCAGATGTCAGAAATGTCTACATCGTATGTCGTCGTATGTCGTATCGTCCATTTACTGATTTTATGTTATTCGCGCAAGTATTCTGAAGGGGTAGTTTGTGAAACTATCGAGCTCGCTACGCTCGCTTATTCAACAAATTATGACATTTTTATATTTATCATGCAAGGTTTTAATATACCAAAGTCAAGGGCCAATTTACAAAAATTCCGATGTCCACCCCGGCCTTTAAGGAGATTCTTGTCATACAAACTACCAACATAAAACATTAACAAATTATACACCTAAATCTTCCTCAATAGACAAAGTAATTCCACTTTGTCAATTGGTTAAAACCGCATGAAAATCCGTTCAGTAGTTTTTGAGTTTATCACGAACAGGCAGACAGACGCGGTGTGAAACTTTCTTTCATACATATGTTATTCTTACTATTAAGGTGATTCAACGCCCATACTAAATTTCTCTCGATATTCTTTCATTTGTTTGAGTGTTTAGTGATTGTATTATGATTTCTACTCTTAGTAAATGTATTCAATGGTGCGCAAAGTGGTTTTCTTTTCAAAAGCAGTTAAATCGAAAAAAGCACAAATCGCCGCTTGATAGCGTTGTTTTGTGATTTAATTATTTTTCTTTTTCATTGCTTTGTTTTACATTATTAACATGTAGAAATCTATTTCGCGCACAATTGAACATATTTTCTAATAGCCAATTGCACAAAAACGTTACATAAAAATTGTATGAAAATCGTACCGCCTTAACACGCGAATGGCTTGGATTTAAGTTACTCATTAGCATCCCTTGTAGCCGTGTGGTAACCGGTAGAGTAGAATAGCACCAACCCCTTACACTCGTGGGTGTCGTACAAGGCGAATAACGTTTAGAGGCAAAATATCTAGTCTCCATAAACTGGAAAATGGGCAGCAGCGTTTTTCATTGTTATGTTTGCAACACTGCGATCTCCAACCCGCCTGCCAAGCGTGGAGATTATGGCAATAACCTCCCCTTTTGCGGGAGAGGCCCAAAGTCCTGTAGTGGACTGTTATGGGCTGTGATGATGATGATGATGATCCCTTGTAGTTGGGGGTACTAACTATGGGGCCCCAGACAGCTATTGATACGGGGCCCCTGGAAGGCAAGCAACGCCACTGAACCTAGGTCACCTAGGTGAAACACGGACCCAAACACAATTTTAGTAATTACTGTCTGTACAAATTACCCGATAAAATAGTGGTAAGCAAATGTATTCCATCACCGACATCATAAGGATTATTATTAGTCCACTGTTGGACTTGTTTGAGCCTCACTTTATTAAATAAACACAATCAACATTACGGTGCATCTACCAGGAGAACATAAGAGGCGAAATAAGTACGACCCCTAACACGCGGATCCCTAAAGCCAGTGTTACCAGCAGTAGTTTCCAAAAAAGTACGTCTGGGCTCTTAAAATAGTACGAAAATGGCTAAAAAGTTACGATTTCTTCTTATTATCTTCTATATTTTATCGACCTTGGGGGGGGGGGGGGGATGATTTTTAGTCAATTAATGACGTTATTTTGTTGCCGGTGGCAAAATCAACCCTTCCTTCCCATTATTTTTGGTGAAATTGTGAATTTGAAAGGTGAAGTGACTACCCCCTCAGCTAAATTCAGCATTTTGTAAAAACGTACTAAATAGTACGATGTGGAGCAAAGTACGCTTAAGGTACGACAGTCGGCCAAATCGTACGTAAATCGTACTAAAAGGTACGATCTGGCAACGCTGCCTAAAGCGCTGCCTGCTGCCACGCCTCCCGCGTCGCCTCCCGCCACCCGCCGCCCCGTGCGCCGCGCCGAACATGTGTCGACACGCCGGAGTTTTGGCAGTGTGCATGCTGCACTTGGGTGTGTCGTTTGATTGAACCGCTGACGCCGACAGCGTGGCTTCTTGTGTTACCTATTTTCGAGTCGTGTTCGTTTATTCGGTTTTTAGCTTTTCGCGTGATCGGTGTGATTGTTTGTTGCGTTGTATGTATAGGATACCTAAGTACTGTGAAAATAACTGTGATAAGACTGTAAACAATATGAATGAATGAATGATTTATTGCTTCAGGTACCAATATTAACGTAGTCTTGTTTGTGTACAATGTTCAACAGTTTAAGTATTGTGATAATCATTATTCTGTGCATGAGTGCAACCAAGCAGTAGGCCAAAGACCATGTTACCTACCTACTTACGTATTGCATAGCAACCAGTGCATGCTGTAGTGTTGTGTAGCTGTGTGTATGAGTGTACTTTCTTGCTTTCTTGTGGCTCGATGTGGTTAACTGCGCTGGCACCTGACACTGTTTGTTTCCATAAAATATCGTTTAAAAGGTACGTACCTACATGCTTTAAAGGTCTAGGTGCTAGCTAGACTAGGAGACGCTACCTACCACCTAATAGTGACGTTAGAAGCGCAACCGCCGCGCTCGGTTCTTTTCCGACGGGAAATAGGTAGAAAAGACAACGCTTTTATCTTTTCATAAAAACATGTAGGTATTTAGTGGAACCTGTCTGTAATGTGTTTCACCAAAACTAGATTCATAAGTGGTTCCCTAGGTACGTAGGTACTTAGATGAGGGAACCGTGTTAGTAGGTACCTAGTACTTACCTATCTGTGTAGATCCATTTTGTCAATTGAACGAATCCCGTTTTAGTGTAGTAGATATCTACTTTAGTACGTAGCTGACTATGTTAATTTTTATTTAGTTTAAGTACCTGCGGCAGTCCACACCGCGGGTCCGGCTGTCTTCCAGACTGATTAACATGTTTTGTTTTTTATTTACGTAGGTTCCTACCTACCTAACCTACTTAGATACTGTTTTTAGGCCTTTAGTTAATAAGTACCTAAGTATTATGATTTTAATTCTTATTTTACTTTTGTTGTGCTGGGGTGGTTTGTTCTGTTAGGTACCTACCTAGTAGAAATCATCTCGGTGTTAATGACCTGGTTTTGCTCTCGCGCACGAGGGCCTGGGGTCCGCCTTGACCATGATCCAGGATTTCGCATTTCTGGTCATTACGTCTGACAGTCCTGAATCCTGCCTGACCCTGCTACCAGGGGAACCTGATTACCTGACCAGATTAAAATCATGGTTAGACATTCAGTCGCCTAAATGTGCAGGTTTCATCACGATGTTTTCCGTCAGAAAAGGTCACTGGTACGTGGCGGCAGCGGGTGTCGAACCCGGTACCTCTCGCGTACGACTCGGATACCGTAACCTTAGGCCACCGACGACGCTCCGACTAGGTAAGTTCCTAGTTAATTTGGTAGAGATTATTCATGGAGATAAGTAGGTAACATTTAGTTCGGCGCCTGGTAGCAAGATGTAGGAGGTTCGTTTGTTTTGTTATGAATGGCGCGAGGTTATTAAACTCTTCTTTATGGTGTGTACACACTCAACTTACGCCAACGAAGCGTTGTCGGCCGATTTGGATTTCTAAGGTCCAATAGGTAATTGCATTTCGTGGTCAAGCAAACGATCTTTGGGAGTTTTGGGAACCTATTCGGGCTCGTAATCGCACGTTTGTTCGGTGGCCTTCGGTATCCGCCCAAGCTGCGTTTGGTCGATTGCTTCTATCCGTTTGATGTTACCGCCACGCTTTTTTCATAGGGGTCGCACGCGGTTATTGAACTTCTCCTTCTAGGAGAAGTTCAATAACCGCGGTTCAAGTCCCATGGACTTTTGTCATTTACATATTCAGATATACTATAATAACTTTTTTGACATAATTTGTTTTTTATAGCGACTTTAAATTTATTCAATGGTAAATTCTGAATATCTGTTGGAACCTTATTATAAAAGCGTACACATTGACCCATAAATGATTTGTGGACTTTGGCTAGACGACAAGCACCAGCAACAAGCTAATCTTTATTTCTCGTATTAATATTATGAACATCACTATTCTTCTTAAATAAGTGTAAATTTTTATGAACATACATTAAATTCTCATATATATATTGTGACGGCATTGTCATTATATCAATGTTCCTGAATTTATCTCTTAGTGAAGTTCTAGGTCTCAATTGATAAATCGCGCGAATAGCCCTTTTCTGCAATACAAATACATTGTGCCAGTCGGCAGCGTGTCCCCACAGCAGTATGCCATAGGCCATAATACTGTGGAAATAACTAAAGTGAACTAATCTTGCTGTAGCCTCGTCAGAAATACTCCGTATTTTCTTTACAGCATATGCTGCAGAACTTAGCCTTTTCGCCAATTTATCAATGTGAGGACCCCATTGCAATTTATTATCCAGGGTAAAGCCTAAAAATACTGTAGAATCAACAAAATTGCATCGTTACTTACATCTGGCATACTAAACAAGAAGCTTCATAAATGCTATTAAATTAAATTCCCATTAATTTTCGATGTATGTAGTGCAAGTTTGAAAATAATAAATAATAACAATACCTGAAGACATGCGTCATTCAACAGCTTCTCATCTTCCAAGCCTGGTATTTCATATACTTGGCACACATTCTTCGGGGAGAGATTGGCACAGAAACACCGAACACATTCGGTGATCAAATTCGGCAAGATGTACTTCTTTGCCACATAATAGAGTGAAAATGCAGAGTCTAAGTTTACATTGATTTTGTTGGTATATATGTATCTGGAAACAGAAGATATTTAACATTAAAATTAAGATGACTTGGGTGTCAGTTGAATTCTTAAAAAATATTTTAAACATATTTTGTGCTTTCAGCTATAAAGCACAAAGTTCAGGAGTGGGGGTTCATGATGTCAGTTCTCAGTAAAAAGTTACCTTAGGCATGACACCATATAAAAATTTCTATGTAACAAAAGAAAAAACCTGTGTGAGACTAAAAAAATTGTTTCAGCCATCAGCTTTAGTTTGGCAATGTCACAAATTGTTTGATCCAATACATTTTTAGTTTAAAGAATAAAACTTAGTAACAACAAAGATACTTACTCTAGCATTACTTTGAAAGCATTGGGATCAACATCCACTATTTCAATGGTCTTACTCTTCTCAGCCATACCGCCATAGAACATTGCAGCAAACACAGGGGATGACATGGCCAGCACTAGCTTATGAGCTTTTACCATATCTTTCCCCAACTTGAAACTGCAGTCTGTCCATTCTCCGAGTTTGTAGAGATGTGCAATGCGCTGATTTGCATCAGCACATTCACATTGCCAATCGACTGAGGCTATGTCAGAAACATTAGATCGATTGGGATTACTGCTAGTTCCTGCCCGAGTTTCTATAGAGCTTTTGCTAGAGTTCATTTTCGGAGACGGAGCTTCCGTCCGTTTGTCCCGTGGGTACTCCTGTTAATTGTGAGTAATTGTGACAAAAGTTGAGCAATGAATTAAATACTGCGTATTTCAGTTTACTGCGTCGAAACGACTACCACACTATTTCACAAACTACACACTAAATTCGCAACAAAGCTGGACACTTAAAACGTAGTATATCTTCTTTAGGGTACGCTTTCCTCGGGTAAGAAAATGAAACAAAGAGGACTCAGGAGGGACCCCCAAAGAGAATAACACCATGGGGGAACCCTCAAGGAATCCACAACGAGAATATAATCACTACGTGCTCTCGTGAACTCAGTTCACCCAAAAAACCAAGAAAGGAATAACAATATTACCTCCCGAATACACTCCCAGAAATCAAATGTGTTCGATCGAGACACAGAGGTCCGCGTTTAATTCATCCGCTAAAGTGTTTCATTTAACAAAAACTATGTGGAGTACCTCTTGGGATATTCCTATCTTCTTTGTTATCAAACACCATCACATCACCAAAGAAAACAAAACAAATTAGAACGTAGAGTGAAGTTGAAGCGAGCGAGTGAACCGAATTTGATTTGCGCACGAGCGCCACTACGTGTTATTCGCACAAGTGCACCGTTAAATGAAAGCTGCGATTACACACACACTAGTTCAGGCCCCACATGTTGACATATCCGTTACGGGCAGTGTTGCCTCTTTAATGTAGGATACTAGATTAGGGTGTGTTTAATCGCAGCCATAGTATAGCTTGACCGCGACTGAGGTGACCTGTCAATGGTTTGCGCTTTATATACCAACACCGGAATGATGTACTATTCTGTGACAGAATTCGAATGTCGCCAACAACGGGACATGGATAAAAAGGAACGTGACTGAAAAAAAAACATGTTCAGATTGTCTGATTGTGAAATTACAATAATGACGTTTCGGAAAAGAACTAGCGTCCTCTTTCGTGGAATTATGATTCTTGTCAAAAATGACAACATTTGACGTAGTAGACATTGACACCAAAGTTTTGACAGTATAAATAGACTAATTTTAAATACACATACATACGCTGCGGCAGGTTATACAAAAGACCGAAGAGTAAAACATAAGTAGAGTAGAACATAAAATAAGTAGAGTGTTTGTGGACTATGAGATGGCCTTCGATTCGATCGAAACTTGGGCGGTGCTCCAGTCTCTACAGCGGTGCCAAATTGACTATCGATATATCGAAGCACTGAAGTGTTTGTACGAAAACGCCACTATGTCAGTTCGTCTCCAGGACAAGACCACAGAACCTATTCAGCTGCAGCGAGGTGTAAGACAAGGTGATGTCATATCATCGAAGTTGTTCACCGCTGCACTGGAGGATATATTTAGGCTTCTGGACTGCGACGGACTTGGCATCAATATTAACGGCGAGTACGTCACTCACCTCTGCTTGCACCCTTTGCTGACGATATCGTAGGCATGGCTGAAACCCTGGAAGACTTGGGCAAAATGTTCGATGACCTCTGTAGTGCCTGACCTCTGTAGGTCTTAAAATAAACATGGACAAGACGAAAATTATGTCGAATGTTTTATGTTGTACCTAATCCAGCGACAGTTAAGTTGGAGGCATTCCACTTGAAGTTGTTGACGACTATACATACCTAGGACAAATAGTCCAGCTAGGTAGGTCCAATTACGAGAAAGAGGTCAATCGACGAATCCAACTCGTTTGGGCAGCGTTCGGGAAGCTACGTGTGTCTCAAAACGAAGGTCTTTGACCAATGTGTGTTGTCAGTGATGACTTACGGATCTGAAACGTGGCCGCTCACTGTAGGCCTTATAAGAAAGCTCACTGTTACCTAAAGGGCAATGGAAAGAGCTATGCTCGGAGTTTCTTTGCGCGATCGAATCAGAAATAAGGAGATCCGCAAGCGGACCAAGGTCACCGACATAGCGCTAAGGATTTCCAGACTGAAGAGGCAGTGGGCAGGGTACATAGCTTGAAAAACAGATGGCCGATGGGGAAGTAAAGTTCTCGAGTGGCGACCGCGTGCCGGATAACGCAGCGTGGGTAGGCCCTCCTACAAGGTGGACCGACGACCTGGTAAGGATCGTAGATACAAGCTGGATGCGGAAAACACAGGACCGACCTTTGTGGAGATCTCTGGGGGAGGCCTATGCCCAGAAGTGGGCGTCTTCTGGCTGATATGATGATGATGATGATGAATTTTAAATTGTGTGCAATATTGAAGGCGGCTTATTAAGGATATAGACCACTAAATAGCGTCGAATTATATTTCCTCTATATAGTTTATTATTGCCAGTAAAATTAATTTAGTATGATCATTTTTCCGCAATCTGTCAAAGTAACCTGAAGTCGTGGTACTTTGTGTAGCGTTGTGACTACAATAAGAGTTGGCCCTCATTAATTACTTAGGCCCTGGGAGGATTAACCTTTAATCACCGACCCATACGTCTCACACACGGGTTGGAGGGTAGCAAAGGGGGCGCTGAGGTATCCTCTAACCCACACACGTACATGTTTTTATCATATTATACCAATATATACCAAACGGACCGGGCTAGTGTGTCCCAATCAATTTATGCGAGCCTAATGAGGAGTTTTCAGTAGGTATTGTCAGTTGGTTTCAAAAAGGATCAATACATGGCGCTCCTACAATTTTGTTAAACTTTTTTTAATTAGTATGATGATGGCAATGATTTCATGCAGCCAACCAATACTAAACTTAAAAATAAAATGTTTATTAATATGAACATAGCTTTTGAAGGTTGAAAGAAATGTAAAAAAAAAAATTATGTAGGTAGGCACTATGTTCCACTATGTTTAAACCTTTTATATTGGAATTACGTAAATTCATGATCCTAGCGTCCATGAAACGAATTGTTTTTTTTGTAATAATTATGAAAACCTCTAAAATTGTTGAAATGTATTGATATGATCCAGTACAAGATACCCAGTGTTTATATCGTCTTTGATAAGTACCTATTTCAAGCGATTTCTGATCACCAAAATTGTTGGGGTGCCATCTAGCGAGTGATAAGGAATGCTTTAGATACCTATTGGAAAACTGCTCATACAAATGTACAAATTATATAGCAGTCTGCACAACTTGTGCGAATATTCCTATTTCTCATTGGCTGCTGTGTTCACTCTGCAGAATATTTAAAAAATCAAAAAGTTTGTTTACATACAAATGTTAGCAGATTATTTTGTTATTGTAACTTTGTAACATTATAAATGAGAACTAAACGCGCTATATCCCTGCACAGGGTATGCCAGAGACGTTACTGTGATATGTTACCAGGTAGTGAAATCAAGATAATTAGGAAAAAGAATACTACTATTACAAAAAGTAACCTCAACGCGAAGGCTGATGCTGAAGAAAAGGAATGTAAACTCGATAGCGAATTTAGAACAAATGAGGTGAACATTCAGATGGTATCGGATAATATATACAAACAATTATTTAAAGTTTCTAACTCACCTATGGACCAGAAAATCATAAAAGAGTAAGTCACAACAGTTTCACCTACTTTAATGCCTTTGAGAAGGCTTACCGAAATTGTCTACAATTCAAACCCTCTAGGGTTTGGCATCTTCTCCTTTGAACACCTTTGCAAAATAGTAAACCTGACACATTATTCACTCCTCCTTTTGAACCCTTCCGGTAATGCAGAGCTTCCAGGCTGTTACAATACTGAACAGTTTTAGGCATAAAATTTAAGTAGAATAGCACCAACCCCTTACACTCGTGGGTGTCGTACAAGGCGATTAATGTTTTCGAGGCAAAAGATCTAAGAGTCTCCATAGGCTAGAAAATGGGCAGCAGCGTTTTCCATTTTTATATTTATAACACTGCCATTCCCAATCCGCCTGCCAAGCGTGGAGATTATGCCAATAACCTCCCCTTTCGTGGGAGAGGCCCTAAGTCCTGCAGTGGACTGTTATGGGCTGTGATGATGATGAAATACAAAAAAAATACAAAATAACAGCAAATATTTCCAAAATTAAATTGTGCAGGCAGCTTTTGTTTATAAAAACTGTTTTCATTTTCAGTTGCCAACACAATCTTATAAAACATGGTATAGATTACAAAGAAATCAGCAGATTACCTGACATTAAGCTCAAACTGCCCAAACTTGAAGGCAAAGATGTTGTGGAACATTTTTACAATATTGGTGAGAAGCAATCGGCTCCTTACAGAGAGCTATTGAAAGTACTTGCTGGTTGCAAGTTACCAGCTTTACCCAAGGTAACATTTTGCTTTTTACATTTATGTCCAAATGAAGGTACAGTTGAAACCGGATATGATGACATTTAAGGGATTGTAATTTTCACTTAGGTTGCTAAATCAGATAGTCGTTATAAGCAATAATGTAAAATGTATGCACCTTTTTAAATTTTCTAATCACCTTTTATGTGACCTTTTTGGGTTAAAGGATACCAAGGGGTGCAATTAAAAAAAAACGAAGAAAAATCGAGAAAAGTCATCTGGAAGGGTGTAGGCATTGAGTTGTAGGAAAGGGGGCATAAAAAAAAAGCGAAAAAAATTGTTGGTGTGTCCGTAAATCGTGGGGCCACAGGGACTTTCGACCACCTGCGATCGTATTATAATGTATACTGATGGGTAGTGATAGGGAGCACCCGTAGGAACCTTTTGTATTGGACACTTTTCTCTGTGGTGCACCTAGGGGGCCCCCACTTTATTATGGGGGTCTCAACAAAATTACCTGCTTGCTTTTAAAATTGAGGCGAGGCGCCCCTGTTCTTGTCATGCAACATATTCACGCGCCGCAAGTTGAACAAATCACAAATGTCGTTAGCTCTTACTAAAAAAAAACGCTTTCACTTATGGGTAGAAATAGTATTCATCGGGACCATTCCAAAAAGCAGAAACACAATAGGGTTGTCTTTTTGCGTTCATTGGTTCCTATGACCACCTTCCGACTCCATCATCAGACCAGCTCCATGGAAATATATTAATGCAGTGTCTTACAAGTTACATTTGTACACTAAATTTCAGCTCAGTTGAGTGGGTCAATTTAGATGTAAAAGGCATAATCGGGAGGATTATGCAGCCCGGTAAAAAAATAATGAACTCGTAGTTGAGTTGTTTGTGCCTTCTCCCGAGATCGCACAATGCATCTTGCCAGATTCTATAGCAATAAAGATGAATATCGTGCGTAGGTACTTAAGCAGCGCCGGTGGGCGAGTGGTTAAAGTATCAGGTGAATACGGTGAGGGAAAACATCGTGATGACACCTGCCCATTCAGGCGACTGAATGTTTATCTATGATCCAATCCAAGCTTCTTACAGCATGGGATATGGGCGACACGTAGCAAGCTGCTTCGGAATCGGCCCGAGCAGGTCGGAGCTGATATGGTACAAAGTATAGAAACTGTCTGCGCCGACTACCTACGCGGGATTGTTCCGATAAGCGCTGGTAGATCGGCGCTGGTAACCTGCTTTCTACGTGTATACGCCCTATCGCTGTCGATGCCGCTAAGGCAACCGCCGGCAGATCGCCGAAAAATCCAAATTATCAATATTAATAACTTTGCGGCTGATATTTCATATCTTCCGGTGTGATAACGTGACACAGGCCGCCCGGAAAACCGACGTAACAAGAAAAACCGCGGTACAATGATACCATTACCGCCGCGAAGTGTGTAAGATAGCGAAGCTCACGACCGACAATCACTCGCCGGCGACAGCGACAACGTGGAAGTCGACGAAACACACATTTTTACTGGAACATACCACCGAACGGCTTTTGAGCAGCAAACTTGGTCATTTAACTAAAAAAAAATCGCGGTTAAAAGCCGGTCCACACAGAACGACAGTGGCGCGAGCTAAAGCGCCATTGTAGAAGATGCCGCAGTGAAAGTAAATTAAAATGTTACGTGGGGGACGTTATGAACAGGAATGTATATTGGAGGAAGATTGACTGAAGAATAGAGAAGTTATTGTTGTTTAAGTTATAAGTTGAACGATCTGCTGAAATTGCCTGTATAGAACTTGAGCGACTTATTGTAATGAGCGTATACAGACCTCCGGCTTCATCATTTGATTTGTTCGAGAAAATTATGGATGAAGCCCTTATTAAAGTTAGCAATTGTAATAAAAATATTGTTGTTTGTGGAGATTTTAATATAGATTTATTAGACGTATCTTGTAAATATACTGGTAGGCTAATATCATTATTTAAGTGTCATAATTTAATCAACTTATTTTTAGAGCCTACTAGAATAACAAGTACTACATCAACTTGTCTAGACAACATTTTTTGTGATATCCAGGCATGTAGCCAGTCTGTAATAAACAAATTACAATCCGATCATTGTGGTCAATTAGCTGTGTTTAATGTTTATATGAGGAAAGAAACAAAAAATACTATTAAATTTGTACCAATTAACAACAACCGTCTAAACAGTTTTAGAAATAACATTATAGAGAAATCATCTAATTTAAAGTATTTTGATGATACAAATGAATATTATAATTCAGTTTTACACATGACAAAAACTGTAAGTAATAGTATATTCAAACCAAAGGTGAAGGCAGTAAACAGCAAACTTATGTTTAGCGATTGGGCGACAGCAGGAATACATAAGAGTAGAAATAAATTATATGAGCTCTATGCAGAACGGGCGTATAATAATAGCGTAGAATTTGCTGAGTATGTTAAACATTATTCGAAGTTATTTAAACGCGTTTGTGCTACAGCTAAATCGAATTTCGTTAAACACAAACTAAAAAATAGCACAGATGTAGTAAAATCCACATGGCAGATAATAAATAGTGAAACTGGAAAAGTAACAAATCGCGATACTAAGTACAGTTTAAAGATAAATGATAATGTTGTTACCAAAAACTCTGAAGTTGCGGAGGCATTCAATAAATTTTTTACAGACATTCCAGTGTCAACTACGAAATCCTTAAATTCGTCTCCTGCTCTCGCTGAATCCTTGTTAAAACAAAACGTACCCGAGAGTGTCATCGATTTTAAGTTCGAGCATGCAACACCTCAAGATATAGTTAAGGCTTTTAAAACTATAAAAATGAAAGCAACTGCCGACATTGATGGTATGTCAGTAAAAATTATTAGCTCTGTAATTGATGTTATTGCTGTCCACTTAGCGAATATATTTAATAATTGTGTTGATAATGGTGAATTTCCTGACCTGATGAAGCACAGTAAAGTTATTCCATTGTTGAAAACTGGTAATACAACGGATCCTACAAATTTTAGACCAGTTTCAATTTTACCGGCTCTAAGTAAAATATTTGAGAAAATCATATTAAATCAACTAAAGGCTCATTTTTATGGAGGTAACCTATTGCATCATAAACAATTCGGTTTTACTCGCGGTCGTTCAACAGCTGATGCAGGTGTTGAACTTATTAAACATATCTTTGGGGCCTGGGAGGAATCCCGTGATGCATTGGGGGTTTTCTGTGATTTATCCAAAGCCTTTGATTGCGTTAATCATGATATTTTGGTCAGGAAATTACAACATTATGGAATAAAAGACTTGGCCCTAAACTTGCTAAATTCATACTTGAGTCATAGAATTCAAAAAATTGATGTAAACGGAGAGAGATCTATGGGGTCTGTTGTCTCTATGGGTGTCCCCCAGGGATCTATTTTGGGCCCGTTTTTGTTTCTTGTTTATGTAAATGACTTACCGTACTTTGTAAAAGATACCCATGAAATTGTCTTGTTCGCGGACGATACATCTTTAGTGTTTAAAGTAAAAAGACAACAATTAACATATGAAGACGTGAACAAGGCTATTGCAGAAGTGGTAAACTGGTTTACGGTTAATAATTTATTACTGAATGGCAAGAAAACAAAATGTATAAAATTCTCTTTGCCAAATGTTAGATCAGTGCCCACTAATGTACAAATAAAAGGCGAAAATTTGAATCTTGTTGATTCTACAGTATTTTTAGGCTTTACTCTGGATAATAAATTGCAATGGGGTCCTCACATTGATAAATTGGCGAAACGGCTAAGTTCTGCAGCATATGCTGTAAAGAAAATACGGGATATTTCTGACGAGGCTACAGCAAGATTAGTTTACTTTAGTTATTTCCACAGTATTATGGCCTATGGCATACTGCTGTGGGGACACGCTGCCGACTGGCACAATGTATTTGTATTGCAGAAAAGGGCTATTCGCGCGATTTATCAATTGAGACCTAGAACTTCACTAAGAGATAAATTCAGGAATATTGATATAATGACAATGCCGTCACAATATATATATGAGAACTTAATGTATGTTCATAAAAATTTACACTTATTTAAGAAGAATAGTGATGTTCATAATATTAATACGAGAAATAAAGATAAGCTTGTTGCTGGTGCTTGTCGTCTAGCCAAAGTCCACAAATCATTTATGGGTCAATGTGTACGCTTTTATAATAAGGTTCCAACAGATATTCAGAATTTACCATTGAATAAATTTAAAGTCGCTATAAAAAACAAATTATGTCAAAAAAGTTATTATAGTATATCTGAATATGTAAATGACAAAAGTCCATGGGACTGAACTGCTGTTCTATACAGGTATTTACTTTTAAGATAGTATATAGGACAAATAATGTATTAGTACATAAGACATGTTTAAAAAAAAAAAAAGAATTAACGTAGGCTCTGTGGGTTTCTTGCCGTTTCTTTTCCCCATGGAGAACCACCTTGGAAGCGGCGTTAATTTTCCTTCCTCTCCCACACATGGTGTCTCCTGTCTGCGCTAGGGTAGGGGTAGGGTAGTAGTTAGAGTAGGGGTAGGGTAGGGTAGGGTTGGAGTAAGATAGAGGTAAGGTAGTATAGGGTTGGGTAGGGGTAAGATAGTGGTAGGGTCGGGGTAAGATAGTGGTAGGGTAGGGGTAAGGTAGTGGTAGGGTCGGGGTAAGATAGTGGTAGGGTAGGGGTAAGGTAGTGGTAGGGTAGGGTTAAGGCAATGGTAGGATAGGGTAGGGGTAAGGTAGCGATAGGGAAGGGATAGGATAGAGTAGGGTGGTAGCGACTACCTACCACATACAGCATGTGTGATGCACGCTCACTTAAAAGTCTGTCTGGCGGTGGCGTGGGGGCCGGGTCGCTCTTTTCCCTCAAATATGGTTGAATTGGACGATGGCTGGGCCCTGCGTTATACTCGTGAACGGGTGCTGCCTTGGTGGACTGGCTTACTCTTGCTGTAGTTTTAGGTGGTTTTTTCTTAATTATACTAGACATACCGATATAATATAATATAGCGTTCCGGCTCTGCCTGGCATTGTCGAGCACGGTTCGGTTGGCGAGGGATACGTTTATCTACGGTCATAGGGCGGTCAGCGTGTCACTGTGTGTTTCCTTCCTACTTTCCTATCCCCCTCATTTTTGACGATTGAAAGAGATATTTATTGTCCTAATCAATAAAGAAATTTTGATTTTGATTTTGATTGATAAAATTTAATTATTGATTTCTTCTGCGTTTTACCTAATTTAAATACTGATAAACGAACATAAAATACTATGATGTTTATATACAAGGGCACATACTAGCTAGCTAGGCAATCCAATTAGGTATAGATAAAGTAACTAATAACAAGCTACTTACTATTTTTATAATTTTGTTGCAGAAATGGTTAAAGAAATCGGGCTGGTGCAAGTATGAAGGCGATAAGGCTGTGCCTGTGCCTTGTCCAACTGACGATGCATTGATCTTTGATGTGGAAGTCTTAATGTCTGCTGGTAAAAGGCCTACATTGGCTTGTGCTGTGTCACCAAATGCCTGGTAAACGGATATTTTATTCAGTGTGTGACCTAGAACCGGGGCTAATATTGAAAATAGATACTTAGAGTATTGGTATTTTTTCTGAAAAGGTTCTAGTTAACCAAAACCCAATAAGTATAAATTTAAAGTTACGATTCATAATCAGTGATTATTGCAAAACGATATTATCGCTGACAATGTCGTGATACAGAGCATTTCAAAATGTCCAACTCGATCGAATTGAGCAGCAACTATTGTTTGCATTACATTGAATTTACGATTAAGATTGTTAGAAAAAAAACAAAAAGTTAAGTTTAGATTTCAATTAGTTGGGAACATAATGATTCAATTACTGGTGATCAATAGAGCCTCCGTTTTTAATATTAGCCCCGGTTCCAGGTAGAGGATGACTATTTATTCTTCAATTCAACTCAAACCTTAAAATTTTATTAAGAGTACTTAGAACTTATAGCAACAAGGCATATTCGCATTTGGCACTCATACAAAAATTATATTTCAACATTAAAATATGTTTCGCAGGTACGGGTGGGTCAGTGAACCGGTGGCTTCAAACCAACCACAAAAATACTATGAAGATGTAGTCTATGACAGTCTCATTCCAATGGAGACAAATGGCTTTGACCATGTAGGAGATTTGAGTAGACCAAGGGTGATTGTGGGACACAATGTCTCGTATGATAGGAGTAAAATCAAGGAACAATACTGGCAACAAAAGACAGGTATGTAATATTTTGTTCAGAAGGGAGGTAGTTGTAAAATTAATTGATGCATTTCCTTTACGTTCAGTGCTACCAATTTGTCTATACAGTCGACAAAATCAGAACGAAGAAAGAAAGGAGATGTATGAAAAGAATTAGGTATGTGTAAGGCTAGATAGTTGTGTCACGACAGAGCAAAAAAAGTGGCGGTCGATAGTCTCTGCCTACCCTACCCATGGGACGAAGGCGTGAAATGTAGATAGCTGTTTACAGCGGCTGTCGCCCGCGCGTAGTTCGGATCTCTGTAAACATTCAACGTTCCCGCGGGAACCTTTTATTTTCTCGGCATAAAAATAGCCTATTTCACTTGGGGATCATGTGATTTCGTGTTAGTGTAAGAATTATTCAGTAGAACCTCAATTTGGGGCTTATGTCGTGCCCACAAGGCTGGATCCGCGCTTGCATGGGGCACGTCATCTTAGTCCTCACAATGATAACGCACATGCGGTTTTGTATACCTGCACTCTAAATATAGGACTTGTAGATGTTATGGGCGAAGGTTCCCACTTAAAATCAGTTGGGCTTTCTGCTCGTTTGTCACTGATAGCAAAAAAAAATTTAGTATTAATTATAGGCCAGTCATAACATACACAAAAAATTGCAATAATTGCGGTAAACTTGACACATTGTTTGTTTGGGTCCTTTTACACAGTTTTTGCTCAGATTTGCAGCACTCTAAAATGTGAGCGCGTTGAGTTATGGCTGAAAATGGCTTTTTAGTTTTATGCAAAAAAGACCACATAGGAAGGCTCTGACGAGAAAGGTCAATAAGTATTTTTTAAAGTAGACAAAATTCCAATACTCCATTGTAAGTTTCATACTCCAGGAGTGCGTTTCATGGACACGATGTCCATGCACACATGCGTCAGTGGCGTGACGAGCTACCAGCGTGCGGTGCTGAAGACCAAGGCGCCGGAGCCGCATCCTTCGGACGAGGACTGGATAGGGATCAGCTCACTGAACAGCCTCACTGAGGTATGCTTATTTTTATATGGTTTTATTTTACTTGCCGACTCGACTTTTATAATGCGTGCGGCTAAGGAATGGAACGCGTTGCCTGCGAGTGTGTTCCCTGATCAATATAATCTGGATGCCTTCAAGGCTAGAGTGAATAGGCTGTTCCTAGACAGGTATACTCCATCATCGGCCGCAACGTACCACCAGGTGAGGTGGCGGTCAAATGCCTGGCTAGTCAGATAATAAAAAAAAGAAAAAAACTTGCGCTGTCCTTATGTATGTTTGTGGGTGATGCCCCTGGTATTGCAAACGTCCATAGGCTGCGGTGACTGCTTACCTTCAGGCAGGCCGTAAGCTTGTTTGCCACCTTAGTGGAAAAAAAAATTATTGTCCATCAAAACTTGCAACAATTTTGCGACCATTTGTTGGTATCCGATTGAGCTGAAATTTGGTATGACTGTGTAACTTGGATGACAATTCATTAATATGGTACCATGCAGCTGGTCTGATGAGGAAGTCAGGAGGTGGTCATAGGATCTAATGAACGCAATAAGATAAACCCATCGTGTTTGGGCTCTTTGGAATGGTCTTGATGAGTAGGTATTATACCGCGCGATAAAAACTTGTTATAAAACTTATTTTTGTTAAGTGCAAGATAAAAGCACGTAGCCATGCGTACAAGTTAATTTTAAGAAATGCAAAAAAAAATTTGCGGGCCGCGAACTCGGGAGGTTTACCATCGTAACCGAAGTCTTCAGGGCATTCCAGAAGGGTTGCGAACCCTACGCAATAGAACCTGCAATATCATGATTATATTATATTCGCGCGAAGAAAATAGTAAAGGTCTTTTCACAGTGGAGTAAAAATTCAAACAACGTATATAGATAACAAATAGATTAAGTTAATTAATGAATCAAAATCAACTTAATGGTCTCAAATTAGAAATAAAGTCAAGGATAGCCCTTTTCTTAGCAGCCGGTCTAGTATTTGAGGTTTATTCCAACCGGCGAGGTATTAATTTTTATTATTTTATGCCGTCAACTGATCACTGTGAACTTATCTTTCTAATTTGCTAGGGCGGACAACGATGACTCATTATTTTCTTACCGCGAATGAACATACAACCTAGTTTTATTTTCTTCCCCAATAGTACGATAGTAATGATATTGCAAAAAAAGTGACCCAAACCCAAACTTCGACTTTTCGCAGCGATAATATTCACATATCCTCTTGTTTGGATTCTAGAAGTAAAATTACTGGAATGCCATACATGATACGCCCACTTGGCAGTTTCGCTTTTCAGCCCCGTTAAAGTCACCTAAAAGAAAAGTGACTAAATTCTCACTGAGCCATGCATAAGCAAGCACTGACATAGGGAGAGGGAAGACAGGACGTGCTCTGGAAACACCATCGATGCACCGCCTCTTAACTGCCTTACACCGCATATTTTTTTTGGCTCTTGCCCCGATGAAAAAGAGGGGTGTTATAAGCTGACACAGGGTTACACTCATTCTCTCTCTCTCCATCATCATCATCATCATCTCGGCGTCATGTCCGGGTTGCGCTCCCGCGCGGCACGCGAGGGCCCGGGGTCCGCCTTCCTACTCTTCCTGGCCCACTTCGCTCGGTCTTCGGCATGTTTGGTGGTAAGCTTGTTGGCACGCATGTCATTCTTGACGACGTCATGATACTTCTTGGGCTGACCTCTCTCCCTCTCTCACACACTTACTCTCTATCCAGGTTCACAAACTCTACTGCGGCACGCCGATAGACAAGCAGACACGGGACGTTTTCTTCGAAGGCAACATGGAGGACGTCCATACCGGGTTCCAGGGGCTGATGTCGTATTGCGCGAACGACGTGGTGGCCACACATAATGTGTTGAGGCAACTGCTGCCGATGTTCCTGGAACGGTTCCCGCATCCGGTCACTTTGGCTGGCATGCTCGAGTTAGGTAGGCGTTGAATTTATTTATTGGTACACAAAACAGACTGGGATTGCTAACAATTTACATAGAAACAGCAATGGTCATAATCTAAATCCTAACCCAAAACAAGTGTACACATTATGTCTAAAATAGTAATTACCGTCCTACATTATCCTTCGTGCCGAGATAATGTATATGAGAGCGTCAGTGGCCGAGTGGTTAAGGTATCCGACTCGTAAACGAGAGGTACCGGGTTCGAATCCCACTGTGGCCATGCACGAATGACTCTTTTCTGAGTTATATACAGGCTTCATCAAAACATCGTGATGAAACTTGCACATTTGCGCATCCGCCTTGATCATGATCCAATCTGGTCGGGTTTCCCTAGTAGCAGTTCTTTTAAATAGTATTGTGTTTCTGCCGGTGAGTAAGGTTTCCAGAGCTCCATGGGGTAGGAATTTGGGGAACCGTGGCTTTGGCAGTGGAGGGATATTTGCCTTTTTGCTGCCAGAGTAACGTGTTATAGAGGTGGGCAACGCATTGGCGATAGTCTCGGTGTTGCTTATGTCTATAGGCAGTGGTGACCACTTTCCATCAGGTGGCCCGCTTGCCTGTTTGCCTATCGTATGACATTAAAAAAAAACTGGTTCACGGAATTAAGGTGGCCGTCGCTCTACTGTAATGATGTGATCTGCCAAATCCTGGATCATGGTCAAGGCGGATCTCTGGCCCCGGCGCGAGAGTGCCCACCAAATAATTCACGAAACATTAAACTTTTCGCAGGTTCAGCCTACCTGCCGATTAATTCGAACTGGGTTCAGTATATCGAATCGTCGGAAACTGTGTTCGAAGACCTGAAACTGGAGTCACGACAACTGTTATCCCAAAAAGCGGATGAAGCTTGCAGACTGATGGAAAACGAGGCTTACAAGACCGACCTATGGATGTGGGACCAGGATTGGTCCACCCAGACGCTGAAGTTGAAAAAGACTGTAGCGAAAAAGAAAAAGAAATCCGAAAAAATGGATCAACCAGCCAGTACTGAAACAGAAGAAGAAATCAATACCAATTCAGATATCGAACAAATCGAAAACAAAACAAAACCTTTAGAAGAATTTTCTATACTTTGCGAAGAGTACATCGATGCTACAGAATATAAACCTCAGTTGACAAAGGATACGAAAGGTTTGGCCAAAAAGTTTAAATACTTATTCGATATGGCCGAGTTGTTGCCAGTCAAAAGGCCATATCTGGCGGGATATCCCGCTTGGTATAGGAAACTTTGCACAAAACCCGGGAAAGATCCTGACTGGATGTGGGGTGCAAACAACATAACTACAAGTATGCAGGTAAGTTAAATCTTCTATACCTATTATAAACGAAGTCGCTTCCCGCCGTTTGTCCCTATGTGGGCTTAGATCTTTTAAATTACGTAACGGATTTAATTGCGATTTTCAACAATAGATAGAGTGATTCAAGAGGAAGGTTTGTAAGCAAGAAAAAAAGGGTAGGTAGGGGTAAATTCCACTAGTTAAAAATAAAAATAAAATAGAATTCCTCCAAACTGCCTCACATTCTCTTTTTTTTGTTACTGTTTCTTTGTAGAATTTTATTTTAACTGTTAAGGTATATATATATAGGTAACTGTTTTCCATCAGGCATGCATTATTATTTGCCAATAGATCGTTGCAATAGCTGCTGTATCCAGTGCTTATAGTCATCGAATCTCTCGATATCCTGTGAGATCCTATTATTTTTTCCGGGATAAAAAGTACTCTATGAAACTTGGGAGCAGTGTAGCTTTCTTTTAGTGAAACAATATTTTAAATTGGTTCAGTAGTTTAGGAGCTTATCTCCAACTTTTCCTCTTTATAATGTTAGTACATCACTTTTGCCCGTTATTTATCTTACATTTTCGTGGAAAATTATTCTCTTTTACAATATTTATATTTTTTTACCACCATCAGATAACACCGAAACTCCTCCGTCTATCCTGGGAGGGTTACCCCCTCCATCACATGCAGTCCGAGGGGTGGGGATTCCTCGTCCCTTTCTCGCACACGCGTGAGAGCGAGACTGAAGAGCCGGCGGTGCCTTTGAAGGAGTTACTCGAAGCCTGCCCTTTGACGGATGTCAAAGAGGCGGAAGTACGCAGCGAGGCTTATGTGCTACCAAAGACTATTGAGGTATTTATTGTCCAAATTATTGTAGGTATTTTTTTTGCTTAACGACAGCCCATCTGATGGAGACCAAGTCAACCATTCACTTCAAGAAAAATTCCCTTTGCAGGTATAGCAACATTCACGGTATTTGGTGCATCTTTAGCCAAAATTAGTTTGCTAATAGAAGGAAGCATTCGCTGTTTCTTATGCCCAAAGGACATAAGAATACTCTTTCACTCCCAGGATATTTCTTATATAATAAATAAAAATTTAATTCATATATGCTATAAAAACCGTTTTACAACTGAACGATAGTGCAAAGGAATATGATTCTTATGGTGGTCATGCATTTATGCTTTTGATGATATGTATTTGGGCCAAATACAGATTTGTCTATGTCTATGTCTAATTCAATCGAGACAGTTCTTAGCTTTGTTTCATTTATTGTAAAATAAGTAATTTCAATTATACAATAAATTAATGTCAACAAATATCAATATCATTAAATAATAATTCAACCGTCAACACAATGTTATTCACAATAATGCTTCGTCCAAAATGCGGGTAGTCAATGAAGGTAGTAAATAATGTAACGTCAAAGAAATGGGAAAAAGAAAAACCAGCAACACAACCAAAATAACCTGCATAAGTCACCAGCCATCGTGAAAGAACGACAATGAGTACTCGAATAGCCCTCCCCAAGTAGCACCACGCTCAAAAGTTTTATTTTATAATATATAATATAATAATAATATATTTATTTCAGGCTATTAGAATCCATATAAATTATTACAAGTAATAGCTTATTATAAAATTACAAAAATATAAAAAATAATATTTTAGTCAATAGACATGTCAACTTAATAAAAAAAAAAAATTGAAGCTTACAAGAATAGCTCACCGGTCCCAATTCAGTCACAAACATTATTTCTTGTTTAAATCATGGTGTACGGAAAGCCAATGTCGAAAAATAGAGCAATTCATACTTTTTGTTACATTACGTTTTGTTTTGTTTCATTAAAATCAGTTCAGTAGCTTAGGAACTTTGTCCAGGTTTTTCCGATACACCTTAGCGGTGGTACCCCGTGACGATATGTCCAATATGGTATTTATGATACAGGAAGATCAAGCTCGAAAAGCGTACTACGCTCGTAAGAAACGCGACGAGCAAGCCGCCGCCAACCAGTACCACGGACTAGGCGTATGGTGCGGCACGCAGGTGCAAGGTAAGATGATTTTATTTATTTATTTATACTTCATTTAAAGTGGCAGTGGATAGGATACATAGCTCGGAGTCCAGATGGCCGATGGGGCAGTAAAGTTCTTGAGTGGCGACCACGTACCGGAAGACGCAGCTAGGGGAGGCCTCCCGCAAGGTGGACCGACGACCTGGTAAAGATCGCAGGTACCAGCTGGATGCGGAAGGTACAGGACCGGTCTTTGTGGAGATCTCTGGGGGAGGCCTATGCCCAGCAGTGGGCGTCTTTCGGCTGATATGATGATTATGACTTCATACACAAACAGTACAATGGCAGACTTGAAGCTAAAATAGCATGTTTGGTTGTTGAATCTTTAATACGAATGTTATTTTTTCATACTACCCAGTGACAATCAAGCAGACAGGTGATGGTAAGCGGTAACTCTCGCACATAACATCTACGATTCATGTATTTCGGTTGCAGCCAACAAATATACAGTACCGCAGGTGCGTTGTCACTGAGAGCGTCATAGATTATGGGGGCGCCGTAAGTTATCACGTCATCGAAAAACAAAATATTCCACTTTATAGCGATAGTTGAAGTTTAGGAGACCCACAAACGTTCATTCATAACTCTTTCTTGCACAAAACACATTAGAAACATAGTCACAATACAAAGTACAAAGGCGAGCTCATCCCTAAAAGAGATATCTTCCAGCCAACCTCATAATCCGTGAAGAGACCATAATGTCGGAGTGTAATACGTGCAATTGAAATTTTAATTGAAGTAATATCTGTAATATCTTGTATATGTACAATATTGGTGTTCCCGTGCACAAACCGGCACAAAAACTTTTTTTTTGTCTTTTTTCCTTTGATTATCTTGGCGATAGTACTTACTTATTCTCTTGTGTGGGTTCTAAAGTAAAAGTCACATATGGCACCAAAAACAGAAGTACTTAGTAGAGACTTTAATAACTGCGTGACACCACACATACTCCGCAGCACTATCATTTCGGAAATTCAATCATCTGTGTGCTATCTACGACTGTATTTTTATAATTATAATAATCTTAGGGTGTTGCCACTTCCTGCGGCTACCGCACAAGGACGGCCCCAAGTACAAGGTGGGGAATCCGCTCGCAAGGGACTTCCTAGAGATGTTCAGCCAGAACGTGCTATCGGCGCAAGGAAACGATGCTGAGAAGGTAGGTTCTTCTGTTTTTCTTTCTTTTCCTTCTTTCTTTTTCCAAACATGACAGCGGTGGCGGCGGGACCACATAAATAAATATTCGTGGACAAATTTACACAGCGCCATCTAGCCCCAAACTAAGCAAAGCATCTGCTATGGGTGCTAGATAACTGATAAACTACTTAAATACTTTTTTAAATACATACTTATATAGAACACCCACACGTAACAGAAATTAAAATTCATCATTTCAATTTCTGCCCGGCCGGGAATCGAACCCGGGATCTCTTGCGTGGCAGACCGGCGATGTTGACCACAGAACCACTCAGGTCGTCATATAACCGGGATATTTCGAAGCCGTTGTGGCATGTCAGGCAGACTAGTTGGTTGACAACACTGACCTCTAATAATGCGTATTTGTATTAGAAATCAATGGTTGACGAGGTGACAAATCCGACTTGTGTGTTGATTTATGTGCCTCTCACCAACCCTCCTCACAACTCATAACAGTCCACTGCAGGACTTAAGGTCTCTCCCTCCAAATGGGAGGTTGTTGCCATAATCTCCACACGTAGGAGGCGGGTTTGAGATCGCAGTGCTATAAATATAACAATAGTAAACGCTGCTGCCCATTTTCCAGTCTATTGAGACTCTAGAGCGTTTTATTATATAAGACGGGCTTGCACGCGACATACCTTTTCGATTTGTTTCCCCGACGTTTCGGTAGGGTTACACCCACCGTGGTCACGAGACGACTGCCGTGGAGAGGTGACAGCTGCGGTGATGTGCTGGTAGACTTCTACCCTTACATTCGGAACTGCACGGCAGACAACACTCACGATGTCTTCGGATACGTCCGACGATAAATCTTGAGTCTTAAGGTTATTTATTTTGCACACCACTGGGTTCCACGACGCTGAAAGCTTATATCCATCTTCCCGATTGAAAGTTTTGTACTTTTTAATTGTAATCGCTTCCCGAACGATACGCGGATAATATTGCCGGTCGGTGGAGAGGACATTAGGCGCATGCATTTCCATCCAGTGGTTTGGGCCAGAGTTGAGCATGTGGTCTGCTATGGCAGATTTATTCGTCTGGAGGAAAGACAACACACACGGAAAGATACCTAAATGCTTCTTCACATCATCACCACCATCCCCGACATTTACTCACCGTCATAACTTCATAGAGTCATAACGTCATAACATGGAGCTAGAGATCTATGTGACGGACCACTTAGAGAGCATTGCATAATGTCACACAAATTGTACATTAATTCGCAATGGTATCGTCAAAATAAAGAGAAATTTATACCAATGTCATCAGCACTGAATTAAACAATTCAATTTCTGGTGAACGTGTCGTACAAGGCGACTTATGTTTTCGAGGCAAAAGATCTAGAGTCGCCGTAGCCTGGAAAATGAGCAGCAGCGTTTTCCATTGTTACATCTACGATACTGCAATCTCCAACCCGTCTGCCAAGCCTGGAGATTACGGCAATGACCTCTCTGTAATCTTATGGGAGAGGCCCTAAGTCCTGCAGTGAACAGTTATGGGCTGTGATGATAATAGGGTTCATCAAAAGGCATGACTACAAGAACCTCGAAGGCCGGCACCGCATGTGCTCCCCTTACGTTGCAGATGTCCTGGACGACGGTGGCTACTTACCATCAGGTGGCTCACCCGCCCGTGTTTTTTTTTAATGTCGTACGGTAGGCAAACAGGCAAGCGGGACACCTGATGGAAAGTGGTCACCACTGCCTATATACATTAGCAACACCAAATTGTGATTGTGTGCCTCCGATAACGATTTACATACATTTTGTGTGCAGTTATGCAAATATTATTCCCAATTATAATTAAAATAAACTGAACAGGTGCTATCAATCGGTCGCATGTCGTCGTACTGGCGTAACAATCGCGAGCGCATAGCGGGGCAACAATCCGTGTGGCTGCCGGAGCGACTGACGGGTGGAGAAAAACAAGGCGCCATACTGCCGCAGGTGGTCGTATGCGGCACCTTGACTAGGCGGTGAGTATGCGCATTTTTTTTTGACAAATTCACACCGCCATCTAGCCTCGGAGTAAGCAAAACTTGTGGTATGGATGTTAGATAATCTGGATGCCTTCAAGGGTAGAGTGAATAGGCAGTTCCAAGACGGGAATGCTCCCTCTTCGGCCGCATCGTCACTTACCAACAGGTGAGATGGCGGTCAAATGCCTGTCTTGTAGAATATATTTGAAAAAAAAAACTGTTTATCTACTTATTAATTATCTTGTTAACACTTTCGCTGCGGCGGACGCAGCAATTGCGTCCGAAATCGGCATTACGCGTGTGTGCACGACGCACCTGACCGCCCGATACTTGGCACTGCTGGTAGCATCTCCGGTATTTGAGTTAGCAGGGGAAGTGTTAATACATACTTATTACACATATTATACCGAGTCCCGCAAAAGAAATTCAAATTCATCATTTCAATTTAGTCGCCTTTTTGAGACCATCAGTCGCCTCGTACGACACCCGCGAGTGTAAGGGGTTGGTGCTATTCTACTCTGCCGGACACCACACGGCCAATATAAATGTACTTGAACAAATTCACACAGCGCCATCTAGCCCTAAAGTAAGCTTGTGCTATGGTTGTTAGATAACGGATTGTTGTATATGTAGTTAGTTATGGCTTTATTTACTTTAATTTAATCGTTTTTACCTCATTTTGGCCTAATCGCAGAGCAAGCGAGCCAACATGGATGACGGCTAGCAATGCTCAGCGCGAACGCGTCGGCTCAGAGCTTCGGGCGATGGTCACCGCTCCTAAGGGGACTAGGTTCGTGGGGGCCGACGTCGATTCGCAGGTACGACTTATTCGTTATTACTGTTATTCTATTATTCGGTTTTTTATTTACAAGACCGTTCACGACGCATACAAGAAGCACAAAAATTTTAAAATGCCTGACAAAATTGTGGTAGCAATTTCTATTGCATGCATTATACTGAACATTTTTCATTTGGACAGTTAAACTATAGTCAGTGTTCTCCGTGGCGTAGTGGGTAAGGTATTCGAAGCCCACTGCCGTCATGTAGCAATGACGCTTTTCTGGGTTACGTACATTTGTTGAGTCCTAACCGATGCTCTTACGGTGAGGGAAACATCGTGACGAAACCTGCACATTTAGGTACAATAAAACAAAAATGCAAACAATATGATTATTGTTTGAAGTCGCTTAGGTAAGTTAGGATAGTGTTATGACAATGCATGGATGGATTAGCTCCGCAAACCTCCTGGTAGGCCTCCCACAAGGTGGACCGACGACCTGGTAAAGATCGCAGGTACCAACTGGATGCGGAAGGCACAGGACCGGTCTCTGTGGAGATCTCTGGGGGAAGCCTATGCCCAGCAGTGGGCGTCTTTCGGTTGATATGATGATGGTGATAGATAAATAAACTAAAGGAGCTGTGGATATCGGCTCTCCTAGGCGATAGCACTCGCTCATTTTCTGTTGTGATGTCTTGTACTTTGGTCCTCTGCCTTATGTTGATTTTCCCCATTCAGCCCGCTCTCCTCACGTTCAGCATGCTCCTTTCCATTGCACGTTGGAAAATTTATTATTTGTTTATGTTCTTGCGGGTTAGAACGTTGTGCCATACGTTAAGACAGGAAAGAAAGCAAAAGTGTTAACCATATAGAAATACAGCTTTGGATAGTGGCTCTCCTGGCCGAACTCTGATATTTGGGTTCGCAAAAGTGGTAACCATATAGCTTTCTATATAGTTGCCACTGTAGCCATGTAAATACATGGCTACAGTGGGCGTTCCAGGAGCTGTGAATAGGCGCTGTCCTTGGCGAACTCTTTGATATTTGGGTTCTCTCTTTGGGTTCGCAGCAAAAATGTTAACCATATAGAAAGACATGGCTACTCTGGGTTTCCAGAAGCTATGGATAGCCGCTCTCCTAGGCGATAGTGCGGTAGGGCGTTCGGCTGGGCAGTGTTGGCGAGCGCGAAGGCCACCCGAGTGCCCGTCATCTTCTGGTGTGCCGTATATTGTTTTTCCCATTCTGTCCGCTCTCATTCAGCATGCCCCTTGACAAATTGCTAATATTTTTATGTTGTTGTGGGTTAGAGACCATGTTTGGTTGCCATTTGTTAAGACAGGAAAGATTTGGGTTCGCAGCAAAAGTGTTAACCATATAGTTTTTTATGTGGTTACCAGTGTAGGCAAGGTTTAATATGGCGACTGTAGGTGTTCCAGGCGCTGTGAATAGCCGCTCTCCTGGTCGAACTCTTTGATATTTGGATTCGCAGCAAAAGTGTTAACCATATAGAAATACATGGCTACTCTGGGTTTCCAGGAGCTATGGATAGCCGCTCTCCTAGGCGACAGTGCGGTGGGGCTATGCGGGGGTACGGCGTTTGGCTGGGCGGTGCTGGCGGGCTCCAAGGCCACCCGCACCGACCTACACTCGCTGACGGCGCGGGCGGCCGACATCAGCCGAGACCACGCCAAGGTTTTGAACTATGCGAGGATTTATGGTTAGTTCGCTTTCGTGATCATTACAGTAAATGCAAGCCTCACACATCACACACATCACACTGCCTACAGCATATGCTCTAGTTTGACATGACACTACAATCTTTAACCTAATTTATGTTAGTAAGAAATGTTTTGTTTATTTATATTGTAGAAATTGCCAAATAAATATTATGTCTATGTGTTATGTCTACATCACAGCTCATAATAGTCCACTGCAGGACTTAGGGCCTCTCCCACGAAAGGGGAGGTTGTTGCCATAATCTCCATGCTTGGCAGGCGGGTGGAGATCGCAGTGTTATAAGTGTAACAATGGAAAACGCTGGTGCCCATTTTCCAGCCTACGGAGACTCTAGATTTTTTCTGGATAACATTAGTCGCCTTGTATGACACCCGCGAGTGTAAGGTTGATGCTATTATACTCTGCCGGACACCACACGGCTGCAAAATGCAAGCCTATTGATAATAAAAAAAAATACACACCTATACTTTGTATCAAACTAATTTTCCATCGATGTAAACATATGTATAGCAGAATAGACATAGACTTAGACATAATTATAAGATATTGTTAAAAAATGTTTGCAAGTCAGTATTTGATGTTACCTAGGTAAAATAATAGCACCAACCCCTTACACTGGTGGGTGTCGTAGAGGCGACGAAAGTTTTCGAGACAAAATATCTAAGAGTCTCCGTAGGGTGGAAAATTTACAACAGCGTTTTCCAATGTTATATTCATAACACTGTGTAACACAATCTCCACATAACACAACCTCCAACCCGCCTGCCAAGCGTGGAGATTATGGCAATAACCTCCCCTTTCGTGGGAGAGGCTCTAATGACAGCTTACGGTTAGTATCTATCGTGTGAATGTGAATGAAAGGGTCGACAGAGGGCGCCGGAGAAGGACATATACCTTCTCCGAAAACGGCAGGTCAGGTACCTTCGACAGGCGTAAATGTATAAAAAGATATATGAATGTGGAAGACGCAAAACAGGTGTGTCAGAATCGTAGCTTGTGGTATTCGATAGTCTCTGTCTACCACTGGATCCGGCGAGAGTGTGTATGTATGTAAAATATATGTATGTTTCTGCGCGATTGTGGTTGTTTGCATCGATGGAAAATTTGTTTGAGACAATTTTCCCGTAAGGGTAGGTAAGACAATCACGAATGTTTTTTGGAATTATTTGAAAGAAATAAAGATTTTTATTTATTTATTTGAGACAGAAACCACATTATTCCACTTGCTGCGGTACTGACAAACATATCTCGCTTTTTCTATACGTTTTCATATATAAACGCTTTATTGTTATTATGATTGTTGACCAAAGGCCTTATATGGATTTATATATTTATACCAAAGGATTTATATATTACACCAGTTTAAGTTTATACTACGCCAACTTTCTCGTATTTATACGTGACATTAGTATTTACACGTGTCAGTAGATGGCGCTGCGCACCGTTTTCGCGTACGACAAACTTATATTTGGCGCTAATCTGGCTGCGTTGCTATCGCGCCCAAAACTCGTTGACCGCAAATGTAACTTTGTACTTCTACATCGCGGTGTCTAGTTCGCGCGGCGTTTCATGACCCACCTTGGTTATTTCACAACCGGTATCGCTTCTCGGCCTTTTGGCTAAGATCAAAGTGTAGTATCTGTTCTTTTCAGCTTAATATCTGAAAGTTCCCTCACTGAGGGACCAGTATATTAAACTGATTTTTGTAACCCGCTGGGATGTTAGGGGCTCGCTCCACTCCCGGCACGGGTCGGCCCGGCATTGCAGTGCCGCCGGGATCGGCCCACATTAAACCACAAAAATCTACTTCTGGAGAAAAAGTGGGGAGACAAAATCTTTGGGGAAAAGGACGTAGGGATAATATTAAGCCCCAATTACTGTAATTGAGGTTTCATACTTTCGCTAAATATATAATTATATATACATAGTTTAATTTCGTTTAGTTGAGAATAAAATATTTATATCTTATAAGGGTTTAGTTTAGTATATTTTATATGTATTACTGTATATATTTTTGGTATTTTAGATGTAGGTATTAGTGTATATTGTTATTATAAATGTAAATTATTTTATCAATAAAGTGATTATACTGTCGCATTCATTATGCATTTACGAATGACGATGAAATGAAATCTATGAATCTTTAAGACAAGTTCTAAAAAACTTGATTCCAATGCCATAAAACCATTGAACAAAAAAGTCTGTGAAAAATTTAAACTTGTTATGGGACTCGAATCGAAAATTAAAGAGTACTCCACATGTCCGCCGAAACTTTTGGCGCGACTTCGGTCGATCCTCTACATTCTCGCCTATAAGGGATGTGGTGGGCAGTGTTGCCAAGTGCACCGTAACTACGGTAGATTTACCGTAATTTTATATACTTTTTCTAGATCTGCCACCTACCGTAGTCGAAAACTACTGTGTTTGAAAGTTACCGTATTTTTAAATATACTATCATTGCCCCACTCTAATGCACAATGCGCAAGAATATTTAGCATGATAAATTACATCAAAACAAAAAAGAGAAACTTTCTGGGGACCATTCCGGGGGACAGCGGTGTGGACGACTTTTTTAATTTTTAGTATTATTTTATATGTATTAGTGTATATTTTTGCTATTTTAAACTTAGGTATTAATGTATAGGTATTTTTATTATAACTGTAAATATTTTATTGAACAATTAAATTACTATCTCATTAAAACACCCAAAAAGAGAAATAAACTGATAACTGATACCATTAAAGGAAATCTATTGACAAAACAAGCCATTAAAATGAACAACAAAACATATTGTGATCAGTTTGAACCTAATAAAGATATGTAAAAATTTATTAAGGTTTGTGTGTATATTTACAGTTATAAAAAATATACACTAAAATCTACATTTAAAATACCTAAAATATACACTAATACATATAAAATAATACTAAAACTTAAAAAAGTCGTCCACACCGCTGCCCCCCGGAATGGTGCCCAGAAAGCTGGCTGCGTTGCCTCGTTAAATAGCGATGCTAATCCGTTGCCCAAGGAACGAGACAGCTCTCCGGTCACCAGTTGTGGCATTTAATTTTTTGGAAACTTCTAAAAAAAACTTTCTCGCACCAGGGCTCCACAGTCCCAACGTTTCCACCCCCAAACGGGTGAAATACGAAGTCTTGCGCTAGACTTTCATATTTCCTTCGCTTGAGGTCTTCCGCAGCTAAGGCCGCAGCCCCAGCTAAAAGAAAGATATGTTGTATTAAGTTAATGTATCTATGTACAACAAATTAAATCAACTATAATAATTGAAAGTGACTCTGAAATATGAAAATATATAAAATAAACCAAGTTTTTTTTTAATTTTCCCTTCATTTTAATATCATTCATAAATATTATAAAAACACAGTAAAACGTAAGCTATTTATTGTTGTAGATGTGCAATAAAGTATTTACCTATATATGTATAATGTTAAAATTTATCACCGTAATTCTACCGTATTTTTATTATTTGAAACACCGTAATTTTCCCAAAAATGTGGTAATTTTGACAAACTGTGCACCGTAATTTTGATCATTCAACCTGGCAACACTGGTGGTGGGTGTCAAAACGCGTAACATTATATCTATTCATCGGTGTAATATTGCTAATCTGCGGTAAACAGGGTCACAAAGGTGATGGCAGTTGCTCTACTGTAATTACTTGATCTACTAATATCCTGGATCATGGTCAAGTGTAACCCGAACCTGTTACGCGCTAGGAATATAAATCACATGAGAAAACACATCTGGCAACCCTGCATAAAACCCAAATATATAAAAGAATACCAAAAATCGAAGACCTTCTGTGATCATTCGTCGGATTCGTCGGTCGCTTACGCGTCTGTCTGTCCTGTATCTGTCTGTATAGATAGACTATAGTCTGAGGGCGGCATAATATCATGGAATCGTGTTTTACAAACACCTAGCTTACCTTGCGAAGCATTTTAGCCCGATTTACATATTTTATATCGGTATGGTCAAGGACAGTGACATTAAATAGGCCCAGTTAGCTTGGCAGTCAAGTGGGGTCATTAATGGCTGGTTTACATTGGTCAAGGACCAAATTGTTTATGTGACAAGTACAGCCCTCGCGCACCCGGGTGCTCAATCCCCTGCGCTGCATATAACTTAATATTAAGATAAATTTGCTCAAAATTTCACGAATTGTTGACGCCTTATCTTTGCAGCCGAGCAATAAGCTTGCATTATTCTGTTCCGGTTTGAAGGATAAGGTAGCCAGCGCAATTAGAGGCGTGTGGCATTTCATCTTAATGCTTACAGTGACGCACCTGCGGTTGCAACCTGCATGTTGCCTGCAAATGCATGAATCGTAGATGTTATGGGCGACAGTTACCGTTTACCATCAGGTGCTGTCTGCTAGTTTATCACAGCGTAGCATAAATAAAACATTGCTCGTCCATATCGACAGAGAAATGGTACTGGACTCGTAGTGTAAAAAGTCACTCGCTACTGTCCTTGACCAACGAAAATAGGTCGTTAGGGAGGATAATAGTTGACGCAAACCTTCCCAGGCGCGGGACAAAACTTCGCCGAGCGTCTGTTGAAGCAATTCAACCCGACCATGACCATATCCGAGGCCAAGAGCAAGGCTGCCAAAATGTACGCCTCCACCAAAGGGCGACGGGTGTACGTTTTGAAACAGAAATACATGGACGGAATGGTCGACGACGATGTCGAGGGAGCGGTAAGTACCAATTTGTTTATTTTATCGTGTACGTAGTAGTACTAATGACAATTGTCTTGAGGTATTACATAAAGTAAACACTAACCGATGCTCTTACGGTGAGGGATAACATCGTGATGAAACCTGTACATTTAATCCACAAACACGAATATTGCCGAAGATAAATTTCAGTGACGTTTTAATACAGTTTTTTGGCTATAGAAAATGTCTAAATTGAGATGTCACAACGCGAGAATCGCCCCCTAGAGTCCGCCTTGACCATAATCCAGGATTTGGCTGATCAGTTAAATGGAGCGACTACCATCTGATTTTCGTGACCCTGCTACCAGTGTTAGGCGGAATCACTATTTTTTTTCAATTGATTATTGATCAGTCAAACTAAAAATTTAGTGACTAAATTAGCTGTACTAAATAAATCACAACTAAAAGTTTTAGTTATGGTTATGACTAAATGTTTAGTCATCAATTTTAGTTTTCAGTTAAACTAACTTTCCTATAAAATATTAGAAACTATAAAAATATCTGACTTTAGAGTAATCATAGATGGACGAACAGACAACCAGCTTAACTGTAAGTTTATTGTACTCGCTGGCGATCTCTGTTAGAATCAAGATAACAGTAATAAGTTATTTTAATTACTTACAATAGTACTTATATCTATGGAGGAGTATCTCCGACACAATAGTAGTTTATGCAACTGTCATATAAAAGGTGGTATTAAAACATGAGTGTCTTTTTATCATACGAGGCGTAGCCGAGTGTTTGACACGAGTGTTTTAATACCTAATTATATGCAGTTGCATACACTACTTTATCTCCACTCATATTTTTATGTTAAAATTTCATACCTATAATTTTCTCAACTTTGCTGGAAGTAAGCTGCGAGTCAGTTCTGTTGTATCTACGCGTCGAAGATATCAAGCGGCGGGAAATCCATTTGACTTCTTTTACATTTATCTATTTATTTACTTCTATTTACTTCAAATAAGAAAAAACATTCACAAACACAAATTACAACAATTAGAAAAAATATTCTGTTTAGCGGGAAAATAAACAGAAATATAAACAGGAAAATTTAAATTTTGAATTTGAATTTCAATTTGTCAAAGACATTTAAGGTATTCAGCCTACATAGGTAGAACTGTTTGACATGATGCCTACAGCTACATTCTTTCATCGCACCGCTCGCCACCGACAGGGAGTTCATCCTCACACCTTGGAGCTACATTGGTCACGAACTGTGCGGTTCCAAAGGAACTTTATCCCACGCACACTAAAGTTGTGGAATGAACTACCTGGAGAGGTTTTCCCTGGAGAGTACAACATGGAGTTCTTCAAGAAAGGGATTAAAAGGTTTTTACGGGGTCGGCAACGCGTGGGTGATGCCCCTGTTATTGAAAACGTCCACAGGCTGCAGTGACTCCTTACCATCAGGCAGGCCGCAAGCTTGATTGCCACCTTAGTGGTATAAAAAAAAGACATTTTGCCGTGTCTCAGCGCCAGACAAAATTTTTAAAAATAAATGTGTTGCATAATGATTAAAAAGTTATCTTACGTTATAGCTGTATTTAAATTAGTATGGGAAATGCTGTATCGAAAGACTGGCGTGAAAAAAGTGTATCCTTAAACAACTGTTTTCGAATATGAAATTGGAACATTACGCTATGAGTGTAGATAAAAATCCTTTAAACACCAACTCAGGTGAGCTTACAAACTTCTGGGATCACATTGTTCTCGGAAATAGGTATTTTTATCGTCTTTACCACACTACAGTAAATAATATTAATGATATAATACTATACTGGTAGAAATATCTCATTTTATGCAATTTTAGAGCAACGGAACTTGATCGCACTGCGTGGGCCAACTCACTTTCTATATTTCAACACCCTTATGGCTTTTGTTTCAGTTTTTACATAACCTACAATTTCACATTGATACTCATAACGCCATCTTTTACTTACTGGAATTTTAATCAAAACTATCAATCATGACTAGAAATTAAAACTAATTAGTCGACTAAATTAGTCATCACATGATTGAAACTAATTCAATTTTCAATCGTTACTTAAAACCAAGTAGTTTTTAGTCGTCAATCAAACTAAATTTTGCCCAACACTGCCTGCTACCAGGGGAACCTGACCATAATCATGTTGACCATGATCGGATCACAGTTACACATTCAGTAGCCTAAATGTGCAGGTTTCATCACGATGTTTTCCCTCACCGTCAGAGCATCGCTTAGTGTTCATCTAATGTACATAACTCAAAAAAAGGCATTGGTACGTAGCCGCAGCGGCCTTATACTGTTCTTATATGTACAATAAAGAGTTATAAATAAATAACAATGTCCAACCAGACGGTGGAAATGTCGGCGTATCAAGCGTCGCGGCTGGCTCGCCTCAGCGGTCGCCGCGTGGAAGAAATGTTCGAGCGTCCGCGCTGGCGAGGCGGCACCGAGTCTGAGATGTTTAACAAGCTGGAAGAGATCGCTGGTAAGGTTGCTTTTATTTTATTATTTAACTATCTATTGTACATACAGGTAAAAACACAATTATAAATGACACAACAGGCACAACTTATTTCTAAAAAGAAATTTCTTCCAGCAGGCCTACAGAAGTGAGATGTTACGTAAGAAACGCAGATACGACGTGCACAGTAAAGAATAAAAATAATTGTGCTTTTATGTTATCATCATCATTATATCAGCCGAAAGACGCCCACTGCTGGGCATAGGCCTCCCCCCCCCCAAAGATCTCCACGGCGGCCGGGCCTGTGCCTTCCGCATCCAGCTGGTGCCTGCGATCTTTACCAGGTCGTCGGTCCACCTTGTGGGAGGCCTACCCTTGATGCGGCTTCCGGTACGTGGTCGCCACTAGAGAACTTCGGCCATCTGTTCTTCGAGCTATGTGCCCTGACTACTGCTACTTTAGCCTAGCAATCCTTAGGGCTATGTCGGTGACTTTGGTTCGCTTGCGGATCTCCTCACTTCTGATTCGATCGCGCAACGAGACTCGGATTTTATGTTATACTACATAATAATAACAATAAATTAGTTTGTACAAATTCACACGGCGGCGCCATCAAGCCCCAAAGTAAACTAAGCTTGAGTTATGGGTGTTAGATAACTGATAATAATATTTAATTTCGGATTTCAATTTCTGCTCGGCCGGGAATCGGACCCGAGACCTCTTGCGTGGCTGACTGGCATGTTGACCACTGAACCACTCAGGTCGTCAAAAAAAAACTTCATCATCACAGCCCACGGGTCTCTAGGTGTTTTATGTATAAAAAATATGTATTTTTAAAATAGATTAGTAGTATATTATTTAGCTAGCACCCATAGCACAAGCTTTGCTTAGTTTGGGGCTAGATGGCGCTGTGTGAATTTGTCCACAATTATTTATTTAATGCCTTCCGCCCATAGACTCTCGGAAGCCTTCTACGGCATTTCTATCGGGGCGTCTCTCGAGGGCCTTAGAAGCGGCGGAAGGTCGCTGGGGCGGCACAAAGTTGAACTGGTGCGTGCAGAGCGCTGCCGCGGACTTTTTGCACCTCATGCTGGCGAGTATGGCGCATTTGCAGCCTGATGCTAGGTAAGTGTACTGGGTAACTTCAAATTCATGATACCGACGGGTAACGTAAACGTGTGCTCAGGTAACAAACAACTTTTACCACCAACTTTGAAATCGTGGAAAAAATCAGCTGTTTCATATATATGTATATATAAGACGGGACTTGCACGCGACATACCTTTTCGATTTGTTTTCCCGACGTTTCAGTAGGGTTACACCCACCGTGGTCACGAAACGACTGCCGTGGAGAGGTGACAGCTGCGGTGCTGTGCTGGTAGACTTCCACCCTCACATAGAATTGTCAATTTGTTGTTAATTCGGAACAGCACGGCACACGACACTCACGATGTCCACGACGAAACGATCCGAAACGTCGGGAAAACAAATTGAAAAGGTATGTCGCGTGCAAGTCCCGTCTATTATAATAATATGTGTAAAGAACGCGAGTTTAGTTTGTTTCATATATTTTGCCAAAATACATTTTCAATTTTGTATAACAGCTGATTGCGATTTCACCCTGTAGCGCTCGAATCTAAGTATTTTTCAACCTCCGACACAGGATACTAACGTAAAAAGTCCTCCGACGTAAAAAGGGGTGTTTTCCGACGTAAATAGTATACTTATATAGGACTAGTGAACCCAGCGCGACTTCGTTGGCGTACACCTACTTTACCCGTACCTGTAGGCCTAGCACATGTTGCCATGATCTTGCTCTCGCGCGCGATAAGCGAAAAAAAGCGCGACATAGGTATTGCTATCTCTATCGTCTTAGTATTGAGAGAAAGAGATAAACGCTCTCTCGCGGCGCGAGCTTTGTCGCGGACACACTTGTGCTAAGGCCCTTTTTGTTGCTTATAAACCTTCCGCTTGAATCCTCTCTTTTTATTTATTTTATTTTATTTATAAGCGTACATAGATACAGGCGGCGGTGAGCGATTTTGTTTTTTACTATGTATAGAAGTATAAAGTGATGATAGTAATTCCTTCTGCCCACCAGGTTCTGCCTAAGCTTCCATGACGAGGTCCGGTACCTGTCTTCGACTGCACATTGCCACGACACGGCGCGTTCCCTGCACCTCACAAACCTGCTCACCAGGGCTTTTTGCTCGCAGAGGTGAGATCGGTTCATTTCATATTTTTTACCTGCCGTTCCCAGTAGTCTCACCAAATAGTCTTACCAGTAGCCGTATTCACAATGGCTCGGAAATCGGATTCGGATACGGAATCGACAAAGGACCCCGCAAAAGTTCTTAGGAAAATGTGGGTTCAGTTAATTTTGATGAAATTTTCAATATAGAGAGTAGAGTTTCCGTGGAATCTGTCGGAATTCTGAATAACAGTTTTCGAATCGATCAACACGGATTCGCCGCTCACAAATTTCGTGTCGAATCACGTTCGGAAACGTTTCGAATAATTGTGAATACGGCTACAGTTGTACTGCTAGGAATTTGCTTTCCAATGGACCTACTGGGAAAGTACTATTGGGAATTTTGTTCCTAATTAACTTAAGAGTAAAATTAATCATGAAATGCGAAGTAGTTACTCAACACAGCACTTTAGTACCCAAGTTTTTTGCTAATAGGACGGCCTCAGGAACTTCAATCCGAATAAGTGTTAGAGATGGGCGGTAAATAACGTCACGGTAGTATCACTGTGACTTTTCACGAAGGAACTATGTTACAATATCACATCACGTCATAACATATAGGACACACGATAAAAAGGGGGCTTCAGTGTCTTTTCATCAGTAGTTTCCCAATCGGTGGCAATGTGGCGTAAAAATAACTAACATGCCGCCGATACCACTTTATTCGAGTGAAGTACTTGAGAGGCAGTCCTATTAGTAAAAAGATCAGGTAGGTACAGGAGTGGTACCGCCTTTCTCCAAAAGTACGCCGCCGTTTTGATGCAATTGAGTTTAAACCGATGTCAGCAAGACAGCTCTGGCTCTGGCTTGCTGCGATTGGTCCCAACTCAATTGCATCAAGATGTACGGCTACAGTTCGTGGATGCAAGAGACAGAGCTGATCGGTTTGGAAAGCGTGGGTTGAGCCTATGGACTTCCTATATTTAAAACATTCTACTTATCGACATATTGTTTTTAATTTCCACAGAGTCGGCATAAACGACTTACCAATGTCCGTGGCGTTCTTCACAGCCGTGGAAATAGACCAAGTTCTGAGGAAAGAAGCCAACATGAGTTGCGTCACGCCTTCGAACCCTCACGGGTTGGAGAAAGGCTACGGAATACCTGATGGGGAATCTTTGAATATATTTGATGTATTGGAGAAGTGTAAACAAGAGTCTGACTCTTTGAATCAAAAATTGTAAATACGAAATATATATTAATTACTGTGTTTTTTGTTACTTTTAAGTTAATAAATAATAACCTTGCAGATGTCTTGTTTTTTTTTATATATTAGTATGATAAAAATCAGGTAAAAGCTGGCTTAATAGTTTATAATCCTTCAGTCGGTGTTCTCAGCGAGACTCCGTTCTCAAATGGCTTTGAAATAATGTCATGCCATGGAAAAAAATTACATGATTGCTTTCGAAGCTATTTGAAGCCGGGGTCCCGGTGACGTCACAGCCTTGGGTATATTAGTTCCAGGATACTATTGAATGGCAATCTGTGCAATATGTGTTTGGCGGTGCAGGGATAATGGTAGCCGCCAATGTTGGCAATCGAAGATGGTGAGAAGGTAGAAAAGGGTAATTACCCACCTGGTCGGGTGTTGTGACCAGGGGACCAAGGGTCCAACAGTTGATCGTCGGAAGTTGTATATATGCCGTGGAAGTTGACACATTTCTCTAGCGCGATGTAGGATTGTTAGCGCCATCTATGTGCGGATGCTTGCGAACCTTGTGTTCGTGTACTCGTAATGTGAGTATCGTTGAGTTTCCCTAGTGGAGCGATAGATGTCGCTACATGTGTATTTGGTATTGTGAGCTTGTGATGTGGTATCTTTAGGCAACAATAAATATATTTTCATTTCATTTATTCAATCCTCATTTATGAATTTACGACACAAGGAAAACTTTCAAAGTAAAAATTTGAAAACCAACAGTTAGTTTTTTTGTTTTAGTAGATTTGAGACGGTATTCAAATTATTTATTCAAATTTTCCCGCTGAATTTAAATGTTCTATATACACAGCAGGTCTTCCATATGCGCAGTACATGTTCCACATGCGCAATACATTTAATGAGTTCTATTTTAATTAATAGGTGATAAAAACATTTACATTTTGAATAATGAACTAAATTAATGATCGAACTGTTGAAATAAAGGGAAATAAGTTCTGTATTTTATATATTTTGATCTTTTGAACTCTAGTCATATTAAAATCCCAAATTTTAACAGGATGCAGTTATCTTTCGATATTAGTCACATGAAACTGACGTTCTGGCGTTATCTGTCTTTGATATCACGGTTACAAGTTCATTTAATAAACAACTGATTTTTTATTTAAATATAAGTTCAATTTCAAATATTTTGAGGAAAATGAAATAGTTACAAACGGTTTAAATCATAATAATGCCACACGCTAACAAGCTAACGACATTCCTGGACTATTTTAAGACTATTGCGCTTCAACGGATTACAAGGAAAACCAATTACCGGAAATCAAACACTTCGCAAGCGCGTGACGAGGATTAATTAACACATTCGGGCAGAGTTTAACGCATACATTTAAATTTTTGTGCGTCAGTGTACATCTGCGTATTGGTTATTGATTGCGGGAGTTTTCCAAATTTTCCTAGCCATTGTTCTGTTACTCTGGCACCGGATGCACAGGATTTGAAATTACATAATTTATTAACCAGTAACAATTGTAATAATCCAATAAATGATTATAGAACTTGACCTTAACTGAGTTTGTCTACATCAATCGTAGAGTAGTTGTTCCATTTATATACGCACGAGTGATAGTGAAGCGCTTCAGTATTCGCGCACAAGCTGCCAAGGAAAGTGTCTGCTGTACCATTCGTCCAAAGCTTCGAGGTTCAAAAAATTAAATAGTGTATTAAAATATCTAAATTGAACGGTGAAAATAATTTGTGAACAATGGGAGACATTTTTAAATCCGGTAAGTATTTATTTTTATTAAATATTTTAATTATCAAGAAAATATTTCAGTATGAAGACAAAATTAGAAAGTTATGTTTTGAACTATTGGAATGGTAGTCAAGGCTCAAATCAAAGCGCAAAGTTCCGTGTTCGAATCCGGGACACACCAAATTTATAAAATTAAATCAAAGTAATTTTAATATTTATAATTTTTCAGATATGACACCCCAAGATCCTATTCAGGATGCGATGGGAGTAATGGGCCGCTGGCAAATAATAATAACAGTAGTAATTTCTCTAATAAACTTTCCTGCGGCATGGAACCAATTAGCGATTGCAGTGATAGCACCGGGACAAAATTGGGAGTGCGCATATCCTTTGCCGTACAACAAAAGTATTTCCAGATGGGGAACTTGTACCGTTAAAGTCAACGAAAGTTTACCTCCGGTGGAATGCATTAACTTTATATTCGATGAAAAAAGTCCTTTTACATCGACCATCGTGAGCGAGGTAAGCCTTTGATTGACTCTCTTTTGAATTGTTAATTTCTGCGGGCTTTTGTCTAACTATTCATTCAATTTTCCAGTGGGACCTGGTTTGCAACAGAAAGTATCTATTGAGTCTGGTGCAACCGTTAACTCAAACAGGCATTCTTCTAGGCAACTTTGGGTTCGGGATACTTGCTGACAAGTATGTGCATCAGTAACAAGTTTGACTGTAAGAAAATAATGAACTGAGCTCTAATGATTTGTTATTTATTTCAGAATCGGTAGAAAGATTCCTCTGATGATTGCTGTGGTGTTACAGGCAATATTGATGATTATTACATCATTTATGCCCACATTTGAACTATTTTTAATATTCAAGAGCCTCTCCGCTATCGCAACTGGTGGAACAATGCTTATCAGTTTCGTAATTGGTAAGAACATACTGAAAAAAAAAATGTAATAAATTGTACAGTTTATTAAAAACCAATTCAAATTTCAGTCATGGAAATCGTTGGAGCGCAAGTTCGGTCTAATATCCTGACATTGTACCACGTGCCATTCGTACTTGGAATTTTAACGGTACCACTGTTCTCTTATCTGACCAGAATTTATAACGGATACTGGCTGATGATCTCTATTCCCTCATTTGGACTTCTTTCCTACTACTGGCAAGTCATTACAATCATTAATTATCGGTAATTATACTTTAGACGAATACTAATATGATTTTTTGTTGTAGGCTGATACCTGAATCTCCTCGTTGGTTGTTGGCTGTTGGAAGAGTTGAACAAGCTCGCAAAATTCTGCTCAAGGCTGCCAAAACCAATAAAATATCAGAGACGAAAGTGACAGCAGCTATTGAAAGCCACGAAGCATTAATACCATCAGCAAAATTGAAGCTGAGCAGAAAAGTTACGGAATCATGGATCTGATCAGAACACCAAACATGAGAATAAAAACAATCTGCATCGTTTTCAATTGGCTCAAGTGTGGGATGGTCTTCTTCGGTATAGAGCACTACCTAGGTCACATGAGTGATAACGTATTAAGTGACCTTGCCATATCAGGTACATATTATTCAAAACTTTCTGATCAAACTAGACAATCGCCTTGTTCTCTGTATTAATACTGTGCTTTATCTTCCAGCTGCTTTCCAGCTCCCAGGGCTACTGATAGTCTTCTTTCTGATATCACGAGTGTCTCGGCTGAAAATTTTGGTAGTCGCAAATGTGCTAGCAGGAATCAGCTTGCTGCTAATCATTCCATTTTACAACAACGATACCGTGAAATTGGGACTGGTGACAGTGTCTCTTACCTGCATGACTGTCAGCTTCCCGACAATTTATTTGTACACGGGAGAGCTGTTTCCAACAGTTGTAAGAAACATTGGATTCGCTGTCTGCAGTGTCGCCTCAAAAACTGGGAGCATCTTCGCACCGTTTTTAATTGACTACGTAAGACATCTACTTTTTTTTCTATCATTTAAACTAGTGCTGTAATTATCAATGATAATAAATGTTTAATTATTTGTTATCAGGAGGATGATCTTCCCTACTGGTTGATTCCTGTAGTTTTCGGAATGGGACCAATCCTGGGAGCTATTCTTTGCATATGGTTGCCTGAGACCATGAACTGCAAGCTGCCGGAGACCATCGAAGATGGCGAAAATTTCAAAAGGCAAGCATTTAACACTATTCACTCATCACAAAATACTTGAAAAATTATATTTTGTACTAACTGTGTATTTTTTGTTACAGAAACAAACAAAAGAACCCACCGGAGTTTCCATTATAGTTCAAATTCCCTTAGTTTTAGATAATTGTAAATAATTATTTATTGTTAGTAAATCATTATAGATGTAACTTTTGTTTATTAATTTTTAACTAATTAAGTTTGTAAATAATTGTAAATACATTAATTGTAAGATTAGGTTAATATTTATCAGATCCTGGAGCCAGAGCACCAGAACACAAGGATACAATATGTATTTTTTTTTTTTTTATAACAAACAAGGCAGGCATTTGACCGCCATGTCACCTGTTGGTAAGTGACGATGCGGCCGAAGATGAAGCATGCCCGTCTTGGAACAGCCTATTCACTCTAGCCTTAAAGGCATCCAGATTATATTGATCAGAGAACACACTCGCAGGCATATCGTTCCATTCCTTAGCAGTACGCATTATAAAGGTCGAGCCAAAGCGGTTCGTGCGGATGGCTGGAAGATCCACGATATAAGGATGAAGCGCTCGCCCGGATCGCGTTTCCCGATGGCGGAAAGGGGCCGGCGGAATGAGGTCGTGCAGCTGCTTCGCACACTCTCTGAAATGTAATCTGTAGAAGACCGACAGACGCGCAACCCTACGCCGATGTTCGAGGCTCTGCAGCCTAGCCTTAATCAACGGCGGGTCACAAATTATCTTCTTTGCACGTTTTTCCACCGAATCCAAAGCCGCCAGTTGATATTTAGCTGATCCATCCCAGAGGTGGCAGCAGTACTCCATGCAGGACCGCACTTGTGCTTGATATAACTGAAGCAACTGCTTAGAAGTGAAGTACCGCCTAACCTTCGAGAGGATACCAAGTTTTTTTGCTGCAGTCTTTGCCTTGGATTCGATGTACTGACCGAAGTTGAGATTTGAAGATAACTCAACACCAAGAAGCTGTAGGTTGTCGGTAATTTCCACAGGAACATCCCGAAAAGTTGGAGTCAGATGGAATGGACTCCTTTTAGCGGAAAACAAACACGCCTGAGTTTTGGTTGCGTTGAACGCCACCAGATTGGCTTCGCCCCAATCAGAAACTGCCTTGAGAGCTATGTCCAAACGATCAACCATGGCCTCTCGACAAGACTGAATATCGTCCCTGTTGGCTTTTGCCTCTGACAGATATCTATCCGTTACCGTGCTGTCATCTGCATACCCAAAGGTACCTGGTACAAGCAGATTGTTAATATGCAGCAGGAATAAAGTCGCGGACAGTACAGATCCCTGAGGAACTCCCGCGTCGATAACCTGGAGATTAGACGAGTAGCCATCGATAACTACACGGATTGAACGTTCACTCAAAAAATCTGATATCCAGGTGCAAAAGCCAACAGGAATACCAAATGAAGGAAGCTTGCTTATAAGGCAAGCATGCCAAACCCTGTCAAAGGCCTTAGAAATATCAAGAGACACAGCAAGGGCCTCGCCATGTCTCTCAATGGCCTCACTCCATAATTGTGTGGCATACACCAGAAGGTCCCCAGTAGACCGACCAAGGCGGAATCCGTACTGGTGATCGCTGAGGAGATCGTTACCTTCAAGATGCGCAAGGAGTTTATTGTTCAGTGCACGTTCCATAATCTTACAGAGTATGGAAGTGACCGAAATAGGGCGGTAATTGGAAGGGTCGGCACGGCTGCCTTTTTTGGGCACGGGCTGCACATTGGCAATCTTCCACGACTTAGGTACAATACCAGTCTCAAGTGAGAGGCGATACAGGCGCGTGAGAACAGGAGACAGCTCGGGGGCACATCTACGCAGGACTATTGCCGGTATACCATATGGTCCACTAGCCTTGTTCACGTCCAGACTCCGCAGGATTTTCAATATCTCTTTCTGATGTATTCGCACCTCTGCCATAGCGCAGTCAGCACGGGGTGAGATAGGTGGTGTTTTTCCTGCAGTATCCAAACGCGAATTCGCCGCGAAAAGAGAAACAAGCAAATTTGCTTTCTCTTCAGCAGCATGGGCCAATGTTCCGTCTGGTTTTAGCAACGGAGGCAACGAAGACTGGCTGAAATTTGATTCGACCGCTTTTGCCAAAGACCAAAACGCCTTACTCCCAGGAAGGTAAGAGGCCAGTTTGGCGCCAATCCGGCTTATGTGATCGAATCGAGCCCTGCGTAGCGTCCTTTTGCAAGACTTGGCGGCGAGGTTAAAGGCTCTCTTCAGTTTGCGAGTATCCGGAGACATATGCGCTCGAGCCTCAGCCCAGGCAGAGTATGCCGCCCGCTTCAGCACTTCAGCGCGACTGCACTCAGCACTAAACCATGGACGAGACCTGCCGTTCATCGCTACGTCAGAATACGGAATAAAGTACTCCATACCCTGCCGTATAACCGCGGTAACGGCTTCGGCACAATTCGACGGATCGCCCTAAGAGAAGCATGCCTCCCGCCAAGGATAGGACGAAAAGAAGTGGCGCATCTCATCCCAATCTGCTGACTTGTATCGCCACACCCGTCGGGGGTTGCATGGGGTTTGCTCGGGTGGGGAATAAACGGATACAGATTTCACCAGACAGTGATCGGATGTACCCAGCGGTGCAGAAACCGATACTGAGTGCCTGTCCGTACAGTTGTCAGCAGAAGGTCTAAGCAATTGGCGGTATGGGAGTCAACATCAGGTACCCTCGTGGCACAGCTTACCAGCTGGGTGAGATCTAGCGACAGAGCTAGTTTACGTGCCTCTCTCCCAGCATGATCCGTCATTTGGTATGGGAAAAGCCACTCTTGGTGGTGGGCATTGAAATCCCCCAGAATGACTAACTGCGCCGCGGGGTAACGTTCCCTCGCTTCATCCGCCACTTCTACGAGATGGTCACATAAGCGAGTCGTCTCCTGATCCCCGCTGTGCGATCGGTAAATGCACGCATACAGGAGTTGTTCTTGACCTGTATCCACCAGCAACCATAAAATAGAGAAACTAGACCCCTCAAAACTCCTTAGACGCCGAATGCAGATGTCTTCGCGAGCGTACACACAGACTCCGGCACGAGGTACAAACCTGTGCTCGAGAGTATACCCTGGGTAGCTGAGATACGCCGCATCAGCCGGACATCTGATCTGCGTCTCGGTGAGGAACAGCAGCTGTGGTTGTTCAGTTTCAAGGTGGTAGTGGACTGCATCGAGATTTGAGTGCAGGCCTCGGATGTTAGTGAGGTGCACTTTGAGTGGGAGGGAGTGCAGCCGCTGTTTAACGTTTCTCTTTTTTTTACTGATCATAAGTTTGAGTGAAAAGGTTGTTTTAGGAGGATGGCAGTTGGACGAGGTGGCGCTCCGCCCACCAGCAAACATGCTCACCATTATCGCACGGGAAGGTGCCTGACGCGGAGACCGCGGGGACGCCCGAACCCCCCCAAATTGGCTACCTGGCCCTCCCATCCGGTCGCCAACCGGCAAGGTAGAGCAATCTGGGATTTTTCGTAAGATGGCGGGGCAGCCTTTCACTGGCGGCTAACCAGCTACTTGGGCCCCCAACTATCTACGGTCGGCCAGCGGCGGCACCGTGCTTCGGATCCCGCTGCCCTCCGAAGCCATATAAAATATTAAAAAAATTATTATTAAATTATTTTATAACTTTAAAATTGTTGTCTCTTTTTTTCAATACCTCATCCAAAATAGAAAGTACAACCTATTACAAAACACTGTACCGTAACTGCTACAGTAATTCTAACGGTATCTGACACAGTGTAGTTGACTATAGTATACATTCTCTTGACTATAGTATGAGTAGATATGGTTCTAAATCAGTGCTATCATCTAAAGAAATTGTTACTTTGTAAAACTTCTTTATCATTAGGAAAAAAGTAGTCGAAGACGATACAGAATCGTAATAGATAACCTCAAATTCAAAATATTTACTTTCAGGTAGAGCTCGTCTAGTCTAGATGACGCGCCCCACTACTTAGTTAGTTGATTTCGATGTGTGAGTGCAAATATTAATATAGACACTTCATCTGTGTGGGAGCCAATGAACGGCGCGTGCTCCGACGTTTGAATCTTACCGGCAACTGAATGACCAATTACAACGGCATTTGTATATGTTTGCGTCCATATTTTAAACTTGCTTGTGTGCGTTAATGCGATAGTGGGGCGCGTCATTTTAAATTAGACGAGCTCTACTAGGTATGAAAAACAATGACCTAGTATTACATATACTTAGTGCTAACGCATGAATATATTTACATTAATTTTCCTGTTATTGTATAAAACAGGTCTGAGGTTAAACAAATACCATTATCAAGAGTTTAATATGCAAAACACTGACATAAGAAGTGTTAATTTATAATTAGAGGGTTCGTCAATCTTCCACATAATTCATAACACGTGGTGTATCTCTTTCTATGACTCATAGTACAGAACATTTCATAGAAAAAAATAATCAGTAGTAAATATTGCGCGCAGATGAAATTGAATGGCACCCACCCGAACATATACTCCTACGCTGATAAGCTATGAGTCATCCCTTTGATAAGAGCCGCTCGACACGGGACACTAATTTCGTAATGGCGCGTATAACTAAGATTCGCTTTGAAATATTACTCTTCAAGGCCGTAACGTCAGAGTATTTTTGTACAACTGAGTAAATATTGTAAAATGGACAAGAATTGCGTCAGCTGCTCGTTTTTCATTGATCCAGAACTGATGCAACCTCTACTGTCCGTTGAAGCAGACAGAGGGTTTTATACTACAGCGCCATCTATGAGAAAATTTTAGTACTAACTCTTAGTACACTCATCAGAAGTACAGTCGCGAGCATCAAGTCTAATAAAAACCGTAGAACATTCCACAAAATGTCAATCTGGTTTATTTTTTGTTATCTACCTTCAATTGATTTGTTCTCAGAATTTACAGTAGAATTGTTTCTATTAAATTGATGCGCATGTTCCAATAGCAAATGATAAATTGAGGGGCTACAAAACCCAAAAATCATGCGACGTAGTTTTTGCTGGAACTTTCATGACAACCCATTGAAATGCAATCAGACCCAAAAAATATTTGCTCGTTATTAAGTTGATTAATAATCATAGAGTTTGTTGTAGTCTTTGCAGAACAAAATTTCTAAGCTCTCAAGAAAACAATTTGGAAATCCTAACCTTTGATTCTCTTGAAGTATTTCTTCTAGATTAAACAAATCCTAAATTGTCCATAAAAATTGTTATTATCAGCTAAAGAACGCTCTACAACAATCCACTCGTGACTAATGACAAATACACAGAAGTTAACAAAAGTTTGTACAATAACATCTTATCTTCTGTAGGCCTGCTGGAAGAAATTTCTTTTAGAAATAAGTAGTGCCTGTTGTGTCGTCTATATGTATGATGTTTCTCTATGTATTTTACTGTGTGCAATAAAATGTTAAATAAATAAATAAATAAATAATAACAATAACATCGATAAAAAAACAAGTAACAGTTGACAAATCCACGAAATACACGTGCGACAGCGATTATTCTCCTATTGTTTTGCATTTCTCAGAAAGAATGATCACAAACAAATTTATCAAAAGTTCAACCTTGACAGTTAACTTTATCTGGCAAACTTCGTTGGTTGGATGCCTTCAAAATAGCTCACAGATCTGACAATGATTCAGTATTAGTCTTTCTTCTCATTGGGCCAAACTGGACCTAGTGCTGTAGTTCTTCTACAAAGAAATTTCGCAATTGGTTCTTTAAATCAAGAGTCTGTCGAGCTTAAATCTCTAAAAACAACATCCAAAACAATGCTGTCAATCAGAAACGCAGTAGAGCTGAGCATCAAAGTGGAAAATTATAAAGAAACTGAGAAGAAAGAAGAAAAGACCTTAAAAATAATTTCGCTTGATGAATTGTCTTCACACTGCACCATCAATAATTGCTGGATAACAATAAACGATTACGTCTACGATGTTACTGAATACTTGAAGAAACATCCTGCAGGCTATGAAGTTCTTCTCGACGAAGGAGGTAGAGACGCCACTAGTTACTTCGTTGAAGCAAGCCACTCAAAATCGGCAGTCAAAATCCTCGAGAAGTATTTAATTGGTGAGCTGCCGGTAAACGAACGTTTTTACCGGACAAAAAATGGTCGCAAAATTTGGATGTAGCTCTTGAATATGTTTTTGTTCAATGCTTTTGTTAAGACTTAGTTTTTGATTATGTATAATTTTAATTAATAATTTATTATAGTTATAAGTATAAGTATTCTTATTGTTAAGTATTCAATAAACTTATTAGAAATTACTTATCAATTTTTATTCGAACAAAACAACGCTACCTATCGCAAGCGTCTTAAACCAATTGGCGCGAAACGCCCCGTGTCTCTTGATTGGAGCGTCACTTAATTTATTTCTAACCAATTGGACAGTGTTATCATAATTGATGACCAATTATTGAGTTAGAGTAAATATTTATGATGAAAATAGTTTGGTAATGAATCTTATTAGCGTGTTGATTGATAATTAAGGATGATTTTTTTATGGTCTATAAGTTAATTGATATAAATTACTTAAGCTTTTTTAATACTGAACTAAAATAGTGAACAAAATAGAGTTTGTAAATCTCTAGGTACATTTCTTCTTTGTTTTCTATAAACTGACAGTTTTATTAACATTTTAGTCCATTATGAACTTTATTCAACTCATAATAGATTCATGTATATGTTCAAAACGTACACAAGCTCAAAAAATTAAAAATAGATAAATTCTATTAACTGTTGACTTCGATAATTTTCCTTGACAGGTTACTATTATTGTAGTACGTAAGTATTACACATATTATGGCCTAACATTGGCCATGCAACATCCAAAGCAAATGCAATATCCATGCAATATACAAATACAAATAAGTTTATTGAAAAAATCAAATTAATACATATTATGTTGTTACACGTTTCCAGTACATCAACTAGTGTTACAGATAAATGGAAATGTTATTATAGCCCCCACACTATTGCAGGCCTGTATCGTGTTACCAGATTGTATAATTTATGGATTAATCTATGCTTAGGTAAAACTATACCACGACAAAATAACATATTCAATTATACATCTTATATTAACATCGATACTTATACATCTTTGCCGAACGAACACGAGTGACGATAAGCGTCAGTATGTGGAGAGTTGATTTGTCTCGCCTTCGCTCGACGACGTGGATAGAAATCAAGCGTCAATGGACTAGGTTTAATTTTTATACCTACGGCAGCGCCCACTATGAACTTCATTCGCTCACGTTAGCTTAGGCTCGGCCAACATTTATAGCCGGCTCAAAGTTTTACAAGTCGACTTTTACTTGCCACTTTGGCTCGACTTTTATAATGCGTACGGCTAAGGAATGGAACACGTTGCCTGCGAGTGTGTTCCCTGATCATTATAATCTGAACGCCTTCAAGGTTAGAGTGAATAGGCTGTTCCTAGATAGACAGGCATGGTCCATCATCGGCCGCATCGGTGAGATGGCGGTGAAATATAATTTTAAAAAATATCTAGGAACCCTATGTGAATCAGAACATGGGGAACATAATTTTCCGTAGTTATTCAACAACATGCCTGCCAAGCGTGGAGGTTATGGTATGGCAAAGGTATTGCGCAACATCATTGTTAATGTGTTTCTTTGTTAATTTTTTTTGTCAATGTTTTTGTATAACGCTGTAATTACCTTATCTGCCAAATACTGTATCACGGTCAAGGCAGACAAGTGCTCTCGCACAACCGTGGGCCCTGTGTTTGAACCGCTCGCATCCACGCGAATGCTCGCTTTCTAATGCCTTTTTTTCTATCTCGAGCAATTTATAATAACACGAATGTGAAAAAGACAGGTGGGCCACGCGAGCGCTCGCGTGCATGCGAACGATTCCAATATAGGGCCCGGGAAATTAACGCCAAGAGGATTATTTTATTATGTTATTGTGTCGTGATTTTCTTTCTTTCTTTCAACAGAAAAGAATACAACATTGGTCTGTGAAACTTTTACTAGATATTATTGTCCCCTCCTCCGTTTAACTGTAGGCATGTATGTATGTAAACTTCTCCTATTGCTTAATAAATAAATACCGGGCTAGGCTCGCTCGTTCTTAGTTTTTTCAGTTCTGTGCTCATCACGGATCCTCATTTTTTAATTTTTCAAGCATTGGTAAGGGTATGGCTGTAAGAATAATATCCTTAGCCTTACCTTAAGTTGACAGTAGTCCTGTCCGTTCAATTTCATTCATTCACGTTTCGCTTACACGTACCGTAAAATGACGAGTATTTTCATGGTTAAATACAAATACAAATACAAATCTTTTTATCGGTTTTATCGACTTATATATAATTTTAGGTAAGAAAAACCCAATAACAATGATACCCAGGTTGTAACCGGCGTTCGATACGAACGTAACTGTATTGCTTATTCGTTACGTCGACCCAGTACGTAGTCTTGCAAGATTTCTATATACTGTACTTATTTTGATATATTGTGCTCATTTTAGAGCTTTACAATGTCGTCTTCAGCGATATACATATTGGATGTGAAGGGAAAGGTCCTCATATCGAGGAATTACCGCGGCGATGTAGACTTGGGCATCATAGATAAGTTCATGCCATTACTCATGGAGAAAGAGGAAGACGGCAACCTCACGCCGTTGCTGCAGACCAGTGAGTGCACTTTCTCCTACATCAAGACAAATAATCTGTACATAGTTTCAACAACCAAGAAAAATGCAAACATAGCTCTAATTTTTGTGTTCCTTTACAAAATTGTCGAAGTCATGACTGAATACTTCAAAGAATTGGAGGAGGAAAGCATTCGTGATAATTTTGTAGTAATCTATGAACTACTTGATGAACTGATCGACTTTGGGTATCCTCAAACTACTGATAGTAAAATACTTCAAGAGTACATCACTCAAGAAGGCCATAAACTCGAAATGCAGCCACGTATACCTGTGGCAGTTACCAATGCTGTTTCTTGGAGGTCAGAAGGCATTAAATATCGTAAAAATGAGGTGTTCCTCGATGTCATAGAGTCTGTGAACCTTTTGGCCAATTCTAATGGCAATGTATTACGCAGCGAGATTGTTGGGGCAATTAAAATGAGAGTATACCTTTCCGGAATGCCTGAATTAAGACTTGGGTTGAATGATAAAGTGTTATTTGAAAGTACTGGAAGAGGCAAATCTAAGTCAGTGGAGCTAGAAGATGTCAAGTTTCACCAGTGTGTGAGACTGTCACGTTTTGAAAATGACAGGACTATTTCCTTTATACCTCCAGATGGGGAATTTGAGTTGATGTCATACAGATTAAACACTCATGTGAAACCCCTGATATGGATTGAATCTGTTATTGAACGCCATGCCCATTCCAGGGTTGAATACATGATTAAGGCTAAGTCTCAATTCAAGAGGCGTTCTACTGCTAATAATGTGGAAATTATAATCCCTGTACCAGCAGATGCTGATTCACCTAAGTTTAAGACCACTATAGGGAGTGTGAAGTACACTCCAGAGCAGAGTGCAGTTACCTGGTCCATTAAATCTTTCCCAGGTGGTAAGGAGTACTTGATGAGAGCTCATTTTGGGTTACCCTCTGTTGAGTGTGAGGAAGTTGATGGAAAACCACCCATCCAAGTTAAATTTGAAATCCCATATTTCACCACATCAGGGATACAAGTGCGATACCTAAAAATTATTGAGAAAAGTGGTTACCAAGCACTCCCATGGGTCAGGTACATCACACAAAATGGAGACTATCAGTTAAGGACAAACTAAATAGGTTGAATAAATAAGAGAAAGTATATAATTGTTATTTTGAAGTGAAAATGGAATTCAGCTTAAATTCACCATGCTATGCAATGATTTTAGTCAGTATTAAAGTTGACTAGGCAATTTATTCAAAACTGATAAATCTTGATTTGCCTACTGTATTAGTTGCATTTTTGCATTTATTGATAGGATGTTAGTTGTTAATGTAAAAATTAATTATCATGAATTGTTTTTAAAGATATTGTTGAAACATTCCCTCCTTATTTATATTGTACTATTAATGCACTTACACTTATTCCATAATTTAATGAAAAAAGTATTTAATATTTGACAAAATAAAAGTCTTTTATATTACTTACTTGCATTTTTATTATAACCTTAAGACAAATTATAAGTAGGTATAGAAGTATCTAGATATTTTGTAGGGTTTAATTATGTAATAGTCATAATCATTCTGATAGGATGAGAACATGGATACCTTCATATTACTTAGCATTATATTATCATTGATAATATGTATAATTTTTTTTTCAAATATTACTATTTTTTACTATATCACTACATAAATCAACTAATGGACCCGGCCGGACTTCGCTCTCGTATCTTGCTTAGAAACGTTCCTCTTGAATCACTGTATCTATTGTTGAAAACTGCATTAAAATTCGTTGCGTAGTTAAAAAATATCTAAGCGAAATAAGATTCACGAGTTGTGAGGACAGACGGCAGGAAGCGACTTTGTTTTATACTCTACATATAGAAGTCCCACACCGCGTCTGTCTGTTCGCAATAAACTCAAAACTACTAAACGGATTTTCATGCGGTTTTCACCGACAGACACGAGTGATTCATGAGGAAGGTTTAGGTGTATAATTTGTTAAGGTTACTACCCGTGCGAAGCCGGGGCGGGTCGCTAGTTAAAAACAATGAACTCCCGGGAAAGTATTGACAAATATAAAAGTTGTACGTATCAAGTGATACCAAAAATTAAATACCATTTTCTATTAAAGAACAAATAAATGAAATTCTTATAATAATATATTTTTTTATTAAGACAATAACTGCTTCGTATAACTACATATCTGCACATACGTGTAAACAAATGTTAGCAGCTATATGTTAAACTCTAGGCAGCAAGTTAATTCGCGTTACGTTAAGTATGCTTATTACTTTATTAGTCAATATTATTGTTAATAACATAATTTAACAACAGGTAATAATATTAGTGATTTACTAGTAATTCTCTAGTAAAAACACTAATATTTATAGCAAATTTAAGTTGTAATTTATTATGCAATAGGTCCCTGGTTTGGTTTAGGTTCAGTACTAAATGTGTGTAGTGTATTACGGTTATACATATTTGGACCGGTCAATGCTTTTAAAAGTTGGGGCGTTGAATTATTTGGATCACTTAATTCTTTGCTAGAAGAAAGGTTTTCCTTCTTCAAGTTGTTACATGTGGAGTGATTACTACCGGTAGTAATTGTCTGCACAAGATTCTTGGACCTCACCTGAACTGTTTGTTGATAACTGCTCGAAAGTTGTATAACTGGTGATCTGTTTTGTGCGCCGTATACACGTGGACTAGATGCGATCGCGCCTGCAATGTTTTGAGGTACTGAGGCAATGGGAGCTACCATACCATGTGGAGTGCCATGGTGGCCATAAGCGGTCGTGGGCCTAGGGGGCACTACCGACACAAATACCTCACACGTCAATGTGTTATCGAAGACATACTCCGGGTCTGTAAGTATGGCACTTTTCACCGCCAATGACCAGGTAACTCGATATTGAGCAGGTAAACTGAAACAAAGAGAATACATACATACACTCTCACGCCTTTAACAGAGACTATCGATAATAGTGTCCGCATTATTGGTACAGTCAGCTGCAGAGTGAATGGACACCCCTAGAATACATTAAATGTATGGTAGGAGGGTCAGTTCTCTCTGCAGTTGACTGCACTCTTGGGGCTTCTAAACGGGCAATAATGTTACTGCAATATTTATTTATTTATTTATTTATTTATTAGTTCATTTCACAGTTTAACAGCAGTTTAATATGTGGCTGCAACATACTGGACGCCCTTGCTGGCAACCATTACCGTTTTGAGTGTTATTGCAGCAGTACTCTATTGTTGTGGCATAGTAGGTTCTGTTCTACTCGATATAACGTTGCCTTTTTTTTTCTTATCACATACTATAGGCAATCAGGCAAGCGGGCCACCTGATGGGAAGTAGTCACCACTGCCTATAGACATTAGAAAACACCAAGAGTATCGCCAATGCGTTGCCCACCTCTATAACACGTTGCTCTGGCAGCAAAAAGACAAATGCCACTCCACTGCCAAAGCCACGGTTCCCCAAATCCCCACCCCATGGAGCACTGGAAACCTTACTCACCGGCAGAAACACAATACTATTTTAAAGAGTATTGTTTAGCTGCAGTATTCTGTAAGGTGGAGGTACTTCCCCAGTCGGGCGGCTCCAATTCGAACGAGATACCCCGCTATGCCCTATCTCTCTTAAACCTCTCGTTGATAACAAAGTGACAATACTGGAAGATTATGTTTAATACAGGCTATCGGACTGCAAAGCAAGCGCTTAATCAAGCGTTTTTCAATAATACTAGCCAAACATAATGCATAAGTTATATTGTATTTACAACATAAGGCATTGCGATTTAATTATCTTCTGTTATTGCTATCAATGAGAACCTGTAATTGGCTTTATGTAGTTATTAAAGTTTAGTATACTTGTGTTACAAGACGTTGGTTTTCCATGTAAGTAAATAAAATAAATAAATAAACGCAGCATGGGTAGGCCTCCCTCCCACAAGGTGGACCGATGACCTGGTAAAGATCGCAGGTACCAGCTGGATGCATAAGGCGCAGGACCGGCCTTTGTGGAGATCTAACAAATTGTATTTGCACATAAGTTATGTTGTATTTACTACATATGGCGTGCTGTTTTTATCGTACACTAGTGCTTTGCGATTTAATTGTCTAATGTTATTGCTATCATTGAGAACCTGTAATCGGCTTTGTGTATTTATTTAAGTTTTGTATTCTGGATTAATATAGCTGTTGGTTTTTCATGTAAATAAAATGAATAAAGAAACGCATCGCGGGTAGGCCTCCCACAAGGTGGACCGACGACCAGGTAATAATCGCAGGTGCCAGCTGGATGCGGAAAGCACAACCGCATTTGTGGAGATCACTGGGGGAGGCCTATGTCCAGCAGTGGGTGTCTTTCGGCTGATATGATGATAGTGATATAAATAAAATATTGCATCAGCCGTAGGATGTCCACTGTCCTACCCCCGTGCCTTCCACGCCGATCGGCACTCTGCCTCTTGTATCAATCGGCTCCTTACGACTTTGAAATCGCTTATTGGGATTCTTAGAATGTCAAAGTCATAATCTCCTCGCTTGGCGGTCGGGTTTGAGATCGCAGTGGTTAAAATATAGATCAGAAAACGCTACCCATTTTCGGGTTTAAGACCTCTGTGTTTTACGACACCCAGTCGAGGGGTTGGGGGCAACTCTATTCCACCGGACACCTATTGCAGTATAATTATTACCCGTTTACAAGCCTCTTTAGGTCGAGATTCAAAACTATTTTTATACATAGTATAAAACAAAGTAGCTTCCCGCCGTCTGTCTCTACGTCTACGCTTAGATCTTTTAAACAACTCAACCGATTATAATGTGGTTTTCTACAATATGTATATCACTCTAAATACATATTGTAGAAAACCACATTAAAATCGGATTCAAGAGGACGGTTTATAAGCAAGAAAAAATGGGTAAGTAGGGGTAAAGTAGGTGAACGCGAACGAAGTCACACCGGATCCACTAGTTCCAAATACAAACAAAAACGCGCACTTACGGATGTTTCGTGAACCGGCCCAAAGAATGAACGTTTAAGGGCACCCTGATGCAAAGTCTCACATCTACCGCATCCATCCATTCAGTTTGCGTGTCCGTGAAGCAAGTGACTACGAAATAGGTCGTGTCAATACCTGATGTTTCGCTGATCACCCTACGCATGTGAAACATCCAGGCTAGGTTATGCATGTAGAACAGGTGGGAGGTATGCTTCTTCACCGTCGAAACTTGCTGAATCGTAGTCCGGTAAACTGTGTGAGTCCTATATCTGTCCGGTTCTGTCGCCTAAAAAGTGAAAAGTTGTAACTAACTCTAATGGGTTAATTACATTTGGCTTAATTCAGAAGCAAAAAGCGTGCGAACAAATTAAAGTGGTTGGAATGTTTTTTTGTATCACATAAATTATGTTTACGTCGCTCCGCTTGTCAAAAGGCGTGATTCTAAAATGTACCTTATTTTATAAGCAATACAATCCGCTTTGATTTGCTCTCACGCTTTTTGCTTGTGAACTTGGACGATTGAATTTAGCCAAATCTAATAAGCGCATTAGTAAAATAATGGCGAATTTTATTTATACAAATTAAAATGAAATATAATTGGTAGCTAGCGGTAATGTCCAGCCATTCTGACGTCGAGTTTACCACAGGCTCACAACTTTTATATTCTGATGACTGAGCGTTGTAGAATTGCGTTGTTATAATGTACATGTAGTACCGTAATCGACTAATAAAGTAAGATATAAACAATTGTTTGATCCTGGAGACATAAACGCCAGTTGTCTTCGCAGTGTAATTGCCAATAATATTACCACAGGCGGCGTTAAGTGTTTAGTCTAAAGAAAGTTTTCTAGATCAACAGTATATGTATATTATTGGTGGACCGTGGAGGCCATAATATGGTATATATCTTTGCTGTGATCCCCACCATTTCATCGAAGTTATGTTATCAATTACTGATTCGTATAATGTAGGTATAATTTTGTGCGCTGTGCGCTGTGCACTGTGATATGTGGCTTACATTGCCGATATTTGAATGGTATATACATCTGATCTAACCGACTATATAGACTTAGGTATCGACTTTCCGTTTTTTAGGTTTCCGGTCATAACTCTACCGTAGTACAAAATGAAGTTGTCTGACTGTATATTCGCTCATCATCATCATCTTTGCGTTATGTCCCAGTTGCGCTCCCGCGCAGCACGCGAGGGCCCAGGGTCCGCCTTCCTGCTATTCTTGGCCCACCTCGCTCTGACTGTATATTTGCTAACTCCTCCTAAACTACACAACGGATTTTGATTGTCATCTATTAGTGGTTGACAATCATCAATTTACATTAGTATCAATATTCTGTGGTATTGTGTCGACCAAACTAGATATGTTATTGGTATGAAAAATTGATATTAATTGATCATGTGGATTGTGTTCCGTTAAACTTGGTAAATGAAATCTTGTAGTGAATGTATATATGTTTTGTATCATTGTATCCGGCATATGTAAGTCTGTATTATTTGTATATTTCATAAATAGCCAGGTAGACACAGACAAACCCACACCTGTTTTTTGTGTCAATTAGTATAAAGAAACAAAATGAACTTACAATGAATTAAATAAATAAATACAAAATATACAAACTAGAGAATTTTTTCTGGAGGTTTTATATGCAGACTTACCAAGTTTCTGGGCACCATTATAGCTGAGAACTCATCCGCCATTTTGATGTGCGTATCTTTTGAGCTGATGCACATATTCACCGCCATTAAGTCGCAATCCGATAGCAAAGTGGTGGACCGACAATCGGCGAACTCATGCGGCGTTAACGTGAGAAACCGTATGTGCTTCACAACCTTCCTGTATTCGCTTCTTTGCTCTGCAATTCCTGCAAATTATAAAAAATATGTACAGATGACGTTCCATCCTTATGACATGGTGAATCTTCTAGCTAACCGCACGAATCGCTTTGGTTCAACATTTCTAGTGCGTACGACTAAGGAGTAGAACACGTTTGCGAGTACGTTCCCTCAACATTTTATTCCGGACACCCATTGGCGTATCTTGGGGGGGCCTGGCCCCTGAGCTGGCCGATGAAGCCGAGTCGATCGATAATGTACAGTCAGTGAGCACGAATCAGCACGATTAAAGCCAAGCCACAAGCGTTAGTTTTACACAGTCGAATTTTTTTGTAGAGTTCGTTTTTTTTTTTAATCATGAGCTGATTTGAACACATTGAAAGAACGAGCTCAAAATGTTTGGAGAGGGGGGTACGATTTAAAAAAAATTCGAAATCAATATAATTTGGATAAATAATAAATAAATATTCGTGGACAAATTCACACAGCGCCATCTAGCCCCAAACTAAGCAAAGCTTGTACTATGGGTGCTAGATAACTGATATACTACTTAAATACTTTTAAATACATACTTATTATACATAGAACACCCAGACCCGTAACAGAAATTAAAATTCATCATTTCAATTTCTGCCCGGCCGGGAATCGAACCCGGGACCTTTTGCGTGGCAGACCGGCATGTTGACCATTGAACCACTCAGGTCGTGGATGTTCTTCTCTTAAGCCTGGGCGACTTTAATACAAGTAATAAATTAATGAAGGAGCGAGCATAACGAAATCGGATATTTTGGTACATCGGATATTAAAATCCGGATTGATTACGCGGGGAGTATGAATGTATAAAGAAATGAGCGAGCGTAGCGAGCTGTAATTTTTTGTATTTCAGCTCAACCGAGCTGGAATAAACATAATAAAATAACTAATGAATGCGCCAGCTCAGCGAGTTTGGGATTTTTAGTATTTTCTAGGAAAGATTTTCCAGAACAGAATATTAGAAACCTATATACCAACGGTAGGTTTAGGTTAATGGGCTCCTTTTTCCGCACTTGAACTCAAACTTGGTGTTTTGTACGTAGTTAAGGCGTGCTAATTTAGCCAGCCTAGCTCCCTCCAGAAGTCTAGCAGTCTCTTTGGACGCTCGCAGATCTCTCGGAGGGACCCCGTTCCTAATGCGATTTTTACCCTGTGGTCCTTTAGTCCCTCACACTCCAGGACCACATGGGCCGCTGTTTCCTCGTCTACTAGGCATCCCTAGCATAAAGGGCTGTCCGTAGCTCCTATCAGGAACAGTAGTTTGTTCAGGGGAGGTGTCCTGTTATTGTGCCAACTGCTGTCCTGAGTTCTGTCCGTTTGAGATCTAGCAGTTTATTAGTTAGTCTTGGTGATCGTTCGGTCACCACCAACTTCGACTGTCGACATCCAATTGTGTTTTGCCAACGTTTATTGTGCTGGTCCGTCGTGTGTTTGCTCACCCATGCTCGCAGTGTGTTAAAAGAGAGGGGTAGGGATGGATTGGGACCAGCAATTTCCATCCCTGATCCCTTTCTTGCCAGCTCATCGGCGGCGTCGTTCCCCATTGAATTGCTGTGACCCTTGATCCATTGTATCATAACCCTGTTTGTCAGGGAGATATCTTCAAGCGCCTGGTGGCACTCCAGGATTAGGGCAGAGTTTATATATACCAACGGTATATGATGAATGTTTTAATAAGTTTTATGAGTTTTTTCGAAGGACAAGTTTAATAAGTAACATTAATTAGTTGTATGACCTATCATTTTTTACGCATTTTCGCATATTGACACTAATTTCGAGCATAGTTAAATTCTATAAAAGTTTATTACAAGTGAATAATAAAAAGGGGTATGAACAAGCTGTCCAGCATAACGAGTTCAATATCGCACGCGGAAAGGTATGACCATGTCCCTTCATAACTTTGCAATGGTTTTGTGCGTTTTTACTGCAGGAGTGTATAAGTATTTTTAATCTGTGATATTTAAAAAAATAATAACGAAGATAATAGTTACCGGATGGTGGACGATGTGGCCCAATGGAATATCTAGGTGAATTAAAATGTACTTGTATCGCATAGCTTAAGGGAAGAGCATTCGGCGCGATACCGAAGAGGTCTGGGTTCGATTCCCAGTCCGAGCTATCTGATTTATTTTTTCGGTACTTCTAGATTCCCATTGAGAAGATCTCCTAATTTTCTGTTAAAACTATTTTAGAGATACAAGGAGCGCCTATACAAGCAATACCACCTGAAAACGTTATCAGCCCGACCTCCGTACGGCAAAAAACCAAAACAATGTTGGTGAGTCAGTGCTCCACACAAGGTATCCCCGAATCCACCATGTCAAGTGGTCAAGAAAATCAGGAGCATAGTTCCAGGTCTCACAGAAAGAAGCGAGGATTTTTTAATTGGTATTTTGTAAAAAATCTTGGGATCCTCGAATAAGTATGGTGTATACCAAAATGGTTTAAGAGCAATAATAAACCTCCACAGAGCAGCTAAGCAGCACACTGGGATTACTATTGACCGTCATATTTTTAATTTTGTTTATTTTTCTTTTTATGCGCACTAAACTGTCCTGTAATAAATTAATGTAAATACTTGTATATTGTAAGTTATATTTATTTTAATTATCAAATAATAACCCCCATTGAACTTAAGTATATTGGGTTTTTTCGACGATGTGATAAACATTACACAGTATTTTGAGTATATTAAGTTATGATGATAACTTAATATATCAGTCAAAATTATAACAGTCGACTTCTTAGTTATAAGATAGTACGGGTCAGCTTCATTTCTTGGTAATAGCCTTTCGATAGAATCCGCGCTTTATGATGAGAAATTTTTGAGTCTATGGGTGTTTAATTCTGCGACTTTTAATACTTCTTAAATCTTAATAATATCTATAACATTTGAAAAATGAACCAAATCTAACAAGTGTGACACTGGCTGTCAAGTCTCCTAATAGTTCCGTTGCACGAGTGTTGATTACCTATCTAATACCGCGAGACAGGTTTACTAAAATTTAAATAAATCAAATAATCTTTCACTTAATAAACTGACATCATTAGGTCTCAGGTAATTTTATCTACGTGATACTTAGTTATAATTTTTTCAATCGGAGTTATTTCAGTTGAGAATAATACAATTTGTCGACGTATTATAATATTACTGAAAAGTTATCATAATGTAACATAATGTATAGGTCTACTACAAAGTATTTTGAATAAGGAAAATGAATTGTATTTATTTAATTATAAATTCCTAATAAGGAAATTGAACAATTTAGGCATCGAAACAAAACAGATAACACCATGGCTTATTTCATCATTTTAGTTATATTTGTGCAATCAAAATAACGGAAAATATACTCGCAAGCCGAACGTTGGAGTCTTACTGTAAAAGTCCTTTATTTAAGAGATCGAGCCCTGGAGCTGCAGAAGGAGTTAGATAATCCAGGATGTAACAAAGTACAAATTGAGAGGGGTTTATAGCGTTTATAGGCAGATTATGATTATGACGTCGTGAATTACAAGTTACGAGTATGTGCTCTCATGAAAGGTTTGTAGAAAGCGACGTAGAAAATGGCTCTGCTTTAATGAAGTAAATATTATCATTTTTTATTTTTTGTTTTTCCTTGATCTTTCTTTGATTTGCATCTAAATTGTACGTGGTGTGCACGTGAAGAAGGTATAGTAGAGTGTAAAGAATTTACAGTAGACTCTAAAAATTAGTGTTGAACCATATTTCATTTTAACTATGTTGGCTTTGACTGACCGCACTGGCCGAGAACGCCAGATATCACATTACAGATACACAGCAGGAGAATTAAAAGACTGAAGTGCCTGTTTAGACAATAAACAATTTAAGGAAATGGGGCTAGTGTCGATGGCCAACACTTTTCAAAGGATACAACAGCAAAAGTATAGTCGTCTAAATTGCTTAGAGGACTATACTTTCCGTTATCAAGTTCTCCATATTTATCATGAAGAAATGGGTATGAGGTGTACTCGATAAATTTTAATTTCATAAAATCTCGAGATGGTTCTTAGCTTAGCGAAAGAATGTCTAGTAAATTATTTATTTTAAAGGTCTTTTTTGAACAGGTCAATTGGGAAAATACAGTAATTGAAGTTATATCAAAATAGGATAACCAGAATTCAGTGTATGACAGGTATTTGTGATGGATTATAAATAAGCCATTTTTGGGTAATTCATGTCATTCCCAGTTTAGCCATTGAATTTTAAGTACTCTTTAAAATAATCTCGATAATTCAATTTATGGCATTAACTGTTCAAGTGATAGAACAGGTAGCTAAAATTATTAACTTACTTCAAATTATTTATAACTTTGTTAAGTATCTACTGAAACATTTGCGTACAAGGAAAAAAAGGAACTTAACAGGAAACTACCGTACGTAGAGCTCTAAATAACTCATTAAGTGAATTGACTTCCTTAATCTGTATTAAAACAGGAAATTTTTGTTTTAGCTTTTATTGTGCTAAGCGTGTAAATTTATACAATACACTATACAAGAAAATTTTTTGTTATGATTTTAGTAACATTTAAATAATGTCATAAAGCACTTTTAAACTATCTAGACACATTAACTTCATTACTTGAATTTAAAATTGTACTATATTTATTTATATTAGTCATGGGAATACTTTTACATGACCTTAGATAGCTACAAACAATGTAATCAATATGTGAAAGGAAAACAGTGGGCGATAATTATGCGGTACCTAAAATAAACGCTTACTAGATCGTGAAATCCCAACCACTATATGTATAAACACAATTGCTAGTTCAATACCTTTGTCAGTACTTATTTGGAATTCCCGTAGGATAATAATATACTACATTTTTCGCTCTAAATATTAATCGTTTCAGGCTTACATCGGATTTACTTCTGTACGGTACCGTGTAATTAGGGAAAACCGGGCTTCAATAAAGAGAGACAAATACCTTACGTGGACATTTGATACTGGTATAGAAGACGGTGCAAAAAGTTACAATTTAAAAATAAAAAGCACTCTTATATTGAAGCTTTAGGTCTTTAGGCTGACATGCAGTTATACATGAATTAAAATTAATAAGTTTTTTTACATTCGAAATTCTAAGTTTCGACTTGGAAAGCTCCCCTGATTTGGCTCATAAAATCCAGATGGAGGACTCGGCGGTTACATAATCAAAACTTCATTTAGCAAATTTTGAAAGGACAACAAATGAAATAAGAAAATTTGAAAGACATAATGTTTTATTTAGCATAGTTTATAATCCAAATATACCTATGTTTCATCAAATGGACGACTGACCAAAATTTGTTAGATGTAAATTTAAAGTACCAAAATTCAAAAATTCAAATTCAAAATTTCTTTAAACAATAAATATCTCTTTCAATCGTCAAAAAGGAGGGGGATAGGAAAGTAGGAAGGAAACACACAGTGACACGCTGACCGCCCTATGACCGTAGATAAACGTATCCCTCGCCAACCGAACCGTGCTCGACAATGCCAGGCAGAGCCGGAACGTTTTACGATTAATAACTTAGTCTTAAACTCTAAAAAAACAAAATGCGTTCATTTTTGCCTCCCTAATGTACAAAGTAATCAATGTAATGTTATATTAGATAAAACGCAACTTGAGTTGGTAGAGAAAACTACTTTCTTAGGCGTTAATATAGATTCAAAAATTCAATGGGGCCCACATATTGAATCATTGGCTAGTAGGTTAAGTTCGGCTGCATTTGCCGTGTGGCGAATAAGGAGGCTAACGGATGTGAATACAGCTAGATTAGTTTATTATAGTTATTTTCATAGTATTATGTCATACGGCATCATACTATGGGGCAAGTGTGCTGATAGTGACATCATTTTCAAACTACAAAAGCGAGCTGTAAGAGCAATATATGGATTACGTCGACGTGATTCGCTCAAAGAATTGTTTAAAGAAATTGATGTATTGACTTTCTCAAGTCAATATATATTTGATAATATTATGTATGTTAGAAAGCATATTACCCAATTTGCTAAAAATACTGATATTCATAATGTCAATTTAAGAAACAAAAATAAACTGGTAACACCGTTGTTCAGACTAAGTAAAGTAAATTCATCTTTCATGGGTAACTGTATAAGATTTTATAATCATATTCCTGAATGTATTATTAATTTGCCTGAATTACAATTTAAAGATAAGGTGAAAACAACTTTAATGAAAAAAGCCTATTATAAAATTGATGAATATATCAATGACAAAAATGTATGGTGTACTACTAGCTCTTCGAAATAGGAAGTTATTTATAAATTTATAATTTTGTTAATTGAGTGAGGATGATTTGATGTGTAATAGTCATTGAATAACAAATATTTTTTTAATGTGTACGGCATTGGCAGCGCATGCTCACTTAAAAGTCTGCCTGGTGGTGGCATGGGGGTCGGGTCGTTCTCTTCCCTCAAATATGGTTGAATTGGACGATGGCTGGGCCCTGCGTCATGCTCGTGAACGGGTGCTGCCTTGGTGGACTGGCCTGCTTTTGCTGTGCCATTTTTTATGTTTTTGAAATTTATTTTTATTTTTAGTTATCTTCACCGATTTGTAGAGGTTCACATCATATTCCAATCAAGACAGGCTCACTCAAATTAAATTGACAAATGTATCAATGCAATGTAATCATATTTAAATGTACCTGTGGGTTTCTTGCCGTTTCTTTTTCCCACAGATGGTCATTTTCCTAACTGAAGCGGCATACTGACAGACAGACGACATTCTTTTTACTTATTTGTTCCGAGCTCAGGGCGCGACGCGGGTAGGCCGGCTGGGGCGTGCGGGTGTGAGCGCCGGCGGGCTGGCTGGGGCCGGGCGCGCGCCGCATATGATTCGCCGGCGGTTATGTGCGTGGCGCGTATCGGTGCTCGGTGTCTCGCCGGAGTAAGCCCTCGCGCGCGCTGATCGGTCTGCATGCGTCGCCCCCTACCTGGATGAGCTCGCTTAACTTCCCTTTGTTTTCCGTTAGATTTTTGACTTTTGAAAAGAGATTAATTAACGTAATCCTAATTCAATAAATACTTTTTCATTTCATTTTTCATTTCATTTCAACGCTATATTATATTATATAGGTATGTCTAGTATAATTAAGAAAAAACCACCTAAAACTACAGCAAAACATCATCCCTTATCAAATTATATCGAATTTCCTCCACAATATTTTTTTTCTTTCCTCATGACGCCGCCGGTTATAAATCTAGATCAGTAATTATTAATTTATTTGTCACAAATTCGAATCTATAGTTGTTATAAACCATCGCGCACGAGCCGAGCGAGCGAAACCTGCCGTTTCAGCGGCCCCCGTAGGCCCCCAATCCCAACCCACAGCAGCGGGACCATCTTCTGGGGTCTCGCTATAATTTCTCCAGCGTATGCTCCGTAAGGAGTGACGTTGAGCGCACCCCGTCCCTACGGGGTGTCGCTTCCGATAAAACCTGAAAAGCCCTTCCGGCTACAGGTGCTCCCAGGGGGTGTTTAGCACGTATGCGCCTAGGCCCCTTTTTTGGCGAGTCGTGCATAACCAGTCCGGCCGGCCGGCTGGTACTCATAAGAGTTCACCTCCTCCCTCCCAACCGCTATACCGGAGGGTGCCCATTTCGTTTGCGTCGGGCGCAAAAAAAAAGCGAGCGAAGCAAACGTGCCGCGGTCGATATAATAACAGGCGTTATTCGCTAATTCATCATCATCATCACAGTCTGTAACAGTCCACTGCAGGACTTAGGGCCTCTCCCACGAGGTTATTGCCATAATCTCCACGCTTGGCAGGCGGGTTGGAGATAGCAGTGTTTAAATATAAAAAGGGAAAATGCTGCTACCCACTTTCCAGACTACGGAGAGTCTTGATCTTTTGTCTCGAAAACATTAGTCTCCTCGTACGACATCCATTAGTGTAAGAAGTTGGTGCTATTCTACTCTGCCGGACACCACACGGCCAATTCGCTTTTTAAATGATACTCTTTTGAACTTTTTGAAATTTAACGATTTGGTCAATAGATAAGTTAAATGCATGTATGGGGAAGTCAAAACTATATGATGAGCGTGCGCACGAAGCGAGAGCGAAACATTTGGCCTTTTAGTGGAGTTATCAAAAATTTAATGATCCAGCGAAGCGAGCTCGGAAATTTTTGGTTTTAAAATGTGGTGGACAACAACGAATGTGTGAGCGAGCGGAGCGAGCTTGAAATATATGGCATTTTGAGTCTTAAAAGCTTGAGTCATTGGATGAATGAGCGAGCGGAGCGAGTTCGCAATTATGGCAATTTTCTGTCTTAACAGCAGTAGGTGATCCTTACAATAATTCAAGGGAAACCAATGAATATGTGAAAGCAACGAGCTAGGTTAATGATAAGAAAAATATCTGAAACCTGTGGATGAGCGAGCGAAGCGAGCTTGAAATTTTTGACATTTTGGATTATAAAAAACTGAGGCGATCATAAAATGAATGAGCGAGCGGGGCGAGCTCGTAATTTTTTACATTTTGTCAACAGAAAAGGGATGATCTTTACAATAGTAACTTAGGGAAAATAATGAATGAGCGATCGCAACGAGCTTATTGAAAAGTAACCTATGAATGAGCGAGCAAAACAAGCTCGAAATTTTAGACATTTTGGCTTAGGTGCTGTAAGGATGTACGATGCTGATCGTAATAAAATATAATACATTAAAGCTTGAGTGGTTGATAAAATCAATACAATAATTAAGCGAGCTCAGAATTTTTGGACTTTTGGCTCATAAAACCGTGGGCGATTGTGAGTCAGAGTCGGGGCTCAAGAGGGCGGGGGCAATTGCACCCATTGGTATAGCTCTAGGTACGCTACTGGCGGCGAGCCTCAAACAGGGCAAATACTGTTGGAGGCAGCATACGACTTTGTGCCCTTCGCTGCAGAGACTGTGGGTGGGCCCGCGGTGCTCGAATCAGCATAAAAAAACTGTATCAGGTGTTGGGGCGTCGGTTGAGGCGTAGGGTCTTATCCCACGATCTGGACACTTTTTGTGTGAGCAAATATCGCTCGCTGTCCATCGGGGCAACATTTGACTATATTATACACTGATGGACTGAACATTTTTCTCTTAGGTTATATTACTCGCCTTTTGAAAAAATAACTAAATCTGTTTTAATGAAATGTGGTTGTCCATGTAAAAGGCTAAATGGTCGCCTTTCAGTATTCGACTTTTAGTTTAAAAAAATGCGATACAAGCTGAAAAGACCAAAAGTCAGGCAACCAACCCAGAGTCGAGGTTTTACTCCACCACTATACAATATATATGTACCTACCTAAACTCCTTTGCAAAAAGAAGAAGGTACCGAATAGTAAGTTCATGGATTCCTCGGTTATATTTCATTAAAATTATATTTGTGTAAAGTTTTTTAAGAAGCAGAAGATTGTGCAGTGGTCCGGTGGTGACAGTCCGCTAAAGGAGAGCGCAGAAGCGACTAGTCCAAAGTCAAGAAGTGTGCGTGCCCAAAATAAATAATAATAAATATAAATATTCGTGGACAAATTCACACAGCGCCATTTAGCCCCAAACTAAGCAAAGCTTGTGCTATGGGTGCTAGATAACTGATATACTACTTAAATACTTTTAAATACATACTTATTATACATAGAATCTGGGTGTTCTAAGTTATCCGTAACAGAAATTAAAATTAACCATTTCAATTTCTGCCCGGCCGGGAATCGAACCCAGGACCTCTTGCGTGGCAGACCGGCATGTTGACCATTGAACCACTCAGGTCGTCGAAAATAACCAACGGCAAGTAGGTAAACGCGCGGACCAATGATTATGTCTGACGCAAGCTGTACGACAGATAGGATCGTGGGTGGTGGAGGCTCTAGGGAAGAAATAATGTTAGTAAGAGACATTTTGTTGCCGCGTACCCGTGACCGGCTGGTGGCCGCTAATATATCGGCTGTGTATTGGCGTGTAGTAACGTTCGGCAGCGCAGTTTTAAGTGACATACCATTTTAATCTTTACCATACGTCCATGCATACACACTCACTACAAACCTACGCCATAAGCTACGATCCTGACACACCTCTTTTGACTCATACATTTACGCCGATTGAGTATCATTCTGACCAACCCTTTATGGAGGTCATTTCTTCGATCAGACCCTTCCATCCAAATTCGCACCATCGTAAGCCGTCTTTCATCCATCGTCTCCTACATGTCCAAATACACGTTATCTTCTTTTGAAAATACATGGTTCGCTTAAAAAACTCGACCGGCCGCGCAGCCCCCGAGTCTACAGAGCCTTTTTTAGCCAGAGTTAAAGCCTGGAATGGTGTGGCCGAGTTAGTATGACCACGACATTGCGATATGGTCCTACTTTTATTATGTGGGTAGACTATCATCATCATCATCACAGCCCATATCAGACCACTGCAGCCGGAGTGGACCGGTGCAGCTGCACTGCAGTGGGAGAACTTAGGGCCTCTCCCACGAAAAGGGAGGTTATTGCCATAATCTCCACGCTCGCAGTGTTATAAATATAACAATAGAAAATGCTGCTGCCCATTTTCTAGTCTTTAGAGACTTTGCCTCGAAAACATTAGTCGCCTTGTACGACACCCATGAGTGTAAGGGGTTGGTGTTATTCAACTCTGCCGGACACCACACAGCTAAGACTATACATATAAATAAATACTTACTCTTGTCTTTCCCGATTGCCATCTTATGTGTTAGTGAGGTAAACTCTTTCTTTTTTATAATATTGGCAGTTACTGTGCTATGCAGCATTGTACAGTTATTAGAACACATTTTGTATTGCTTCACCTCTTTACATTTCTTTTTACAAGGTGATGGCCCTTCTTTGTCCTCATTGTCCTCCTAAGTAATTAAAAAAATATTTGTACTATTTATGAAATTGATATTTTGTAAGGGCAGTGATTGAATGACATAAAAACCATAATCATAGATCGAAGTAAAACCATTGTTTAAGTCTTTCTGAGATTAAAATAAAATAATTCTGGGCAAATACTTATTACATAATAATGTAAAACCTGATCTTCCTCAAAGTCGTGAGCATTGGCATGCTTCACTGCAGCATGGAGCAAGTCTAGTTCTGTATCAATATTCAATCTGTCCAATGAAAATATATCTTCAATGGTTTCTAAGCTAGCTTGCAGAAAACTCTCATGATGAATCACTTCCATTGTTGACATTGTAAATATCTAGAAAAATGTGTCAATAACTTAGAGCCACACAGTACACAAGCACTATTATTTTATATTCATTAAAACAATGAGTTATTATTGCACCTTCATACAGGTATGTTTAAATGGTTTGCCAACATGTTTATACTTCTCATAAAGTAGACATACATTGCTTGGATTCAGTCCCTTCATGATGTAACTGATACATTTCATCGCCACATATGGCATTTGATATTGCAATGCTATGTCATAGAGCTCAGAAGCCAAATTGACAGAATTTATATTCAAATTATCGGAATAAATATACCTGAAATGACATACTCAGTTGAGAATTGTAAAGAGTAAAAATTGGTATCCACCCATTATAGGGGAAAGGAACCAAGTTATGCATATAACAGTACAGGTAAACTTAATTTTTCCCCCCTAAGTTACTGGACTGAATTCAAACCCCTCCCGGGTGTCTTTCCTCGATTTTTGTAAGTTTTTGTGAGTTGCACCCTTTGGTATCCTCTAACCAAAGACTTAACTCAGCAATCCCTTTACTTTTATACCCTAAGACCCTAAAGTGCAATACAGGCCAGGTTTCTTCTTCTTAGTGGTCAGTCCCAGATTGGAAAGTGAGTGAAATAGATGAGAACATATAAGTGGACCCTAGCAGACCCAACACAGAAGTTAAGCAGGAGAATTATAATCAATACTAACTCAAGCAAAACTTGGAAAGCTTCTGGTGATACATTAAGAGATACAGGATTCTCATAAGACCCATCATAAAATAATCTCGCAAATGTTGGAGAGGCCATGGCCAACATCAATTTATGAGCCATTACTATAGATGAGTATGTTTGATCATCTGCATTAAGTTTAAGCGTAATATCTGCCCACAACTTAGTGCGGTACAGATAAGCGCCTCGCTGTTTCAATTCGTAGCAATTAAGCTGCCAGTTTTCCATTTCTATTTGGAACACACACGCTGAATAGCCAAACTCGAGAGTTAAATGATAAATTACAAACTTTTAGGTGCCGCGGAAAAACATAATTTACAAAACAAGAAAAATCTTGATTGAATCAAATCAAAATTCGCTCAACTTCGCTGAAGTTTTCATGCAAGCTCTACACTACTCGCGCGCGAAGTTCATAACTCATAGGGGCCGATTACACCTTTGCTTGATACAATAGCAAGTGTGGGACGTGCATAGTAGAGCTGTCGTTAGATGTCGTCCCAACCCAAAAAATAAAAAAATGTGCAATGGTGTGGCCACAGAGAAGTAAATTTTACTCAATGAGGAGTTAACCAGTATGTTTATATAAGTTTTATAGGTATTGTAAATTGGTTTCAAAAAGCATCAATAGATGGCGCTCCTACAATTTTGATAATTTTTTACCAAAAGTTTCAACGAAATGTATTTTAATACAAACCTTTCATATTTGTATTGCGTCCATTCTTGATCCTAGTGTCAATAAAACGAATTAACTCATTCAAATTGATGTTTGTTTTGTGTGTAACAATTTATTACAACCTCTAAAATGGTTGAAAACTATTGATAAATACAATATTATCCAATACAACGTACCCAGTTTTTATATCCTCTTTACTAAGAACCTATTTCAAGCGATTATCAATTACCGAAATTGTCGGGGCGCCATCTAGGGAGTGGTTAGGAATGCTTTAGATACCTATTGGAATACTGCTCATTAAAGGATTTAGCGATAGATTTTGATAAATCTACAGATTTTGAGGATTTTATACGTTCTTCCGTAGCCAGCTGGACATGTGACAACTCGCACTCTAAGTGGTCCGAGTCACAAAGATCTCTAGCTCTATTTGTGAGCGAAGTTATGACGGAGAGTAAATGTCGGGGATGATGGTGTGAAGAAGCATTTAGGTATCTTTCCGTGTGTGTTGTCTTTCTGTATACCGAGTGCGTATGCCAACTTCTATAAATATTTCTTTGTACATTTCGTTCAACCTTTAACAGTTATGTTTATATTAATAAACATTTTATTTTTAAGTTTAGTATTAGTTAGCTGCATGAAATCACTGCCACCATCACCCAGATAAAAATTTAAAAAACATCTTGAAGTTAATGTCCCGTTGTGCTGTCGCGAATGAGGAAACGCCTCGACCATGATCCCGAATTTGGCAGATTAGATAAATACAGTGTAGCGACTGCCCTTTGATTTGCGTGACCCTGTGACCAGGAGAACCAGACAGAATTGGATCAATTGAATAATAATAGTAAATTAAATTTATTTATTTATTTATTCATGTAGATTGTAGGTCTAGGAGCATGTAGGTACCATATACGTACCTAGCTGTAGTGATAGACAGTGTTCAAATTAATTATTAGTGAAAAAGCAAAATTATTGTTCCATGATTTATATTGCTCGACTTTGTTAACATCAATTGATGGCAGCACGTTCAGCGACTTCCAAACCGGCCAGGGCAATTCATACCTAGGTGGCAGTTTCTCCTCGGGTGGGTTGAAGAGCGCATTCCTCTCGCCACAGACTTGATCTGGCTTTCCGAGCATCGTCAGTTGCCTTGGCAGTAGCGAGGGAATTTTACGACTCCTCAAACGTTGAGGAGCTGGGATAGAGTTGTGGAAAGGGGGTTTCTCGTCAGTTTCTTGCTTGTGCTTCTTCACAGCGCCCGCCACTTCCTTACGCACGGCCGAAGGAGCAATACCTGCCAGCGGATACAACATCTTAACTGGTGTGGGTCATGGTAAAGCGCGCTCCACATGTGGACAGTTCCGCGGGAACACGAGAATGTAGAGGTAGTATTCGTGATGTCCCGTGCATATTTGGCATGTCTCGCCTATTTCATAGACTAAGTAGAGATAGTTTGTTGTCGTCTCGATTCGATCGATTTTATATTAATATTCCGAGCGCTTTTTCCCGTAACAGGTTCGGAATACACTTGACCATGCTCCAGGATATTAGTAGATCAAGTAATAACAGTAGAGCAGCTGCCATCACCTCTGTGACCCTGTTTACAGTAGATTACTGATATTACACTGATGAATCGATAAAATGTCGCGCTTTTTGACACCATCATCATCATCATCACAGCCCATCAACAGCCCACTGCAGGACTTAGAGCCTCTCCCACGAAAGGGGAGGTTGTTGCCATAATCTCCACGCTTGGCAGGCGGGTTGGAGATCGCAGTGTTGTAAATATAACAATGGAAAACGCTGCTGCCCATTTTCCAGCCTACAGAGACTCTAGATCTTTGGTCTTGAATACATTAGTCGCCTTGTACGACACCCACGAGTGAAAGGGGTTGGTGCTATTCTACTCTGCCGGAAACCACACGGCCTTGCCGGACACCACCACATCCCTAATAGGCGAGAATGTAGAGGGTCGACCAAAGTCCCGGCAATAGTTTCGCCGGAAGTTTCGGCGAACATGTGGAGCGCGCTTAAGCCCTCTGATTTTTTGCAAGATCACTGTTTGTTGTTGTTTATTATTACGGCTCTCTTAAAATTTCATCTGGCAACACTGGCAATGGCGGTGGCACGGCGACTTGGTGTTTGTTGGTTTTGCTGCAGAATTTCTTTGCGTTGTGTTTACTTATCTACTTTTGTTGATTTTGCCTGATTTATTCTGAGATACAATGTGTATTAAATAAATGCCAAATTTGAACCGATTGACGATCTCTAAGAAGAGAGAGTCGTATACTTGCTTTGTAATGGTCTTAGCAATGATGATAAAGGCCCCGCTACCTGAAACCGATATGCAACAAAAGAATCCGGTGGTTTTCTTGGATATTTCCATTGACGGAGAACACGGTAAGTGATTGTCAATTATGGCTAGGCCTATTTATCTTAAAATTCAGCTTTTGCTACAAATATTCTGTTAGGTTCTTAAAACGAAAATAACCTTGGAAAGCATTTTATGTGAAGCATTGTCTTTAAATGTGCAATTCCCTTATCGCTTTGAATTGCATGCAGTGTTATTATCGACTATATATGTCGTTCAGCTATCATTTTTAACTCTTAGTTCAAACACAAAATTGCTATAGTAAAGGACTCTGTGTTGATCCTTTGTTCCTAGTTGGGGTAGGTTGGATTAGATACACTTCAATTTATTTACGATTTAGAGTTCACCTGTTGTAAAGTTGTTGTAAAGTTGTTGTAATTATAAAAAAATAATCATCTTTGGCGTTAATGTTGTGCTCTCGCGCACGAGGGCCGCGGTCCGCCGTGACCATGATCCAGGATTTGGCAGGCCCGGTAATTATAGTGGAGCGACTGCCATCTGACCACCATGACCCTGCTACCAGGGGAACCTGACCATATTGAATCATGGTTACACATTCAGTTCCCTGAATGTGCAGGTTTCATCACGATGTTTTCCCTCATCATAAGAGCATTGGTTAGTATTCAACTAATGTACATAACTCAGAAAACTGTCATGGGTACATGGCCGAAGCAAGATTGGAACCCGGGACCTCTGCCTTACGAGTCGGATACTCTGACCGCTCGGAAACCGACGCTCTTGAATTTAAAATTAATTGCTGTCTATATCTATAGTCTTTAAAAGGATACAGTCTAAAATATTCCTGACCACCAGCTGGCATAATGAGAGTTGTAATGGATAAAGCTTATAAAACATTATGCCCTCGCATAATGATTAAAATTTAGCTAGGTAATTTTTTTATATTGATGTTTAAAATATTACTAATTTGCTATGAAATTAACGCATTCTTGGCATGAAATTATGAACACACCCGGAAAAAGGTACACATGTACAAACTTATCTGACCCGGTGGCCAAAACCACAAAATAGAAAACTAACAGAGGGTCCACTCCCATTCTCTTCGAAAATTATTACTTAAACTTGCCTACTCTGTAGGGTTGCTACTGTATTTATTCTGAATTGAGAAAAGAGTATTTAAAAGATCGATCAGAATTTTAAAGATTGTTCTCAATAACATGTCCCCTGCAAAGGACCAATAGCTAATCGTTGTCATAATGTGATTATAATTGCTTTCCAAGCTGTTCAGATTGTGTTCAAGTATATTAGATTTTCCATGCCCATTTCATACATTATGTCTTTAGTAGGCGTAATAATAATCTACTGTTTATACACTTTTTAAAATTTCATCGCCACCTGATTATATCATCAGACCCTTAGAATAACCTTTCCCTGACCTGAACCTGGATTTGACCCACTTTCCATTAATCAGTTGAATTGAAAATTTAATTGTAAATTGATTAAAATGCAATATTATGGTATTAGTCAGTTGATCTGATGATGGAGAAGGAAGGTGGTCAGCGATTTTTTTATATTAGACTAGACAGGCATTTCCGACTTGAAACCATTTAGGTAACCATTATGGTTTCTTATTCTATTAAAAACTGTCACGTGATGGCTGAAACTGTTCAACTAGTCCTAGGGTCTCTAGCGGAAGACCTTGGTCAACCTCGCTTTCAACCTGTAGTGGTGCTGAAGTTTGGCTAGCTTTAAAGTCTGTAATGGTCACCCATCAGTTCTTGGACTCTGCAGGCGTTGCTTGAATGTTATTAAGTAATCTTAGTTACGTTCAGGTACTTTTATTCTATCAAAAATAATATCATTTAATTAAATAATATCCGTTAGGAGGACCTGCCCTGTGGTTGTGATTTCTATGGCGATGACAGGCTGTGTAACCAAGTTTCACTAATGTCTCTTTTCTGAGTTATGCACATTTGCTGAACACTAAGCAATGCTCTTACGGTGAGGGAAAACATCGTGATGAAATCAATAGGCTAATTACGTAACGCTGTTGCCAACAATTCTCTGATTTCAATGATTAAAATTGTTACTTTTGCGGCTGTGTATTATCGATTTCATGAGTTCAGTTGCTAACAAAGTTCCATTGCAATAAACCGAAACTATTAAATCGATCATACGCAATCGCAAAAGTAACATTTTCAATTATTGAAATCAGAATTATTTGCAACAGAGTTACATAATTAGCCCATTGTACTTTTGTCGTAATTAGGCGACTGAATCCATAATCCATTCTGGTCAGGTTTCCCTGTTAACAGGGTCACGGAGGTCAGATGGCACTCGCTCCACTGTAATTACCTGATCTACCAAATCCTGGATCATGGTCAAGGCAGACCTCGGGCCCTCACGCGCGAGAGCACATCCGGGACATTAACGCCAAGGTGACCATGTTGTACATACCATGATGCTAAGGAACTCTAGTTTTTATGCTGGTTCATTTTGGGCACATCCGTCGGCCATTTTAAGTAACATCAAAAGGCATGTCTCGCGGCACGTCGCATTACCAGTGTTTTCTCAATGTATTACACGCATTATTGAACATAATGCCCTCTCCTCTTAAAAGGAGTTTTTCTTTCCTTATTGATTTCTCTTCGCTATGACGAAAAAAACATCTTACTCCAGGCATAAAAGGAGTTTCTTCTTTCGTCATTTACTCTACGGCAAGTTCCAGTGTTGCATGAGTGTTGCAGTTTTGCGAAAAATATGTATTTTTCAAAAAATAATTGTGGAGAATTGGCTAGGCTTAGATTTCTTTTTTCAATTGATACGTGTTCCTATTTTACATTCTTCCGATTTTCATTCATTTTGTACCGGCTGGATCTAAGTGATCACCTTCTATGAACCGCTAGACCGTATCCTTTCTGGGTTTAGTTAATACAGGTGTATAATTAAGAATCTGTATTTGGTTAGAGGATACTGAAATTGTCAAGATCACAGGGAATCGGTAACCCCAGACACAACTTCTAATGGACCTTGGCTTCCTTGCAATTTTTGTGATAATCAATCAATCCATCAAATATGTTTATTGCGACACACAGGTTATACATGAAATGCAAGTCAGCCTAGTAACTTTAGTCATACCTGTCTCTGTAGAAAGAATATTGTTGTTCATATTGTTAGGTCAGCTATAACGTTGATTCTCTCCTGAAAATATTTTGATTCTCTCCTGAAAATATTTTGATATTAAAGCAAACCACAAATGTAAATGCTTCATTTTTATTTAAATATGGTAATGGAAATAATCTAATGAGCAAGAACAGTTAGCTGCTTGTTTTAATAATATTTGTTTTACTTTTCAGCTGGACGTATTATTATAGAATTAAGAAAAGATGTAGTGCCTAAAACTGCAGAAAATTTTAGAGCACTATGCACAGGAGAAAACGGTATTGGTAGATGTGGGAAACCGTTACACTATAAAGGCGTACGATTTCATAAAGGTAAATTTATATACTTAGTTTTTATTCTTTTTCCGTTTTTTGTTTTTTTTTTATGTTATACGGCAGACAAACAGGCAAACGGGCCACCCGATGGAAAGTGGTCATCGCCGCCCATGGACATCAGCAACACCAGGGGAGTCACTAATGCGTTGCCCGCCTCTGAAGAGACCTCTAATATACCTCTTGAATATACCTCTTCCTTATGTACAGATCCTAAATATGGCTTAAGATTGTTCTTAAGGCTAGCAAATAAATAATGCACTAAGCATAAACTCATCTTGTTCATAGCTCCAAGCACCAATGACAATGTATGAACAATTTCATTGCAATGCCTAAATCTATAGCTATATAGGTGAATACTGCCTATAATTAAGCTGTTTAGTAATAAGAAATTTATAACAATAGAAAATCTTTTGTTTGTGTATCGTTTTTGCACACATGGCATGCAATATGTTGAAAGGCGAAGTGATATGTTATTCCATTATTGGCCTTAACTATTATAAGTTCCTTCCTTTCTTGCATAGAAACAAAGAATTATGTTTCAGCTGTGTCGCAGTTTATGGTCCAGGGTGGTGATATTGTGAATGGAAATGGTACACATGGAGAAAGCATATACGGGTCCACTTTTGAGGATGAAAACTTCAAATTAAAGGTTTGCTTAATTTCATTGCCTCTCATGTTAAATAATTATGCCATATTAAACTAATGGCATAAGGCTTCGCTTAGCTCTATGGGATATAATAGATTTAAAAAATTAGCTTAATAATTCTTGAGTCGGTAATTTTTTTTATATTAGACAAGGCAGGCATTTGTTTTTTGGTACATAATTGATTTTAACTGATGATTATTGGATAATTATTCAGGTACTATTTTTAGATATCTAAAATTTACAAAAAAACATGCTTTTGAATACATGAAGCGTTTTGCATTACTATGGATATGATCATGTCGTCGTGGCGCAATAATACTTTTTTTTATGTTATACAGTACATGAGCCACCTGATAGAAAGTGGTCACTACTGCCTATAGACATTTGCAACACCAGGGGTATCACCACTAAAGAGCTCATATTAATAAAAATAAATTAATAAATATTCGTGGACACATTCACACAGCGCCATCTAGCCCCAAACTAAGCAAAGCTTGTGCTATGGGTGCTAGATAACTGATATACTACTTATATACTTTTTTAAATACATACTTATTATACATAGAACACCCAGACCCGTAACAGAAATTAAAATTCATATTACCAAAGTGTAAATTATAAAGTTGGAAGCGAGTCAAAACTGGCGTATCTTCCAGGGCCTTCCATTCAATAGATGCCTTCAACGCAAAGGAGTCATAAAAATAGCCAGAACATAATGGTGTGTTAGTTCGGGCGTTAATATATTTCCATCTAAAAGCCAAGTCTCTAAGCTCGTCATTCCAGATAAGGAAAAAGATAAAATTGTTATTCCAACAACATTTTAATGCTGATGCCAACCGCACATTAGTCTCTCAGTTACTTCTGGTGTTAAAGTATTCCCGACTCTAAATCAACGCTTCTAAGCTTGTAATTCTGTCAACAGCATGCCGACGCGGGCGTCCTAAGCATGGCCAATAGGGGCCGTCCACACACAAACGGATCCCAGTTCTGCGTCACTACGGGTGTATGTCCGCACTTGGACGGGACGAATGTCGTCTTCGGGAAGGTGCTGGCAGGGCTTGGCGTTGCGGAGGAAATACAATCCTACGCGGATGAGCACTGTCGTCCTACTGTGGTGAGCGTTTACGGGTTTTAATAATATTAATATACCTTCACGGGCTGAAGGTACATCGGCAACAGAGAGTGTTCAACCAGACCCTGGTCTGCGGAGGACCTACATAAATAAATAAAAAATAATCATCTTGGCGTTAATGTCCCGGTTGTGCTCTCGCGCACGAGAGCCCGGATTCTGCCTTGACCATGATCCAGGATTTGGCAGGTCAGGTAATTACAGTAGAGCGACTGTCATCTGATCTCCATGACCCTGCTACCAGGGGAACCTGACCAGATTGGATCATGGTTACACATCCAGTCGCCTGAATGTGCAGGTTTTATCACGATGTTTTCCCTCATCGTAAGAGAATCTGTTAGTATTCAACTAATGTACATAACTCGGAACAGTCATTGGTACATGGTCAGAGCGGGATTCGAACCCGGGACCTCTGGCTTATGAGTCGGATACTGTAAACGCTCGGCCATCGACGCGCGGAGGACCTACATAGATACATATTAATCTTCCGCTTGTAATTATTTGTAGAATAGAGACCTGTAAGGACTGCAGGTCCTGTCACGGTCGTCACTTTATGTTCGCTTACAGAACATAAAGTTTATAAAACACAGAATTAGTTTTAAGATGTATTAGAAATATAAAAATGCGACGTAAGTATCTCATTACAAGCTGTGATGCGAAGTGGTTCAAAACGAGGGTCCTTAACAAAATGCTTAACATATATTTAATACATATAGTTTGCGCTATCGAAACGTATAAGCGCTCTCGTGAGCTGTGAGCGGAAACACCTACAGTATAAATTTATACATTATCAATCTATTATTTAAAATAGTTATAATGACCAACTAACAACTTCGGTTCGGAAGACTTCGGTCATTGTCGTAATTTTTCGTGCATAACGACACATTGCCTACTCTGTGCGGTTATGGGCGTAAGTTGCGGTATTGTACGCCACGTATCAGGAATGCACACCAATGCGGATAAATAGACCACAAGCCACACATAGACATATTAAGACACGTCACACGTATAGTTTAATAATCAGTCCGCCCTATTCCGTGATACGGAGTACGCGTGCGCGTAATCAGTAACACTGAGCTCTGCGTCTTCGCTTAAATATTGTAAAAAATGTCGGCACCAGTGATAATTATAGACGAGCTGTTAACTTTTGTGCAGAACAAACTTGACATACTTGATGAAATTAGTAGCACGCAAATATCTGCGTATCTAATTTTATCGGGTCTGATGTGGCAACGTCGAAGCGCCGAGAAGAAAGGACCGGACTAAGAAGAATCTGAAGGATATTTAGGTACAAGTTGTTTAAAGAAATTGACCCAGCAACGCATCCAGTGTTTGTTGCTAAAAATCTAAACCGCCTGCCCCCTGTGACCTTTAATCATATAGACGTCACGCGTGTGTTAAACAACTTATCTTAATAATGCAGGCCATAAGGTTAGACATGGTGACAAAAACAGAAATGTTAAAAATCGAATCTAAACTACACAACGAACTCACGTAATTACGTAATCATCGTGCCCTGCGTAGTAGTTCTAACCCATTTTCCGTTTAAACTGACATGTCGTATTTGGTTAAGGAAAATATGTTTTAAAATGGATATGAAAATGAAAAAAGTATTTATTGAATTAGGATTACGTTGATTAATCTCTTTTCAAAAGTCAAAAATCTAACGAAAAACAAAGGGAAGTTAAGCGAGCTCATCCAGGTAGGGGGCGACGCATGCAGACCGATCAGCGCGTACGAGGGCTTACTCCGGCGAGACACCGGGCACCGATACGCGCCACGCACATAACCGCCGGCGAACCATGTGCGGCGCGCGCCCGGCCCCAGCCAGCCCGCCGGCGCGAGCACCCGCACGCACCAGCCGGCCTACCCGCGTCGCCCCTGAGATAACGTGCAGCAGTATTCGTTGAAATTCAAATTCTATGTGTTTCCTGTATAATTCTCGACATCTATACACAATATACCTACGTAGCGTGATTGATGTGGCAAGTCATGATTTTAGGCATTGTTTGTTCACCAAATAAGACAAGTCAGTTTAAATGGATGATAAGTGATAACACCTAATCTAAGTTAACAAAAGGAGATGGTGGAAAAGTACCGGTTTCCGAGTACATCGAACTCCCGCGCACGCCTGCGTACGGAGATATTGTGTTATCGCAACGATCAGCAGCAAATATTTCTTAAATTTTTAGAAAATAGATGGCTCAAAGGTGATTGTGTAGTATATTTGTAGAACCGGCTCATGGTGCCCTTTCATTTGATACCAAACATGATAGGTTTCTAAAAAGTTTTTTAACTCCGTATAAAAAATTGATGACGTCACTACTGCTCATGGGAATATTTTTAGAACGATCGGTCAAAATGATTGTTTTACCCTAAAGTACCCGTGTACCATACGGCTATCCTGTACATCGATTTTCCTCATTCGCATCGACCACTAACGATCTCAGTTTCGTGAACGAAATTGACGACGACTTCGCAACCCATGCAAAGTCCCATGCTAATTCTTACGCTGTATAAAATAAAATTTCCCCCGCTTTTGGGTGCGGGGGACATGGTCTTTTACTAGTTTTGAAATTAGCTAATATTGCTATGAAGCCAGTAATAGTGAATGTCAAGTACCTGAATAATTTTGGGTAACTCATGCAGTTAATTAATTAATTTATTAGTGTAAAATATCTATTGCTACTTTTAACTTTTAGAGTATTTATTATCATTATTTATTTATTTTTATAAATTTGATTGTGGTTGAATAAGCTTATGTGTAATCTTTACTTGTAAGTAATCTTCCTGCACCGCATACCTTTTGTCAACTGTTATCTCTCCTGGTAGACTGGTAGATAATGCTATTTTAGCTTTAAGTCCGCCAATGTACTGTTTGTGCATGAAGTATAAATAAATAAATAAATAATGTCCTCAGGAGTGCGTGATAGAAGACTGCGGAGAGCTGCCGGGCGGGCGCTGGGAGGCGAGGTGCGGCGGCGGCGCGCTGCCCGAACACCCGCAAGACTGCCTCGATATCGACACCGTGGACGTGAGTAAGCAATGCCTTACGAAAAAAAAAAAATATTATTTTGTGTTTGTAAAATAGTCAACGTCCATACCAATATGTTAGCAAAAACTTACAAGCTACATTAGTAAATCCAATTTATTACCAAAATTAAATGTCAATTAAATGCGGAACGCACGAGACCAGCCTCTGTGGAGATCTCTGGGCACAGGCCCAGCTGTGGTCGTCTCCCGGCTGATATATTCCGTACGGTCCCGTCTACAGTCTTATGATGGCCGTCTCCAGTAGCCGTATTCACAATGGCTCGGTAATCGGATTCGGATACGGAATCGACAAAGGACCCCGCAAAAGCTCTTAGGAAAATGTGGTTTCAGTTAATTTGATGAAATTTTCATATGTTATAGAGAGTAGAGTTTCCGTGGAATTCATCGGGATTCTGAATAACAGTTTTCGAATCGATCGACACGGATTCGCGCTCACGAATTTCGTGTCGAATCGTTCGGAGACGGTTTCGAATCATTGTGAATACGGCTACAGGTGTCGGAGTTGTTGGGAAGGCTGGGCGAGGTGAAGGCGGCCGGGAATCGCTGCTTCGCTTCCGGGCAGCCGCGGCGCGCCTCTCGCCGATACAAGCAGTGCCTGCGGTACGCCGCAAGAATGGCCGCACGCAACGACCTGCCTAAGGACACGAATTGTGAGCTTTAGTTTTTATCTATACTAATATTATAAAGAGGATAGGTTTGATTTTTTGTTTGTTTGTTTGTATTGAATAGACTTCGAAACTACTGGACCGATTTCAAAAATTCTTTCACCGTTGGGAAGCTACACTCCCCGGGTGACATAGGCTATGTACCCGTGTACCCGTAGTGGTACCCGTGCGAAGCCGGGGCGGCTGCTAGTAATAAATAAAATAAAATAATAAATAAAATTAGTTTATTTCAGATTATTCTGTAATGTATACTATTACCAATAGTATACATTACAGACAGTGAAATAAGTCAGTTTTACAGTGTATTATTATTATTAAAAACAATTCAATTTGTAGGTATATCATTATAAAAATTACAAATTTACAAATATATAATACTATAGTCCATTCGCCGGTGGAGCGTCGGTGGCCGAGCGGTTAGAGTATCCGACTCGGAAGCCAGAGGTCTTGGGTTCGAATGCCGCTCCGGCCATATACCAATGACTGTTTTCTTAGTTATGTACATTAGTTGAATACCGGCGGGATGCTCTTACGGTGAGGGAAAATATCGTGATGAAACCTGCATATTCAGGTGACTGGATGTGTAACCATGATCCAATCTGGTCAGGTTCCCCTGGTAGCAGGGTCATGGAGGTCAGATGGCAGTTGCTCCACTGTAATTACCTGACCTGCCAAATCCTGGATCATGGTCAAGGCGGACCCCGGGCCCTCGTGCGCGAGAGCACAACCGGGACATTAACGCCAAAATTGCAATAGAGTTTACATATGTACCTACATACATGATTTTTTTTTATAGTCCATTCGCCGTAAGAAAATAGTGACGACTGCAGGGTGTTTTCACAGTGGAGTAAAAAATTCAAAGAATTTACATTAAAAAAAATTAAGTTATTGCATAAAAATATTTATTCTCGATTAAAAAATATTGTGTCACTAGAATATTTTTGTATTTATATGAAATATTTTTGTTCTGCGTGCTCCATGACATCATTCGAATTCCACATAATATTTGCGACCATGTAATTACCTGACCTGCCAAATCCTGGATCATGGTCAAGGCGGACCCCGGGCCCTCGTGCGCGAGAGCACAACCGGGATATTAACGTCAAGAAGAAATTCTTGGATCACATAGTCGCAGCATTTCTTCCGTCGAGGGGCGGGGTTAGGTTTTATGTTTGCGTTGGCAGTGATATTTTTTTATTGATTAGGACATTAAATATCTCTTTCAATCGTCAAAAAGGAGGGGGGTAGGAAAGTAGGAAGGAAACACACAGTGACACGCTGACCGTCCTATGGCCGTAGATAACGTATCCCTCGCCAACAACGACCGAACCGTGCTCGACAATGCCAGGCAGAGCCGGAACGCTATACGCACTGAAGTCTGCGCAATCGAATTCCCGGCCAACAACTATTGGATCGTTCTGTTGCAGTGAGCGACGTCACCAGAAAGTTCACGTTGCAGTGCACATTGAATTTGGCGGCGTGCTACATAAAGCTTGAGGATTACCGATCGTGTGTCAAGTATTGTACGCAGGTACGTGTTACAGTTTGCTTTGTTCTAGTTTTAAGGCTATTTTCATTAGTTCGGCTAATGAATGAATGAATGAATGAATGAATGAATAAATAACGCTTTATTGCACAATCAAAAGTATACAATGGGTACTTAATATTAACAGCAGGGGAAGCAACAGGCTAGTGATTATCCGCATGGTATTCTTGAGAATGTGCAACATATTTTTTTTATGTCATACGGTAGGCAAACAGGCAAGCGGGCGGCCACAGATGGAAAGTGGTCACCACTGCCTATAGACATTAGCAACACCAAGAGTATCGCCAATGCGTTGCCCACCTCTATAACACGTTGCTCTGGCAGCAAATAGGCAAATGCCACTCCACTGCCAAAGCCACGGTTCCCCAAATCCCCACCCCATGGAGCACTGGAAACCTTACTTACCGTCAGAAACACAATACTATTTAAAAGAATAACTGTCCATTGTCCTGTCTAGAGAGATGTTTGAAAAGTATTTCTTACCTCGTATTTTGTCATGGCAACGGGACCAGTGCAGAACTGTAGGAGGTGTTAGCTAGCGATAAATCGGCCGTAACCGATCTACCCTCTTTCTATTACGTTACTTAGATATTATTCTTACATGTCAGTTTGAGGGATTGGTAATTTTTTTCGTTGTTGGGCGAGCCAGGTTTAAGTTTTGTCAAATAAACTGATTTATTAACGTAACGTGAAATATTCACTTACATTAAAGGCTTTGCAATGTACGAATAACCTTGAAACCCCATATAAAAATCTGTAAAGTTACCTGTTTGATAACACATTAATTCATTGTAGGTCTTAGAAGAAGAGCCTCACAACGAAAAGGCGCTATACAGGCGGGGCCACGCGAATTTCGCCCTAAAGAACTACGACGCGGCCCTCTACGACCTCAAACTTGCCGACAAACTGTCGCCGAACAACAAGGTCATACAAAAACTACTGGAGGAGGTAAGACTGACAAACAAAAGCTACAACGACATACAAAAGGAGCGGCTCTCGAAGTTTTTTCGCGACCAAAAGGAGAAGATCACGGTCGGAGACGACTGAACTGAGACTTAAGGTGGTTATTTACAACATTGACTAATAAGCGGTTGTAATATTAAAGGTCTGTGATAGCCTAAATCCGCTGGACGACGTCATGGTGGCTATTGAGCTGAACTTAGTCTTTAAAATAGTGTTTAATTGTCGAAAACAGACGACTTTGACCCTCAGGAGTACGAGTTTCGTGACGCGAATGAATCTCGGCCTTAAACTTATGTCAAAATAGTTATTATAATGGCATTCTGTTTTATTTTTAAGGGACGCTGTTTATGTGTGTTGTAAGCGAAATAACAGTCGAGAATGATCTGAACAAATAACATAATTACATACATAAATACTGTATCGCGAAAAATATATTTTCAAATTAAATAGAATGGTGCCATATTTACATATAAATAAACTAAAATTTTCTTAATTTGACCAGATCATTCTTAAGGTTAATTTCTTTCATGCCAGCACGTCTTTTGTGGGGCCCATAGATTTTGGGATTCATTAATATTACATTCCTAATATAGAAGGGAAGAACATGTGAGTGTGTAGTTGTTAGGTACGATATTGGATTGAAGTACCTAAGTTTCAATAGAATAAACAAAACTGAATATAGAAGGGAAGAACAAGTGTGTGTTGTGTGTAGTTGTTAGGTACGATATTGGTTTGAAGTACCTAAGTTTCAATAGATTAAACAAAACTGAGTGCGACAATGATTATACTGTATGTGGCGTAAAAAGAAACCTCTGTGCCGCCTATAGAAATTGATTTTTCACACTATCATCTCTCTGGTTGACTGGTAGGGAAAGCTCTTAAGCTTTAAGTCCGTCATTGTATGTAACAGTGCATGATGTTAAATAAATAAGGAAATAATAAATGGCTGAAAAAAAGACGTCATTAAAGTGCATGTTTTGTACTTTACCCAATTATTTTTTTAATGTAAAGAAATCTGTGCTGCTATGGTTTAGTTTTTGGGGCCTATACAGGGTGTTACATATTAAAACGATAGGTACAATTATTTCTGTCGTACGTGGAATTTTTGTACCTATCGTTTTCATACATTCAGCACTCCATCCGGTTCACGGCTTCATACATATATTATGTAACACTCTGTATATAGCAAACGATCCCCGGAGTTAGATTAGGTTAGCTATGCCGACTATCTGAGTGGGTTGACTGGTTGCTGGCTTGGCTCAATGAGGAGATTTCCAGTAGGTATTGATAGTTGGTTTCAAAAAGCATCAATAGATGCCGCTCCAACAATTTTGGTAATCTTTTTTTAATCTGTATGATGGTGGCAGTGATTTCATGCAGCCAACTAATACTAAACTTAAAAATAAAATGTTTATTAATATAAACATAACTGTTAAAGGTTGAACGAAATGTAAAAAGAAATATTTACAGAAGTTGGCACTATGTTCCATTATTACTACAACCTCTAAAATGGTTGAAAACTATTGACAAATACAATATTATCCAATACAAGGTACCCAGAGTTTAAATCCTGTTTGCTAATAACCTATTTCATGCGATTATCAATTACCAAAATTGTCGGGGCGACATCTAGTGAGTGGTTAGGAATGCTTTAGATACCTATTAGAAAACTGCTCATTGGCTGGCATAGCGTAACAATTAATTTGACGGTTCTTTAGTTAAGGGATTTTTGAAACACTTGTGCACAGTGACGTCCGCTTGAATTCTGATGTAGGGCCGAACAGGCAAAGCGGCAGTTTGTATAATTTTGTACTTCTGTAGTATCCAATACTGTAAAGAGGCTTCTAAACGGACAATATTTTTTTTGCAAAATTTGTTTGCCAATAATGGCCCGGCCATGATAAAAAACTTTCAATGCAACATATGGCTCGGCAAAGAATATTTCGGCCGTTATCTGCCCATGTATGTGCCTCGTGAACGGGCTACACAATTCAGCAACAATGGCCGAGGATATCAAACACCAAACATAGCACTAAGTATTGCAACAATCTCTATGCCACAACAATAGATCTAATGAAAATGAAAATATGTAATTATTTATTTCTTGTTAACAATATCCTTAAAACTACTGTGATTGGAGTCTTCTTGAAGGCTGAGTAGCCTGTGTTAGAAGACTCCGTTCCTCAATATCTAAATTTTAGTACCTACATATACCTAATTAAATCATTCAAAATAAGCTTAACATAAATACTTACTTTACTATGCAAGTATATGTGTATTGTGTGTATGTCTATGTGTAAGCGTATGTGTTTGTGGATGAGTATATGTGTGCATGTGTGCAGCATCTCACCTATTGCACAAGCAAGGCCTCGATAGCATTATATTATTTGCCTTCTAGCCATTGCGTTAAGCTTGTCTTTACCTCACGTGTAAGTTTTTCATAAATGTTTAGGTTTCTATTTGTGAGGTTGTACAAATAGGCTGAGCGTATAGTATACTGTCGGGATGCAAAGGTGGTATTGCTATGGCGATTTGTATTACTATATCTCGCCTTCTTCTAGATTTGTTTTTAGGGTCATATTTTAATGTTCCGTGTGTTTTTATTATAAGGTTCATAATGTACCTTACCGAGTACAGTTTACAATTTTTATAAAGTAAGGTATTAGGAAATCTCCTTGTTTGGAAGTATATTACTTTTATCAAATTACGTTGAGCACGTTTAACCGCTAGAAATCTAGTTTGGTCGCGCCACCCCATATTGAAATACAGTAAGCTAAGACAGATTGTACCAAGGAAATATATATCTCTTTAAGTAGGTCCCGTTCCGTGTTGTGAGTGTTTCTTGGGACAATATGTCTCAGCGACTCAAATATCCATGTTAATTTACGGATCCTATTGCTGACGAGCTCGAGGTGTGGGTACCATGATAGCCGCTAGTCCAGATATACGCCCAAGTACTTAGTGTATGCTATCTTTTGAATGATGGGACAATTATAGTTTATATTATCAGCTTCCGCTGTGCAACTATGTATTTTTATGCTAAAACCTCTGCTGGGTTGTGTATCGTTGTAAATGCTTAAACATATACAGTTGGTCTTAGCAACATTTAATGCGAGGGAGTTGTTACGTAACCAAGCACCTACCACCTAGCACGTGTCACCAATAAAGACTAGTGCAGTCTCATCAGTATAGGCGAATATATTTGCATTTTGTTATTTAAACTGCAGCGCAGCGGTCATTAATATATACAAGAAAAAATGTGGGCCCAAGTACACTGCCCTGACGCACGCCGTAAAATACCACCGTGTCACCACTTATGTAATTTCCCAGCCTAACTCTTTGTTGTCTGTTATTTAGGTAACTTTTGAATAGAGAAAGTGGTATTCCTCTTATTCCAAGCCGTTCCAACTTATGCACTAGGATCGGGACAGATACAGTGTCAAAGGCCTTTTTCAGGTCCAGAAACACAAACCTTTTATGTCACAACCACCAGAGAGCTCAGCGCAGAAACTGCATCTTCAGTTGATTTGCCACGCCTAAAACCAAACTGGGATGGTGATAATAAGTTGAATTTATTGAGGAAGTTGAGCAGCCTGATATTAACAAATTTTTCCAGGATTTTAGCATCACTGGTAGAACCGATATGGGCCTGTAATTACTGACACTGTCCCTGTCACCATTCTTGTACACTGGAGTGATATTTATGATAGTGATCACGGGCGTAGCCAGGTTTTGGGTTTGGGGGGTTCAAGATCAAAACATATAAAAATCGATCCGTATCGTAATTATTCGTTGTACATGTGTTGGATGTTCGTGACATTGTTGAATTGAATTGATGAAGGTAGACAATAAATAGTACTTATAATTGTAAGGTATTTTCAATTGATTTTGCCAACTGTTATGTCAGCCGGTAACAAGTCCTATTTAAAAATCATTTTAGCAGTGAACGCCCTTCCTGGGAGTCGTTTTAATTTCAAGACTCACATTACCAAATATCTATCTGTCTCTTGGGTTTCTAGCAACTTACCACGAGTACGACAGAGATAGGTAGCTAATATGCATGAAGTCGAACTGTTCAAAAATACGGCGTCTGGCCTGGCTCATTGTAGTATTTGCATCTTTATTAGTATTCAGCGTTAGTATTATTGGAATTCTTGTCCAAATCTTATTCAACTCTACAATTTGAGTATCCATTTTAAAACGATAAGAATTACTTGCCAGATTTAGCGCGACTTATAAAAAAATCGCTTAATTTTAAGAAAACTCTTGCCTAATCTTTTATTTAATATTTTTTGACGTAATTTTTTTATTGAGCTAATTGTTAGTTTGAGCTTGAACTATAGAGGTTCAGAAAAATCTTTAATAGTAAGCATCTATTGAAAAATACAAGACAGTTGAGCGCGACAGCGATAACACTGGATGTGGTTTAAAAAGGAACTAATATGCCGAAGAAGTAATTGGCGCCTCCCTCACGGTCATTATTATCCTTGTCGCGCTCAGTGATGGTTCTCGCCATTCCAAAATCCACCAGATGGCGCTACTGAGACGTGAGTTCTGCTGTCAAATAACGTCCTGTCCAAAGATATTGGACACAGAGCAAATATGGAGCTTCCACCTATAGATAATGTACACTGTCAATCTGTCACAATTCTATACAAAAAGACTCGAATGTCATACAAAAATTTAGTACCGAGGCCACCAAATTTGACAATAGCAGTGGTTATGAAGGGTTATGTGACAATTTATAGCCGTCCCTTTTAGACACGTTGTATGCACCATTAAAAAAGAAACAAAGTTAAGATTGTAACAGCTGTGGTCTTCTTGTTTGGTCCTGTCATTGGCGGGAATGGATCCGTCATTTTACAGTGGTTGTGTCTGCGCAATAGCGTGACAGTGTTTTGGATTTTTGACAGCAAAGGCGTAACGCTTTAATAGTGCAATTTGGTGGTTTATAAAATCACGAAAACCCGTTATGACACTTGCTTGCCGCGCTGTTGCCAAAGAATGGCTATTATAAACGTGATATTAAATTGTAGTCGTAACATGATACACGGCCATGGCGTATAGGTTATTCCAATTGTTTGTAAGATATTATGAATTAATACACTGCCATTTTAAGTAGAATGAATGAAAATTTTACTGCGTCTGGTGTGAGATAATTATATTGTTGCATTAGTGGATGTTGACTGGGTTTACTACAATGGCTTACGAATACTTACTGCTAAAATATTTGCCTCAGTATCCGCTAGAGACTGAGGCAAATATTATTTGTATTGTGTGATTATAAAGGTTATTTGTGTACTTATTTTCTGTCGCAAAAACGTTTCGTTCCCTTTCTACAAAATATTGTATTAAAAGTTATTGCAGTGTCATTTAGTAGTTCATCTACTTTTATTTTAGCTTTAACGAAACAAATAATGTATGGTATGTATATTTTATTTTAAATTGACAATCATGGTCCTGCCTGTACAATATATCAAATGAGATGGTAACATACAATACAAATGCGTCGCCATCCTGGTTTTTATATAAAATATAAACATTTGTACAGTTTAGTATACCTATATGCACAATGAATTTATCAATATGTAACTTTTAAATTCTTAATTTGTATATTTGCTATAATTTTTTCGAATAACGGACACTAGTTATAATTTTTCGGGTGTTCAGTAAATATTGTTTAAACATATTGTGTATTTTTATAAAGTTCTGGTTACTTACCTTAATGTTCAATCTAATCCTGTAGAGGGGGATATAAAAGTAACTATTTAGTTTTATATTGCAAGTTATCGAAAAAACATGTACCCTATTATTTATTATCTGTTGAAATTTTATTGTCAAAGTCAGCGAATATTCCGCTTACAGAGGCTTCTAAACGGGCTGTACTTTTTATGCAATGTGTGGATGCAATACTGCCAAAAATGGCCCGGCCATAGGAAACATTTTCAATGCAGCATATGGCTTTGCATTGTATATTATCTGTTACAGTATGGCCCATCTATGGCTGACGAAATCGAACACAAACAATGCACAGAATATAGCAAATAATCGCGGCGTCAGTCATGGCAAACTTTATGTCAAGTAGAAATGGATGCTCTATGCCATAATAATGATGTTGCTCTCTAGAGCGGCTGAAACAATAATAGCACTTTATTATTTATTTATTTAATTTAACAGTTTATTACACAGTCAAATACATAGAGAACAGTCAAATACATAGAGAATACATAAATACATACACATTAGTTGCAGTATTTTCGATGGTTTGTCGATCGTCCGGCAATCTACCAAAAATGCATCGGCCATACTAAATATAACTATATATGGCCGGGCCATACTAAAAACTCTGGCAGGTATTGCGGTTATATTGCTCGGCCAGTATTGGAGCCACACAAAAATATAAGCCGTTTAGAAACATCTTAATTTTGATGAATATAATAGAAAGATATAGGGGAAGAACATGCGATGTCACATTTTTAATGGTAATATACATAATATTATGTCTCTATTTTTTTTAATCCGTAGCTTGTAAACTTACTGCATTTTTCTCTAAATGAAATCATTGTTACATCGCATGTTTTTCCCGTATGCTCATTATGTGATGCCTAGTTATATTACAATAGGTATATTTTGTATTTCCCCGTTATAATCAATGAAAATAGTTACCTACAAAAAATATTTTTGTACTTTTATAACAAGTTAAATGAATGTAGCTTTCTCTAATGTGAGACGAACATTAACATCGACCGTTAGTAATCGTCGAAATACATTTCACATAAGGTGAAATCTCGGGATGTATTCCTCCCAGAAAAGACCTTGAAGTGTGGTATTTAAAATTTATTTTTATATGTATGGAATTATGTTCTTACGTAGTAAGGGTAAATGTACGTTATATACAATTAACATCGAAGATCTCAATAAAATATGACGTTATTTTTGGTTCTCTTTCAGATTCATTGCACGTTTCACACTTCGCCATTCCTTGACAAGGTCTTAATCGGTGTTGTTCAGCTAACGTAATACAAGGCGGGGTTTTGTAATTGAGTACAAAGTTGTCTTACTACAAGTATCAGCTGCTGGACCTCCAGTGATATACTTATGTGGAGCATGAGATTAAGAAACATTTCTTAGCGGATGCCTATATCACATTACCATCTACATGCAATTTCAGCGCGATCCGTCCAGTGCCGCTGTGGTTACCTAAGTGGTGTGTTGATAATGTATTGTATATGGTGGTCTCAAAGCGAGCAAAATACCTACGTCATTGACATGGACGACAATATTTCCTAAAACTCATGATACCTATATGAGTTCAAAATGTATTTCATCAAAGCACATTAGGTTAAATGTGTAAAATATAATTCATTCAATATGCTTTTTGCCCCATGAAGCTATCGTTACTAGTTTATGAAATATTTTTGTTTATGTAAGTGACCTAGTTATTTTTGCTCAGACAGCATACCATGTACGAATACCTATGCTACCCGGGTCCCGAATCAATATGGAAAAAGTAGCAGGTAAGTAATCACCGAAGAAGATAAAACAGATCCTGGACACAACCTGAATAATAATTATCAAAACTTTGTGAAATGAATTCTTTTTAAATATCGCTGTTTTTTACAAAACGTCCCTAACAAAAATGAAAAATTTTACACTTCGAAGACGTGTATATAAGTTCTATTTATTTAATTTACTATTTATTGTACACAAGAAAGCTTTATAGATAGAACCTACAAATTAGTTACAACACAACAGGCACTACTTATATCTAGAAAGAAATATCTTCCAGCAATTTGTTGAGGCATTTAAAATGGCGGTTGGCGGTAATGGTAGCCTTATGGTAATAATTTGAAGTTGGTATCAAAATTTTTACCGATCGAAGTAAATTTGTTGTTTCGAGGCTATTCTGTTTAAGTACAGCTTATTTGAAAATTGTGTTGAACTGTTTTGCTTCGCTTGTATCTTGCTTCTCAGCATGTTCTCTTGAAGTAACTTCTATAAATTGTGGTGTCTAACTTTCTTATTCTTATCTGGTCTAGTTATTCCAATTACTACTCCAGCTTGATTGTTAGCGTCCTGTTTTGAAATTACTTGAAATTTTTTTTTAATTTAGTATACACGAGTAATGTCAAAATAGGAAGCATAACGATTACGGTGGTAGTGAGTAGAGGTCGATTTCAATATTGTCATTCTTATGTTCCTCTCGCCGTAAATGGCAATCTACAAAGTTTTTCAGATAATTATTTTTATTTTTCTTTCTTATCTTATCCAACCTTGTCGTAAAATTATAGACGGCCGGTGTCTTTTGCGTTATTAAGAATTGGGTACCTTTAATAGAACGCGGTGTTCGCGGTTGAGGTGGAATCGATCAGTCTGTAAGATGTCAGTGTATGCGATTTCAATGTTGTCCATCTTATTATGCATCTCTTGCCGTAATTTTTCTTTCCCACAAACTGCATAAGTACTTATCCGATTTTTTTTTCTTTTTTAGTTTGACAGCAATCTAATTATCATTCATAACCAGCGACAGTCCTCTGCTGGAATTATGCTGATAAGAAATTTCGTTGAATAATTACTTTGGTACCCCTCGAATTGATCAGGCATAATGCCACATTCCCTAAAATTCTAAAACTTAATTTAGTGTTCCTTCGTTTTCTTATAAAATCCAAAATGAATCCACACACGAGTTTTTTAATAGATTCTTTCTATACCTACTTATATATGTACCTACTACATGTACATACCATCTTAAATTGTTGTTGAATTTAAATTTTCACATTTGTTTTCTCGTTGTCTTAATAGATATTACTACTTGTTACTCCAGCTTGGTCGATCGTGGCCTATTTTGATATTTCTTGATAATTTTTTTAACCTTAGTATACACCAGAAATGTCAAAATTGGATACATAGCGATCGAGGTGACAGTGATACAGTAGGTGCGGACAGTTATTTCTTTCTCGATATATTAACGCGTTAATAATGCTATTTCGATGTTGTTTTCTTGTGCTCTTTTTGCGTTAAGGTCGGTGTCTCGCATTAAGCCAACCTAAAGGTTGCCATCACCTAAATTGGCGACGCCGCCGGGCAAAAACTGAATCCCAGACATTTGGGTGAAATTGAGTGCTTTTCCTGGACAGCTCTGAAAAAAATATTTCATCGTATTAAAATAAAAGTTTTACTTTTTTATACATTTCTAAAACTTGCAGCGTAACAAATAAAATATCTACTCAAATAAAATTACAATACAGTCTTCTCTTTCTGAGGTAATCTGGTAAAAAAAATATATTAGGAACATTTCTTATTTATTTATTTTATTTAACAGTTTATTGTTCACACGATAAAGCATACAGTTATGTAACAGAAGATTAAGACACAACAGGCACTGCTTATCTCTAGAAAGAAATCTCTTCCAGCAGGCCTTCTTTTTGGTATCAAATTAAAAACAAAAAGGTAAGGTGTGTTGAAGTAAGTTCTGAAAGGGTTTTTGCTTGCCACGGCCATGTGCTAAGGTAATCCTTTCGGAGGAGAGAGGAAGTGGTTAGCCTTTTACTCCACAATCCCACCAGAGGACAAGGGTTCGGCTGCGTACCTCTACGTAGTGCCTTAGGCACGTCCTCCGGGTCCATCTCTACCTGATAAAACCCACTGGCAAGGTCAAGCATTGTAAAATATTGACACTTGCCCAGTTTGTTCAAAACGTCCGCTATATTAGGAATCGGATACTTATCGTCTATTATTTTTAAATTTAGGTTGCGGATGTGCACCACTAGCAGCCACTTCTGCTTGCCAGAGGCGTCTGTTTTCTTAAGAACAATCCAAATTGGTGAAATCCATGCCGATTCTGAAGGTCTTATAATGCCTTGGTTTAACATTTTACCTATTTGATCGGTTACCTCTTGCCGATGTACAAACTGGTACCTACCAGTAATTCTTAGTGTACACGGGGATTTCATCCGTCGTTCTGATCCGGTGTTTAATTTTGTTAGTAAAGGTCAGGTTTTCGCCTTCAAGATAAAATACGTCCGAGTAGTTTTTACATAAATTTATTAGGTTGACTCTTTCCTCCTCATTAAGGTGGTCGGTACGTAGTCCTTCGCACGGCTATCGCCGTATGTGTAAGAGAATGACTACGTTGAACATTTCGGCGTAAGTGGGGCGATCTAACGAGAATATAATGTCGTTATTACTGGGGTTAGCCACCACTACTACACCCTGTCTTAATTACATTGGTAATACACTCATGGATAATACAGTTACCTAAGACCTGTACAGGCACGTATACCTCAGCATCAGTTTTGGTAATTTTGAACCGTAAGCTGGGACAATATCCTCAAACATATTTACATTGCAGGAGTTGGAGTTAGGTATATATCCTAATTTGGTGCACAGCGTTCGGTGTGGTCAGGGTCTGGTCTTTCAAGTCAATTTTTGCTTCCCATTTCGTTAATAGATGATACCAATGATACCATCGAAGTGGTCGTAAAATTTATAAGTGAATAGTTTAATTTGTGATAGAGTAATTATTCCTGCTGGTGGCGTGGACATTAGTGACTTCAAAATGGTCATACTTAAATTGATTGTTAAAAGTACGTTCGTACCGCTTCTGGTCTTATAAAAGATTAAAAACCTTAAGGGTGAATTGGATATTTGAATATAAGGCAACTGTCTTTGAGTCTGTAGATTTACTTCTAGCTTGGCTTGCTAGATATTGAACCCTTCCAAAAAATTTCCTCTTGGCTGATGGCAGCCTGAGGCTGCTCGAAGTCAATAGCAGCGCAAACTGCATACGGTTCGTTAACGTAACCGTCAAGTTGGATTTGGTCGTCTTAGTCCGCATAGTCATAGCTATAAGGCTCGTAGCTAGCATATGCAGGATTACTGGTAATTAGATGCTACCCTGTCAGGGGGGTGTAGGTACTGTTATTTGGAGTTGATTAAACCCTATAATGTGTAATGCAAAAGTGACCCATTTTTGAGATATTTGATATTTAAGTTTTTTTTTGGCAATAATTATTTTTTTAAGTTTAATCTTAAAAGTAAATTTTCTCAAAATAACCATTACTTAATGATCAATTGTGCAGATTATTAGAAACACATCTACATTTTATTAGCTTTCTAACAAGGTATGAAACACTTAAATAACTTGACCAGTGGCAGAAAAATCTTAATGACAAAGAGAGAATTGGTGTTATGTCAAAATGCATTTAGGGAAATATACGCATCACTTTTAAATGAAACTATTGCTTTTATCAAAAACTCTTTATTTTAATTTAAAAAACATACATGTATCTCTTACACTAAAGTTCATTTTCCACATGGCTTCCACCATTACATCGCAAGTACGCGTTCGCTTACGTAAATGTATTTTTACTACGCGGCTCGTCAAATTACTTTTAATTGTATTAGCTGCACTGCATATCCGCCGTGTCAGTTCTTCTACTGATCCCACAGGACCCACAAGTTCATCGTAGACGAGCATAAAAATCCATTGGAGTCATGTCAGGGCTCCTTGCTGGCCACGGAATGGGTCCTCCTCTTCCAATCCATCTGTTAGGATAGTTATTATCGAGCCATTCCCGTACGTGCCGACTGTAATGAGCCGGACATCCATTATGTTGAAATATCCTATTTCTTCTAGTTTCTAATGGCACACCCAATAACAAACCAGGCATTTCTTCTATTAAAAAGTTGTAATATGTTTCGCCATTTAAGTAGCCTGGCAGAAAATAGGGGCCAATTAAATTATTAGGTATCTATTATCCCCATCCACATATTGAGTGAAAAACGTCTTTGTGACTTGCCTTCTTTCTTTTTATTTGGGTTCTTATCTGCTGTCGGAGCCCAAAAATGAATATTATGGTAATTTGTTATTCCATGTTGGTCAAATTTCGATTCATTTGTCCACAATATTTTCTTTAAATAATTTGGATTTTCCGTTAAACAGAAATCTACAAAAGTTTAACCTTCTTACAGGGTCCCCTTCCCCTATCTTTTGCACTGGAGTATAATGATAGGGATACAATTGCGACGCATGCACTGTGTTCCAAACTTTCCATTGGGAAATTCCGAGACGCACTGCTACAACTGTTGTCGACGTAGTAGGATCTTCTTGAAAATGACGAAGAATTTTCTCTTCATCCTCAGGGCGATAATTACGAGGTCTGCCAGCATCACTCATTCTTCTATGGACACTTCCAGTCTCGCGTAAACGCCGATTTACGCCTTCAAATACCCGAGCTGCGGGCAATCGTCGATTAGAGTATCGGGATCGATACTCCTCGCGAGTATGTGTTACCTATGCATAGGATCTAGACTGTACAACATCTCAGTGGATACAACGAGTACAATAAATTATTATCATTATTAAGCTAACTACCTAAATATCTAGTATCATAAAGGAAACTGGTATGTCGTGACATTTGTAAGTGGGCATGGGGTTTGAAATGAATGAGATATGTATTAGGAAAAATTTTTATTTTTATTTTCTAAAACACAAACACTTATATAGTTGAAAAATTTTCATCTACGCGTTAAAATGCATATCACTTTCGCCGGTTATGTTTCCCGCGGCATGATTCTTGCATGCGCAAGGCTAGCGCGTACTCCATGAGCCGCCTGACTTCTCGCTGCTTCTCTGCCTTCCTGCGCTGTCTGGCTTCGCGCTCTGCCTCTTGTCGGCGCTTTTCCTCCCTCTCTTCAGCGCGCTCCCGTTCACGCCTTTCTTCGGCCTCTTTACGAGCGGCTTCTGTGCCCTTGCCCGGATTCCTCCCCCACATTTTAAGTTTGGGTTATTAAGTGCTGATGGATACACAACCTTGTGATTGTGGCGAGTGAATACTTGCTAATGATTAATTGTAGGATGAGAAAGGGTAATGGGGGTCGCTTAAGCAAGAACTCAAATAAAAATTTAATTAAAAATAAAGTATTTATTGCAACCGCCTATAAACATAATTTACTTATTGAACTATCATTAGAGATCAATTTCAGTCTTTTTGGCAATCAACTTTGGAAATTATAAAGGTACAAAAAAAAACAGATTTGACTACCATTACACCAACATAGGGGTAATGGTGATCACCCCGGAGGCAATCGGAGTCAAAGAAAATCTAGCACATATCGCAGACATAACCTTCAGCTGAGTTCCATCCAGTGCAATCCGCGTGTGCCCATAGTCCACATGAGGTACATCTGTACCACATCTCCTTGTTTCTGCCGAATTCGTCGCATACTAGGCATCTGTTTCCAGCATCTTCTGCATCATCGTCATCCTCATCATTCTGGCATAAATCGTCAGTTCCAACATCTGATACAGAAGTGTCGTTGGATTCTTGTAAAACTTGGCGCTTTACCTTCTTAGTACACTTCTGTATCTTTAGTTCTGTTTCTTTAGTCTTTTTCCCCTGCCCTTTGCCTTTCCATTTCTTTTCTTTGATTTCTTTTTTCTTAATTTTTTTATTTTCTTTTTCTAACAGGTTTTCTTTTATTGGTGTTGAAGTTATAATTGTAGCGTGTTGTTTCTTTCGGCCCTGTCTTGTATTCATAATAGGTGTTTTCTCTGGCAACTTGATTAACTCATTCAATGTAGTGATATGGTTTGGAACTAGTGATACATCATCAGGTTCAGAATCTAGTGGGACTACTAATTGGTTAGACATCCTGAGAGCTGGTGAATCAATCTGTTTTGAAGTGCTTGCAACTGGTGAGTGAATCTCTTTTGATGGGCTGGGAATTATACGGGTAGCTGCGAGAGATTCATTGCAATCTTGGATTGCAATGGTCTCAGATTGCAGAATTTCTGAAGCGAGGAAATCTTCTTCAGTGAATACTTCCGGATTAAGAGGAAATATTCCAGTTGATCTAAACCCCGATTCAACTTTACCAATTGACGCAACATTATTAAATGCTTTCCTTACCAAGGATGCTACGTCATATGGGGTTATTTTCTCTGCAAGATGGCTTTTTAAAAATAAGTCACATTCTTTTTTGTAGGCCATTTTGAGTGGACCATAAAAAGAAACATCCAGGGGCTGCATTCTATGAGACGTGTGTGGTGGCAGAGACAACATATGAATGTGATTGGACTTGCAATATTCGTAGATGGAAAGAGAAATGTGACTAGCATGGTTGTCTAGTATTAAAAGGATGGGTTCATCTGCAGACGGCTTAGTGTGCTGTTTAAAATGCGCCAACCATTCAAGAAACAGATGCTCATTGATCCAACCCTTGTCTGAGCATTTGTAAAGCGCTCCTGCTGGACCATCCTTCTCGAGTAGAGACGTCAATCTTTTCCTTGGAAAAATAAACATAGGTGGAATGTACCCACCTGCAGCGCTCACAGCACACAACAAGGTGATGTTTTTCCCTCTCTCCCAACTGGTTATGGATCCCACTCTCTTCTGTCCTTTTGTTGCCAAAATTTTTCCGGGAGTTTGAACCGTTGAAATACCGGTTTCGTCACAATTATAAATATTTTTTGCAACAAATCTGTGCTTTTCCATCAGCTGTCCAAGGAGTTCATAGAACAGACTTACCTCTGTTTTATTAAACGCCATGATTCTATTTATGCTGGTCGCCTCCGGTTTCCGAGTAGAAATGTTATTTCTAGCCATAAATGCATGTAACCAATCGCGTCCAGCCATTCTAGAAGCTTGATTAAAATTGTGCTTCAAACTTAATTTTTCAGCGTATTCGAAAGCCACTTTTCTTATCTGATGAGCAGTGCAACCATAGAATATATTTGCCATTTTCTTTACTAAGTTTGCTAGCTGGGCTTCTGCTTCAGGGCTAAAAACAGTGAATCGTCCTAGATGTGGTCCTAATGTAGAACCTTTTTTCATCCTCTTCTGAAGACTGGAAAAAGGGATTGCCATTACTTTAGCAGCATTTCTTATAGAAGAACCTCCTTCAATTAGCTGTATAGCTTTTTTCAGGCTATCAGAAGACCAGGAAGCCTTTTCAGTTGTCCTGACTCGTACTTTCGGCATCTAGAAAGAAATTAAAATAACGTAACTAAACATGGATTGTTGCGGGGTAATAGTGATCACTTGCGGGTAATTGGAGTCACCTGACTCTCATTTCCCACAACTACATTAATGAGAAAAAAAACAAAAATAAAAAAATCTTAAACACGCTGATATAATCTGAACTGCACATCACAATTTTAGACGTCTAACTATGTACGTGTAAATGTCTTAATCACATACTGCAAGGTATTCGGCACTTACCTTCTAATTTGTATTGACGTAAAATTACATCAGCGGAGCACAAAAACAAAACACAACCGTCACTCAGTGGCGCGGGGCGCTGACTGGCGCGAGCCGTTCGTGGGTAAGGTGGGGGGCTAGAGCGGGGGTAGGAACGCAGTTTACGCGTCGCTCGCATGTAGTGTTTCGTGGATGTGAGGGTGATTCCCACTGTCCGCTGACTCCCATTACTCGCCTCTCCCCTAAGGTGTGTTGAAGTAAGTTCTGAAAGGGTTTTTGCTTGCCACGGCCATGTGCTAAGGTAATCCTTTCGGAGGAGAGAGGAAGTGGTTAGCCTTTTACTCCACAATCCCACCAGAGGACAAGGGTTCGGCTGCGTACCTCTACGTAGTGCCTTAGGCACGTCCTCCGGGTCCATCTCTACCTGATAAAACCCACTGGCAAGGTCAAGCATTGTAAAATATTGACACTTGCCCAGTTTGTTCAAAACGTCCGCTATATTAGGAATCGGATACTTATCGTCTATTATTTTTAAATTTAGTTTGCGGATGTGCACCACTAGCAGCCACTTCTGCTTGCCAGAGGCGTCTGTTTTCTTGGGAACAATCCAAATTGGTGAACTCCATGCCGATTCTGAAGGTCTTATAATGCCTTGGTTTAACATTTTACCTATTTGATCGGTTACCTCTTGCCGATGTACAAACTGGTACCTACCGGTAATTCTTAGTGTACACGGGGATTTCATCCGTCGTTCTGATCCGGTGTTTAATTTTGTTAGTAAAGGTCAGGTTTTCGCCTTCAAGATAAAATACGTCCGAGTAGTTTTTACATAAATTTATTAGGTTGACTCTTTCCTCCTCATTAAGGTGGTCGGTACGTAGTCCTTCGCACGGCTATCGCCGTATGTGTAAGAGAATGACTACGTTGAACATTTCGGCGTAAGTGGGGCGATCTAACGAGAATATAATGTCGTTATTACTGGGGTTAGCCACCACTACTACACCCTGTCTTAATTACATTGGTAATACACTCATGGATAATACAGTTACCTAAGACCTGTACAGGCACGTACACCTCAGCATCAGTTTTGGTAATTTTGAACCGTAAGCTGGGACAATATCCTCAAACATATTTACATTGCAGGAGTTGGAGTTAGGTATATATCCTAATTTGGTGCACAGCGTTCGGTGTGGTCAGGGTCTGGTCTTTCAAGTCAATTTTTGCTTCCCATTTCGTTAATAGATGATACCAATGATATCATCGAAGTGGTCGTAAAATTTATAAGTGAATAGTTTAATTTGTGATAGAGTAATTATTCCTGCTGGTGGCGTGGACATTAGTGACTTCAAAATGGTCATACTTAAATTGATTGTTAAAAGTACGTTCGTACCGCTTCTGGTCTTATAAAAGATTAAAAACCTTAAGGGTGAATTGGATATTTGAATATAAGGCAACTGTCTTTGAGTCTGTAGATTTACTTCTAGCTTGGCTTGCTAGATATTGAACCCTTCCAAAAATTTTCCTCTTGGCTGATGGCAGCCTGAGGCTGCTCGAAGTCAATAGCAGCGCAAACTGCATACGGTTCGTTAACGTAACCGTCAAGTTGGATTTGGTCGTCTTAGTCCGCATAGTCATAGCTATAAGGCTCGTAGCTAGCATATGCAGGATTACTGGTAATTAGATGCTACCCTGTCAGGGGGGTGTAGGTACTGTTATTTGGAGTTGATTAAACCCTATAATGTGTAATGCAAAAGTGACCCATTTTTGAGATATTTGATATTTAAGTTTTTTTTTGGCAATAATTATTTTTTTAAGTTTAATCTTAAAAGTAAATTTTCTCAAAATAACCATTACTTAATGATCAATTGTGCAGATTATTAGAAAAACATCTACATTTTATTAGCTTTCTAACAAGGTATGAAACACTTAAATAACTTGACCAGTGGCAGAAAAATCTTAATGACAAAGAGAGAATTGGTGTTATGTCAAAATGCATTTAGGGAAATATACGCATCACTTTTAAATGAAACTATTGCTTTTATCAAAAACTCTTTATTTTAATTTAAAAAACATACATGTATCTCTTACACTAAAGTTCATTTTCCACATGGCTTCCACCATTACCTACGCAAGTACGCGTTCGCTTACGTAAATGTATTTTTACTACGCGGCTCGTCAAATTACTTTTAATTGTATTAGCTGCACTGCATATCCGCCGTGTCAGTTCTTCTACTGATCCCACAGGACCCACAAGTTCATCGTAGACGAGGCTCTTCATATGACCCCAAACATAAAAATCCATTGGAGTCATGTCAGGGCTCCTTGCTGGCCACGGAATGGGTCCTCCTCTTCCAATCCATCTGTTAGGATAGTTATTATCGAGCCATTCCCGTACGTGCCGACTGTAATGAGCCGGACATCCATTATGTTGAAATATCCTATTTCTTCTAGTTTCTAATGGCACACCCAATAACAAACCAGGCATTTCTTCTATTAAAAAGTTGTAATATGTTTCGCCATTTAAGTAGCCTGGCATAAAATAGGGGCCAATTAAATTATTAGGTATCTATTATCCCCATCCACATATTGAGTGAAAAACGTCTTTGTGACTTGCCTTCTTTCTTTTTATTTGGGTTCTTATCTGCTGTCGGAGCCCAAAAATGAATATTATGGTAATTTGTTATTCCATGTTGGTCAAATTTCGATTCATTTGTCCACAATATTTTCTTTAAATAATTTGGATTTTCCGTTCAACAGAAATCTACAAAAGTTTAACCTTCTTACAGGGTCCCCTTCCCCTATCTTTTGCACTGGAGTATAATGATAGGGATACAATTGCGACGCATGCACTGTGTTCCAAACTTTCCATTGGGAAATTCCGAGACGCACTGCTACAACTGTTGTCGACGTAGTAGGATCTTCTTGAAAATGACGAAGAATTTTCTCTTCATCCTCAGGGCGATAATTACGAGGTCTGCCAGCATCACTCATTCTTCTATGGACACTTCCAGTCTCGCGTAAACGCCGATATGGTTTGAAATGAATGAGATATGTATTAGGAAAAATTTTTATTTTTATTTTCTAAAACACAAACACTTATTATAAGGCTCGTAGCTAGCATATGCAGGATTACTGGTAATTAGATGCTACCCTGTCAGGGGGTGTAGGTACTGTTATTTGGAGTTGATTAAACCCTATAATGTGTAATGCAAAAGTGACCCATTTTTGAGATATTTGATATTTAAGTTTTTTTTTGGCAATAATTATTTTTTTAAGTTTAATCTTAAAAGTAAATTTTCTCAAAATAACCATTACTTAATGATCAATTGTGCAGATTATTAGAAAAACATCTACATTTTATTAGCTTTCTAACAAGGTATGAAACACTTAAATAACTTGACCAGTGGCAGAAAAATCTTAATGACAAAGAGAGAATTGGTGTTATGTCAAAATGCATTTAGGGAAATATACGCATCACTTTTAAATGAAACTATTGCTTTTATCAAAAACTCTTTATTTTAATTTAAAAAACATACATGTATCTCTTACACTAAAGTTCATTTTCCACATGGCTTCCACCATTACGTACGCAAGTACGCGTTCGCTTACGTAAATGTATTTTTACTACGCGGCTCGTCAAATTACTTTTAATTGTATTAGCTGCACTGCATATCCGCCGTGTCAGTTCTTCTACTGATCCCACAGGACCCACAAGTTCATCGTAGACGAGGCTCTTCATATGACCCCAAACATAAAAATCCATTGGAGTCATGTCAGGGCTCCTTGCTGGCCACGGAATGGGTCCTCCTCTTCCAATCCATCTGTTAGGATAGTTATTATCGAGCCATTCCCGTACGTGCCGACTGTAATGAGCCGGACATCCATTATGTTGAAATATCCTATTTCTTCTAATTTCTAATGGCACACCCAATAACAAACCAGGCATTTTTCTATTAAAAAGTTGTAATATGTTTCGCCATTTAAGTAGCCTGGCAGAAAATAGGGGCCAATTAAATTATTAGGTATCTATTATCCCCATCCACATATTGAGTGAAAAACGTCTTTGTGACTTGCCTTCTTTCTTTTTATTAATAACAACTGAACCCGTTTGTAATAATCAGAATATTTATGCAGTTTGCCAGAGGTGACTCAATGAGATACATGTAAATAATACAGCACTGCTCAGTATAAAATCACGTTGAACAATGTATGGCGAGAACCGAACAGAAAAACTGACGTGGGTTTAATGGTTTTGATATCGCTGCAGTGAAAACATGATAAAAATGCATGTGTTTATGTGGTGATTTTTTATCATCTCTTATCTTTTACGACGATGATGACGATATAAAAGGTCAAGCTCTCGTAGATTCTGGGGCCAGCAAAACTTTCATTGGTCTAGAGTATATCGCTTTATTTACACAACTTGGAATGGGAGGTAATAATAAAGCGATAAAATATTAATAAGGTTAGCACAAAGTGTTAGGAAGCGAAAAGCGTGTCTACTCAGCATGGGGCTTGGTAGCAACTGTGACGAAAGTGGCCGCGCTCACGGGCTCGCGAGCGCTACGAGAGATGGGATAGCCCAATCAGCGGGGACTCCCTAACCTCGTGATCAGGCGTGGTTCAACATGGCGATGTTTCGCGCCATTCGGGAGTCTTCGCTTTGAGCTCGGGACAGCCGTGCCCACAAAAGAAAAATTCTTAGAAGTAAATAAATAATAAAACAAAATAATAAGTTAAATATTGTCATGGGCTAGTAAGATCTGGAGGAATTTCGATCGACGGAAACAAAGCAAATTGCTGGGCGATATCGTCATTCTTTTACTTTCCGGAATAAATTCTTTACCGATTTAACGGCTTATTCTTAGTTGCAAATTCTCGGCCCATGATGTCATCGTTATGCACACAAAATAAAATTATTTTCTATTTCTCCTTTATTTTACAGTCAACCATAATTATTATTATCGAACGTTCTCAAATTCTCAGACCAAGAAAACCCAAATCTCGGTACATGAAACCAAAATTCCGTATAAAACAAAAAAAAAAAAAAACCCGATAGTGACTTCTCTCGAAAGCTAGCTTCTCCGTACGTTCACGCAACCGGGGCCTGCCATGCTAACCAGAAACGTACCAGACGAAAAGCCACTACGTACACCAAAGCACTCACATTGTCAAGACTGCACTGATAAGAAATCTTCCTCCAACCGGCGTGGGCCCCACGTTAGGCGCCTATTTGTAACGATAATTTTCTTAGATTCTATTACAACGATACACTACGCCATGCTCTCGTTACACTTCGTACACGGGTGGGCCCTCTCGTCCCTTCTGGACCCCAACGGGCGCCAGTCGATTTTTATTTCCCAGGTATAAACAACCGGGTGATAATTGCGAAACCAAAAAAAATATATATATACAAAAGGATTAAACTTAACTAAGTCCATCCAAGATAAGAGAGTCCTCCCGTGGTAACGGCACGTCCATGCGGCACGGCATGTCTTGCGATTTTTTATTTTATTAAGATGCTTCTGTAATGATTCATAATAAAAACTTCTAAAATATATCTACGTTTTATTCACTTGCCTTCCATTGTGATTAGGGCTAGCCATATAGTAGATAGTCTTATGTAATAGTTTCAATCTTGTAAGCATGATAATACTGTGGCTTTACTGCTTTGACGTAGTTTTATTAGGATAAAGAGAAATAAAAAAAGCTTTAAATAAATAATCTTTATTTCAATCTTTAGTTCAAGTTTTGATGTATCCTAGGTCCGCACCTCTCAGGGTCCAAGCAAGTCAATTGTTTAAAAGCTAAATCAAAAATTTGCAGTTTAAATACAGATTTAGGAAGTCAATTCACTTAATGAGTTATTTAGAGCTCTACTTACGGTAGTTCCATTTTACGTTCCTTTTTTTTCTTGTTATAAATAATTTTAAGATAGGTAATAATTTTAGCTATCTGTTCTAACAGTTGAATAGTTAATACTATAAATTCAATTATTGAGATCATTTTAAAAAGTACTTAAAATTCAGTGGCTGAGCTGGAAATGATATGAATTACCTAAAATGGCTTATTTATATTCCATTACAAATACCTATCCTACATTGAATTCTGGTTATCCAGTTCTGATACAATTTCAATTATTAAATTTTTTTCCAATGGACCTATTCAAAGAAGACACTCGTGTGACATGATACATGATGTTTATAATTAATAATTACTAAACTCTTATTTTTACTAGACATTTTTTGGCTTAACTGAACCAGCTCAAGATTTTATGAAATTAAAATTTATCGAATACACCTCATACCCATTTCTTCATGAACATAAATATGGAAAACTTGATAACAGAAAGTATAGTCCTCTAAGCAATTTAGATTACTATACTTTTGCTGTTGTATCTTTTGAAAAGTGTTGGCCACCGACACTAGCCCCGTTTCCTTAAATTGTGTAACGCAGATATCCAGGGTACAGTACACTGTCGAAGTACTGACTCCATCTTGACAGTGAACAAGTATGGGTCCAAGTTTAGCACTAGGTAGTTTTTTTTTTCTAAACTAATATTAATTTCATTCAGGCGGGTTACAAAATCTAAAAAAGCATTTGGATCTCTTAATTCTCCCGCGGTGTACCTGTAATGTGATATCTGCCGTTCTCGGCCAGCGCGGTCAGTCAAAGCCAACAGAGCTAAAATAAAATTTGGTTCAACACTAATTTTTAAGGTCTTTACTGTAAATTCTTCACACTCTACTATACCTTCTTCACGTGCACACCAGTAGTCATAGTTTGCTTTTTCATGAGGATCAGATATCATCACAACACTCCGAACTTTTTTACACTAGATCATTCTCAAAAATTTTAAAGAGTTGTTCTTATTCGGATGTCTTACGCAGATATATTTGCGCTGGCCTTCGAACCTTTCATAACCCTTGATAAAGCTGGTCATCTGGTATTCTTCATAAGTTTTTGCACAACAGCGAACATAGCTTAACAACGAAAAACATCCGGCATAGCGAGGCTTCTCACTTCTACTTTCTTCTAGTCTTGTAGTCTCATTCATCACTATCTGGTGATATTCTTGAGCAATGAGCTTAAAAGCGTCTGGTTTGTCTATGAAGACCAAGAAATCAATTGCATGAATGTCCTCAAACGTGGTTCCCATGATTTGAACGTGAACGTATTATTTTTGTTTGATGAAGTAAATATTTTATGTATGTGTCTCTAAGTTAAAACCGAAGCTTGTGGAGTAAGTATCTGTCCGAAGGCTCTGCTTTTTGAACTGATTACTGTTTATTTTACAGTCCTGGTAAGCCCCAGATACTTAATTAATTAATTGCACACCTACTGAGTTTTAATGGTACTTATACGAGAACCATACAATTTTTCCAACAACTAGAAAGTTTAATTACTCCTGTAACAATAAAACAAAGCATGTAAATGAAATGTTTGTGACTTAATATACGCTATGGACGCTGAAAACGAAGAGGCAATAAACTTATCTTTTAAAGAACCCGATTTAGATGACATGTATGTCATATATTCTCTGTACAATCTATTTATCGATTTTGTTAATAATTATAAAAAATTTCCCACTTTGCCTGAGTATGAGGAGTATGTTTCTGCGAAAAAACGGTTTAATGGTGAGTTAGTAACTATTTTTTCGCCGTATGTTCGTGTTGACATTGAAGACATATATTTGGAATTTCAGAAAATAGTAGAACAATTTGATGTTGATAAGTTTGTAGAGTTCTGTAAGGATTTTGTTAATTTACCTGAAGGGATCAAAGCCATAAAATGAAGTAGTTAATTTTTTTATTACCTTTTTATGTTCGCTTAATAAATGTTATTAGTCGTGAGTGATTATGTAATCGATTATAGTAATAAAAATTATGTAATAAGATCTAACTTCAGTATTTCTTGTGTACACCCTATTCTTTATTTCAAATACTCTTCCAATAAAAAAGTTTTTAAATAAAAGAATTCCATTCTATAATAACATAAATTTAATGATTAAATACTTGCACAAAGTTAATACAATAATAGCAATGACATCTTACAATCTACCACTTTAAAGATTTGTCTACTGATACAATATACTTAAAGATCTTTATTGGTAAGGTAGATCTACATTCCTTTCATTGTTTTTAGGTAGCACATTCAATTCAACTTCATATATCTTCTGAGCTTTACCTAGATAACAGCATACTTTGATCGCAATTAAAAGTATGAGCAGTAAAATAACAGCACCTGTGACTGACGCCAAAATTATTTTGTTCTGCATTAACTCCATGAAGGATCCGTTATTTTCCGTCATATTCTTTCCTGTCACAGACACCGGTGATGAGGAAGATTCAGAAGTAGTCTCGTCGAAGGTCGTCGTCAACCTTAAGCGTTTAGGAAACGTTACGAAACGAAGCGTTAAGGAATTGAAATCGACTAAGCCTCTTAGCAAACCAAAGGTCGAGAAGAAACCAGATATTAAACGGAAACCAGATCTGAAAACGGAGATTTGCAATAACAACCGCCTCTGCGAAATACTCAAGCCAGTCCAGGGCTCAGATGAGCAATTCTCCAACCGCCTTAACGAGTTAATAGTGACCAAGCCTGCTAACCAACCTCTAGTCGAGAAGAAACCAGAAACCACCAGGAAACCAGATCTAAAAACGAAATTTTCAAATGGCGACCGTCCCTGCGAAGTACCTATTCCTGCCCGACGCCCTGATGCACAATTCTCCAAGTGCCTTAACGAATTAATACTGACCAAGTCTCCTAGCAACCCCAAAGTAGAGAAGAAACCAGAAACCACCAGGAAACCAGATCTAAAAACGAAATTTTCAAATGGCGACCGTCCCTGCGAAGTACCTATTCCTGCCCGACGCCCTGATGCACATGTATAGTATATAGTAAACTTTAGTCCGTTCACAGCGCTTACGCGGTATTGTACTGAGTTAACAAAAATGGCGCGAAGCATTCTTTATTCAAAAACGCACACCATTAAACCGTTTTTTCGCAGAAACATACTCCTCATACTCAGGCAAAGTGGGAAATTTTTTATAATTATTAACAAAATCGATAAATAGATTGTACAGAGAATATATGACATACATGTCATCTAAATCGGGTTCTTTAAAAGATAAGTTTATTGCCTCTTCGTTTTCAGCGTCCATGATAACTATTTTCCTAGTAACCTCGAAATGGTTATGAGCAAATGATTCGTTTACACCAATAGTAAAGCAGGAACAGGATTTTTTCTTGCAAACTTTTAACAACCTTTCGTCGCCCAAATCACCTGTAACAGGCATCAAGTGAATGTAGTCATTCAAATTTACTTTTTCTTCCATTAAATTGTAGCTAAGCATTTCTTCGTGATTAAATTTGAGGTAATTGAGTTTGTCGCAACTAATTTTTTGGATAAACAAAACTAGAGATATGTCGTCGAAATGGAAGGACAACGATTCATCGATCGGGCATTGGCTCTGGTGAAGGTGGTTGCACGTTTACTGGTGATAAGACCTCGTGATGATCATGATGAGAATGTTCTTGATCGGGCATTGGCTCTGGTGAAGGTGGTTGCACGTTTACTGGTGATAAGACCTCGTGATGATCATGATGAGAATGTTCTTGATCGGGCATTGGCTCTGGTGAAGGTGGTTGCACGTTTACTGGTGATAAGACCTCGTGATGATCATGATGAGAATGTTCTTGATCGGGCATTGGCTCTGGTGAAGGTGGTTGCACGTTTACTGGTGGACAGGATACCAACTCATTTCCACATACTCCTCCGTTCACTGACGCTGCTTGGGTCACTGAAAAACAAAGAAAAACAGTGTAAACATTTGTTTTGTTCCGGAGATTCGATAGCCATGTCAATCAATAAAAATAGGATAGATCACTGATAGGTATCTATATTTTACTCTTGTATTTAAGTGATAAGAAAACTATTGTCACTGGAAAACTCGTCCAAAAGCCTCTAATAATATCAAGTAGTTATAAAAAGTTTGGAAAATCCAAAAGTGCACGCCTCATAGCGGTCACTCAATTAAAAGAAAAAACTTAAAACTTACAAAAAATCAATAAAAAAGATAAGATTGAGACATTTTAGTTCTATTAATTAATTATTTTTGAATAAAGAATGCTTCGCGCCATTTTTGTTAACTCAGTACAATACCGCGTAAGCGCTGTGAACGGACTAAAGTTTACTATATACTATACATGTGCATCAGGGCGTCGGGCAGGAATAGGTACTTCGCAGGGACGGTCGCCATTTGAAAATTTCGTTTTTAGATCTGGTTTCCTGGTGGTTTCTGGTTTCTTCTCTACTTTGGGGTTGCTAGGAGACTTGGTCAGTATTAATTCGTTAAGGCACTTGGAGAATTGTGCATCAGGGCGTCGGGCAGGAATAGGTACTTCGCAGGGACGGTCGCCATTTGAAAATTTCGTTTTTAGATCTGGTTTCCTGGTGGTTTCTGGTTTCTTCTCGACTAGAGGTTGGTTAGCAGGCTTGGTCACTATTAACTCGTTAAGGCGGTTGGAGAATTGCTCATCTGAGCCCTGGACTGGCTTGAGTATTTCGCAGAGGCGGTTGTTATTGCAAATCTCCGTTTTCAGATCTGGTTTCCGTTTAATATCTGGTTTCTTCTCGACCTTTGGTTTGCTAAGAGGCTTAGTCGATTTCAATTCCTTAACGCATTCCAAAAATTCAATACTAGTTTTGTTTTTTTTCAATTTGTGGTACGGCAGAGTAGGTTTAATCTGGTTTACTCTATCATTGCCTCTAATGAACATTTTTCGGGCTAGGGGATCCCAAAACGCTCCAAGGATGTGAATAGACCATCCATATATTGAATGTAGACCGTAGCCCCGAATACAGATATCGATGAGCGTTATTATGGTAATGATTAACACAAAAATACCAATGAGACCGGCAAAAGTAGTGCCAAAATTTATAAACCTCCCCCAGGATTTTGACCAGATATTCTCAGCCAATTTTTGCTTCGTATTTTCATCGAAGAGATACTCAATGGAGCCTGATCTTTCCATGCTTTTGCTGAGTTGTTGTGCCATGGTTTGTTGTACCACAATTTGGTCAATCGGGAGCATGATACGACCTTGCATCTCTTCCAAATCTTTTTTCTGGTACAGTCCCTCTCGTTCTAGATGTTTTGGGTTATCAAAAGAGAAATTCATCTTAACTCTAGTTTGCAATACTGCAGGCGATGGAGATATCGATGGTTCTGGCGTAAGTGTAATCCACGTACCTTCAAAGTTATATTTCTCTCGTATTGGCGAACCACAAGGAAGCTCAGTGGCGTACTTCGTGATTATATGCGTCAACGGAGTCAGGAATAGACTTTGATTTCCGGTTTTAATTGGCAATCGATTCCAACACTTTTTCGAATGACGGACTGTAATAAACACTGGCAAGCACCCCACGATGTGAATCGCCTCTCCTGCCACAACAGCCATATATCCAGGGTTTTGCATATATCGATAGGCAAATTGATCTGGCTGCGTAGCAGCGATGGACAGAGTATTTTTTAAAATCTCCCTCTCAAGCTGACAATTATACTTCTTAAAATTTCTATATAAAGTTTTAATTTGTGTCTGAATAAAATTTTCTACATACATAAATTTGGTATCTATGTACCGAAAAAATTCTGAATCATCGTGTCTTAAGTTCACAACAAAAAATTTTTATGAGTGTTCTAACTCTAAATAAGTCTGAACTATAATTGTATTCAAAACTATTATTATTTAAAGAAAACCTGGCTCGGGATTCAAACCCGCGCATCAAAATATTTGCAGCATTTCACAGTGTAAATTTCAAAAAACTAAAAGGAGTATAAAGGAAATTACTAAATCAAAAGATGTGAAGAAATCTCACGGTCTCTTTTGAAAAAACTCGTTTGTTTTCAATGAAAATGACTCATTACGTGCCTTTATGAACTATATGAGATTCGCTATAGGCTATAATTAACTATAAAAAACTTGCTGTCATATAAATGACTAGTGATTGGTCAAATTCTCGAGGAAATGGCTGTTTGAGATAACGAAGGTGGCGTCATTTGTACAGCAGCGTTGTTTACTTGGTAACTGTCGATAAGGCAGGTTTGATAAAGTCCATTGGATCTCATGAATAGAAGCTATTTCTTCTTTTTAATATGAATTTAGTTATTAAATTAGTATTCTCTTATTATTCATAAAAAAACAGGAAAATTGTGACCACTGAGCCCATAACCTGGTGGAAAAATTTCTAAGAAATCTATTGCAGGAAATTGAAAGCATTTTTAGTTTCTCTAGACTTTGTTCGCTATTTTTATTCATAATTAAAAAAGCTCTAGAACTAAAACTTTTTGCATTTTAAATTCTCACTCAAAAGCTCTTTAAATTACAATTTATTCCATTACATAATTCGCTTAAAAATTATATAAATGCTTTGACATTAAACAAAAGGAAGTATAAGAAGTTTTGGGATTATAAATAATTAACAATAAACAAATAAAACAGGATCGATTGCATACAGTATTTATTAAGTGACAACACATCCAAATTTTGTTTTTTGCGTAACTGCCCAAGTATGCGCCATTCTGAAACAACAAAAAAAAAAATTAATCGAATTTTCAAAAGTATTCAGTGTAATTTAACAAAGTCCCTAAATTTCAACTTTAAAATTCTTCCTGTTTAATTAGGGAACCATGTCCCAATTCCCAACGCTCGTTAATTTGCAAACAAAATTTACCGAGTTACTTTGCCTTAGCGACTCGTTTACCCGAGTTTCAGGCAAGAGTTCCACCTACTGCGCCATAGTTGAAAAACTTTGTGTTACATATTTATTACTTCTACGAAGAAACCCAAAGAATTAAAATATTTTCAAGGTGATTTAAATCATACGTCAAATACCTTCCAGTTTTCCATCTCGATAAAGTCTTGGGCTTAATATGTTGAACATGTATTTGGCGCGAGGTACTACCGAGTCTCCTGGTAAGCTATAATTAGAATCAACGACTTAACGCGCGTGCGCTTAACGTTAAGTGACAGCAATGACGCGTGGAAATGAATTATCCAACCTATAGCATAAAATTCGCTTATTTCGGTTATGTTAATACTTTTGTCATTCTCTAATCAACCTTCTGACTATCAGTTATCTCAGTTTCAATGCTTCAACATGCAAATTAGTAGATGTAGGTTTAAGGAATGTGATATCTAAGGGCACAAAAAGGTACTACAGTAAAAATTTGAGCTTTAATGCGTGTCCTTAATTGGACAATTCCCGAGTGTAAAAATGTGAGTACCTTAATTTTTTGTTGTTTTTAGATTAGGATATAAAGATAACAGTGATCTTATTTACCATCAAAATATCCACTAGACTATTAGAATCTCTCATAGTCAGTATGCATTACAACGCTTGAATGATTATCAGCCTTGATGATTGAACGCACGTAGGCGTTGTCGGAGTATGAAAGCGTTCTTATTGCTCCAAAAAGCTTATTCACCTTTGAACTTACGGCAAAAGAACAAAAGGTCTGTTTCTGCTTGTAAAAAAAATAACATCAAAGTTACAGTTGAAAGAGAATAGAAAAAGATGACTCACATTTTCTTCAATTAATGCACAGCCCGAAGAATCACTGTGTTTCAGGTTCCACCGGTGCCTTATTAAATGGTCTAGCGGTGCATCCGCCAGAGCAGTCAGTGCCATCAGGAACAGAATTTTCTTCATGTTTAGTGACCGTTAACTTTCACATACGGTAGTAAAATGATGTCCAGAAAGGATAGACAGGCTTTTTGATGGTTGTGACGATCGATTCGAAACACTCCTCAGGCTGCATCTGGCATTGAACCGCACCAATTACTTCGACCTGAGAAATCAGTACTGGGACGATGTTTTTAAATGTGGTCATTAGAAAAGAGACGGTTGAGATTGCACACCTCCAAAGGCCGCTCATCAGCAAACCGCCTATTTCCAAATAACTGGTTCAGATAGAACCGGGCAGATCCAGAATTTTGCCTTACGTTATTTAAATATCTTATGGCACTCCTCTGAGATATTCGCTCCCGCATCTCTAAGAGCTCTCTGAGCAATCGCTGTGGGCAATCGACTAGGACCAATATGACATCCTCCAGTCTACCAAGTAGTATGAACTAGAACAAAAGAACAGAAGATTAACGCCATGACAGAAGCATAAGCTTCACAAGTATCTCAGCGAAACCTACCTGGAGGAAATTTTGTACTTCTTCTCCGAACATATTGATCCGCGGATATTCTGTTCCCAGCTCACTCAGCCAAAGCTCTTCTGACGGAGATCGTACGATCCACCAAATAGGATCATGTAGTGCGGTACCATCCTGTCGTCCGAAGAAAACTAAAGTTTAATCAACTTGATTTGTTTCGTTCAATTACAATGTTGTTATCAGGTATTACTTACCATTTCTTCGTCAGAGAAATTGCTTTCCGTACTCCTTATCCTATGTTCACTTGTAACACTTAACACAAAAGTAACAATGATTCTTACAAAAACTATTGTTAAATAATTTTAAGCTTTTGATTGATGGACATTTGAATTCATCTAAATCAATGATAATTTTATAGCAATCAAGTAAATTTTGAATCAACAATTTCTTTTCAGAACCTTTAACATAAATTACACTCTTATCATTAGTAACATAATTAATAACATCTTTTAGTTTATAATATAACGTCAATCCATCATTCCAGGCGATGCCGTGATAGTTCCTGATTACCCAGGTGTTCATGCGTTGTTTACTTGCAGATAGCAGCTTCCAGTTGTATGGAGGTTGGAATAGTGTGCAGGATAACTCTTCAACACCATCAATATCATGCTGAATAGTGATTGAGGCCAACTCCTTCACGATGAATTCGTTGTCCAGGCCTCGAAATCCTTGAATGTCCAAGATAACCTCCATTTTACAGGTCTTCTCTCAGCAGTGAATGATGATTGAATGAAAAAGTATTGATCCAGATCTTCTTTTATGGCTCTTGACTACAATTTCTTTACCCCCACTATCCAATTATTTGAATTTTTATTGGCTCTTATCAGTACTTGTTACTCAGTAATGGCAAACCTGTAAACATTTGAGGATAAATACAAGAGAACAATATTGGTAATTAAATAACTCGATTTCACGGAATAACCTATTTCCATGAAGTACATTGCGTATTTTCGTGACCGATTATCATTGACTATTTGATATCAACCAAACCGTATTGATGTTGCATTTAGTATCCCAGGCTAATTCTGTCGTAACGAAACTAAATTGACAATGAAGACTGATCCGTAATTTACGCACGACTACAATTGAGACCAAAGTCAGCTGCCAAAGTAGACAGTTGTGTTAGGAAAGGTGAAGACAGTACGCTGACGTGACTCAGACTTAAATTATTATTCGTTGGCCTCAACTGTATCGTGAGTGTAAACTCAATTTATCAATAAGAAGAAATGGTTGAAGAAAGTGCCTATTTGAGGGAATTTTACAAGTGGCTTCATGGAAGAACAAATTATTACAACCAAAAATCATCAATAAATGATGAGGTTCCTTTGAATTTATCTATAAAGTCCACTAAAACAAATAAGAACTTGAAAACATTGCATGATCAAGACCGAGATGTGAACAATATGGATGGAGCGGCTATGAACTCTTCTACAAGCTCCGGAGATAACAAGCACTGGACATTGAGGCACCGCAAGTATGCTCCTGGCCTCGTCGAACTGATCCCCAACACTGGTGTCTTCATTACAAAGAGAGGACTTGACCGTTGCCTGAAATCTTCCAGAAAATGTACTCAGTTAGCGAGATTTTTGACCAAACATATTTTTACTAAAGCTGCTTTGAAGAAGTGTTTGTACGTTGGCTCCTTCTATGTTCGAGAGAGTTTTCAGTTAGACGTCAAGACTTGTGCAGTTATTGCAGATTTCGTCCTTACTTATGGACACATCCACCATTGGCGTCCATCGATTTATAATTCTATCAGAAGCGCTATAAGGTACCAGTTGTTTTTGTCTAAGAAATAAAGTACTAAATAACTTTATTTCAAGCATTTATTGTGCAAAAATTAAAAATGTATTTAGTTCTTAAGTGTAGAATAAGTTGGTGCTCTCTTCTGCAAACTTTATCTCCGAACTGGAAGCAGTGGACTGTCCCGACGTATAATCCTAAAACGTTGTAGTAGGGGCAGCAGGGTTTCTCTGAGCACTGAAATGCAAAAATAAGTCTCGTTGATTTAAAAGTTCATTATAAAACAAATATTTCAATTTTCCCGCTGATAGTAATAGATTCTTTGGCGATTGGAACGACCTCATACGGTTCGTTGAGATAATTGTAAATTGATAGGAACGCATGCGCACATTGACTCCATGAGAACGCGATTTACTATGAAAATATCGCAAATGGCTGAAATATCAAAAAAGTTTGGAAAATCCAAAAGTGCACGCCTCATAGCGGTCACTCAATTAAAAGAAAAAACTTAAATAAAAAAAAAAAAAAAAAAAAGATAAGATTGAGACATTTCAGTTTTATTAATTAATTATTTTTGAATAAAGAATGCTTCGCGCCATTTATTCAACTCAGTACAATACCACGCAAGCGTTGTGAACGGACCTAAGCTTACTAAGTATATACTATATATATATATATATAAATATACAACTAACAAAGTGTCCAGTCGTATTTTTATAATATTAATTACAATTAAACTACGTTGAATCAGACCGTGATCTCCGAAAGGACTTAGTTTAGGATAATACTAAACCTTTTGGAATAAAAATGGACTAGATCAGTTAAGTTTTTCGGGAGTTATCGTGACCACGCGGTTTTCGCTACATACAGACAAACGGACACCCACGGAGTAGTTTTGTTAAACATTGTTTTCATTAATTTAGAAGCAAAAGGTCTTTTAAAAATGTCATAAGTGTTGAAACTAGTCATTTTCCTTGATATTCATGTGTAAATATTATTATATAACTACGATAAAAAATAAATAGAGACTCTTTTAGTTTAAAAAATCACTTGATTTTCGTAAGGCGAGAGTAGAGCACAACCTCAACGCTCCGCTTATGAGGCGTGCAATTGACTTCTGGTCGTTATTAAAAAAAATAACATCAAAGTTATAGTTGAAAGAGAATAGAAAAAGATGACTCACATTTTCTTCAATTAATGCACAGCCCGAAGAATCACTGTGTTTCAGGTTCCACCGGTGCCTTATTAAATGGTCTAGCGGTGCATCCGCCAGAGCAGTCAGTGCCATCAGGAACAGAATTTTCTTCATGTTTAGTGACCGTTAACTTTCACATACGGTAGTAAAATGATGTCCAGAAAGGATAGACAGGCTTTTTGATGGTTGTGACGATCGATTCGAAACACTCCTCAGGCTGCATCTGGCATTGAACCGCACCAATTACTTCGACCTGAGAAATCAGTACTGGGACGATGTTTTTAAATGTGGTCATTAGAAAAGAGACGGTTGAGATTGCACACCTCCAAAGGCCGCTCATCAGCAAACCGCCTATTTCCAAATAACTGGTTCAGATAGAACCGGGCAGATCCAGAATTTTGCCTTACGTTATTTAAATATCTTATGGCACTCCTCTGAGATATTCGCTCCCGCATCTCTAAGAGCTCTCTGAGCAATCGCTGTGGGCAATCGACTAGGACCAATATGACATCCTCCAGTCTACCAAGTAGTATGAACTAGAACAAAAGAACAGAAGATTAACGCCATGACAGAAGCATAAGCTTCACAAGTATCTCAGCGAAACCTACCTGGAGGAAATTTTGTACTTCTTCTCCGAACATATTGATCCGCGGATATTCTGTTCCCAGCTCACTCAGCCAAAGCTCTTCTGACGGAGATCGTACGATCCACCAAATAGGATCATGTAGTGCGGTACCATCCTGTCGTCCGAAGAAAACTAAAGTTTAATCAACTTGATTTGTTTCGTTCAATTACAATGTTGTTATCAGGTATTACTTACCATTTCTTCGTCAGAGAAATTGCTTTCCGTACTCCTTATCCTATGTTCACTTGTAACACTTAACACAAAAGTAACAATGATTCTTACAAAAACTATTGTTAAATAATTTTAAGCTTTTGATTGATGGACATTTGAATTCATCTAAATCAATGATAATTTTATAGCAATCAAGTAAATTTTGAATCAACAATTTCTTTTCAGAACCTTTAACATAAATTACACTCTTATCATTAGTAACATAATTAATAACATCTTTTAGTTTATAATATAACGTCAATCCATCATTCCAGGCGATGCCGTGATAGTTCCTGATTACCCAGGTGTTCATGCGTTGTTTACTTGCAGATAGCAGCTTCCAGTTGTATGGAGGTTGGAATAGTGTGCAGGATAACTCTTCAACACCATCAATATCATGCTGAATAGTGATTGAGGCCAACTCCTTCACGATGAATTCGTTGTCCAGGCCTCGAAATCCTTGAATGTCCAAGATAACCTCCATTTTACAGGTCTTCTCTCAGCAGTGAATGATGATTGAATGAAAAAGTATTGATCCAGATCTTCTTTTATGGCTCTTGACTACAATTTCTTTACCCCCACTATCCAATTATTTGAATTTTTATTGGCTCTTATCAGTACTTGTTACTCAGTAATGGCAAACCTGTAAACATTTGAGGATAAATACAAGAGAACAATATTGGTAATTAAATAACTCGATTTCACGGAATAACCTATTTCCATGAAGTACATTGCGTATTTTCGTGACCGATTATCATTGACTATTTGATATCAACCAAACCGTATTGATGTTGCATTTAGTATCCCAGGCTAATTCTGTCGTAACGAAACTAAATTGACAATGAAGACTGATCCGTAATTTACGCACGACTACAATTGAGACCAAAGTCAGCTGCCAAAGTAGACAGTTGTGTTAGGAAAGGTGAAGACAGTACGCTGACGTGACTCAGACTTAAATTATTATTCGTTGGCCTCAACTGTATCGTGAGTGTAAACTCAATTTATCAATAAGAAGAAATGGTTGAAGAAAGTGCCTATTTGAGGGAATTTTACAAGTGGCTTCATGGAAGAACAAATTATTACAACCAAAAATCATCAATAAATGATGAGGTTCCTTTGAATTTATCTATAAAGTCCACTAAAACAAATAAGAACTTGAAAACATCGCATGATCAAGACCGAGATGTGAACAATATGGATGGAGCGGCTATGAACTCTTCTACAAGCTCCGGAGATAACAAGCACTGGACATTGAGGCACCGCAAGTATGCTCCTGGCCTCGTCGAACTGATCCCCAACACTGGTGTCTTCATTACAAAGAGAGGACTTGACCGTTGCCTGAAATCTTCCAGAAAATGTACTCAGTTAGCGAGATTTTTGACCAAACATATTTTTACTAAAGCTGCTTTGAAGAAGTGTTTGTACGTTGGCTCCTTCTATGTTCGAGAGAGTTTTCAGTTAGACGTCAAGACTTGTGCAGTTATTGCAGATTTCGTCCTTACTTATGGACACATCCACCATTGGCGTCCATCGATTTATAATTCTATCAGAAGCGCTATAAGGTACCAGTTGTTTTTGTCTAAGAAATAAAGTACTAAATAACTTTATTTCAAGCATTTATTGTGCAAAAATTAAAAATGTATTTAGTTCTTAAGTGTAGAATAAGTTGGTGCTCTCTTCTGCAAACTTTATCTCCGAACTGGAAGCAGTGGACTGTCCCGACGTATAATCCTAAAACGTTGTAGTAGGGGCAGCAGGGTTTCTCTGAGCACTGAAATGCAAAAATAAGTCTCGTTGATTTAAAAGTTCATTATAAAACAAATATTTCAATTTTCCCGCTGATAGTAATAGATTCTTTGGCGATTGGAACGACCTCATACGGTTCGTTGAGATAATTGTAAATTGATAGGAACGCATGCGCACATTGACTCCATGAGAACGCGATTTACTATGAAAATATCGCAAATGGCTGAAATATCAAAAAAGTTTGGAAAATCCAAAAGTGCACGCCTCATAGCGGTCACTCAATTAAAAGAAAAAACTTAGATAAAAAAAAAAAAAAGATAAGATTGATGATGATGATTATAAACCGTAGGCTTTATTCATGAGACAATAATAGCTTTGTGTTACAGCAGCTTTAAAATTGGGTGGTCGCATCTCAGATCCTCAGGCATTAATAATTACTAATTACTCCGATGTATTTCTCGCTCCATTCATCCATAAATGCTTACCACACTTATCGGATAATCAACTCCAGGGTTGAAGTGTCCTCCTGGTTTCTGAAAACGGAGAATAGAAGTAAAGATCTAGTAGTTCGAAAAGTAAAAACAAGTGCAGAAAGTAGTATTAAACTTACATTTCTTGCGTTCTAAGAAAAACATATTTCTGGGTGATGACGTCATATGAGATCAGCCCTATCACATCTTGTATTTTTATGGCTGTTTTCTGACCCCTTTCAAGATGTGTGATGGCCATCTGGGCCACCTCCAAAATGGCGTCTCTCAAAGCCCCTACTGGCCATTCAATGGGGACTTGAATATGAGGGAGAATATTTTGATATTCCATATTTATTTCTAAAAAATTGTTCCAAGACTATTTAAATAACGTGTCAGTGGATTTCGAATAATTTATCATTTAAAATATGTTTAAGGTAGTTCCAGCGAGGTACAGTATAGTCAGAGCATTTATTATGGTCAAAAATTAATAGCCTCGGCTCACAGACGCTCACACAACAGTCAAATATTTTTAGTGACGGTGATCTGGCAACGTTGCTCGTTACAACTGTAAAAGATTTGAATTTCGCGCACTTTGTTCAACACTATTTCAGGGAGCGCTGCGTACAGTGTTGCCAGATCACAATGAACTGTAAAATGAAGAGGTTGGAAATGGATAAAAAATTAATATTTTAATTTAAATAGATAAATCAATGTTATATCAATCAAAATAAATCAATACGAATGTTTGCTAATTCAACACATAGTCGTGAAGGGTTCTTTATGTCTAGAAGCTTTTCACCATTCATTTATTCTCGCCTACGCAGAAACAATCCCTAGAACTAGATTTGTTTTATCTACTATAGGAAACTGTGGGCGTTGTTTTGCTAATTAATTACATATAACCTTTTAGAAAATAAATTAAAAGCTATTCTATGAATTAGAACTTATGGTGGTAGAGAAAAAAAACATTTTTATTAGATGATTTATTTTAAATACTTTTAAGTGTCTTACAATTTACTTACGATTTAGGAAATACTACTACATCTACTTCAGTCTTTCTTCAATGGGTTAGGACCATCAAAAGCGTCACCATCGGTAATATAGTGTTCTGTACATCTTGAAAATTCTCTGAACCTTAGATCTTTCTGCATGTGAGGTGGAAGCATAGCCCAGACCCTGCTGATATCGTCTTTTGCAAGCACCAGGATGAATCTCTCGTCCAAACAAGCGATATCTTCAGGGTGCATCTTTGTAAGAGTCTGAAGTTGGTAGAAAAGCTGCAGTGATTTATCCATCGATGGTTTCTGACCCCAACAACTTACGAACCAGCTTTTCATGCGTTGAACTGTTTCAAACGCACAGGCATAGTCACTGATACTTGAGTGCTTCTCTTTGAACAAGCACATCTGATCCGGATCAAAGCTATCCAGACATTCAATATAAGGCATCTTCATCAGATCAATAATCTTCGACTGATGACCCGTGATTTTACCAAGCCACTGTTTCTCCCTTTCACCCAACACGTAAAGGTACGCTTTGTTCTTGACGATTTCCATTAGTATTTCTGTCAGAGTTGTGTAGGAGGTTGATCTTTCTTCCCATTCAATTCAATGGGTCTTCAGCCAGAAGTCTGTGGTCTCTGAGATCTTGCCTTGGTTGCTGTACTCTGCTGGTGGCTTGAACATCTTCAATACAGCAGTATCCGATCCATCGGTCAGTGAAATGGCGGCCAGTTCTTTGATGATAAAATCATCATTTTCGGTGTAGAAGCCCTCAAAATCAATAAACAACTCCATCTTGTGCACTGGTGCACAAATTTTGCCTGGAATTCGTTTATGTAAAAAATGATTATAAACCGTAGGCTTTATTCATGAGACAATAATAGCTTTGTGTTACAGCAGAACACTTTTAAATTGACGGACATCTCAACACACTTATCTTGTTATTTAGATTAAGAATTGTATCAGGCTTGGCCATATCAGTCATAATTTACGTAGGAATCCATTTCAAAGACCTTATAGAGTACCATGCCATAATAACGACTGTTATTATTGAGCACAAAAGGAAAACATTGAACGATTGTTATGACTTATTGAAAACAAATTCAGGCCGCTATCTTTCGGGAATCCACGCCGTATTCAAGTGACAGTGAAAGTGAATGCAGTGAAAGTAAAGACTAGGTCAATTAATGTTAAAGGTATCTAAAAATTAAGTTAGAAGTTAAGTGTTTTTTATCTGATCTCGTATTTTTCCAATTGTCTTCTCTAATTTTGACTAAGGGCTGTGTAAAATGAATTTACTGATTGTGAGTATTATGGTATGTAATAATGTAAGTAAAATTTCATCGTCAATTATTGAGAAGTTTATTAAAAATATTCAAAATAATATCACAGTTTTTTCTTCTGAGGTCGCTGAATGTTTCAAAAATTTGTAGAAATGGTCAAGCTGAAAACGGTCAAGCTAGATGTATGGTACTTCCCAGCTGCGCCATCAACTGTAACAAAAGTTTAATATTGAATTGAGACCATGTTACATCTGCTTTTCTGAAATTTTAACTTTCGATCTGTCGGCATATTTTTTATGGACCGGGAAAATGGAAAATATCTCCAAGAATTGAATGCAACGACTTACCAAAGTCTTCATAGCTTCAGACAGGATCTGCTGTGGACGTAGGGCCTGATGTTTTTGAAAGTCTGAAAAATTTTCAGGAAAATTAATAAAAGAAGACTTAACTTGCTTTGAATAGTTCGAAAGTGGAATCACGCAAAATTTTATCCTAAGAAATTAAGGAAATATACCTTCTAATTGTAGAGCAATCTGTTTGTAAAATTCAAAATTGGGTGGTCGCATCTCAGATCCTCAGGCATTAATAATTACTAATTACTCCGATGTATTTCTCGCTCCATTCATCCATGAATGCTTACCACACTTATCGGATAATCAACTCCAGGGTTGAAGTGTCCTCCTGGTTTCTGAAAACGGAGAATAGAAGTAAAGATCTAGTAGTTCGAAAAGTAAAAACAAGTGCAGAAAGTAGTATTAAACTTACATTTCTTGCGTTCTAAGAAAAACATTTTTCTGGGTGATGACGTCATATGAGATCAGCCCTATCACATCTTGTATTTTTATGGCTGTTTTCTGACCCCTTTCAAGATGTGTGATGGCCATCTGGGCCACCTCCAAAATGGCGTCTCTCAAAGCCCCTACTGGCCATTCAATGGGGACTTGAATATGAGGGAGAATATTTTGATATTCCATATTTATTTCTAAAAAATTGTTCCAAGACTATTTAAATAACGTGTCAGTGGATTTCGAATAATTTATCATTTAAAATATGTTTAAGGTAGTTCCAGCGAGGTACAGTATAGTCAGAGCATTTACTATGGTCAAAAATTAATAGCCTCGGCTCACAGACGCTCACACAACAGTCAAATATTTTTAGTGACGGTGATCTGGCAACGTTGCTCGTTACAACTGTAAAAGATTTGAATTTCGCGCACTTTGTTCAACACTATTTCAGGGAGCGCTGCGTACAGTGTTGCCAGATCACAATGAACTGTAAAATGAAGAGGTTGGAAATGGATAAAAAATTAATATTTTAATTTAAATAGATAAATCAATGTTATATCAATCAAAATAAATCAATACGAATGTTTGCTAATTCAACACATAGTCGTGAAGGGTTCTTTATGTCTAGAAGCTTTTCACCATTCATTTATTCTCGCCTACGCAGAAACAATCCCTAGAACTAGATTTGTTTTATCTACTATAGGAAACTGTGGGCGTTGTTTTGCTAATTAATTACATATAACCTTTTAGAAAATAAATTAAAAGCTATTCTATGAATTAGAACTTATGGTGGTAGAGAAAAAAAACATTTTTATTAGATGATTTATTTTAAATACTTTTAAGTGTCTTACAATTTACTTACGATTTAGGAAATACTACTACATCTACTTCAGTCTTTCTTCAATGGGTTAGGACCATCAAAAGCGTCACCATCGGTAATATAGTGTTCTGTACATCTTGAAAATTCTCTGAACCTTAGATCTTTCTGCATGTGAGGTGGAAGCATAGCCCAGACCCTGCTGATATCGTCTTTTGCAAGCACCAGGATGAATCTCTCGTCCAAACAAGCGATATCTTCAGGGTGCATCTTTGTAAGAGTCTGAAGTTGGTAGAAAAGCTACAGTGATTTATCCATCGATGGTTTCTGACCCCAACAACTTACGAACCAGCTTTTCATGCGTTGAACTGTTTCAAACGCACAGGCATAGTCACTGATACTTGAGTGCTTCTCTTTGAACAAGCACATCTCATCCGGATCAAAGCTATCCAGACATTCAATATAAGGCATCTTCATCAGATCAATAATCTTCGACTGATGACCCGTGATTTTACCAAGCCACTGTTTCTCCCTTTCACCCAACACGTAAAGGTACGCTTTGTTCTTGACGATTTCCATTAGTATTTCTGTCAGAGTTGTGTAGGAGGTTGATCTTTCTTCCCATTCAATTCAATGGGTCTTCAGCCAGAAGTCTGTGGTCTCTGAGATCTTGCCTTGGTTGCTGTACTCTGCTGGTGGCTTGAACATCTTCAATACAGCAGTATCCGATCCATCGGTCAGTGAAATGGCGGCCAGTTCTTTGATGATAAAATCATCATTTTCGGTGTAGAAGCCCTCAAAATCAATAAACAACTCCATCTTGTGCACTGGTGCACAAATTTTGCCTGGAATTCGTTTATGTAAAAAATGATTATAAACCGTAGGCTTTATTCATGAGACAATAATAGCTTTGTGTTACAGCAGAACACTTTTAAATTGACGGACATCTCAACACACTTATCTTGTTATTTAGATTAAGAATTGTATCAGGCTTGGCCATATCAGTCATAATTTACGTAGGAATCCATTTCAAAGACCTTATAGAGTACCATGCCATAATAACGACTGTTATTATTGAGCACAAAAGGAAAACATTGAACGATTGTTATGACTTATTGAAAACAAATTCAGGCCGCTATCTTTCGGGAAGCCACGCCGTATTCAAGTGACAGTGAAAGTGAAGTGTTTTTTATCTGATCTCGTATTTTTCCAATTGTCTTCTCTAATTTTGACTAAGGGCTGTGTAAAATGAATTTACTGATTGTGAGTATTATGGTATGTAATAATGTAAGTAAAATTTCATCGTCAATTACTGAGAAGTTTATTAAAAATATTCAAAATAATATCACAGTTTTTTCTTCTGAGGTCGCTGAATGTTTCAAAAATTTGTAGAAATGGTCAAGCTGAAAACGGTCAAGCTAGATGTATGGTACTTCCCAGCTGCGCCATCAACTGTAACAAAAGTTTAATATTGAATTGAGACCATGTTACATCTGCTTTTCTGAAATTTTAACTTTCGATCTGTCGGCATATTTTTTATGGACCGGAAAAATGGAAAATATCTCCACACCGTCCATCTTACGGTAAGCATTTTTGAATGCAATTAATTCTGTAAAACAGGAAAGAGTAGGAGTTACGGATTATTTATTATGTGAAGCGTTCCACTTCTTCACGTAACAGGATAAATCGAAACAGGTAAAACAATATAAAACTTTATTGAAAATCATAACAATTATATTAGCGTCTTCTGAACAATGGGCTTCGCTTCAAGGGTTGTACTATGTTTCGATTGCACCAAGAATGCCTGTAACGGAAAAATGATATCAAAATCTAGCTGGAAAGTGCGCAACAAGAAAATTACAAGATTAGAAACTTTGAAACATCAGAAACTTACTGAGGTTTAATCAGACGATGAGCATACACAATATTCCATTCAGCCTCAGTAATCTTCTCCACCTATACGCAAGTATCTGTTGTAGCTTGGACGAATTGTTGAGGTCTGAAAAATTTCCAAAAGTTTAACACCAAATTGATAACGCAAAATTTATTTTTCAATAACTATTACTTACACTAAGCCCTTGGGATTTCTATACGTTATCAGACAGGTGTAGTTGTGCGCATCCTCGCCTGTTACATCCATCCGCCGTAGAATGCTGTAAAAACAGTTTCGGGTAAGTCTCTTCTACATACAACGGAAAATATCGCTGACGTAGGACTTACTTATGAAGAAATAATCACTTCAGACCATCGGGTCCAGTTGCTAAAGACCTATTTCTTGGCGGACAATAGAATCCCTTCATTAAGTTTTGTCCGTAGGCATTTTTCAACAGTGCCATGAATAATACACTGGAAATTAGTCATATCCATCACGCAGGATAATCAAGAATAACCTACATGAAAACAACTCCTAATAAGGATGTCGAACCAGGGAAATTGATAGTTACAATAAACCACAATCATGATGACTCATTACTGGTGACTTTATACATTAATTCCATCGATTTATTCATGGCTAGGAATTAATCATCATTGTATCATACTTCACGGGTGGGGTGAACAATATAAGAACGCTTGCTATTGAAAGCTTTATCAGTTACTTGCCAGTCTCGTTACGTGTTACTTGGTTCAAGTTCACCAGTGCACAAGATGGAGTTGTTTATTGATTTTGAGGGCTTCTACACCGAAAATGATGATTTTATCATCAAAGAACTGGCCGCCATTTCACTGACCGATGGATCGGATACTGCTGTATTGAAGATGTTCAAGCCACCAGCAGAGTACAGCAACCAAGGCAAGATCTCAGAGACCACAGACTTCTGGCTGAAGACCCATGGAATTGAATGGGAAGAAGGATCAACCTCCTACACAACTCTGAAAGAAATACATATGGAAATCGTCAAGAACAAAGCGTACCTTTACGTGTTGGGTGAAAGGGAGAAACAGTGGCTTGATAAAATCACGGGTCATCAGTCGAAGATCATTGATCTGATGAAGATGCCTTATATTGAATGTCTGGATAGCTTTGATCCGGATGAGATGTGCTTGTTCAAAGAGAAGCACTCAAGTATCAGTGACTATGCCTGTGCGTTTGAAACAGTTCAACGCATGAAAAGCTGGTTCGTAAGTTGTTGGGGTCAGAAACCATCGATGGATAAATCACTGCAGCTTTTCTACCAACTTCAGACTCTTACAAAGATGCACCCTGAAGATATCGCTTGTTTGGACGAGAGATTCATCCTGGTGCTTGCAAAAGACGATATCAGCAGGGTCTGGGCTATGCTTCCACCTCACATGCAGAAAGATCTAAGGTTCAGAGAATTTTCAAGATGTACAGAACACTATATTACCGATGGTGACGCTTTTGATGGTCCTAACCCATTGAAGAAAGACTGAAGTAGATGTAGTAGTATTTCCTAAATCGTAAGTAAATTGTAAGACACTTAAAAGTATTTAAAATAAATCATCTAATAAAAATGTTTTTTTTCTCTACCACCATAAGTTCTAATTCATAGAATAGCTTTTAATTTATTTTCTAAAAGTTTATATGTAATTAATTAGCAAAACAACGCCCACAGTTTCCTATAGTAGATAAAACAAATCTAGTTCTAGGGATTGTTTCTGCGTAGGCGAGAATAAATGAATGGTGAAAAGCTTTTAGACATAAAGAACCCTTCACGACTATGTGTTGAATTAGCAAACATTCGTATTGATTTATTTTGATGTTTAATAACGGATGAAGCTTTAGCACTATCAAAGTTTTTTGACCCCTGTTATAACCTTAAACGCTACAACAACAATTAGGTACCTTCTAAAGCCTAAAATAGTTTTTAATTAATTTACTAACTTTGAACAAGTGGTATGTCCTGACCTTAACACCCACAATGCTAAACTTAGATTGTTGATAAACAATCGAATCAATTAAGATAATTACAGTTACGTGTGCGTAATAAATTAAACTGGAAAACTGAGTATAAAGGCCTGCTACCATACTATCGTAATCTATTTGTACAAAGCTGTCGGCAAGTTATTAGCTGTTGCTGAATCAAACGTGCGTTGGTGAGTTAATTCAATAATTACGTAATCTATTCGCTCCGAGGGCAACTAATACACTCACAGAAAATGTGAGTGTATTTAGCGTCAGTGTATATCCGTGAGTGGGAGTGAAGTTCCGACTTTTATCGCAGATGTCGCGTCTTATGGGAAATAACATGGGTTTTCTGGGTACGAAGTTATAAAATTTGTCACCACGAGCGCTAGCCCTGTTGCCCTCGGAGCGAGTAGACAACTATAGATCGTACTTGAAATTTATCAACAAAGAAGTGTTTAAAGTTTTATGTTTTTACAGGAAAATGGAGAAGTTCAATGTCATTTCAATTGGGGGATAAATATGCAAAAATAGTATTTCTAATTTATGCTCAAAAATTGCATGTTGGAAAACAATTTGAATGAAATACTAATTATATTAATGTAATGAGGTTAATAAACAAAAGTTCAGTAGCTTCGATTGTGAATTTACTGTTTACAAACAAGTAGCTAAAGGTAAACACCACCTAAGTGAATGACCATCACACGAAACGTAGCAGTGGGTGAACGCACACATTAATTTAAGTTAATGGTCTGATAGGTGCGTAGTTTGCAGTCGGCATGCAATGGGTATATAAGTCCAAGCCCTGTAAAATGGAAATTAGTCTGAAAGTACTATTGTCTAGATATCAACAGCAGTGAGTGTTAATTAAGTTTGATAAAATGGCAACTCTGCCCATAAATGGAAATGATTTTCTACGTTTCATAAGCAAACGCGACTCATTAACTAGTATCGTGGCGGAATATTATTCCATAGTGCCTAGAAAAGAAAAACTGCTGAAAACTTCAATCCAGGATGGAAATAAAAGTGAAAATGGAGGTGGTATTAAGCTTGAGCGCCATCTTCATCGTCGCGTAAAGCTCAAAAGTCACGAGACTGTTCTCGGCGCCACTTTTGTTGACGGTTATGAGATCGAGAGGAAGTATATTTGCATCAAAAGCCAGCAAGATGTCGGCGGAAAATTTTGGGAAATGGTGTGGGGGGAATACAAGGTGCGAGTTATTGTGATGATGGATCGATTCAGTGACAAGAAGAGTAACCAAAATTTGTTCCCGGATGAGGGTTGTTTGACAGTCTGCGATAAGTTTAAGATAAGGACTCTGGAGGTTCGTGAGAAACCGCACTACAAATTGACTTTGCTGAGTCTGACCAACCAGTCTGGCCACGAGCACAAAATTTCCCACTGTCAATACACTGCGTGGCCGTGGGACAACTTTTCCCATCAGCCGGATGCATTCATAGATTTTTATTGCAACGTGAAAGACTTGTGCCTTCAGTTGGAGAGACAAGCTGACAAAAAAACTGCTCCTATGATTTTGCAGTGCCTGGACGGGCTCACTGGCTCTGCAGTGTTTTGCGTATTTGATATATGTGTTGCAGAATTTGAGAAAACGGGGACTCTATGTGTGCCAAGAGTTCTAAAGAAAGTGCGGCAGCAAAAGTATGGATTTATGAACCGCTTAGAAAACTATGTTCTGTGTTACCAATTGCTTGGAGCCTATATCGAGAAGAAGCTGTCTCCTATTACTTTTTGATACTTTGAATGATGTCATAAGCGTTCAAAAATCTTAATTGAGGTATTGTTGGATAGTTTACATATATTTTTGGATTTTTTATCGTGATTTGTTCGATATCTTTTGATGCGCACCTTGTCCATTTGATGTTGATAAAGCAATGAAAGTATGCGTATTATCACTGCAAATGATTTGTAGACTTACATAAAATTGAAATTGAATCCAATTCGATACCCAATGCTGTGATAAAGCTTCGAAAGCAACGATATGCAGCTGTTTTTAGTCTAACGCAGTACATTATAATTTACAAAGTGTTAATGTACTTGATTCTTCAAAAAAATTTGATGGTTCTTTAGGGTCTAGCATTAGAGTGATTCAAAATGTTATTAAGACAAGTGTATAGTGAAATACAAACATGTGATGATAGATCAGTAAATATTACCCAAAATGGACTACTGTGAATTGCTACGTATAAGTGAGCTGGCGATTGTTGGTGAGAGAGTCATCACTAGCAAGAAGAAGAGCAATAGTAACAATTGTGTATACTGTAGAAGCATATTTTGATCACTGGTCAACATTAGTGGCAGTTAGCATGGATGACAAGTTCACAAAGAATTTTTCGTAATACCTTTGACCTGTAGAAAAATTATGTATTTGCCAAGTGCGTTTGCCAACAGCAAAAGATAATTCGAACTTCAAGATAGCTGATACCTGATAGCTGATACCTGATCAAGAAGCATTTTGATTGGAGCACGTCTTTGTTTACAACACTATCACGCCGCCTATCGCTGTTGGGAGTACTAGGTATTGATGAACCGAATGACTCTCATCGATCCAACTGACGGAACTCAGTCTGAGGCAATTACTGTTTGTGATAACAAGTTCATTCTTCTCTGAATGAAGTTTAAGTTTTCATAATGGCTTCTGATTTCTTTGAAAGTTATAACGCTGGTGATTATTTACAGCAAGTGGCTGTATCAGAATCAGGATACTTTGAAAGGATTTCTCAGGAGCACAAAATAATTATCGAGACAAAAGTACTTGGTGCGCTTGCAAGGAATGGAGGAAACAGAAAAATATAGAGAAGACTCGGTTCCCGGACATTGAATGCTGGGACAGCTCCCGAGTGCATTTGCTAACCGTAGAAGGTGATTCGGACTTTATCCATGCAAACTATGTTAATGGATTCGACTGTTATAAAAAATTCATAGTCACTCAAGAACCAATGAACAGCATGCTTGAAGACTTCTGGAACATGGCCTGGCGGGAGAATACCAAGGTTATTGTGATGCTAAACGACCTCGAGACAGCCGCAGTTTCTTCAACCAGCGATGATTCAACATTAATCGGTTTCAAATTAGCTACCACCAATATAATTGTGCATCAAATTTTCATGGCAACGATCATAAATGTTTACAATGTGAGGACCGGACAATCAAGAACAGTGCACCACCTCAAGTTTCTGAACTGGCCGAAAGAATGCATTCCCTATATAGGAACGTTTCTTGACTTCTTGTTATTGGTCAACAGAAAGCAGCATCACTTCGTCAATAAAGCTTCGGTGAATCGACAATTACCTCCAGGACCGATAATTGTTAACAGTAGCACTGGCACTGGAAGAGCTGCCACTTTTTGTGCCATCGATGTCTGTATCTATCAAATAGTGCGTACGGAATTAGTGTCAGTACCATTGGTAATAATGGAGATCAGACTGCAGAGACATTCAAGCATTGAGTCGTTAAACCAATATTTTTTTTATTAATAATGCAATTGTTCTCTTTCTAACATTTGCACCATCAGGTAGTAAAATATTCTCTGAACTACGATTTCATGTATAAGTGAAAAAGATGCCTATTTGTTTTCAAATCCATTATCTGATAAGAAAGTTGACAGAAAATTAAATTAATACTTGGTTTAATAAAAGCAATTGTTGAAATAACTGAACTAGTTAACAAACACAGGCTCCAGTTGTCGAATCTCAACAATAAGTCATCTTAGTGTTTTCCTTATTAGTTCCCTTGATGTTCTACAAATACTCTCAATATTACACATAATATTGGTTAAACATATATCATCTCTTCTATTGGACCACATTCTGGATTGGAAACTGATCACTTTAGTTTCTTTTTATATAATTCACCTACAACTGGAGCAATGGCCAAAAATGGTTTCATCTCTCAATTTTGAATAAACTTACTCTAATAATTGGTATGAGTGATTCTCTTAGCTCATTTCTACTTGTGCCTCACTGTTCTTCCTCTATCAACAGGAAAACTTATTTATACAACTAACCGCAAACCACAGGACTCAATGACTAGTAAACATTGTGATCAAATTTCCAATAGTCGGTTGGGATGCGAATGTAGTCAGTATAGCAGAAGCATTTGTAGTGGTTACACTTCTTTTGTATTCCTCTGGTGCTGTGATTTCTTCAACGATGGCTGTTAACCTCTTAGAAGTTTATAGAGCTGGTGATTATTTGCGAAGAGCACAGAACCCGAAATACGTTGAAATACTCCTTCAAGAGCACTCAAGCATCATCGACACACCAATTAGAGGTACTAGTGACAACTTCCAGCTCTCTAGAAACAAGAAGAAGAATCGTAACTTGGATTATCCATGCTGGGACATTTCTCGGGTTATTCTGAAATCTCACCGATATTCAGACTTCATCAATGCCAGTTATGTAAGTGGATTTGACTTGAAAAAAAAATTTATCGCAGCGCAACAACCAATGGCCACTACGTTCGATGATTTTTGGAACATGGTCTGGCAGGAAAACTCTCGGGTGATTGTCATGCTGAACGGTACCAAGAATTCAGAGGACACAAGCCTTCAGTATTTTTCCGCCAACCAAGGTCGTACGATACTGAAGGACTTTGTCATCGAAGAAGACTATATTGCAGTGGAATCCCAGTATATCTTCACAACATTGACTGTTCACAAACGAACTGGACAATCAAGGACAATACATCACTTCAAGTTTATGGAATGGCCAGAAAATATTATTCCGCATCCAAAAGTTTTCCTTGACTTTTTCCTGGCCGTCAATAGGCAAAACCATCGTGATTTTATGGAAGCATTGCAGACTAACCAGCCTCGGCCCGGTCCAATTGTCGTCCACTGTGATCTCGGTTTTGGAAAAACTGCAGCATGTTGTGCGATTGACACGTGTCTGTATCAACTAGTATTCACAGGATTTGTATCAGTAGCATCAACGGTGAGAACAATCAGGCAGCAAAGAAGATTCAGCATCCAAACGCAAAATTACTATATTTTTGTAAATAATGTATTGCTTTATTTTTTGGTTACCATTAGATCGAATATTAACATGTTTTTTGAACTTCGCACCCACCTGACGGAGAAAGACTTAAATTTGTTATCATTAGCTTATACGGTTTTCATGTAAATTAGTTATTAAAGATCTGATAGTATTAATCAGTGTTTGATTTGATCCAAAAAAATTTGAAAAACAATTGAGTTGTTTGTTTATGTTGATAATGACAGGTTTATTGCTGGGTCAACGTACAATCATTAAGTACTAATTAAATTACGGGAAATGATATCAGCAAACCACAAAAGGAAGTGACTCACGAAAGCAAAGCTATTAATAGAATTTGTTTGTGGTTGAATAAATCGGTTGATAATCCATACCATGAAATAACGTACATTCATTTTGAGATCAGTTTCTATGCTCTGCATAATCAACTAATCCACTTATTTATATGTAGTTTATACTTTTGAGTATTAAAGTCTGTTACTTTTAAGTTCGAATGGACATTCGCTTGATTTTCGAGTATCTAATGACATAATGGTATTCAATAAATACATCGAATGCTAATCTCAAAGCAATTATAGATTTAAGTTGAAAACATAGACAAGCTCAAGGTCAAGTTGACAGAGTCTTTTGCGTTCAAAATGATTTAAATAATTTTTTGATCTATAAACTTTTGAAATCACTAATTGTTAGGCCGTTGGCCGGGAATAAAAATAATTGGAATGAACCTTATTTATGCCTGGGCTCCGAGAAAACTCAATAGTTACAGGTATGGAAACATCTGATGCAAGTGCAGTGAAAAGGGAGGTTTTAGATGCTTTTGCATCTGACAGATAAAGTTTCAAATTGACCGCAAATTCTGGACGTTAAAAAATTTATTTCAAAATTTATGAGTTTTTTTGGATTCTAATTTTTAAGTTTCTGCATGAAAATTATTCCTGTTTAAGCTATGCGAGACTAGTACATTTTAATTTAACTAGATATCCTATAGGGCCACAACGTCCATCATCCGGTCACTATTATCTTAGTAATGATTTTTTTAAATAACACAAATTAAAAATACTTACATGATACTCCTGCAGAGAAAACGCACAACACCACTGCAACGTTATGTAAGGACATGATCGAACGGTTTTGAACTCGTTATGCTGGACAGCTCGTTCATACCCCTTTTTTTATTATTCACTTGTAATAAACCTTTATAAAATTTAACGATGCCCGAAATTAGTGTCAATTTACAGAAATGCGTAAAAATGTATAGGTACTGTAGGTCATAAAACTAATTAATGTTACTCATTAAACTCATCCTTCAAAAAAACTTATTAAGAAATTAATTATATACCGTTAGTATATAGGTTTCTCATATTTTGTTCAGGATTTTTTTTCAAATTTTATAAAGCTGCATAACATGAATTCTATTCAAAAGTAGTTCAGCACTAATACATTAATAGAGAACAATAAGTTCACTTATTAAATTTGCCTCAATTATTTTTCCCAAGTCCCGTAAGTTTCGACTTGGCAAGCTCTCCTAGTGGAGACCCTCAGCGAACACGTCGCAACATATACAAAAGTTCTGCCGTGATCTTGTTTTCAAAGGAGCGCATATAGCAACGGGACGCAGCGATAATTTATAATTAACTACACATATAACGCAAATTAAATAATACTATCATTGCTGACTGCCGGCATGACGACGTATCGTAGTAAAGACATGTTCACGTCATAGTATCTTAACCTACGCAACATACGTGTATGTGTACGTTAACTAGACATACACACACACATACACACATACAAGGAAAACGTGCTATGATCTCTACATTCGTCACGAACGTTTCAAGATTAAGGAATGTGAGTAGCAGAGGTCTGAGAGCACCTGAGCTTTGCTCAGGTACGTTAGATTGTTGTGTAGAAGCTGACACTAGCCTAGGATCGACGTTACGTTACTAGAAGTCTAAGTGTTGCGTCGCGGCGTTCACGGGCTGTGCGGCTGTGATTTTCTTACTTTTCCCAGGAAAATTATCGAAGTCAAAAGTTAATAGAATTTATCTATTTTTAATTTTTTGAGCTTGTTTACGTTTTGAACATATACATGGATCCATTATGAGTTGAATAGCCGGATCCACACCGGACGATCCAAAATGGATCGGCGATACCGCGATCCGCGATCCAAGATCGTGATGCGTGGAACGTGGATCGTTCTAGGTCGATCCAACAGCAATCTTTTGCTATCCAGACTGGCTGCTCCAACGCGCTCTTGCCAATCCATACTGAATCAGTTGAATTTTGTCTGGCTATGGAGTCACACGTGCAACGACGGCGACAAAAATTACGAAAACGAAAAAGACAGTATTGGGTTAAAACAATTTTTAAAAACCGGTTGGAATATGGGACTCGACTTTACAAAGAGTTAATTGATGATGGAGCTGAAGCTAATTTTGCACGAATGGCTGCAAATCAATTTGACTTATTGTGTTCACTATTGGAGAACAAAATAAGAAAGAATGATACAAACTATCGTGATGCCATTACTGTTAAGGAAAGACTACTAATAACATTGAGATTTTTAGCAAGTGGAGATTCTTACGTCAGTCTACAGTATCTTTTCAGAGTGTCCAAACAGTCAATATCAAAAATTGATCCTGAGGTTTGTGAAGCAATCATCGACGTTTTGAAGGATTATGTAAAAGTAAGTGAAATTATATATTTAAAAGATTAAACTCTATATTTCAAACTTAAGAATATATTAAAGTTACATATGTTAATTAAATTGGTGGTGATTGTGGTGACGGAGAAGGCTCCCAAGTTGTCGAAGTAGTAGAAGATGTTGATGGAAGCGGAGTCATTGTTGATTCTAAAGGTCGTTCTGTATGCAATGAAGTTGATGGAAGCTGAGTTGTTATTGATTCTGAAGGTCGTTCTGTATATGATGAGGTTGAAGAGTAATATCCATAATTTTCTGGTCTGTATCTGCCTGTGTCAGCTTCAAAAATAATTTGAGATATGGCATGTTTTACATTAGTTAACGTTATATGATCATATTTTCGTAGTTCGGTAGCTATGTATTGTCCAAAAGCGGTGTATGAATCTGTATCTGGTTGTTGTGGTTGAGCACATTGATTAAGTAACTGAAATGCTTCCGAAATGGATTTATCTGTTATCATAATATCTTCGGAACCATGTGAAGATGGTTTTTTTGTTCTTTTATTTTGATTCCTTTTTTGGGTTTGAACATTGTGTTGGGTATTTTGCACATTAGATTGGGCTGCAGGTTGTTCAGATGGTACAGAAGGTTCAGTTGGTATACTCTGATCATTCATATCTTGCATTTGATTATTAACATTCTCAGTTGTGTGATTGTCTACGTTTTCTAGAGCATTTTCATTGATAGCATGTTCTCCGCTACCAGTGGTGCTATTACTCTCTTCCTGTAACAACAACAATAACAGAACATATTAATCATAGTTACACTTTTTTCAGATGCCATCAAATAAAGAAGAGTGGCTCGCAGTGTCCCAGGAATTCGACGAAAAATGGAATTTTCCACATGTATTAGGAGCAATGGATGGTAAACATGTCGTTTTGCAAGCGCCTTTTAATAGTGGCAACGACTATGATAACTATAAATTTGTTCCAAGTATAGTTCTTTTTGCATTAGTAGATGCAAATTATAGGTTCCTTTATGTGAATGTTGGGAGTAAGGGCAGAATATCAGATGGAGGCGTGTTTAAAAGCACAAAGCTATACGAGAAACTTGAAAAAAAGGAGCTAAACATCCCATCGGCAAAAATTTTGCAAGTTCCTTATAAAATTGAAGTGCCCTATTTTATACTTGGTGATAAAGCTTTCCAATTAAATAAGTATACATTGAAACCGTATGAAGGTGCTCCAGAAAGGGGTTCGAGTGAACGAATATTCAATTACAGATTATCAAGAGCACGTAGAGTTGTAGAAAACGCGTTTGGAATACTAAGCTCAAGTTACAGAGTTTTGCGTAAACCAATGCTGTTGGAGCCAGAAAAAGCAACTAAAGTCGTGCTAGCGACAGTTTACTTGTATAACTATTTACGAAGTAATTCTAATTTAAGATCACCGGTATCTTTTGATACAATACAGGTGAATGGAGATATAGTTCCTGGAAGCTGGCGAACGGAACAGGCACCAACATCACTACTACCGATAGATGGCATACCACGAAGAGCATCACAAAATGCCAAAGATATTCGGTCCCACGTAGCAAGACACTTTATAACAAACGGGGCCATTGTTTGGCAAAATGAGTACCAATAAACATATATAAATTGTACTGTGTTTATATGTTTTATAAGTTAGCTGCATTAAGAGGAATATAATGTAGTTCAGTTCATTATACTTTAACCAATTAACTATGTATTTTATTTAAAACTTTCCTCTCCCTAAGTTCTAGATTATAATAAGAAATAAATCTAATTACATAAATACAAATATACTTTATTGACACCAAAAGAAAACATGACCTACACAGATAACACAAAATAACACAAACAAATTTAAGCCAATAATTATTATTATATTAGTACGTCTACTGCTATAACATCTACCTTTACTTTAAGTATTATAATATTCTAATAATTTAATTATACTTTAATGGTTACATGTACGTTTTTTAATCAAAATAAAATTATGGGTTAAGTAAAAAATAACTCACCTGTTGGAGTGTATCCCTTGTTGTCCCGGTGTTATTCTTATCCGCCATGAAAGCAAACTCATCGTAAGCATACCATTTTGATTTGTAAGGCTCTTCAGCACCTGAAATAAACAATATTCGCTCAAAAGGGCTTTTTATCACAAACTAAGTTACGTTACTACGTTGTGGAGTTTTAAACAATACATTTTATTATTATTACCAATAAATTAAAATTAAAGCTTCACTAAGAGTGGCAGGTTATGTACTGAACTATAATTATAAAACAAAAGGAACTATAATTTCTTACTTGCTCCGGTAATACGACTCTGTTTTTCTCTGAATGGTTCTCTTCTGTAGCCACCCGACAAAGACTTCATTTTATCCTTTAGTTCTTTTGTTCGAATATTGTTCATTTGCCGACTAATTTTCCGCCAGGCATCTTCTCTCACACCTCTATTTGTGTAATTGGTATCATTAGGATCCCATAAACATTTATTCTCCCTATATAGGGAAATTAAACGGATACATTGCGACTTATCCATAACGGCGGATCACGCGATTCTAATCACAACCGTCCAGACCGCGCGCGCCAAGCGACTGAGGCCCCTTTGTGCGTGACCAAAAAACCGACAATAAATGGATCGCACGCGGCGAGGAGCGCGCGCTATCCGCCGCGCACATGGATCGCGCGCGGCACGTCTACACTTCACGCTCCGTGGAGCGCGCTCCATGCCGCGCGCGATCGGAGCGCTTTGGATCGTCCGGTGTGGATCCGGCTAATAAAGTTCATAATGGACTACAATGTTAATAAAACTGTCAGTTTATAGAAAACAAAGAAAAAATGTACCTAGAGATTTACAAACTCTATTTTGTTCACTATTTTAGTTCAGTATTATAAAAGCTTAAGTAATTTACATCAATTAACACATAGACAATAAAAAAAACATCCTTAATTATCAATCAACACACTAATAAGATTCATTACTAAACTATTTTCATCATAAATATTTACTCTAACTCAATAATTGGTTATCAATTATGATAACACTGTGCAATTGGTTAGAAATAAATTAAGTGACGCTCCAAGCAAGAGACACGGGGCGTTTCGCGCCAATTGGTTTAAGACGCTTGCGATAGGTGGCGTCGTTTTGTTCGAATAATAATTGATAAGTAATTTCTAATAAGTTTATTGAATACTTAACAATAAGAATACTTATACTTATAACTATAATAAATTATTAATTAAAATTATACATAATCAAAAACTAAGTCTTAACAAAAGCATTGAACAAAAAAATGTTCAAGAGCTACATCCAAATTTTGCGACCATTTTTTGTTCGGTAAAAACGTTCGTTTATCGGCAGCTCACCAATTAAATATTTCTCGAGGATTTTAACTGCCGATTTTGAGTGGCTTGCTTCAACTAAGTAACTAGTGGCGTCTCTACCTCCTTCGTCGAGAAGAACTTCATAGCCTGCAGGATGTTTCTTCATGTATTCAGTAACATCGTAGACATAATCGTTTATTGTTATCCAGATATCATTGATGGGGCAGTGTGAATACAATTCATCAAGCGAAATGATTTTCAAGCTCTTTTCTTTTTTCTTCTCAGTTTCTTTATAATTTTCCGCTTTGATGCTAAGTTCTACTGAGTTTCTGATTGACAGCATTGTTTTGGATGTTGTTTTTAGAGATTTAAGCTCGACAGACTCTTGATTTAAAGAACCAATTGCGAAATTTCTTTGTAGAAGAACTACAGCACTAGGTCCAGTTTGGCCCAATGAGAAGAAAGACTAATACTGAATCACTGTCAGATCTGTGAGCTATTTTGAAGGCATCCAACCAACGAAGTTTGCCAGATAAAGTTCACTGTCATGGTTGAACTTTTGATAGAATAGAATAGAATAGAATATAATATAATAGAATAGAATATAATAGAATAGAATATAATAGAATAGAATATTATTTATTTGCTTAAAACATGGTTACAATGATAGGTCTTAAGATAATCATCACACAGTGGCTCTCACATGTTCAGCCAGTATTAACAGGCATGCAAACTTGTTCGGCATTAATGAACATGCACCTTAGGCTACCTTAAACTCTAAAAAATCCTTGACAGAATAAAAGGAGTGCTCCAATAGCCATTTATACAAGTACTTTTTAAATTTGTTTATAGGCTGTTCTTTAATTGCCAGTGGAATTTTATTAAATATTGATATAGCCATCGAATAACATTGCTTCAAATACAAAGTAGAATATGGTGTAACTTCGTGTACAAGGCGAAATGGGTTTCGCGAATTTCTCAAAAATATATCCTTTGCAACTTTAAATAAGCTGCGGTGACCTCTAACAAACTTTGCGACCTCAAATATATACAAGCATGGAAGTGTTAGTACGTTTAGAGATCTAAATAGAGGACGACATGGTTCATACGGAGGCACTCTACAGATAGCTCGTATACATTTTTTTTGGACAACAAATGCCTTATTTATATCTGTGCTGTTTCCCCAAATCAACAATCCATACCGGAGCACAGATTCCACATAACCATAATAAGCTGTAACGGCTGCATTTTTTGATGCTGATAATACTAACTTGTGCAGCGCATAAGAAAAACTGTTTAATCTATTACAAACACTGTTTACGTGATGCTTCCAATTTAGTAATTCGTCAACTGCTATTCCCAAAAACGTCACAACTTGAGTTTTTCTTAAAATTGTACCATTGATGTCAACATTATTCAATTCATTGCATTTATTAAAATTTATGAAATTTGATTTGTCAATATTAATGTCTAAATTATTATCATTAGTCCATACTAAAATAGATTGAAGAACATTACGAATGTCATTTTTTAAGATTTTATTTTAGAAGATTTTATTTTTAAGATTCTATTTTAAGATTTTATTTTTATTTTAGAAGATTTAAGATAAACTTGTTTGTGATCATTCTTTCTGAGAAATGCAAAACAACAGGAGAATAATCGCTGTCGCACGTGTATTTCGTGGATTTGTCAACTGTTACTTGTTTTTTTATCGATGTTATTGTTATTGTACAAACTTTTGTTAACTTCTGTGTATTTGTCATTAGAGTGGATTGTTGTAGAGCGTTCTTTAGCTGATAATAACAGCTTTTAGTCTGAAGGATCAGAAAACTTAAGTCAAGACATCGATAGAGATTATGGCCCTGTGGATCTATCGACAAGATCTCAAGAGTCGGGCCAAAATCAGTAAGACCTAAATATTATGCATGGAACTGGTAGTTACTTATATGCAGACGAAAGATGGATCTTAACGCATCAAGGATACTTGCCGTAGGATAATTTTTTTTTTTAATTCTTGCCATACCATTCTAATAATTTATGTTATGAATAAACTTAATATTTTTTATGGTAAAATTAACTTCATAAGTGTTTTATACCTAAACTAAATAAAAATTATTTGATTTGATTTGATTTGATTTGAACTTTGATTGTAAGTAAAAAAGTTGTTTTATTTGCTTATAAGTAATATTTAAGCTAGAGCAAAACTTTGGTCACTAGATTGACAAATGATTCAGACTTATCGTAGGTACTATCACTACTTCAAACTCAGGCATCAATAGGGATGCTGTTTTTAAGCATCATTGGAGAAGAGACAACTGAGATCGTAGACTACCTCCAAAGACCGCTCTTCATCATCAAACTGTCCATCTGCAAATAAATGGTTCAAATAGAATCGGAAGGATTCTGAATATTGCACTGCGTTGTTTATAATTCGTCTGGCAGTCCTCCGAACTATTCGCTCTCGTATCTCCAAAAGCTGCATGAGCAATCGCTGTGAGCAGCCGGGTACGACCATAATTATATCCTCCAGTCTGCCAAGTATCATGAACTAGAACAAGATAATAGAAGATAAATACCATGATAAAAGCATAAATTACCTAGTCTTTGTCCACAAAACCCACCTGAAGCATATTCGACACTTCTTGTCCATACATGTCAATCCGCGGATACTCTGTTCCCAGTTCCCTGAGCCCAAGCTCTTCTGCTGGAGACCGTACGAACCACCAAATAAGATCATGTGGTGGTATCACGTCGTCATCCTAAGAGAAGCCAAATTTCAGTAACTTGGTATTTCGTCCTCTAATTACAATGTTGTTATCACCATTACTCACCATTTCTTTGTCAAAGGAAGAAATGCTTTCGTTCCTCCTATGTTCACCTGTTGCACTTAATACTAAAAGACTAAACGTAAAAATGATACGCATATTGAAGACGTAAATGTAAGTCAAGTTATTCATTAATATACGAATAAGAAGTTCGATCTAGACGAGTGTGAATCACTAACTGCACAATATCACGAATATTAGGCAGAGTTTACACTCGGTCGTTCATATTGTATGAGTTTTATTTTTCCTTATTTTTAAGCTTTGTTTGAAACGTTACTTATTACTCATTGTTGAACATTTAATAATATTTCATTATAACAACGTTATTATTATACTGGAATATTGTTAAACCATTTTAAATGCGTAGAACTTATGACTTAGTATCTTAGACATGATTTCCATTACTTCTGTGGAGCTGTGTTAACCTAGCTTTAGTCATACTGATTGCCTATCATTCTGACCTCTGGTGTGAGATAAAGTCGATAACGGGAATACACGGGTTTAATAAGGTTATCGATCTGAGGATTACATAGAAGCAGAATTGGTTGATTGGTTGGTTTGTTCTTTGCGTAGAAAAAAACATCGAATTTAATGATAAGATTACAGCTTAGTTTTAATTATTACTACATGTTTACTACTTAATTCTACTGTCGGTACAGCAGTTTTCTGACTAACCTAAACGCTGCGTTTATTCTCCTACTCATTTAGCCGGTCGTAAAATGACTTTATTGTTTATGGTATTATTTACTTAAGCGGAACCTATTAAGTTTTATCTTTCCCGCTAAATGGATATTAATTTTAAAAATTGACCTGCACTCTAATGTTCGTTGTAGGTTAAAAATGTAAATAATTATGATTTTGTAGATTTTTTATAGCTGGAAGTTCGCTGGATGTAAAGTAGACTTTTATTATCATTTGCGATGTGGTCACTTGAATTAGATAATCACAATTGACATTAACATTTCCGCAACTCGCCTACGGCTCGTAGCGACATCTACCACACTCGTCTTCATACGAATGTCCCAAACCTTACGCTCATATCACAACAACACGACTGTCAGATTATTTGCTACTTACCCCACATGTAGCATAAATAACTATTACTAACCACAAATTTTGTTTTTTATTTTCACTTATCAAACGTCCCTTGTAAAAGTCAATTGTAGCACTATGTTGTAGCACTACTCTACTTCTAGAACAGAAATAAAGTCATCACAGATAGTTAATTGTTTATATTGACAGTTTTGAAGTCTAAGAACAAAGATTATTCATATGCGGTATAAATAGCCGCAGTTGACTCTCAGGTCTTCGATTTATCATCTACACTTGCTATAATTGACGTTGATTGATTGTTTATCACGCTACAATGAACTGTCGATCACTCCAGTTTCTGTGAGCGAATGTATGGCACAAAATTTGAAGAGAAATATCTTGATTTAAAAATACTTTCTACTTATGAAACACCAAAAACAGTCAAATGATACAACATAATTCATATAAAAAAAATATTTTAAACTAATTATATGTTACAACAAAGCTTAAGCCTATGTTAAAGATACTTCCCTAAAATGTATAGTTTTTGGACCCCAGATTTGAAACAAATAAAAAGGGTATTACTTCATTTGCAAAAACAATTGGACGCACTTTCTTAGTTAGTGACGTATCAAGTGCTACAGAGTGATACTTTTGATGTATTATTCTGAGATGTTGCATTTAAATTGCATGAATGAACACTCAGGGTTGTCAAAAATAAAAATAAAATATTGAACTTACATTTTCAGTCGTTCAGATTTAGAAGCATCTTGAAATAAGATTTGGAAATCGGCATTGAAGATTCGTCACTGATTTTCTTGAACCAGAGCTTCGCGTCGAAATATTCTAGTTTTGTTGAAACCGATGAATTTTCAGTGACAGCCCCATGGATGCAGGTTGTTTTTTTCCGGTGGTTTAAGCAGCTATCGGCCATAGCTTTTTCCCGCTTCAGTTGCGGCGATAGCGATGTAGTGATACTGTCCGTCTATGAACATTGGGATTTTTGTTTGCGATACGGTATCCCTTGAGAGACAGATGACTGCGATTCAATAGAAAACTCCATTGCAGAGTTTTATACCACCAGTTGAAGTGGTTTTCAATTGAGGCGTCAATTTGCTTTAATTGTTCTATTTTTCAGGGCTATCATTTGCTAGATGCATTTCCATTAAGTCCTTATACAAAAGTAATGAAAGTGACAGTAATTATTAATTATTGTGCGTTATTTTTGATTGCCCACCTCTCGAATCTTGGTGTAAAAAATCTTAGATTAGATTTTTCAGGTTGCAATGATTTTAGTTTAGGTCAGAAATTCAAAATCTAGTAAAAGGCAAAGACTGGTCAAACTTCTAACCTAGAAACTGGCGAGTTTCCAACCATAAATGTAGAAAAAAAGAATAAAAACTAACTATTAAAATCAATATTTACGACCAATGCAAATTTGTGCTAATTAGTATCAAATTACGGGATGGGAGGAAAATAATTATTTAAAAGATATAATGAGATCATCATTAATTATTAATAATCTTACAAATATCTATCAGTAAAATTATCGTCCACGTTTCGAACACGTGGGTGCATTTTGAGAATTCAGTTTGACCTTTGGAGAGCTGATCTTCATTTCTTGTAGGGCTTTCATTGCTTCATCGAGTTTATTCTCAGTATTTTTGATTGCCCACCTCTCGGATCTTGGAGTTAAAAATCTTAGATTAGATTTTTCAGGTTGCAATGATTATAGTTTGGGTCAGAAATTCAAAATCTAGTGAAAGGCAAAGACTGGTCAAACTTCTAACCTAGAAACTAGCGAGTTTCCAACCATAAATGTAGAAAAAAAGAATAAAAACTAACTATTAAAATCAATATTTACGACCAATGCAAATTTGTGCTAATTAGTATCACATTACGGGATGGGAGGAAAATAATTATTTAAAAGATATAATGAGATCATCATTAATTATTAATTATCTTACAAATATCTATCAGTAAAATTATCGTCCACGTTTCGAACACGTGGGTGCATTTTGAGAATTCAGTTTGACCTTTGGAGAGCTGATCTTCATTTCTTGTAGGGCTTTCATTGCTTCATCGAGTTTATTCTCAGTATTTTTGATTGCCCACCTCTCGGATCTTGGAGTAAATCTTAGATTAGATTTTTCAGGTTGCAATGATTATAGTTTGGGTCAGAAATTCAAAATCAAGTGAAAGGCAAAGACTGGCCAAACTTCTAACCTAGAAACTGGCGAGTTTCCAACCATAAATATAGAAAAAAAGAATAAAAACTCACATTTTTTTGGCTTCTTCAGAGGTCATTGTGTTGAGCCGCTCCCTCATGCATGACATGTCTGTTCTGAAATTATGAACATTTATTACACTATTATTTTACCATAAATCACTTGGTAACCTGGCAACTTATATTATCGATAATCGGTAACAAGTTTAATGGTACGTAGACACACCTGCGACATCTGTGTCGTTAACTGACTACACATTGAATACTAACCTACAATTTTATCACCAAAACCATTGTAATTAAAATTTAATGTTCAAAATTAACAGGTTATAATATACCAAAATTGTTTCTAAGAGTAGTTCCGCATTTGCTGAGAGCTCGTGTAATACTAACGCTCATGCAAGTCTAAAATTCAGTAGACATTAATATTAATGGGGTTACGCTTAATGATAAATCACGAGATCTAAATATTTATCGAAAATGTCACATTTCCTATTAATCAAAGATTCGTTGAACTGATCGAATGTTTAATATTAATCTTAAAATAAAAAAGTTGATGCACTGTCGGTACTTACTTTTATCTAGACGTGCGCAGGCGAAATGTGAACGAAACACTGCACGCGTTTATATACCGGTGGATTTTTTCCGAAACAGGAATTGGGCCCGCTAAGTTTAGACCTCAAGATCACTTGAAGGGCGCTTAATTTAAAAGACGTTGCACTTCCTCAGTTATTTACGCACTCATTTCACTATCGAAAAATAAACGTGAAAACAAGTTTTAAATTCAAAAACTTTTTTTATATCGTTTTAACTAGTCATAAGAACAAACGCGATGACCGAAGTTGCGACAACTGAAACAAAGCAAAAACAAATATGTAAAATTAAAGTCTTTACTTTTAAACAATTGCATTTGTAAACACTAATACTAGTCTACTTACTCCTTCGAACAAAGTATGCAATTCATTTTGATTCCATAGTATTCATTGGCATGTGGGCGAGTATTTTCGTCTTCGGCTTTTCACATCCACGGACTAATCCCGTGGTAGTTAAATTTCGCAGTGACGTTTTCTAGCGTTTATGGTAGTTCCTTCCATTTTCTTGTAGTGCTTCCCAATGGAAACAAGGCGGTAAATCAATATCTACCGCCTTGTTTTTTATTATGTCTTTAAGGAATTTTTCGGAGTGAACGATCCATTCCTTGGGAACATAGCAGGTGTAATCATTGGCCATTTTTTACTCTGAAAGTAATGACATCTAGTAAATGACTAAACATGTACAATTGGTGTTAAAATTTGTCTGTGTCTAGAGTTAATAAATATTTTACAATTAATAGTTACCTTAGAGCACTGTAACACTGCAGAAGCTTAGAAACAACGAAGTCTGAATGTAAAGTCACGTCTGATTTTAGCAGCGGAGGTATTTATAGAGGTAGGTCAAGTTTGAATAATTTGAATAAAATTATGGAATCGCTAGACGCATTGAGTCACCCACGCAGACGTGTCTGCGGATTTTACAAGTGAAAAAATCGCTATTATAACTTATTATGAGAACCAATAAATTTTACGCACAAAAAACTGTAATTTTATACATCTTACATCACAACTGTCGAGTAAATAATCATTTTAAGGTTAAAAAAATATACATTCATTTTCAAAACAATTACATTTATCTTGGATGTATGACGAATTCCTGAAATACGAAATTAAATCAGGAAATCTTGGCTTTAAATATCTTTTTCCAAACTATTAATTTTATCTTTATTATTGTGTTTCGCAAATTCTGATCAGAAGTCAGGTCTTAATCACAAAAGCGTGGGTGGATTTACCGACAAAATGAACTTGTTCTTTTCGTATAAGTAAACCCATCAAATATCTACCAAATTGTTAAGAGCGCATCATTACTGACACATTTGATCGCGAAGATTTGCATCGGGTGATAGTGTTTTGTAAATTCGGGAATTTTAGATATTTTACTTATGGAAGGATTTGCAACTTATTTAAAATTAGTAGAGGATATTCTAGTTCCTTCAAAGTGGCCTCTCAGCGACATAGATACACTAGTGTTAACTTTGGCCAGAAAATAATAGAGCAGTGTGATGTCGTGAGTTCTATTCTACAAGTAAGAGACATACCGGCTAAATTAGTCACACGAAAAGACAATAATAATTTAGTGTATGTGTTTCAGGAAATCTCTAAAGCGTTAGTACTTTTGAGGTTCTAATTGACTGTAACAGTGACGATACTCTAGGTTAGGGACGTCCATGGTTTCGTTTTCGATTTCAGAGAAACGATTGGGGCGTACGTGTACGAAATAGTGCTACCAAAGGAAGAAAGCAGCATCCGGAAGAGAACATTCAGCGGAAGTAATTCTAGCGACGAGTCCTGGCCATACTACGCAGTCAGCGTTTCTAAGAAGAATAATAAGATATCATACTACGTTACACCTCCACGGCTAGAGTAAGTTGCTATGTTACACTTTTTATCGATAACCCCCTGGACTACATTGAATCGTACCAAATTAGGTCTAAAGCTTTTATATTTTCAGCGATAATACGCTACTTAGAATAGAAAAGAACCTATCTGCCGCGCGTCGTCACGCGTCGCGAGTCGCTAAGCGCTAAGTGGTTTGCAAGATCCTAAATACTTGACTGGACTTTCCAACCGTGTCAATAGGTACAAGTTAAACTAGTTTGTTGCATTAGCCTTAATTCTATAAGTTTTAAAACTTTTGAATTATGCAAATGGATGTAGGTCATTTAGTGCTAACATCGAGGACTTGACTTATCTAAATAATCGCCGTCAGTGGGCACTGAGATACCCATCAGAGGACCAGTCAAATTATGAAGGTACGTCCTCGAATGAAAAAAAGTGATCTTGAAATATGCGGGTTCCTTCATCTCCAAGAAACTAACCTTTCTGTTGAAGTAGAGGAAGTTTCCTGTGACACATCTTCTGACAGTAGTCCTGATTCCTATTGCTACGGGGAGTTGGCACCTCTTGACTATAATACCTATGATGTAATTTAGCTATCATCGGTTAACATGTTATCGCACTTGCCGACACAAGCAATGTTGTTACGATAGGTCATGTTTAAGATGAAATATCTTTAATGAAGCATAGTTGAGATGATAATGTGCTTATAATTATATAGCAATGTCAAAAAGTACTCGTTATCGTTTTCATATTATTATTATTTCGGTTATGTACAGTTTATAATGAAACGAAAGTTATTTTTGAACGTTTAATTCCACACAATATTGACAGATCCTTAGCTTTGGGTTCCAGTTTTTCTAGGTTTGTTTCTGAAACAAATTAAGGAAACAAATTATGTACTTTGGACATAATATTATTTCGCCCACTATCTCTTATACCATAATAAAATTTATGGAATTTTTACAAATTAACTATCGTTATTTTCATAAAGGTACCTAATTATATAAATCGTGTTAGTAAGTTTCGAATATAACTATAGTAAAATTAAGTCGGCAATGTAGAATTTTTTCATTAGAAACTGTAACTAAGGTAATGTGGAAATTATCATATAACTTATTAATTGACAATATGAGATATTATAATAATAAATCGTGAAATTTTTTATACAAATGGTAGATCTAAATTTTTGTTTAAAATATTTGAAAGTTACCTGTAATAAAAATACATTGCAGCATTACGATAGTTTTATTGTAAATTTTCCCATTATTTTTTCCGTGTATAAAAAACTCACTTTTTATTGCAATAAATGCAAGGTATAAAAACGTATAGTTATCTTTCAAGTTCGGGGTAGTTTGCAGGTCTAAATCATTTCTCATCCAAAAATCATGGTTGTAAGTTTGTAACCTAGCTGTTACACCTTCGATGCGGATTGCAGATCCTTCCACTCTTTCATACTTTATGTAGTAGGCTCTAATTTCTTCGGTGATTAATACTCGCAAAGTATCCCACTGTATCGCCAACCACTGCCGCGGGATCAGACATGGAACTTGATGGTACATGATAACACTCTGGCACTAAAGTATGGTATTATTTGCTAGACCGTACAATATATACTGCTGGCTAATTGCCTGGGTACTGTACACTGTTTCTTATCCAACACTGCAGCTAACGCTTGAACCTCACAAACACTAATGTTTATTTTAATTACTTACGGTTTCCGACAGTAATTACAGGACATGTAGACCCCGTAGTACTCTTGTGGGTCTGGCCAAGGCCTTTTGTCCTTATCGCTCTTCATCCAGGGCTGCTCTTCCCAGTTGTTGAGCTTTGCATTTACACCATTGATGTTGATCTTAACGGCACCTTCTTTCTTGATGACCTCGTCACATGAGATCTTTTTCTTTAAGACCAATTCTATCGTGCTTGAATGATGGACATCCCAGGCACGAGGAACAAGACATATGTGCTTCGACATGTAAAACCAGTGATTCTCTAACGCTACTGTGCTGAAAATAATGCAGTGGACATGAATCATGTTGTTTATAAAGCTCAGACATAACAAAGGTTCATTGGTTGCTGATTAGAGATAACAAGTGCAATGTATTCAGTCAAAAGGTCAAACAAGTCCAATGTTTGTCTGTACTTATTGCACTGTTTGTATTAGAATGTTGTAGGTACTTACTTTCAGAATCCAGTAGCTTTGTCTCTAATAGAAATGATTTACACAAACTAATAGTCAAGGACTGTAGCAATTGTCAGACTGTAAAATGGTACTCGACCCTATTCACGCAAATTGGACATCAGTATATATCCCGTAGAAGTGTCATACTCCCAATCAGTCATCGATCAATCATCAAACCAAATAGAAGTATATTCTATTGCAAGTCTAGAACGAAATCAAAGCTCGAGGTTCAAAAGCATTTTGTGTCTATTTAATCCAGGTAATTGCTATTTCTGATTTATTTTGTTATCCACAGATCTTGAAGGAGAGAACCAAAGCTCTGCCAATATTGCCCAGGAAAAGATGAAGTCCGACCAATCAAGAAGCACAAATAAAGCAGTCTCTAAACTTTTCAACAGACTGCGTCCATTCAAAAAACACGAGTCAAATAATTCAAGTATCTATAACTTGGAAGAGCAAGTTCCGAATGTGGAACCAACCCAAACCCACGTCAAGATTTCTTATGCGCCAGTTACTCAGTCTGGTCCATCACGGGAGTCGTATTACGCCACTCCAAAAACTTTTACAGCATCAGAAGATGTCCCACCAGACCAAAGTTTGCTGGCTAAACAACACAGTATCTTACGCAGACTGCACTCTACTTTAAATGAAGCAACTAATATTGTTGGGGAGTTTCTACAACTGTACAAACGTGACTAATATGTTAATTCGCCATTATACGTTACTAATTTTAGTTTGATTGTTTACTAACAGATAACTGTAAAAATTTTGTTTTGCGTCGATGCTAATAGCAGAAGCTGATAAGTTAATTATATAAACTCATAAAATTTGTAAACGAATCAACTATGTGACGTAAGCGAGGCATCTGATTGTGTTAATAGATTCATACCTTTGACCGCCTGGTAATGAATATGCATATCGAGGTCAATTTACATGCAATAAAATGCATATCAAATTGCAATTTCAATAACTGTTTGTGTTCATTGTTTCTTAAGTGGAATTTATTCAGCCGCACGTTGTTTTGAATTTGGCTACCAAAACGAACTGGGCCGAAATGATAGACATGAATAATATGCAAATTAACCTAACCATTATTCAAATATCATGATGTTTTTCAATACTTATTCCAGTTTTGTCTTAATTTAGACCGCTGTGCGGCGTATCTATTTCATGAAAGCAAAAAATGTATCAAGAAGGGTCAAGGTACGAAATCAGTGACTATGAATCAGATTATGAAGAGAACTGGCCCGAATTTGAGTACCCTGATTAAAAATGGCTGACAGCAATGGACCCATTTTTCTGGTTCCTGGCCCCGGCCCATCTAGAGGAATGCGTATGGCTATTCCGTACGGCTCCGACTCGTCAGCTTAGGGATTCCAGAGGTCATCCCTTAACACTATTGGAAGTGAGTATAAAAATAGCACAAAAATACTTTGTTTTACGCATCCTTGTATTAATTCTACGCTGTTGTTTCTAGTTCTACATCCGCATGGACGTCACGGACCTGCATGACAAATTGTGGCGTGTGCCGAAGACAATTCACGACAAACTTTGCATAGCTTGGTCCCGCGTAAGAAAGCGCCGGAATCTGTCAAGAGAAAATTTATTTACACATTCTTTTGGGCCGGAGCTGGATTTACTTTTTGATTGTGACCCAGATCTTCCATCATCATAGGAAGTTACAGTCCTAGACCATGAGCGGAATGTTTCGATATTGTTTCCTGAATGCCTTGAGGTGTTTTTGTTTAAGTATTTTAGATGATAGTTATCTAGTTACTTGCACTTGTAAATTAAAATTTGATTTTTGTCTATGATAAAATTGTAAGCACTAACATAAAAGATAATTGGTTTTAACTTTACTACTATGAATAGGCAAATGTTATCTAATAAAATTCTAAGTAATCTTCTTGTTTTTTTGAACTTAAGACCCTACATCATTTACAATGAAATATAAACATCGATCCAAATTCCCAGAAAGGAGTCTGATATTGTTGGGTTTTACCAAATTGTGTAACATATAGTTACTGAGCTGATAAGCGTAACTACTGTACGAACAATACACTGCTGGACAATTTAAAATAGCATGGTAAAATATGTATGTGAATAATATGATTAACATCTATTTTTTTGAGCTAAATATATGCAACAGATATATATGTTACCTATATTTTCGACATATGTTTTACCGTGCAAGAAGAATCGACTAATTTTTGCAAATTTGTTTTAATGGTTTTTGATAGGATATATTTAAACAAAAACTGGTAGTATCTAGGATTAAAAGAGCTTTTCAAAGCTGTAAAAGATTTTGTACCAAAAAAATTTAGAAGCTACAATTTGCCGCAATACCTTAATACTGTCCCGCAGTGTATGAATATTTATAAGTATTTCTGTTCCACGAACTACAACTGACCAGAATCCAATATGAGTTATTATTTTAATATAATTAATAATTCTGGTATTTTTATCATAATAGGTACACGTTAGCCACGAGGATTGGTTACGTAGTGCCATATGAATAATTTTCAGTGTTGGAATTAAACAGTTAGTGAGAGACTGTTGTTAAAAATTTAACTATGGAAATCAAGTCCGTCATTGTACTGATTTTTATAATCTTTGAGATCTGTGAGTATGAGTACTATTCTAAATATTTAATAGAATAATCTTCTGAATTTTAAGTTCTATATTTTGTGTGCTGAGGATATTTGAAAATTTTTGTGCCTGTAATTTGAATATATATAGCCCTATACTATACTATAAACATCATTTTGCACGATAGTGGAATATAATATAGTAAAGGATCTACAAGGTGCGCGCGCCACAATAGTGCGACGACTCGGCCTTGTTGTAGTTAATAACTATAGTCAATTGGTACTTAAATTAGTGAGTCATTTTATAGGATTTAGTCTTCGAAGGACTTATTTAATTAGATCTTTTACAATAATGAATTGACTGTTTATTTTTCTTTATTTATCTTTACTATTACTTTATTTTGTTTTCTACCATTTCGTAAGAACTTTAAATTGACAGTATTTTATAAAGTATACTCTATAAAAATGTTTTAATGTTCAACTAATTCGATTATTATTTGAAGGGTCCTCAGATGCCAGAAATATATTCAGATACGGACAAGATGGCAATCAAGTGATACCTCCGCTTAACAGTATTACAATACAGTATACAGTACCCAGATAATTAAATAAGGGAACAATTCAAAAACCTCGACAGCAGCCATGGCCGAAACCAAACCAATCAAGACTTCCAATATTTAGGAAGAGAGTTGAAGATTCTTATAGAACAAGAAATTCTTCCCAGAAAGCCAAAAGCCAGCAGTAGGCAGGCAAATTGTCAGCATACCTTGCCTGAAAGAGACAAGATATGCTGGCAATACCGTAGACATCTGCGGCCGTATTTGCTGACAAAGTGCAGGCATAGTCTGCTAGCATAGCCTGCTGCTAATGTGGGTACATTTATTGCTTCCATTGTGACAGCATTTGGACTTAGGTAGATGAAAAAGAATATCCGTCAGGATTTGACAACTCAGCGCAGTGGCTTGCGTCTCTGCTTCATCCTGAGAAAGTCGTGGGTTCGATCCCAAGACAAGTCAAAATATTTCAAAAGCTCCGATGCTTGGAAATGATATTTCAGACTTCTGGGTGTCGACAAAACATTATTTTTGAAAAATTAATATTTAATTTTATTCTTTACACAAGTGGCAGCAGGTCATGCTTGCCTTTTGCTAGATATTTTTTGCTGTCACGATGGAAGCATGAAATGTATCCACATTGGCAGCAGGCAATGCTAGCCAACTTATGCCTGCATTTTGCCAGCAGATATGGCCGCAGATGTCTACGGTATTGCCAGCATATCTTGCCGGCTTGGCATGTTTGGCTATCTGGGTTACGAATTAGAGTAATATTAAGAGATTTAGAGTAAATATAAAATTAATATAAGATAATACATTTTTTAAATCAATTTTTTTCATCTCACACCTCATGTTTAATAACCAAAAAAACTTTTATTGACATAAATTTGCCATACACACTATTTACATCTAACATACACTTTTTTTAAATAAATTAAAATTTGAGACGGTATATAATTACCTTATCATAGTTACACACTGAGTCTATACCATGTAGAATTACTAATTTTGGTTCACATATTAAAGTTATATTACACCAACAGCATCAAAAATTGTGGCTTATATCTCATACTTATGGAAAAGGTCTCTTTGTCAAATACATTGACAACCTATTTACGCAATAATAGCCTACTTACGGGAGCTCTAATTACTCTAGTTACATATTTTATAAAACGTTTTAAAGTATAATTACTAAAGGGTTAATTTTTCAAAATTTATCTAGCATACAAATTGTATGTAGAAATAATTCGACTAAGTCTGCCATGAAATACTTTAGCTAATTTTTTTTAGGCTTTCTAGATATTATTTAGTATTTATTATTTTTACCTATAGATAGATTTAGGATGGCTGGTTGCACGCGTAACCTGCACGTTAAGCTCTATACCAAACTGTACTACCATGGTACACTGTAGTAATATGATGCGAAGTTTGACATATTAGTTGCGCGCGCAACTAAAGTGCGCCTAGCTTTAGGTTATATAACCATTCTTTATGCCAAATATTTACTAGTACAGTTGCCATAGACAATAATAGCTCTATGTTATGATTATTGCGGTGGTAAAACATCTGTAGGACATCTAAAAGATACCGATTTGACCTCTGTCAATTTCTTATAAATGCAAGCGACTTTCATGTAATCAATCAGTACTTCTTCGTCACTGGAGCGCACTCAAGGCTCGGAAATCATTACTGAAAAGTAGTCTAGCGGTTGCCTAGAGAGAACTAATAATGCATTCGTCAAACAATGCTCAAAAGTATACAGTAAGTACAGCCATTTTCCAACATATCTGCTTATTATTATTTGTCTTCAAAATCCATGACTATATTTTTGTGAAAAATAATGACATATTTAATTTAAAAATCAAATTTTTAAATATTTTATAGCGATTACCTAATTTTAACTGTGTAGTATTCGATAAATGCAAACTTAACCTAATTAACTACTTATGCAGTCTTATCACATCGTCACTTGCGAACTACCTTGAAGATAACAATTATATAATAGAGTTCAACTTCGTATGAAAATTCCTACCCTATGTTACGAGCGTATCTAGAGATGAATCGAAAAGACAATTGGAAAATTTACAATAGTATACATTCCAAAGATGAATGCTGCGGCGGATGGTTGCCTGTTGGCCTGTTTGCCTACGTGATTTAAGATGATCTTATTTGCTGACGTAATTCGATGTAAAGTATGACCTCGATCGTCTAGACTATCTAACGGTGCCATTTTTGGCGACGCTCAAGTTTCAATGCTTGCAAAAAATGCATAAATTTCCATAAAAGATGGCAGCGAACTAAGGACTTACTGACTTTTTTTCGACAGTGGCTGAAATTATTTGCTAAATTTTCCATGGAGGCTGCCTTTTCTGAACATGCATAGAAAACTCTTTTTTTTTTCTTCTAATATTGAATACGCTACCATCGCTTGATTTTCATAGTACGAAACTCAAGTGGACGAGACAGCTGTGAAGTTTTCAGTTGTCCAATATGGTAAGAGTATGGTAATCTTGAGAAATGTATTGCATAGTAAAGTTTTTCAGGCACCGTCTGTGGTAAACAAAATAACCATTATTATTTTTCTAAGCTAAAAACTGAATGTATTTTAGAAATATACTTACAATTGTTCCGGTGTCGAGCAGTCTTAATCACTTCCAATTAAAGTTAATGAGCAGAAAATAAAAACACGGTATATCACTGAAATGCTATGCACACTGGCAAAAAAAAATCGTGCAACGTACAATTGAACTTGTCTAAACATCCACCTATATGTTGAAACTGACTACGGTCACTATCAATTCTCGTAATTTGAGTCCTAACTAGATTTTGCTATGGCTATTAAAGAATAAAAGATAAAAGATATTAATTATAAAGCTGATCTCGAACAAAAGCATCAAGAATAATACACAAAGGAGAAATCCCCACAAATGAATATTCATCAAAGGACCTTATGAAGTGAAAAATCTTGTGCGGAGATCTCACGCGAGTGACGAAGAATTAACCTTAAACGCCAGCTGTTATCGACAGTTCAACGCTATACTTACAATTGCGCAAAAGGTATAAGATAATAGGTTGTTCTATATTCTTTTCGACAGACCTTTACACTGTATTCGTAAACAGTAACCTAACTACTTGACCCGTATATCAGGTTATCTACAGTCGAGTTACCGACGGTAGATAAGTTATCAAGGCTATTAAAATATTTAATGCTTTTCAATAGCTGCAAAGCAAATATCTTTTTTATGTTAATTCTATCTGATGTAATCTCACAAAAAATTTAAACACCTAATCGAATAAATAAGAACATGGTACCTCATTTTATTACGTAATTGAATAATAGCACAACGCTTGTTACTAACCTGTGCAGAGCTATGGATAATAGGTATTACATTTTCCTTAACGATATAGAAGCATGGCACAACCTGATACAGTTAAATCATAAATTATTTTTAATTAATTTGAAATTGAAAAAGGTTAGCAACAACCACTAATGACACTATTACTTAACCAACATACTATACACGTGGTATAATTGCCGTTTTACTGTTTTATGACGTATGATAGATCTATTATGGAGGTATGGAACAAATTGTTTAACAATAGAGGATATTGGCCATTGTTACTTTACATACAATGTTATCAGCGTATACAATACTCTAGCAAGTATATAAAATATAATAATATTTGCAGGAAAAAAAGGCGCATTATTAATTGTTAAAACTTAAGTACAGTTGACGAAACAAGTTCTATACTTAGTCCAAGCTTCTTAATTTTAGGACAGTTACCATACCATCGCACACCTTGTTGTTGATTTTTTGGTTTGTTTTTAGGTAGATTTCGTTAGGAATCTTACTGTTGCAGTAGTCCTCATGGTGAAACTTATGACGTTAGCTTTAATTTGACCTATAATACTAATACTTTATAATGGTTTTTATTATTTTCATAGGCCATTCAACAATTTCAAAATAATTAAAATTTTATGAAAAATTCATCTCAAAGTCATTAAAATTTTCCGAAATTTAGCCTACATAATGAAAACCTCTCTAAAATAGTGAAATCTACCTTCCCTTTCGGGTGTGGCCGAATAGCATTTACTTTGCTATGCAGACATAATATATTTAGTTTCTTTAACTGTAAAACTTTAAATTAGTTTGCGATTAATTTACTTGACATCACTGTTGTTGAATGTACTTAAACTTCATTTTCCTTATCGATACCATTTCAGGACTCTATTGACTAATGGTTCAGTGTTTAATCCGTCAGTGCTCAGAACAAGACTGCTCCCAATTTCAAGCTGTGATGACGGGTAAAATGAAAAACATTCGCCCTCGAGTTGAAACCTTTTGCGCCTGTTGTGGAATAGGATTGTGAGTACTTTACACCTCTTTGATGACAACTTTGAACTCAAATGGGTGATATGGAGTGACAATTTAGGTTTAAGGGATGTTTTATACACTTTCAGAGTCCTGCAACGTCTTGAAAAGCTTAGGCCCAAATCGCTGACAAATAACACACCTGTCGAGTCACCAAGGGAACAACAAAGACGCAAGAGCACTTAAGATATTTACCATCGGACCCACATATATAAGAATAATATTACATTTTACAACGTTTAGTTTTAATTCTATGTCCCAATTTAACATATGACATCATTGACCCGGAATATATTACGATAATTATCATTTTCTTATTCACTGTACAATTTGTTCTTATAAATACAATCTTTAATGTAATCGAATAACGTTTGTTGTGTTAAAAATGTGCATCAAGTCAGTGATGTTATGTGTTGTACCTATACGTATTCCCCACGGAACAAAAATTCTTCAAAGGTCACTTAACGTGTTTCTTCACAGCCAACTATTTGTAATTTAATATCGTGAAATGCAAAATGTCAAAACTATTAAAATCAATATTTATAATGACTGCAAATGCAAATATTTCCTAATTAGCATCAGAACACGGGCTTAGAGAAGAAGAATAATAAAACAAGACATAGTGAGATCATTATTTATTTTTATCTTACAAATACCTTATCGATAGAACTATTGTGTAGGGTTGTAAAAATAGTCCGGCACTTTCAGAAATAAACTCGTTTGCAATTTCGCTGACTCAATCTTTATATTTTCAATCATCTTGACCGCTCTGTTTATCTTATCTTCGGCATTTTTTATCTCTTGCAGCGTTTTGCACCTTATGGAGCAAAAGAAAACGTCAAGCAAAACATCTCTTGCGATTTGGTAAGCAAGAAAGTTGAAGGAGCAAGGATCAACGTGAATTGTGTAAATGCCCAATTACGCTATTATCATGACCATCCATGGCTACGGAAGGAACAGGACAAGAGGACGTGGGGACGTAGATGTATCGATTCATAACATAAATTATTAGGATGGTATGGCAAGAATTAATAATTAAAATTTATCCTACGGCGAGTATCCTTGATGCGTTAAGATCCATCTTTCGTCTGCATATAAGTAACTACCAGTTCCATGCATAATATTTAGGTCTTCCTGATTTTGGCCCGACTCTTGAGATCTTGTCGATAGATCCACAGGGCCATAATCACTATCGATGTCTTGACTAAAGTTTTCTGATCCTTCAGACTGAAAGCTGTCATCTATAGACAAAGCTGAATCATCAGAATTAGATTGTTCGTAAAGCCATTTCTGATACTCCAACTGAAATGAGCTGCTTTAAGCGATTTCGTCCTTTCGTAGCAATTTTCCCAGGATAGAATTATCTACTTGAAAATCTGTACAGATCTCTTCTTTATCACATTTGCCTTCGGGAGAACGGATCACGCTGGAGTAAGAATCTGCAACAAAAACGTCACGGTCATCAAAGATCTAAATATCCTTAATTTACACTTTCTACTCCAACTTCCGCTGATTCACGTTAAAGATTCGATCTACTACTCTCGAGATTTAAATAATAGAACACTGCCAAGGCTTTTGTAAATTAAGAATCAAAAAACAGTTATCAAACTCACTTGTGCTGTACATGATTTCCCCCATACACAAATTCCAATCTTCTCCGAAATTTTCATAATTTTTAACTCGTTTCTCTGTGATACTCCATGGTTCATTCGCATGAGGAAAAGCCACCAATACTAATGCTGATTCTGAATCCCGCATCCTGATCCAGAAATCTGGTAGACAGTGGACACCATTCTGTGAGTCGCCGTACGATAGAAGTAGGTTAGGTTAGGTTAGGTTAGGGGCTCCCATTTTCCGTACTTGGACTCAAATTCGGTCCTTTATACGTGACTGAGAGCCGGCTATTGTAGCCAGCCCAGCTCCTTCCAGAAGTCTATTAGTCTCTTGGGACGTTCACAGACCTCTCGAAAGGACCCTGTTCCTATTGTGGCTTTAGCTCCTCACACTCCAGGACCACGTGAGCTGTCGTTTCCTAGCCTAGCAGACCGATGGTGACCTAAGCCTGCAGCCAGGTATGTAAAACAGTTGGGATACCTACTGGACGCGGTGTCGCGTCAGCTTATCTACGTCAATAATACCAGGAAATATTACATAATAACTTTAATTTATATTTATAAAAATATAGTACAAGTAAGCGTAGTGTTTCCTAATTAAAAGGCCCAGTATGAGTTGGGGTCTGGGCCTTCACCAAATCCGATCCGGGTCCCCAACACCCCAGACTTCTTCACGACATGCGAGTCTGCTGGTTCCACAGCACTCCGGCGGGACCTGGTGGGATCGGTCATCTGTAAATAGAAAAATTAACATTAATTTCGTTGATGCTTACAAGACATTCTGAGGGTCGGGGCATGGGACAAACTCTTTGCTTAGAAATTGCAACGGTAATAAGAAACTTGGATGGGTGGTTGATAGGGGTTTTTGTAGAAATGATATACTCACAGCTTTTTGATGGTTGGGCAGCTCCAGGCTTGATTCAGGCCTCGCCGCCACTAGCATGCACACCGCCATCAGTACCAGCAGACTGTTTGATACCATTTTGATTCAGTTGCTGCGAATGAAAAGAAATAAAATATTAAATTCAGTCATAAAACAGGCGCTTCATCCCTGGAAGGAATGCACAGGAGAAATATAAAAATGCACAAAATAATTAATTTAAATATTCAATACTTACATAGAGCTCAGTGGCTGTCGGTGGGTTTATGAATATCGAGGAAGGTTTGGGGGACATTATATAGTATCTGCTGATATCAGCAGCCGCAAAATGAATAATGCAATAAGGAAAATTAATTAGGCAAAAATCCTGAAATTCATTTTATAAATAATGATCAAATATGGTTAAATTGCGCGCGGTTTAAACTCTTGCGTCACCGATAATATTGTAATTTTTGTGGTTTGCCTGAAACCCTGACGTCAACGGAATTCCACCATATTTTTACGCCATAATTAAATAAATGTTATCCTGCATATTTATTTTCAACCTAAAGTTGGGTTCGTACCTAATGTAGCTAAAACAAAGTGCATACGTTTTGACATGCTAACTTTTTCAAACTCCGTACAAGATTAACTTGCACGCCGACCAGGTGCAGCTCCGTGTCTTGGCCGCTGCATCGAGCTACCGATAAGACCGCTCCGCACGTGACTATCCGAGGCTGCAACGAGTGCGCTATCTTTGAAGAAAAAACCATGTATTTTACTCAGGCTTATCGACAGCGGCTTGGAGACCCTCAGCGAACACGTCGCAACATATACAAAAGTTCTGCCGTGATCTTGTTTTCAAAGGAGCGCATATAGCAACGGGACGCAGCGATAATTTATAATTAACTACACATATAACGCAAATTAAATAATACTATCATTGCTGACTGCCGGCATGACGACGTATCGTAGTAAAGACATGTTCACGTCATAGTATTCGTCACTAACGTTTCAAGATTAAGGAATGTGAGTAGCAGAGGTCTGACAGCAGGTGAGCTTTGCTCAGGTACGTTCGTTCGTTACGTTCCATACTGTATATCATAGAAAAAAAAACCTTACATTAAATCTTATCATTATCTAGCATGGTACTCAGGCTGAAGGGTTACACATGTTACGACTACGGCGCAAAACTATTTTAAACCTCGACGATCGATGGTGGAGAATAGACCAACAATTCTTAGTAGGCGTTGAATCGCATTCGATATCAGCTCGTCCAGCAACAATTCTGCGCCTGCGAACAAAAGTAAGAATTAGATAACATTATAACCATCTGCGGACGTGCTCTGAATATTAATACAGGAAAAATTTCGTAGTCGAAATTTAAAATTAATTTTCAAATAAAAAACCCATTTTTTCCATAGAACGTTGACATCGGCTCCTTATGTGAATCATTCTCGTTCGCTGGCAGAATACCTTGCTCTATTTTAACTTCTTCTGAACATTTTACGAATAGAAAACGTAAGCAATGTCAAAAGAAGCTAAAACAGTCAAGATTCAATCTCTTCTTGTGATGAGTCTTCGCCATACTTTGGTATCTAGTGTTTGTGATTAATGATTAATTAAAAAGATACGAAGATACGGAACCCAAAACATTTCTTCGGGTCTTGATCACCAAACTTCAAACCACAGGGTTTCTTAATGCAATCTATACTGACTCTGAAAGTATTTGTTAGAAGAAACGCAAAAGTCTATCAGAGTTAGCTGACAGCACTAAGAACCATTTCTTCCTTGAAGTTCTATCGAACTGTCTGAGTAATGCAAGTCATAAATGATAGAAAATATAAAATATGCATGACCTCGAAAGATCAAAGATTGCCCTAATGGTCAGATTTCTTCTGGAATAAGATGTCTGCCTCAAGACTAATTCAGTCGGGTCACACTGCCAGGAAGGCAACACATGCGCAAAGTGAGCCAACCGAAAAAGAGTGTTGTTTCTTCTTTGCTGATGAAGATAATTTTGATCTAGTATAGCTAATTTAACGAGCCATGAGGTTATAAATACACGGCTGATTAAAATTAGCGCAAACAGATCACAAATTACTGCTGAAGTTGTGAATGAACCGGAATCTGGAATCTAGTGTCACAGAAAGCTCAAATCTACTTAGAAAGTTGAAGGATCTCATTGATCTATAAATACTCACGAGCAGCCTAAAATTATATAAATCTTCGTAAGAATGTAATGGAGATTCGTCTAAGCTCACTTAAGTATCTCATGGTGCTATGGAATGAAGAAATACATAGGCATCCTGAGCTACTTAACAGAGACTAGATTATTTATTTTTCGGTCCAAGACTGCTTTCGAAGTTAATCTTGAAGATGAACGGTCTTCGATCACTTGCAAATCTTGAAGCTTATGAAAAAAACATCGATTAATAAGCATTTTAATTAGTGCAAAATTCAGGGAAGGCAGTATTCAGCTTATATGAGCACAAAACTACAGTTGTATGTATTATTTTCTTGTTAAATGAGATCAAGGACAGAGGCCTCTGAGGGTGGGATAGTCCTTTAAACAGAAACATTATGCTTTTTCAGTTTTGTCCAGAATCTAACGATGAAAGTCATCTAATCTTTCTCAGGTACGTTCTCCGTCCATAATATAAGGAACATATGGACAGGATAAGGTTCCTCAAGAAGACTAAACAAGATCTTATGATTTTTCCCTTATCTTGAATCATTTGTGTTGAAATTATTCCTGAAAAGTCCATTTGTTTTGTCCAAAAGCTTCCAAGCTGGAAAAAATAATTTAAAATGAAGTTATAATTATAAATCCGGAATTTATTTTTGGTTTTCCTGCAAAATTAAAGCAATATAGTATGAGATGACGTAAATCCTGGACTATTTTAACCCATAACATGACTGAATGGAACTAGAACGTACTTGTCATAGTAAATGTCATAATAGTACCATAAATTCAAACTTGGTCCAGCTTTGTTGAGACCTAGATCATGCTACAAACTTTATCTTGAAGCATCGATATGAAGAATATTGGCTAGAATGAAATATTCTAAATTGCAATACAGTATAGAAATGGACTTGCTATTAAGAATGTTCAAACCCAAACCTATTCATCTGGTAGCAAAGTTCACAGTCCATCCGTTCAAATTCATACATCGTTAAGCATATTTTGTATAGGCACAACAAAATATTTTTGTGGAATAATGATATAGTCAATGACTAAGCTCATAAACGTGTTTTTAATTACAAGTCTTCCTGTTTTCATGAAAAATGATTATCATGCAAAATATCAATGAAAATCTTGTGCAGATGCAATGGAAGTAATTATCATACTTCTGCAGTTTCTTCAATGAAGTGAAATGTGTGTATTTCGATCAATCTTAGCAGTCTCCAATACCAGTGAAGCAAAGAAACTCACTGATTAATGAAGCCAGCTAAAATAGATCATGAAAATGAGGATGTCCTTCATGCGATGAATGATAGAAGTCTTGCAATAGGGTCGTTGATAAACTTAGTCTATACCAACTTTCCAAACGATCTCATGAATATAAAACCATAAGCTAGTTAGTACAGCTTGAGATTTTCTATTTCTTCTATGCGGTAAATTAGACTTTTGTCTTCTGTCTTGATTTTGAAGGACTCTTGCCTAGTTCCAAGGCTTGAGTCAATCTCATTCTAAGGCTCAAGTTATGTATGCTTACAGAAACGCATTACATATCAAGTGCTTCAGAATCAGAGCCTCAAAATACCATTTCTTCAATCCAGAGATATATTGTTTTTAGATAAATAACAAAGTTATCAAATGAAAATTACATTGTTATCTATAAGCTTGATGATAAACTTCCAAATTTCTTCTTGAAACTTAAAATGAGTATGAAGAGTAATCAAAACCAATAAAGAGTTCCAAAAAGATACTTGCAGCAAAACTTATTGTATAGAAAAACTAAAATTTAGAAAATTTAGAACAAGCCTCACCGATTTGCAGTTAAATATCGAGAAGAAACAACTTTTCCAAAAACTATGTTCGCACTTAAAAATTAATTATTCACAGAACAGGAGACTCCCGTAATGACCAGCGATCAATTACACACTGAAATAAATAAGTTTATTCAACTGGAATTTATTAAATTACTCTGTAAACGAACGGAAAAACTAATGACTAAGCTATTGGTAATTAATATGTTTCCCCATATAAGCATAACATGCGGTCATACTATCAGAGTTCTTAGAAATTTATGGTTTATAACTGAACAAATAAATTTGTCTCTTGCCGTAGCTCATCTTTCGGGTTCATTATAGCCCAACTAGGCCCAAAAAAAATTATATTTATTTATTTACGATATTTAATTAATTTATTGAAGTTTGTAAGATCAAAGTCTATATACACTTTGATCTTAGCCATGAGGCCGAGAAGGCTTAATAAGTCCTTCCCGCTTACTTCCGCAGTTGCCTAGGCTCCAAACCAAGTAATCAAAGATTGCAAGCATGAAAATCATTGAACTTGCAATCTTATTAGATGAACCTCATTCTCCACCGTCCATCTTACGGCATTAAATAAATTATAATAGTACAAATTACTGCCAACATTTCGTTTGAAATGCTTCCAGAGAAGCGCCACCTAGACAGTAGCGTCACTAACTACGAATGCGTGGATGACGCATGGGAAGAAAATGAAAATAAAACTGTATAGTTTTATCAGTATGGAAGTATAGTTCCTGTGAGAATCAGAATATTATTATATATTATATATATATTAACTCCCCCTTTGTTAACTAATGAATAAAAATATTTTAAAAAAAAAAAATTTCTAATCGAGAACTACATGTTTTTCTACAGCTAATGGTAATGAATTTTTTTCAAAGGCATTTTTGCATATCTGTATAATCATTTCTTCTCGATAAAGGATCACTGACTACTGATCCCGTATATTAGTATAGGACTGGTCAAGTGAATCAGACTCTTAAATTTATTTTTATAGTATAATTGTTCAACTTCAAACTTCTAATTGCAGTTTTCAAATCCAACAAGTAGAAACATTACAATTTATAAAAATATTTGTGAGTTTTATTGCAGCGGATTCGTCGAGGATTGACTTCAAAATTTTTTAAAGCTCATCTACTTTAATTAGTGTCATGTAAACTATCGCAAAAAATGAGTCACAGTCTATATTTTCAGTCATTGTTAATCTTGCGAAATTGTATCACTTCTTTATTATATACATATATAAATATAAACTCCTCCTGTTAAGTACTAACATATAAAACTATCAAAAGTAAAATTATTTTTCATATTAATGCTATGTGTCTTATATTATAATGATTATTGAAGATGAATCGTTGTCCTTCCATTTCGACGACATATCTCTAGTTTTGTTTATCCAAAAAATTAGTTGCGACAAACTCAATTACCTCAAATTTAATCACGAAGAAATGCTTAGCTACAATTTAATGGAAGAAAAAGTAAATTTGAATGACTACATTCACTTGATGCCTGTTGCGTCGCCCAAATCACCTGTGATTTGGGCGACGAAAGGTTGTTAAAAGTTTGCAAGAAAAAATCCTGTTCCTGCTTTACTATTGGTGTAAACGAATCATTTGCTCATAACCATTTCGAGGTTACTAAGAAAATAGTTATCATGGACGCTGAAAACGTAGAGGCAATAAACTTATCTTTTAAAGTACCCGATTTAGATGACATGTATGTCATATATTCTCTGTACAATCTATTTATCGATTTTGTTAATAATTATGAAAAATTTCCCACTTTGCCTGAGTATGAGGAGTATGTTTCTGCGAAAAAACGGTTTAATGGTGAGTTAGTAACTATTTTTTCGCCGTATGTTCGTGTTGACATTGAAGACATATATTTGGAATTTCAGAAAATAGTAGAACAATTTGATGTTGATAAGTTTGTAGAGTTCTGTAAGGATTTTGTTAATTTACCTGAAGGGATCAAAGCCATAAAATAAAGTAGTTAATTTTTTTATTACCTTTTTATGTTCGCTTAATAAATGTTATTAGTCGTGAGTGATTATGTAATCGATTATAGTAATAAAAATTATGTAATAAGATCTAACTTCAGTATTTCTTGTGTACACCCTATTCTTTATTTCAAATACTCTTCCAATAAAAAAGTTTTTAAATAAAAGAATTCCATTCTATAATAACATAAATTTAATGATTAAATACTTGCACAAAGTTAATACAATAATAGCAATGACATCTTACAATCTACCACTTTAAAGATTTGTCTACTGATACAATATACTTAAAGATCTTTATTGGTAAGGTAGATCTACATTCCTTTCATTGTTTTTAGGTAGCACATTCAATTCAACTTCATATATCTTCTGAGCTTTACCTAGATAACAGCATACTTTGATCGCAATTAAAAGTATGAGCAGTAAAATAACAGCACCTGTGACTGACGCCAAAATTATTTCGTTCTGCATTAACTCCATGAAGGATCCGTTATTTTCCGTCACATTCTTTCCTGTCACAGACACCGGTGATGAGGAAGATTCAGAAGTAGTCTCGTCGAAGGTCGTCGTCAACCTTAAGCGTTTAGGAAACGTTACGAAACGAAGCGTTAAGGAATTGAAATCGACTAAGCCTCTTAGCAAACCAAAGGTCGAGAAGAAACCAGATATTAAACGGAAACCAGATCTGAAAACGGAGATTTGCAATAACAACCGCCTCTGCGAAATACTCAAGCCAGTCCAGGGCTCAGATGAGCAATTCTCCAACCGCCTTAACGAGTTAATAGTGACCAAGCCTGCTAACCAACCTCTAGTCGAGAAGAAACCAGAAACCACCAGGAAACCAGATCTAAAAACGAAATTTTCAAATGGCGACCGTCCCTGCGAAGTACCTATTCCTGCCCGACGCCCTGATGCACAATTCTCCAAGTGCCTTAACGAATTAATACTGACCAAGTCTCCTAGCAACCCCAAAGTAGAGAAGAAACCAGAAACCACCAGGAAACCAGATCTAAAAACGAAATTTTCAAATGGCGACCGTCCCTGCGAAGTACCTATTCCTGCCCGACGCCCTGATGCACATGTATAGTATATAGTAAACTTTAGTCCGTTCACAGCGCTTACGCGGTATTGTACTGAGTTAACAAAAATGGCGCGAAGCATTCTTTATTCAAAAATAATTAATTAATAGAACTAAAATGTCTCAATCTTATCTTTTTTATTTATTTTTTGTAAGTTTTAAGTTTTTTCTTTTAATTGAGTGACCGCTATGAGGCGTGCACTTTTGGATTTTCCAAACTTTTTATAACTACTTGATATTATTAGAGGCTTTTGGACGAGTTTTCCAGTGACAATAGTTTTCTTATCACTTAAATAAAATATAGATACCTATCAGTGATCTTTCCTATTTTTATTGATTGACATGGCTATCGAATCTCCGGAACAAAACAAATGTTTACACTGTTTTTCTTTGTTTTTCAGTGACCCAAGCAGCGTCAGTGAACGGAGGAGTATGTGGAAATGAGTTGGTATCCTGTCCACCAGTAAACGTGCAACCACCTTCACCAGAGCCAATGCCCGATCAAGAACATTCTCATCATGATCATCACGAGGTCTTATCACCAGTAAACGTGCAACCACCTTCACCAGAGCCAATGCCCGATCAAGAACATTCTCATCATGATCATCACGAGGTCTTATCACCAGTAAACGTGCAACCACCTTCACCAGAGCCAATGCCCGATCGATGAATCGTTGTCCTTCCATTTCGACGACATATCTCTAGTTTTGTTTATCCAAAAAATTAGTTGCGACAAACTCAATTACCTCAAATTTAATCACGAAGAAATGCTTAGCTACAATTTAATGGAAGAAAAAGTAAATTTGAATGACTACATTCACTTGATGCCTGTTGCGTCGCCCAAATCACCTGTGATTTGGGCGACGAAAGGTTGTTAAAAGTTTGCAAGAAAAAATCCTGTTCCTGCTTTACTATTGGTGTAAACGAATCATTTGCTCATAACCATTTCGAGGTTACTAAGAAAATAGTTATCGCAGTAATCGCAATAAGTCGTCGTCAACCTTCGACGAGACTACTTCTGAATCTTCCTCATCACCGGTGTCTGTGACAGGAAAGAATATGACGGAAAATAACGGATCCTTCATGGAGTTAATGCAAAACGAAATAATTTTGGCGTCAGTCACAGGTGCTGTTATTTTACTGCTCATACTTTTAATTGCGATCAAAGTATGCTGTTATCTAGGTAAAGCTCAGAAGATATATGAAGTTGAATTGAATGTGCTACCTAAAAACAATGAAAGGAATGTAGATCTACCTTACCAATAAAGATCTTTAAGTATATTGTATCAGTAGACAAATCTTTAAAGTGGTAGATTGTAAGATGTCATTGCTATTATTGTATTAACTTTGTGCAAGTATTTAATCATTAAATTTATGTTATTATAGAATGGAATTCTTTTATTTAAAAACTTTTTTATTGGAAGAGTATTTGAAATAAAGAATAGGGTGTACACAAGAAATACTGAAGTTAGATCTTATTACATAATTTTTATTACTATAATCGATTACATAATCACTCACGACTAATAACATTTATTAAGCGAACATAAAAAGGTAATAAAAAAATTAACTACTTCATTTTATGGATTTGATCCCTTCAGGTAAATTAACAAAATCCTTACAGAACTCTACAAACTTATCAACATCAAATTGTTCTACTATTTTCTGAAATTCCAAATATATGTCTTCAATGTCAACACGAACATACGGCGAAAAAATAGTTACTAACTCACCATTAAACCGTTTTTTCGCAGAAACATACTCCTCATACTCAGGCAAAGTGGGAAATTTTTTATAATTATTAACAAAATCGATAAATAGATTGTACAGAGAATATATGACATACATGTCATCTAAATCGGGTTCTTTAAAAGATAAGTTTATTGCCTCTTCGTTTTCAGCGTCCATGATAACTATTTCCCTAGTAACCTCGAAATGGTTATGAGCAAATGATTCGTTTACACCAATAGTAAAGCAGGAACAGGATTTTTTCTTGCAAACTTTTAACAACCTTTCGTCGCCCAAATCACCTGTAACAGGCATCAAGTGAATGTAGTCATTCAAATTTACTTTTTCTTCCATTAAATTGTAGCTAAGCATTTCTTCGTGATTAAATTTGAGGTAATTGAGTTTGTCGCAACTAATTTTTTGAATAAACAAAACTAGAGATATGTCGTCGAAATGGAAGGACAACGATTCATCGATCGGGCATTGGCTCTGGTGAAGGTGGTTGCACGTTTACTGGTGATAAGACCTCGTGATGATCATGATGAGAATGTTCTTGATCGGGCATTGGCTCTGGTGAAGGTGGTTGCACGTTTACTGGTGATAAGACCTCGTGATGATCATGATGAGAATGTTCTTGATCGGGCATTGGCTCTGGTGAAGGTGGTTGCACGTTTACTGGTGATAAGACCTCGTGATGATCATGATGAGAATGTTCTTGATCGGGCATTGGCTCTGGTGAAGGTGGTTGCACGTTTACTGGTGGACAGGATACCAACTCATTTCCACATACTCCTCCGTTCACTGACGCTGCTTGGGTCACTGAAAAACAAAGAAAAACAGTGTAAACATTTGTTTTGTTCCGGAGATTCGATAGCCATGTCAATCAATAAAAATAGGAAAGATCACTGATAGGTATCTATATTTTATTTAAGTGATAAGAAAACTATTGTCACTGGAAAACTCGTCCAAAAGCCTCTAATAATATCAAGTAGTTATAAAAAGTTTGGAAAATCCAAAAGTGCACGCCTCATAGCGGTCACTCAATTATAAGAAAAAACTTAAAACTTACAAAAATTAAATAAAAAAGGTAAAATTGAGACATTTTAGTTCTATTAATTAATTATTTTTGAATAAAGAATGCTTCGCGCCATTTTTGTTAACTCAGTACAATACCGCGTAAGCGCTGTGAACGGACTAAAGTTTACTATATACTATTTATAGATATACAACGAACAAAATGTCCAGTCGTATTTTTTATAATATTAATTACAATTAAACTACGTTGAATAAGACCGTGATCTTCGAAAGGACCTAGTTTAGGATAATACTAAACCGTTTAGAAAAAAAATGGACTAGATCAGTTAAGTTTTTCGGGAGTTATCGTGACCACGCAATTTTGGATACATACAGACAAACGAACACCCACAGAATAATTTTGTTAAACATTGCTTTTATTAATTTGAAAAGCAAACGGTCTTCTAAAAATGTCATAAGTGTTGAAACTAGTGATTTTCCTTGACATTCATGTGTAAATATTATTATATAAGTGTGGTAAAAAATAAATAGAGACACTTTTAGAAAAAATCACTTGATTTTCGTAAGGCGAGAGTAGAGCATTACCTCAACGCTCCGCTTATGAGGCGTGCAATATAAGAAATTTCAATTATACTTACATGACAGACCCCAAACAGCGAACCACAGGATGACAACTGCTTTGCACGGCACCATCTCTGTCCACTGTTTGACTGCGAATGCTCCATCAGTTCTGTTATGGTTCATACTGTGAGCAATCACAATTGTCCTTTATCGTTCTAATGATGTCATATGTTCCAGTTAAATTTGAAACAAACAGGAAAATGATTTCATTCGGGAAATTTCATTCCTTTCATGAAATCGTGACATGGTATTTCCAAACTAATGATATATCTTCATTAAGAGTCTGATGTCTTAATCTCAAATCTTGCGTTATTCAGACTTAAAAATTCTTCTGCATTACGCTTCATCTGAAGACATCTTAATGAAGTTACTTACGATCAAGACACACTGTACTACATTGCAGTTTTTCGGGTAGATCTGACAACACAATATTATAAAACTAAATCACTGTTAAGATGGCGAGCATTTTATATTAAATTGAGACAACCCAATTGGTTGACTGGTTATCAATGCCACGCCCTATAACTTAGCTGTTTCCAATAACATTCATCTATCGAAATCAAGTTTATTTTCGCAAACAATGCGTCATTATATGTATTTATTTTACCTCTGCTCTACAGCCATACCACAATATGAGGAAAGAAACTATAATAAATTCCAATGGTCACGTCAGTTTCATGAAATAACATCATGTGCCATAAAATTGAATCTATTTAAAAACAAGAAAGTAAGATGGCGTGCCAAAGTCCAGATAATTATCAGTGGGCGCCTTATCTCTTTGGTATAGAAAAGGTGTCATCCTCGGTTTCTTCCATTGAATATTGTCTGTCGACACGAGTGGTCAACTTCAACGAGATATATCTGATGGTAAGTGTTGCAATCTTTACTGAAATTTTATTTCATGGTCTCATGGTTCAATGTTTTGCTCATGATAAGTCATATTGATAACTGTGAATCATATAGTATTCTTTAATTTTATAGAAAGATGAAACTTGGATCGATTTTTCTGATCGCATTGATCGTTGCTAGCACAACTTCGCAGTGGGTAGACAATAGATTGCACTCAGAGAACCATGACACAGCATGGAAAAATGGCCGTTATAGTCAGTGGCCGCAGGACGTCAACAGACAGCAGATTACAGAACGGAAGAGTGGCGCCAGACAGCGGAATAGTGCTCACTTAGAAACTCGAGCTGAAAATTGGAAAAATGGTATCTCACAACCGGAATATGGTTATCAGTCGAGGAAAAATGGATGGCAGATAGAACAGCAGGCTGCAGAATGGCAAAATGGCGCTTCTTAAGTGATAACAAAATTGAGAATCATTAATATTTATTATCACAATCCAAAAAATAGTATACAAAAGAATGCACAACCATTTATGTAAAGTTTTATACAGAATAAATTACATTTACGAGCTCCCAATTGACTTCCATACATTGTAAATGTTTTCTATTATAAATACATAGTTTCTTCTCTACAATCATGAATTTTCCTTATCTATAAATTCGAATACTTTGAAACGCATAATTACATAAATTAAATATGGCATGTATTTCGTATCCTAAATTACATATTTGGCTTCTTCTCGGTGGCTCTATGAAAAAGAGTAACTTAGCATTTCTTATTCGTAGTATAACAAATTATGTCTAGATCTTTGGCACCGTAAAGGGACTGATTTGTGACCTTTCAGTCTTTTCAGACTTTAGTTTTTTACCTAACTTACTATCTATCAGGTAATTGCACTCAAAGAGCCATACCATGGAATATTTTATGACTTATAACTTAACAATCAACTTGTTTACATGCTTATTATAAGAACGAGTAATAGTTAACATGTCAATAACTCTAATATAATACAACTTGAAAAATTTGTACTAATCATAATAATTCCATTTATCTATTTACTGGAGGATTATATCGATACTCTGAGTAAATAGACAAATGGATGAACAAACTAGACACTCAATAGAAGTGCTCATCAATTTTTTTCCTTTCTTCCTTCCAATTCACGAATACAATTAAGGAATGGGTTATTTTGGCGTTGGGTAGGAATAGGTACTTCGCAGGGATGGTCGCCATTTGAAAATTTCGTTTTCAGATCTGGTTTCCTGGTGGTTTCTGGTTTCTTCTCTACTTTGGGGTTGCTAGGAGACTTGGTCAGTATTAATTCGTTAAGGCACTTGGAGAATTGTGCATCAGGGCGTCGGGCAGGAATAGGTACTTCGCAGGGACGGTCGCCATTTGAAAATTTCGTTTTTAGATCTGGTTTCCTGGTGGTTTCTGGTTTCTTCTCTACTTTGGGGTTGCTAGGAGACTTGGTCAGTATTAATTCGTTAAGGCACTTGGAGAATTGTGCATCAGGGCGTCGGGCAGGAATAGGTACTTCGCAGGGACGGTCGCCATTTGAAAATTTCGTTTTTAGATCTGGTTTCCTGGTGGTTTCTGGTTTCTTCTCGACTAGAGGTTGGTTAGCAGGCTTGGTCACTATTAACTCGTTAAGGCGGTTGGAGAATTGCTCATCTGAGCCCTGGACTGGCTTGAGTATTTCGCAGAGGCGGTTGTTATTGCAAATCTCCGTTTTCAGATCTGGTTTCCGTTTAATATCTGGTTTCTTCTCGACCTTTGGTTTGCTAAGAGGCTTAGTCGATTTCAATTCCTTAACGCATTCCAAAAATTCAATACTAGTTTTGTTTTTTTTCAATTTGTGGTACGGCAGAGTAGGTTTAATCTGGTTTACTCTATCATTGCCTCTAATGAACATTTTTCGGGCTAGGGGATCCCAAAACGCTCCAAGGATGTGAATAGACCATCCATATATTGAATGTAGACCGTAGCCCCGAATACAGATATCGATGAGCGTTATTATGGTAATGATTAACACAAAAATACCAATGAGACCGGCAAAAGTAGTGCCAAAATTTATAAACCTCCCCCAGGATTTTGACCAGATATTCTCAGCCAATTTTCGCTTCGTATTTTCATCGAAGAGATACTCAATGGAGCCTGATCTTTCCATGCTTTTGCTGAGTTGTTGTGCCATGGTTTGTTGTACCACAATTTGGTCAATCGGGAGCATGATACGACCTTGCATCTCTTCCAAATCTTTTTTCTGGTACAGTCCCTCTCGTTCTAGATGTTTTGGGTTATCAAAAGAGAAATTCATCTTAACTCTAGTTTGCAATACTGCAGGCGATGGAGATATCGATGGTTCTGGCGTAAGTGTAATCCACGTACCTTCAAAGTTATATTTCTCTCGTATTGGCGAACCACAAGGAAGCTCAGTGGCGTACTTCGTGATTATATGCGTCAACGGAGTCAGGAATAGACTTTGATTTCCGGTTTTAATTGGCAATCGATTCCAACACTTTTTCGAATGACGGACTGTAATAAACACTGGCAAGCACTCCACGATGTGAATCGCCTCTCCTGCCACAACAGCCATATATCCAGGGTTTTGCATATATCGATAGGCAAATTGATCTGGCTGCGTAGCAGCGATGGACAGAGTATTTTTTAAAATCTCCCTCTCAAGCTGACAATTATACTTCTTAAAATTTCTATTTAAAGTTTTAATTTGTGTCTGAATAAAATTTTCTACATACATAAATTTGGTATCTATGTACCGAAAAAATTCTGAATCATCGTGTCTTAAGTTCACAACAAAAAATTTTTATGAGTGTTCTAACTCTAAATAAGTCTGAACTATAATTGTATTCAAAACTATTATTATTTAAAGAAAACCTGGCTCGGGATTCAAACCCGCGCATCAAAATATTTGCAGCATTTCACAGTGTAAATTTCAAAAAACTAAAAGGAGTATAAAGGAAATTACTAAATCAAAAGATGTGAAGAAATCTCACGGTCTCTTTTGAAAAAACTCGTTTGTTTTCAATGAAAATGACTCATTACGTGCCTTTATGAACTATATGAGATTCGCTATAGGCTATAATTAACTATAAAAAACTTGCTGTCATATAAATGACTAGTGATTGGTCAAATTCTCGAGGAAATGGCTGTTTGAGATAACGAAGGTGGCGTCATTTGTACAGCAGCGTTGTTTACTTGGTAACTGTCGATAAGGCAGGTTTGATAAAGTCCATTGGATCTCATGAATAGAAGCTATTTCTTCTTTTTAATATGAATTTAGTTATTAAATTAGTATTCTCTTATTATTCATAAAAAAACAGGAAAATTGTGACCACTGAGCCCATAACCTGGTGGAAAAATTTCTAAGAAATCTATTGCAGGAAATTGAAAGCATTTTTAGTTTCTCTAGACTTTGTTCGCTATTTTTATTCATAATTAAAAAAGCTCTAGAACTAAAACTTTTTGCATTTTAAATTCTCACTCAAAAGCTCTTTAAATTACAATTTATTCCATTACATAATTCACTTAAAAATTATATAAATGCTTTGACATTAAACAAAAGGAAGTATAAGAAGTTTTGGGATTATAAATAATTAACAATAAACAAATAAAACAGGATCGATTGCATACAGTATTTATTAAGTGACAACACATCCAAATTTTGTTTTTTGCGTAACTGCCCAAGTATGCGCCATTCTGAAACAACAAAAAAAAATTAATCGAATTTTCAAAAGTATTCAGTGTAATTTAACAAAGTCCCTAAATTTCAACTTTAAAATTCTTCCTGTTTAATTAGGGAACCATGTCCCAATTCCCAACGCTCGTTAATTTGCAAACAAAATTTACCGAGTTACTTTGCCTTAGCGACTCGTTTACCCGAGTTTCAGGCAAGAGTTCCACCTACTGCGCCATAGTTGAAAAACTATGTGTTACATATTTATTACTTCTACGAAGAAACCCAAAGAATTAAAATATTTTCAAGGTGATTTAAATTATACGTCAAATACCTTCCAGTTTTCCATCTCGATAAAGTCTTGGGCTTAATATGTTGAACATGTATTTGGCGCGAGGTACCACCGAGTCTCCTGGTAAGCTATAATTAGAATCAACGACTTAACGCGCGTGCGCTTAACGTTAAGTGACAGCAATGACGCGTGGAAATGAATTATCCAACCTATAGCATAAAATTCGCTTATTTCGGTTATGTTAATACTTTTGTCATTCTCTAATCAACCTTCTGACTATCAGTTATCTCAGTTTCAATGCTTCAACATGCAAATTAGTAGATGTAGGTTTAAGGAATGTGATATCTAAGGGCACAAAAAGGTACTACAGTAAAAATTTGAGCTTTAATGCGTGTCCTTAATTGGACAATTCCCGAGTGTAAAAATGTGAGTACCTTAATTTTTTGTTGTTTTGAGATTAGGATATAAAGATAACAGTGATCTTATTTACCATCAAAATATCCACTAGACTATTAGAATCTCTCATAGTCAGTATGCATTACAACGCTTGAATGATTATCAGCCTTGATGATTGAACGCACGTAGGCGTTGTCGGAGTATGAAAGCGTTCTTATTGCTCCAAAAAGCTTATTCACCTTTGAACTTACGGCAAAAGAACAAAAGGTCTGTTTCTGCTTGAAAATAAACATACAGTTGTACAAACGTAATTTACTTTTTCGACGATCAATCATGCCTGATTTCATGAATACTCCGAGTAGCCAAATAACGTCCAGTCTTCCATAGCTCGCCCTTTTCGAAGGGTGTGTAATTCAAATAAATAGAATCCAAATAAGTATTGTAACTTTTTTTTAGAACCATGAAAAAACTACAACTAGAAAACCAAAGTCTGATCCACCTAGACGCCAATAACTTCATCAGTTTCATGAAAAATCCCAATGCTGTTACCTGAATTTTGCAAGAACACTCTAAAATAGTCAAGATATTGAAGACTGAAGATTTAAAAAGCCAAAGAAGTAAGAAACCTTTTTGCCGCGTGAAACCAGTGGACATTTTATGTGGATTCGGAAGAACAACCAGTGACACCACCAAATCCTTGTGTATGGTTCATCCTACTGGCGATAAAGTCTACGAATATCGGAATATGATTCTGAAGACCAACAACCACGGGATAGTCTTACTGGCAGCTAAAGGCGAAAATAACAATCTGCACTGGCGGTCTGATGCAGAAGTCAAGTGTGAGGAAATTAGTATCAACACTGTTCGAATTGTGGTAATGGATTGCTACACCAAAACAACGCTGCAGTTGAAGCAAAATGGTGATGTGATGGAAGTAGTGCTCCTTCTTTACAACCAGTGGCCTTTGGATAACTTATCCCATCGTCCGAGTCAATTAATAAGATTTATTAGTATCGTTAATGAAGTAAGTGCTGAATATAAGACTGATCAAGATCTTCCAAGACCAATAGTCGTCCAATGCCATGATGGTGCTAAGTCCAGTGTGTTCTGTTTGTTAGATATGTGTATCAGTGAATTTAAGAAAAAAAAAGTTGTGTCTGTGACGAAAGCTCTGCTGAAGATGAGACAGGTCTACGGGAATGTCATTAGCCAGCCTGAAGATTACGTATTGTGTTACAATGCATTGTATCATTTTGTTATGAAATTTCAGGAGTAGTTGAAACAAAAATTTGCCGATCTTTAGGAAAAGTGGTTGTATGAAAATCGAGATTTTGGTGACTTTAGATTAAGAATTTGAGCCAAAAATTCAAAATTATGTAACTTGTGATCTCAGTGTTCTCTAAAATTAAATTTAATTATGCTTTTAATTATGCTTGTACTCTAGTTTTAAATTTGAAAATAAATGTCTGAATAATTTGGGAATGTTTGTTCTACTTTTTATTTACCCTAACAGTCAAAAGATTAGCTAACAGTTTTACCTCATAAAGAGTCCTTGTTAATAAAATATTAATCATATCATAACAATAATCTAAATAAATTTAATTGGATGAATATTTATAAGCTTAAGCAAAAACAAATGGCTCATTAACGTTTCAATAAACAAATTTAATGAATATATTAGCTTATTTTGATTATTATTTTATAGCTACTAATTGATAATTAAAGGCCATGATACTGATCTTATCAGATTACGCAGAACGTTACTCATATTTGTTGGTTTTATATCAAATAACTGCCGACAGAGGTCACCATAAACGAAATTTTTCTTTGAAGCTCGCTTATAGCGAAAACAGGTTTTGAGAGTCAACTCTATTCGTTTTGCATATAACTTAGAAACGCGTTGATTTGTTATTTTCTCTACTTCATATTTCTTGATATTTCCATTGGAAATTAGCTCACGAGATGATTATCTCATTATTTGCTATCAATAAACAAATTATAATATAATTTTTCGTCTCGTCAACTACCAATGAATCCCATTAAATCTAATAACTTTCCCAGTCTGGGGTGTCTTAGTAATTTTTGGTTTAAAAGCCGCCTCTTTACTCGATTGAGCTCAGTCTGGTTTGGAATTACATTCAAGAGTCTCTTGGAAGGGCACGATCGACGTCTGCCCAGCAGGAGCTGAATAATTATTTAATTTCACAGTAAAGTCGTAGAGAATTAACGACCGCTCAGCGGGTGGGTTTCCGAGAGCACTAAAAGTCAGTTGACTTTAGTGGTAATTAAAGTCTTGCTCACAGCGATCTGAATGCCCTACAGGCTCACTACACTTTAGATTAATTAATTAATTAACCACCAGGGTGTCATTATACTTAATAATTAAATCAGTAGCCACCGAGAGACTAGTTCAAAAGCTACTGCCTTAGGAAGTGGACTCATTCCCCCAGCAGTGATTTGTAAACCAACATGACTGCAGAATTCCCAGACATTTCGGCCATGGATTTTTTGATCCTTATGGATGATTCGTACTGTCTCGACCTGATCCATCAAGAATACAATACCATTCAGCTGACCCGGAGAAGTTTCGAAGAACCTGACGATGAGGCTGACTGCGGTGGATGCTTACAGCTAGCTCACCAATTTTTTCGCTGTCTGAAGACAGAAGAGAGGTACCACGGTGCCAGTTTTATAAATGGCTACGACACATACAACAGACAACGGAAGTATATCAGCGTCAGCAACCCGAAAGAAGAAGACTGCGAGAAGTTTTGGGAATTAGCGTGGCGTCGTGAAGTCACAACTATCGTCAAAGCATCCCGAAGAGCTGAGGAAGAAAGCTACCAGTATTGGAGTCCAACTAAAGGCAGTGAGATAGAGTGTGGAGGGTTTAGAGTGAAGACACTGAAGATCTCTAAGAAGCCTCGCTTTACTCTAACAGTGTTGCATTTGTCTGACCGTGCGGATCGTGAGCGTGAGATTCAGCATTATCAGTACGCTATTACGCCAGGCAGTGGCCTGGCGTAATAGCGTTAAAGATGATCCGCTCGTGTTCTTGTCCTTTGTGTGCAGTTTGAACGAAACATATACCATTTCTAAAAGGAAGCAATCGGCTGAAGCGAGGCCTACAGTTGTTATGGTCCACTGCCGTGATGGTCTCAGCTGCTCGGCAGTGTACTGTATCCTTGATATTTGTGTTACCCAGTTCAAGTCCACAGGTACGTTGTCAGTGGCCGAGACTCTTCATAAACTAATACAGCAAAAGTATAGTTGCTTGAACCGTATAGACGATTACACTTTCTGCTATCAAGCCATGCATGTCTTTGTCTTAGGACAAATGGGATGGAGCCAAAGATATCTAGATGAAAGAGAATCTACTTAAATTGACACACTTTGAAATGTATCAAAAGCTCAAACACGTAGTTTGTTTGTTATTCTAATGTTGATAATCTGTTTTCTAATATTCTGCCTGTATCTAGGACAGTTCTCTAAGTAGAAACTTTGAAAACACTTGGCGTTTAATTTGCATAAAAATTAACTTGCAACAAATCTAGTGCCTAATTTTTCTTCTGCTGAAGTATGTGTGACATCGCACTGAGTGCCTGAATAAGTATCTAAATACGCACTTGTAAAGCCACTATGAAAAGATTCACGAAACGAGGAAACAGGCGATTAAAGTAGCGATTCTCACATTTGCTCAAAGCTAAGTTATCAATATTATCGTTGCGAATAACCTAAACTTGAACTTACAAAAATAACTAGTCCATTCTAGTTTTATCATGAATTTCAGTAATTTTTCCTTATAGTGATGATATAAAAGCCGATCGAGAAGAACTTTTACTCATTCTTCAACCCGGCGAGTCTACATTGCAACCTGCTCTTTGGAGGTAAGCGTTTTTGAATAACCTGTTACAAATTTGACGTGTTATTTTGTTATCAAACAGTCTGATTCCATGATCGTTACTTTTCTTCGCAGATCGACCAGCAATGAGTTCTTCTAACCGGAATTCCCGTCGTCTACGAAAGAAACGATCTGCACCATCACTGCAACCAGTCCCGGGAACTTCTCGCAAAGATTTGGAAATCAGTGACATTTCGCTGCTTATGGTGATTAAACCAATAGTTGTTGGAATACATCAGAGTGGTTGAACAAAATCAAACCGAAAACGAGCGGTTAACCCTGGAAAAACGCAAGTACACAGAGCTTCGCGATATCTATCTATGAAAATTGTACATGAAAAGACGACCAAGTATCTTGGACTGTTTCAACAAAAAGTAGAAAGAGACGGAGATGTGGTGGTTACAAAAAAACTATTTGAAATTGCTGTGGCTATCCTCATGCAAACTATGATGTTCCTCAGTCGAGATATCCAATAAATATATGAAATATTAATTGTTATTCATTTCCTTCCGTTTAATAAGACCAATGGTTTGTAATGACTGAGTCACCCTACTACTGCGTTATTGTTTTGTACTAATTTGGTCATAGTCAACTTTTGCAAAGGAATTTTGAATGTTTCCTTAATTAAGATTGCCATACATGGCACAATAACTCATCAGTTAGGGACATGGTACGCAACTTAAGGAAAGTGTCCTCCGAAATTATGGCTGTAGATATGAGCAGTATGATATTGAATCAAAGATACTTTTTTCTTATAAAATTAATTCGAGCATTCACCGGCAGTCACCTTGATAAGAATAGAGTGTTAAGGTCAGACTAATTTTATACGAGTTCGTTGCTCTGATGCATTTCTATTCGTAACAGCAAATGACTGTGTTTTCGTTTTATAATCTCTGTGATTTCCAATACACAAAGACGTTATTAGACATGTCACAAACAGCTGATAGCATTTTTTTAGTAGTAAAATTTGTAAAATGGCCTAGAAAATTTGGTCATTTCTCTTATCATTGCATCCATAGATCGTGGATCGTGTCCCGGTATGGGAGAAATGTGTTTGTTGCTATCCCGCGGCGAAACATAGTGTTACGTCGCACTTTTCGAAAAAAGTTCTCAGAGGTCTACTCAGCGACGGTGGAGTATGGAACAGGTTAGTCGGTTTTTCTTCAATGACCTTCGAAATGCATTTTCTGACACCTTCTAATTTGATATGTTTGGTCAATTGTAGATGATCTTGACGATGGGATCCGATTTGTCTATGAACGATTTGCTGAATATGCACAAAAACGGTTTCCAGCAAGATGCAGCTAAGTCACATCAATGTTGCAAAATGTTGTACAAACGATACCATGAAAGTAGCTTCAAATATTTTGTTTTTCATTCTATGGAAGGCCATAGCAATCTTACGCGTGTTTTGTATTAATGTATTTCGAATGTTGATGAGCATAAATTTTTCATGCGAATGGTTCGTCTGGAATTTTACTTATGCATGTAGACGCTTCCTTGGGCATCTATAAAAGGCAAATATCCTGTTTGTCTCGACATGTTCTTCTACTTGTAGTTCAGGAGCACACGTTGTTTAGTGAAATTCAAGTTCTAAAGTGGAAATCGGGTGACACATTTTTGTCCTAAAATGTAGTTTGATGCAATACGACTTAATGACAGTTGTATTTTATTCCGGGTATGCCTAAGAACCAGTTATTGTTAATGTCAAATGAATTTTATTCCCAGTAGCTGATTGTTCCAGACAAGTCGTATTGCATCAAACTACATTTTCGGACAAAAATGTGTCACCCCTGCCTCAACGTCTATTAGGTGCACCCAAAATCTCGTCAGCAGCGAACCGTTTTCCAGTAGATTGTTCGTTACCAAGAGGCTTACATTAACGGAAAAGATCAACATAATTCAACCATTCGTTTCAAGTATTCTTCATTCAATCAAATCTTTTCCTAAGGAACATCGTAGCCTACTACGGAAAGCTTTCAGTTGCAACATGCACTATAAGAATCTGCAAGCGCAGTTCAAAACTTGTGCCAAATATTATCGTTTGGAAATCAAGAATTACGTAAATTTACTCTGCAAAAATCCTGCTAATGTCGATCCTGTGTCCAAAAAAATTAGTGACGCCATGCACAAAGCTGTGGCACAACTACTGTCTATAATGAATGCCGGCTCAGAATGATAATTTCAAACTGGAATGTATAATGGTATCAGTTTTTGTTTTAATAAATATACAATTTTAATGGCCAAAGTTGTTTGTTTCATTTTCATGGTCATGGGTTATCAAAATTTCGTACATACCGTTTTCATGCAAAGCGAGTGAGGTTACTTACTCCTGGAAACTAGGTATGTTGTCAAAAATGCTACTCAGGTTATAAATTAATCAACACCACTAATATCTGTGTAAGCAGATGTAACAACAAATTTAAATTTGAAAATCATCACATCACCTGAGAATGGGCCAAAAATATCGAAAATTTTCCAAAATGCTAAGAGTTTCATTGAACAAAATATATCTATCTCTTTCCTGCACACATAAATTTCAGTATATGGGACTTTTTCGCATGAAAATTTCATCATATGTTAATAATATATCTATGAAGTACCGCATTACATACAAATTCATTAGGAATTCATGTATTTGTAAAACCAATTAAATTTCATTTTCCTCATTAATTATAATGTCCCCTTATGAGTGAACGGAAACTATGAGCCGTACTTCGCCTTATCACTCGACGCAAAACCCCATTATTGCGTGGGTGTCGAGCGAGTTGACGTCATCTCGGACTCATATCAATGAAGCTATTGTTGTTTGAAGTTATAGGCTATTTTTACTTTTGTCACAGAGAAGTAAAAATATTCTTTCGAAAGACTTTTATCAAACTGATACGAGTTGGAGATTGAAAAATTGTAGATTTAGCGTTATATTGGGCCATTATAAATAGACCATGCGCATTATTTTATTTGTACAAATTCAGCAGATAATTCCAAAGGTAATAGGGATGAGTATTGCTTAGACTTTTATGGAAAAAATGCATTTAGATGAAAATTTTAAAGTTTATTATGTAAGTTCTGAAAATTTTAATATTTTTTACCATAAAAAAATCAGTTTGCTGCAAATTCATGAGGATCATTCCATTACGATTCGTATCACAGCAGATGGAGGGCTTTCAGTTGTAAATGCAGATCGGATTAGATAAATATTTGGTCTTTGTTTTCTCGAAGCTTGATCTTTTCCGGAATGTTTTTTATGGTGATGCATTTTTCTGGAGTGACCTTTCCTTGGTTTGTCTTCAGCAGTGTCAGGCTTTGTTCTGTAAATTATCGAAATATACCGGTCAAAACTTCAAAGAAAACTGTGGGTTCCTAAAAGATCTTATCGAAAATCTAACGACCGATTTATGTAGTAAATGATTAAATCAATTTACATAATTAGATTCGAACGGTTCCGATGTATTAATTTTACTGCCATGATGAAATACTTTACAACCATTAAAATCACATTAAATGAATGTTGTTTTCCTATAATCTCTTTTATGGTTTTAACAAAATATCTACCTTGCGTGACGTGGTGGGGACACGAATATTTGTTCCCGCTGGGAACTAGATGATTGAGGGCCGCTCCTGGCGAAAGCTTCGGGATTACGATATCTGGATAAAGCTGAGTATTCAGTTGTAAATTCTGGTCGAATTGGAAGTTCAGTTGGTGTTTATACTTTTGGAGCTTGGGTTCTCTCGGAGTTATTTCTATGGTGGTGCATTTTTCTGGAGTGACCTTTCCTTGGTTTGTCTTCAGCAGGGTCAGGCTTTGTTCTGTAAATTATCGAAATATACCGGTCAAAACTTCAAAGAAAACTGTGGGTTCCTAAAAGATCTTATCGAAAATCTAACGACCGATTTATGTAGTAAATGATTAAATCAATTTACATAATTAGATTCGAACGGTTCCGATGTATTAATTTTACTGCCATGATGAAATACTTTACAACCATTAAAATCATATTAAATGAATGTTGTTTTCCTATAATCTCTCTAATGGTTCCAACAAAATATCTACCTTGCGTGACGTGGTGGGGATACGAATATTTGTTCCCGCTGGGAACTAGATGATTGAGGGCCGCTCCTGGCGAAAGCTTCGGGATTACGATATCTGGATAAAGCTGAGTATTCAGTTGTAAATTCTGGTCGAATTGGAAGTTCAGTTGGTGTTTGTACTCTTGGAGCTTGGGTTCTCTCAGAGTTATTTCCATGGTGATGCCTTCTCCTGGAGTGACGTCTTCTTGAGTTAGATCCTGCAGCTCCAGACCTTTCCCTGTAAATAATCAGGGTGTCCATCATTAATTTCATTTCTAGAAAAACTAAAAATATTCTAAGAACTAGATAACTACCTCATGTTGGGTCGCGAAACGAATATCAGTTCTCGCTGGGGTTGAGATGATTGAGATTCTCGCCAGAATGTAGTTCCTGGAGCTTGAGATCTCCACGAGTCAGATCTTGCGGGATACCCAGGTCGGATTGGGGTCACATTAGGTATTTGCGGACGCACAGCTCGGGTTTTTCCGGAGTTGTATGCACTAGGATTCACTCTACCCGAGGAACCTTCTATCAAACTGTTTTCTGCAATCCTTGGCCTGTAAATTGGACATAGTGTTATTGGATACTCAATAAGAAAGCTTGCAACAAACAGCAGCAAAACCTGGTTAGAATCATTTAACACTCTAAAAGTACTTACCTCGCGGAATATGAAGTTGACTCCCTTATAATTTCTGCTTCACAAATCGCTACTATTAACGTCAAGATCAAACATATCAATAAACACTTACTTGTATTCATTTTTACTTAATACGAAATAAATTAACTCAATGTTGGTCTTAACTGACAACCACTTTGCTCCAACTCCTAATGACTTTAATTCCTTAAGCCTCCTTAAAAGTTATTTTATATAATATTCTTATCAGATGGCTACGATCTCTTATTTAACGACTTATATGTTTTCAATATTATTCCTCGCTAGCGATTAATATTCATTTCTTCTTAACTGCTTAATGATCCATAAGGGTCATAATTCAAAAATTCCATACATTGCCCACGCCGAACATTATTCGTTGTATAACTTAGTTTGCTACTCTATGGTGACATCGTAATTCATTAATTGACAAGTTTAATGTGCCGACATATTCAAAATTAGATCACAACACGTTCAAATGAGGTGATCTTATGATTATTAATGCCATAGTTAATAGTCACAGATGTTCGCAACCGATTAAAAATGTTTAATTCATAAAATTGATTCTATGGAACACCATATCAGTATCATCAGTAAAGTGAATCAAACATCAGTTAATTTTTTCGGTTTTGGCTACATGCAGACAAACGGACAACTACGGAATAATTTTGTTAAACATTGTTTTTATTAATTTAAAAAGCAAAAGGTCTTTTAAATATGTCATAAGTATTGAAACTAGTCATTTTTCTTGATATTCATGTGTAAATATTATTATATAAGTACGATAAAAAATAAATAGAGACACTTTTAGTTCAGAAAATCACTTGATTTTCGTAAGGCGAGAGTAGAGCACAACCTCAACGCTCCGCTTATGAGGCGTGCAATTGACTTCTGGTCGTTATTAAAAAAAATAACATCAAAGTTACAGTTGAAAGAGAATAGAAAAAGATGACTCACATTTTCTTCAATTGATGCACAGCCCGAAGAATCCCTGTGTTTCAGGTTCCACCGGTGCCTTATTGAATGGTCTAGAGCTGCATCCGCCAGAGCAGTCAGTGCCATCAGGAACAGAATTGTCTTCATGTTTAGTGACCGTTAACATTCACATACGGTAGTAAAATGATGTCCAGAAAGGATAGACAGGCTTTTTGAATGGTTGTGACGATCCCAAAAGTCGAAAACTTTTTACAACCCTCGTAATTTACAGCTTATAGTATATTAACCTGCAAAAAATTCCCTTTGACAGTTTTGCAAACAATAGTACGGATTCGCTTACCACTTACGCCACTTTCAACTTTCACATTTTTCTCACGCGATGATAACAAGTGGGTATGTTACAATTTTATCGGCAATTTGTAGAGTAATTAATTGCCTATTTCCATTGTAGAGTAATGAATAACCTATTTCCATGAAGTACATTGCGTATTTTCGTGACCGAAATGTTAAGCAGAGTTTACATTTTATTAGTAATAAAGTTGTATTTATCCTCAAATGTTTACGGGTTTACCATTACTGAGTAACAAGTACTGATAAGAGCCAATAAAAATTCAAATAATTGGATAGTGGGGGTAAAGAAATTGTAGTCAAGAGCCATAAAAGAAGATCTGGATCAATACTTTTTCATTCAATCATCATTCACTGCTGAGAGAAGACCTGTAAAATGGAGGTTATCTTGGACATTCAAGGATTTCGAGGCCTGGACAACGAATTCATCGTGAAGGAGTTGGCCTCAATCACTATTCAGCATGATATTGATGGTGTTGAAGAGTTATCCTGCACACTATTCCAACCTCCATACAACTGGAAGCTGCTATCTGCAAGTAAACAACGCATGAACACCTGGGTAATCAGGAACTATCACGGCATCGCCTGGAATGATGGATTGACGTTATATTATAAACTAAAAGATGTTATTAATTATGTTACTAATGATAAGAGTGTAATTTATGTTAAAGGTTCTGAAAAGAAATTGTTGATTCAAAATTTACTTGATTGCTATAAAATTATCATTGATTTAGATGAATTCAAATGTCCATCAATCAAAAGCTTAAAATTATTTAACAATAGTTTTTGTAAGAATCATTGTTACTCGAGTGACTTTTGTGCTTTGGAAAATGTAAAAAATTTAAAACATTGGTTTATGTCTAATTAATAAACAAAAATGAAAATTTAATCCAAATCTTTTTATTTATCTCCTATCAAATAATCATTCTAAGTTAGTTTATTAATGTATATTTGAACTTAACATTAACATTATTTTGAGTTAACAGAACGCTTTATTTAGCGCCCAGACTTTTCAAATTTTCTTCATGTATTTTGGACCGGTAATTTACCATAGAGAAATATATACAGTGAGGCACATTTCTCAATTTAGCATGGACACGAACCAAAATCTGTTTTACCGACCGGACCTACCCCCCCTAGATCACCTACTGTATGAGGTAGGGTCTTAAGTTCAATAAAACAAAAATATTACTTTGTATTTTATTAGATAACATTTATCTGTTCTTACAAGTAACGTTCAAACCTAATAGTTATCTTATTTAATATTAGTGCTCACAATTTTACTTATCATAGACTTATCTTGGACATTCAAGGATTTCGAGGCCTGGACAACGAATTCATCGTGAAGGAGTTGGCCCCAATCACTATTCAGCATGATATTGATGGTGTTGAAGAGTTATCCTGCACACTATTCCAACCTCCATACAACTGGAAGCTGCTATCTGCAAGTAAACAACGCATGAACACCTGGGTAATCAGGAACTATCACGGCATCGCCTGGAATGATGGATTGACGTCATATTATAAACTAAAAGATGTTATTAATTATGTTACTAATGATAAGAGTGTAATTTATGTTAAAGGTTCTGAAAAGAAATTGTTGATTCAAAATTTACTTGATTGCTATAAAATTATCACCGGCACACAAAAAAAAAAAATTGTCTGTACACCGGGCGCCACCTATCTACGGGCATGTTTTTCGACCCGCTGAATACGAATTTTAAGTCAGTTTAGGCCGTCCAGCCTTCAATTTTGAGTAAATTGCAAAAAACCACAAAAAATAGCGAAAATACGATGTTTTGGCAAGAAAAAAAATTTTGACATCTAAGGCAAGCATAATTTTTATGTATTTTGATCTGTTTAATACTAATTTCAATCGTACTTTAATCATAAACTTATTTAATTCGAAAAAAATTATAAAATATTCTTAAAAATTGCAAAAATCGTAAAAAATTTGGATTATCTTGGTACAAAAAATTTTGTGAACCCGGATTAACAAAGATTTTCATGTAATTTAATCTGCTTGATCTGATTCTGCAATAAATTTGGCCCATAGTCCCTCCAAACATTCATAAAATTGCAAAAAATTCATAAAATAGCAGAAAATTGCTGCTGAAAAAATTGAAAAAAATCTTTTAATCACAATTAAACAAATTTTTTGTATTTTTTATTTACAAGATACAAGTAATTAACATCCAAGAATGTACACAAATTGGATTTTCAACTGTTTTTCGAGGATCATCGAACATCAAATTTTCGCTATTTTTTGGGGTTTTTTGCAATTTACTCAAAATTAAAGGCTGGACGGCCTAAACTGACTTAAAATTCGTATTCAGCGGGTCGAAAAACATGCCCGTAGATAGGTGGCGCCCGGTGTACAGACAATTTTTTTTTTTTGTGTGCCGGTTATCATTGATTTAGATGAATTCAAATGTCCATCAATCAAAAGCTTAAAATTATTTAACAATAGTTTTTGTAAGAATCATTGTTACTCGAGTGACTTTTGTGCTTTGGAAAATGTAAAAAATTTAAAACATTGGTTTATGTCTAATTAATAAACAAAACTGAAAATTTAATCCAAATCTTTTTATTTATCTCCTATCAAATAATCATTCTAAGTTAGTTTATTAATGTATATTTGAACTTAACATTAAAATTATTTTGAGTTAACAGAACGCTTTAAATTTAGCGCCCAGACTTTTCAAATTTTCTTCATGTATTTTGGACCGGTAATTTACCATAGAGAAATATATACAGTGAGGCACATTTCTCAATTTAGCATGGACACGAACCAAAATCTGTTTTACCGACCGGACCTACCCCCCCTAGATCACCTACTGTATGAGGTAGGGTCTTAAGTTCAATAAAACAAAAATATTACTTTGTATTTTATTAGATAACATCTATCTGTTCTTACAAGTAACGTTCAAACCTAATAGTTATCTTATTTAATATTAGTGCTCACAATTTTACTTATCATAGACAAAAATGAGATTTTAGCTTACAAACGCTTAGTACCTAAATTAATATTAATTAAAACACTCAAACAAAAACAAATGTTTTCCTAGTTTTCCTAAAAGTAAGAAACGTCGCTGAATTAACGATGGGTTTTATTGATTAACATTTTTGGTCCACTTTCCTACTAAATATTATTATTATTTGACTTAATGTTTTTTGAATGTAGAGCACAATGATATATGACTCATGCTAAAAACATTGCGCATGTATAAATTTTGTTCGTACCCTACCTACAAACTTTATTCATTGTATTTTCGGTGATTGCTTCCGTAAATGAAGTACAATATTTATTTTCAGTGCTCAAATACACGTTATCCTTGTTGTGCAACGAACATTCACGGAGGAATAACTCACGGAATTGAACCAATAGTCTGCTTCCAATTCGGAAAAAAAACCTGCAGAGGCATGAGAAAAATTAAGAAGTTCGGCCTATACCTCAAGTTGGTAAGAAAATTGAACGGAACAAACTACAAAGAGATCTCTAACAAGTATTGGGATTCTGTCGGTTAACATATACCGAATACCGAGTTTAAAATACTAGAACGCACGAGCTTTTAACTCTTATTCGCACTTTGCTCTTAAAGTTCCTAATAGTTTAGGTGTAGAAAGTAAATTTATTCTGTTCCTGATACTCAGCCGTGCGCGGTGCAATTTACAGCACTCGACTTCAAAATGTTTAATCAGGCAGAAAGTGACGTCAACATATCATACAAATTAATCCCTGGATTATGTCATCTATTAAACCTTCTAGGTTTTACTACCTTGCTTTGATGAAATTGTATTCACTGGGTCAGTTTGCATTCTACCATTCGACAGGAAAAATTGAATTTTTTGTTCGTTGAAATGACGTGACTTGCTCACTGGCTGAGAATTCGTTCATAGAAGGTTTGAATCCGTATAAATGGACGTTATTAGTAGATTCGATGTAAAAAAAAAACCTTTAGACAGCTGTCCAATGTACGACGAAACTTGTATTATGAGACGGTAGAGTTCAGCACAGCCTGCGAGACAGTGTGGCGCTAGATGAATCATGGCGATTCGAGGTAGAATGTGTGAGGAAAGTAATAACTTTTACCGAGTTCCAGAAAGACTTATGCACTTTATTACTTCTTGGCGAGGATAAATAGACGGGTCCCACTGAACTCAACGTTACTTTCACTGTTAACTTCTACGGAGGAACACTTCAATTTCAAAATGGCACTGGTCTTATTCCTGTTCTTCCTGATCATTGGTTCGATTGGAGTCCGATCAAGCCCTGTAAATGACTCGAAAATCCTTCAAGATGCACCCATCAATTCAGACGATATTCCGCTGGAAATTGAACTGGCTTTAGAACACGTCCGCCAGGAAAATGCGACAAAGCCTGCGGAGCACTGCCTGAAGTTGGGAGAAATGGTAAGTGGCTCCATCGGACATTATTATCTGTTTAAATCTGTATAAATAAAAATGAAATGGACCATGTAGGGTATGGGATTCTAGTTTGAAATGGTTGACGTGTGTACTGACATGTAATTTCTTATTTTCAGTGCCGAAACTCGAAAATTTCCTGCTGCAAGACCCAAACTCTGAAAGGTGGAGAAGTTCTGACAACAAATGGCGTGTGCTTCTTATTTGGCGAAGGAAAGTGTGAGGCGCGGGCCAACATACCTAACTACGAAAGATACCTTGAACTTGCCAAGAAGGTTAACAAAAGTAACTGCAAAGAGCTTAATTCTCAATATTGGAAGGAGATACTTCCTTTGTTTTATTATCGGGCTCTTCTAAGAAGCTTGTAAGCTTCAAAGATGAAAAGAAGTATTCAGTGTCTGTACTTCCGTACTTCTTTTGATCTCACGTAGATTAAGTGAAATTATCGTAGATTTAAGGAATTGATGCAGTAAATTTGTAGCAACATAAAGCGTCTTTGATCTTCATCCCACTAATTACCCATTCAATAGTATTTCTGATTACCTAAGATGATGAAGATGGTTAACAGTATGTCAGATCACATAATTGTTGCAATGATTAGAGACTTGGTGTGATCAAAGCCTTGTGATCAAAATCAATGGTGTTTAATCCACCCGGAAGTGATCTCTGAAGTGGATAAACAAACTCTTTCCGGATGTACTTGCATCGAAGTATATAAGCTTGAACTACAGCTCCCGAGGCATCAATTGCCCTTTGAATCTTGAAGATAACTCTTCATCTTCAAAATGTTTGGCATAAAGATTGTTATGATTTTGATCGCTCTGGTTGCTAGAGACGTTGCACCGCTGTGCGAAATAAATTCTCCGCAAAAAGTCGAGCTTAAAAGTCTAAAATGTTTGTCGGTGGGAAAGCCGGTAAGTTTTCTGTTTGAGGTGTGCAATTATGATATGGCGGCTGGCTCCACAATATCGTTTGTGTCTTTCCAGTGTTTGGCGTCGAAATGTCCGTGCTGCCCTATGAAATACAAAGGAGGGATAACTGGACCATCACCGGTGATATGTTTCAAGTTCGGAAAAGGTATTTGCCAAGATATTGTTACCATCGACAGTCTGAAGGTTTATAATCAGCTGGTAGTGAAGCTGAACGGCACCAACTTCAAGATGCTCAAGAAAAAATATTGGACCACTGTTTTGCATCTCGGTTTACTCAAGTCGTCCGAACCAAAAGTAATTGCCAATTAATTGTAACCCAATCTTTTTTCTTCTGACATAATTGAAAATGTTGAAACCTGTAAGCTCAAGTGTCTTAAAATAAAGTTATTATTGTCGAGAAAAAAATTTGGTTTAATTGCACGGTAGAGATTGGTTGAGGTTTCCCTGTTTAGAAAATCGGATTCAAATGTATTGAAAGAAATTGAAAGGAATTGATCCCATGTAAACTGTATATCTATATAGTATCAATATATAGTTATACAATTGCATTGAGCGACATCTTTTCAATACCTTTTAATCAATTTTTTCTAATCAGAGAGACTTTTATGATCATTTGCGACGTGGTCACTCGAATTAGATAATCACAATTGACATGACAGTGAAATGGCGGCCAGTTCTTTGATGATAAAATCATCATTTTCGGTGTAGAAGCCCTCAAAATCAATAAACAACTCCATCTTGTGCACTGGTGCACAAATTTTGCCTGGAATTCGTTTATGTAAAAAATGATTATAAACCGTAGGCTTTATTCATGAGACAATAATAGCTTTGTGTTACAGCAGAACACTTTTAAATTGACGGACATCTCAACACACTTATCTTGTTATTTAGATTAAGAATTGTATCAGGTTTGGCCATATCAGTCATAATTTACGTAGGAATCCATTTCAAAGACCTTATAGAGTACCATGCCATAATAACGACTGTTATTATTGAGCACAAAAGGAAAACATTGAACGATTGTTATGACTTATTGAAAACAAATTCAGGCCGCTATCTTTCGGGAATCCACGCCGTATTCAAGTGACAGTGAAAGTGAATGCAGTGAAAGTAAAGACTAGGTCAATTAATGTTAAAGGTATCTAAAAATTAAGTTAGAAGTTAAGTGTTTTTTATCTGATCTCGTATTTTTCCAATTGTCTTCTCTAATTTTGACTAAGGGCTGTGTAAAATGAATTTACTGATTGTGAGTATTATGGTATGTAATAATGTAAGTAAAATTTCATCGTCAATTATTGAGAAGTTTATTAAAAATATTCAAAATAATATCACAGTTTTTTCTTCTGAGGTCGCTGAATGTTTCAAAAATTTGTAGAAATGGTCAAGCTGAAAACGGTCAAGCTAGATGTATGGTACTTCCCAGCTGCGCCATCAACTGTAACAAAAGTTTAATATTGAATTGAGACCATGTTACATCTGCTTTTCTGAAATTTTAACTTTCGATCTGTCGGCATATTTTTTATGGACCGGGAAAATGGAAAATATCTCCAAGAATTGAATGCGACGACTTACCAAAGTCTTCATAGCTTCAGACAGGATCTGCTGTGGACGTAGGGCCTGATGTTTTTGAAAGTCTTTTCAGGAAAATTAAAAAAGAAGACTTAACTTGCTTTGAATAGTTCGAAAGTGGAATCACGCAAAATTTTATCCTAAGAAATTAAGGAAATATACCTTCTAATTGTAGAGCAATCTGTTTGTAAAATTCAAAATTGGGTGGTCGCATCTCAGATCCTTAGGCATTAATAATTACTAATCAGTCATATTCAATCTCCGATGTACATATTTCTCGCTCCATTCATCCATGAATGCTTACCACACTTATCGGATAATCAACTCCAGGGTTGAAGTGTCCTTCTGGTTTCTGAAAACGGAGAATAGAAGTAAAGATCTAGTAGTTCGAAAAGTAAAAACAAGTGCAGAAAGTAGTATCAAACTTACATTTCTTGCGTTCTAAGAAAAACATATTTCTGGGTGATGACGTCATATGAGATCAGCCCTATCACATCTTGTATTTTTATGGCTGTTTTCTGACCCCTTTCAAGATGTGTGATGGCCATCTGGGCCACCTCCAAAATGGCGTCTCTCAAAGCCCCTACTGGCCATTCAATGGGGACTTGAATATGAGGGAGAATATTTTGATATTCCATATTTATTTCTAAAAAATTGTTCCAAGACTATTTAAATAACGTGTCAGTGGATTTCGAATAATTTATCATTTAAAATATGTTTAAGGTAGTTCCAGCGAGGTATAGTATAGTCAGAGCATTTACTATGGTCAAAAATTAATAGCCTCGGCTCACAGACGCTCACACAACAGTCAAATATTTTTAGTGACGGTGATCTGGCAACGTTGCTCGTTACAACTGTAAAAGATTTGAATTTCGCGCACTTTGTTCAACACTATTTCAGGGAGCGCTGCGTACAGTGTTGCCAGATCACAATGAACTGTAAAATGAAGAGGTTGGAAATGGATAAAAAATTAATATTTTAATTTAAATAGATAAATCAATGTTATATCAATCAAAATAAATCAATACGAATGTTTGCTAATTCAACACATAGTCGTGAAGGGTTCTTTATGTCTAGAAGCTTTTCACCATTCATTTATTCTCGCCTACGCAGAAACAATCCCTAGAACTAGATTTGTTTTATCTACTATAGGAAACTGTGGGCGTTGTTTTGCTAATTAATTACATATAACCTTTTCGAAAATAAATTAAAAGCTATTCTATGAATTAGAACTCTTATGGTGGTAGAGAAAAAAAACATTTTTATTAGATGATTTATTTTAAATACTTTTAAGTGTCTTACAATTTACTTACGATTTAGGAAATACTACTACATCTACTTCAGTCTTTCTTCAATGGGTTAGGACCATCAAAAGCGTCACTATCGGTAATATAGTGTTCTGTACATCTTGAAAATTCTCTGAACCTTAGATCTTTCTGCATGTGAGGTGGAAGCATAGCCCAGACCCTGCTGATATCGTCTTTTGCAAGCACCAGGATGAATCTCTCGTCCAAACAAGCGATATCTTCAGGGTGCATCTTTGTAAGAGTCTGAAGTTGGTAGAAAAGCTGCAGTGATTTATCCATCGATGGTTTCTGACCCCAACAACTTACGAACCAGCTTTTCATGCGTTGAACTGTTTCAAACGCACAGGCATAGTCACTGATACTTGAGTGCTTCTCTTTGAACAAGCACATCTCATCCGGATCAAAGCTATCCAGACATTCAATATAAGGCATCTTCATCAGATCAATAATCTTCGACTGATGACCCGTGATTTTACCAAGCCACTGTTTCTCCCTTTCACCCAACACGTAAAGGTACGCTTTGTTCTTGACGATTTCCATTAGTATTTCTGTCAGAGTTGTGTAGGAGGTTGATCCTTCTTCCCATTCAATTCAATGGGTCTTCAGCCAGAAGTCTGTGGTCTCTGAGATCTTGCCTTGGTTGCTGTACTCTGCTGGTGGCTTGAACATCTTCAATACAGCAGTATCCGATCCATCGGTCAGTGAAATGGCGGCCAGTTCTTTGATGATAAAATCATCATTTTCGGTGTAGAAGCCCTCAAAATCAATAAACAACTCCATCTTGTGCACTGGTGCACAACTTTTGCCTGGAATTCGTTTATGTAAAAAATGATTATAAACGTAGGCTTTATTCATGAGACAATAATAGCTTTGTGTTACAGCAGAACACTTTTAAATTGACGGACATCTCAACACACTTATCTTGTTATTTAGATTAAGAATTGTATCAGGCTTGGCCATATCAGTCATAATTTACGTAGGAATCCATTTCAAAGACCTTATAGAGTACCATGCCATAATAACGACTGTTATTATTGAGCACAAAAGGAAAACATTGAACGATTGTTATGACTTATTGAAAACAAATTCAGGCCGCTATCTTTCGGGAATCCACGCCGTATTCAAGTGACAGTGAAAGTGAATGCAGTGAAAGTAAAGACTAGGTCAATTAATGTTAAAGGTATCTAAAAATTAAGTTAGAAGTTAAGTGTTTTTTATCTGATCTCGTATTTTTCCAATTGTCTTCTCTAATTTTGACTAAGGGCTGTGTAAAATGAATTTACTGATTGTGAGTATTATGGTATGTAATAATGTAAGTAAAATTTCATCGTCAATTATTGAGAAGTTTATAAAAAATATTCAAAATAATATCACAGTTTTTTCTTCTGAGGTCGCTGAATGTTTCAAAAATTTGTAGAAATGGTCAAGCTGAAAACGGTCAAGCTAGATGTATGGTACTTCCCAGCTGCGCCATCAACTGTAACAAAAGTTTAATATTGAATTGAGACCATGTTACATCTGCTTTTCTGAAATTTTAACTTTCGATCTGTCGGCATATTTTTTATGGACCGGAAAAATGGAAAATATCTCCAAGAATTGAATGCAACGACTTACCAAAGTCTTCATAGCTTCAGACAGGATCTGCTGTGGACGTAGGGCCTGATGTTTTTGAAAGTCTTTTCAGGAAAATTAAAAAAGAAGACTTAACTTGCTTTGAATAGTTCGAAAGTGGAATCACGCAAAATTTTATCCTAAGAAATTAAGGAAATATACCTTCTAATTGTAGAGCAATCTGTTTGTAAAATTCAAAATTGGGTGGTCGCATCTCAGATCCTCAGGCATTAATAATTACTAATCAGTCATATTCAATCTCCGATGTATTTCTCGCTCCATTCATCCATGAATGCTTACCACACTTATCGGATAATCAACTCCAGGGTTGAAGTGTCCTCCTGGTTTCTGAAAACGGAGAATAGAAGTAAAGATCTAGTAGTTCGAAAAGTAAAAACAAGTGCAGAAAGTAGTATCAAACTTACATTTCTTGCGTTCTAAGAAAAACATATTTCTGGGTGATGACGTCATATGAGATCAGCCCTATCACATCTTGTATTTTTATGGCTGTTTTCTGACCCCTTTCAAGATGTGTGATGGCCATCTGGGCCACCTCCAAAATGGCGTCTCTCAAAGCCCCTACTGGCCATTCAATGGGGACTTGAATATGAGGGAGAATATTTTGATATTCCATATTTATTTCTAAAAAATTGTTCCAAGACTATTTAAATAACGTGTCAGTGGATTTCGAATAATTTATCATTTAAAATATGTTTAAGGTAGTTCCAGCGAGGTATAGTATAGTCAGAGCATTTACTATGGTCAAAAATTAATAGCCTCGGCTCACAGACGCTCACACAACAGTCAAATATTTTTAGTGACGGTGATCTGGCAACGTTGCTCGTTACAACTGTAAAAGATTTGAATTTCGCGCACTTTGTTCAACACTATTTCAGGGAGCGCTGAGTACAGTGTTGCCAGATCACAATGAACTGTAAAATGAAGAGGTTGGAAATGGATAAAAAATTAATATTTTAATTTAAATAGATAAATCAATGTTATATCAATCAAAATAAATCAATACGAATGTTTGCTAATTCAACACATAGTCGTGAAGGGTTCTTTATGTCTAGAAGCTTTTCACCATTCATTTATTCTCGCCTACGCAGAAACAATCCCTAGAACTAGATTTGTTTTATCTACTATAGGAAACTGTGGGCGTTGTTTTGCTAATTAATTACATATAACCTTTTAGAAAATAAATTAAAAGCTATTCTATGAATTAGAACTTATGGTGGTAGAGAAAAAAAACATTTTTATTAGATGATTTATTTTAAATACTTTTAAGTGTCTTACAATTTACTTACGATTTAGGAAATTCTCTGAACCTTAGATCTTTCTGCATGTGAGGTGGAAGCATAGCCCAGACCCTGCTGATATCGTCTTTTGCAAGCACCAGGATGAATCTCTCGTCCAAACAAGCGATATCTTCAGGGTGCATCTTTGTAAGAGTCTGAAGTTGGTAGAAAAGCTGCAGTGATTTATCCATCGATGGTTTCTGACCCCAACAACTTACGAACCAGCTTTTCATGCGTTGAACTGTTTCAAACGCACAGGCATAGTCACTGATACTTGAGTGCTTCTCTTTGAACAAGCACATCTCATCCGGATCAAAGCTATCCAGACATTCAATATAAGGCATCTTCATCAGATCAATAATCTTCGACTGATGACCCGTGATTTTACCAAGCCACTGTTTCTCCCTTTCACCCAACACGTAAAGGTACGCTTTGTTCTTGACGATTTCCATTAGTATTTCTGTCAGAGTTGTGTAGGAGGTTGATCCTTCTTCCCATTCAATTCAATGGGTCTTCAGCCAGAAGTCTGTGGTCTCTGAGATCTTGCCTTGGTTGCTGTACTCTGCTGGTGGCTTGAACATCTTGAATACAGCAGTATCCGATCCATCGGTCAGTGAAATGGCTGCCAGTTCTTTGATGATAAAATCATCATTTTCGGTGTAGAAGCCCTCAAAATCAATAAACAACTCCATCTTGTGCACTGGTGCACAAATTTTGCCTGGAATTCGTTTATGTAAAAAATGATTATAAACCGTAGGCTTTATTCATGAGACAATAATAGCTTTGTGTTACAGCAGAACACTTTTAAATTGACGGACATCTCAACACACTTATCTTGTTATTTAGATTAAGAATTGTATCAGGCTTGGCCATATCAGTCATAATTTACGTAGGAATCCATTTCAAAGACCTTATAGAGTACCATGCCATAATAACGACTGTTATTATTGAGCACAAAAGGAAAACATTGTACGATTGTTATGACTTATTGAAAACAAATTCAGGCCGCTATCTTTCGGGAATCCACTTGTAAATCATGCACATAAATTGATTTTATACAAATACACCAGTACCTATTTGGTGTTCCCGGTTGTGATATAATCGGGAGTTCGAAACAAATTTACTTCAGTCTTACCCTGGCATCGCTTTGAGACACTTCTACATTTTTTTTCTCATCAGAAGCGATGAAGTCTCTTGTAATCAGCGAAATTTTCGGTGCAATGAACACCGATGGAGACAATTTCTTCCATGACATTTGTCGCCATGGATGTGTGTCCCTTCTCCTGCGAGCTGGATGGTGTTTGGATGATGACAACGAATCTCTACTGCGGGACTACAATTTTGAAGGATATCAGTGTGTCCACATCATAGCACGAAGTCATAGAGGACAGAAGGCAGTGCAGTTACTGGAAATCCTGGAGCAGATGGGGGCAGACTTGAACGCACCAGACAGAACTTCTGGAAGTACTGCGCTTCATATAGCTGTCGTCTATCAGGATTACGAGCTGGTAACTTGGATGTGTCAGCAGGCTACCGTGGACTTAGAGGCTTGTGACTATGGAGGTCTAACTGCTTATGAGGTCGCTTGGACGAGAGACGATTTCAAGATGATGGACATCTTCCTGGAATTCGGCGCGGATTGTCATCAGCCGTATTCAAGTGACAGTGAACGTGAATGCAGTGAAAGTAAAGACTAGGTCAATTAATGTTAAAGGTATCTAAAAATTAAGTTAGAAGTTAAGTGTTTTTTATCTGATCTCGTATTTTTCCAATTGTCTTCTCTAATTTTGACTAAGGGCTGTGTAAAATGAATTTACTGATTGTGAGTATTATGGTATGTAATAATGTGAGTAAAATTTCATCGTCAATTATTGAGAAGTTTATTAAAAATATTCAAAATAATATCACAGTTTTTTCTTCTGAGGTCGCTGAATGTTTAAAAAATTTGTAGAAATGGTCAAGCTGAAAACGGTCAAGCTAGATGTATGGTACTTCCCAGCTGCGCCATCAACTGTAAAAAAAGTTTAATATTGAATTGAGACCATGTTACATCTGCTTTTCTGAAATTTTAACTTTCGATCTGTCGGCATATTTTTTATGGACCGGAAAAATGGAAAATATCTCCACACCGTCCATCTTACGGTAAGCATTTTTGAATGCAATTAATTCTGTAAAACAGGAAAGAGTAGGAGTTACGGATTATTTATTATGTGAAGCGTTCCACTTCTTCACGTAACAGGATAAATCGAAACAGGTAAAACAATATAAAACTTTATTGAAAATCATAACAATTATATTAGCGTCTTCTGAACAATGGGCTTCGCTTCAAGGGTTGTACTATGTTTCGATTGCACCAAGAATGCCTGTAACGGAAAAATGATATCAAAATCTAGCTGGAAAGTGCGCAACAAGAAAATTACAAGATTAGAAACTTTGAAACATCAGAAACTTACTGAGGTTTAATCAGACGATGAGCATACACAATATTCCATTCAGCCTCAGTAATCTTCTCCACCTATACGCAAGTATCTGTTGTAGCTTGGACGAATTGTTGAGGTCTGAAAAATTTCCAAAAGTTTAACACCAAATTGATAACGCAAAATTTATTTTTCAATAACTATTACTTACACTAAGCCCTTGGGATTTCTATACGTTATCAGACAGGTGTAGTTGTGCGCATCCTCGCCTGTTACATCCATCCGCCGTAGAATGCTGTAAAAACAGTTTCGGGTAAGTCTCTTCTACATACAACGGAAAATATCGCTGACGTAGGACTTACTTATGAAGAAATAATCACTTCAGACCATCGGGTCCAGTTGCTAAAGACCTATTTCTTGGCGGACAATAGAATCCCTTCATTAAGTTTTGTCCGTAGGCATTTTTCAACAGTGCCATGAATAATACACTGGAAATTAGTCATATCCATCACGCAGGATAATCAAGAATAACCTACATGAAAACAACTCCTAATAAGGATGTCGAACCAGGGAAATTGATAGTTACAATAAACCACAATCATGATGACTCATTACTGGTGACTTTATACATTAATTCCATCGATTTATGTATGTATTTATTCATGGCTAGGAATTAATCATCATTGTATCATACTTCACGGGTGGGGTGAACAATATAAGAACGCTTGCTATTGAAAGCTTTATCAGTTACTTGCCAGTCTCGTTACGTGTTACTTGGTTCAAGTTCACCAGTGCACAAGATGGAGTTGTTTATTGATTTTGAGGGCTTCTACACCGAAAATGATGATTTTATCATCAAAGAACTGGCCGCCATTTCACTGACCGATGGATCGGATACTGCTGTATTGAAGATGTTCAAGCCACCAGCAGAGTACAGCAACCAAGGCAAGATCTCAGAGACCACAGACTTCTGGCTGAAGACCCATGGAATTGAATGGGAAGAAGGATCAACCTCCTACACAACTCTGAAAGAAATACATATGGAAATCGTCAAGAACAAAGCGTACCTTTACGTGTTGGGTGAAAGGGAGAAACAGTGGCTTGGTAAAATCACGGGTCATCAGTCGAAGATTATTGATCTGATGAAGATGCCTTATATTGAATGTCTGGATAGCTTTGATCCGGATGAGATGTGCTTGTTCAAAGAGAAGCACTCAAGTATCAGTGACTATGCCTGTGCGTTTGAAACAGTTCAACGCATGAAAAGCTGGTTCGTAAGTTGTTGGGGTCAGAAACCATCGATGGATAAATCACTGCAGCTTTTCTACCAACTTCAGACTCTTACAAAGATGCACCCTGAAGATATCGCTTGTTTGGACGAGAGATTCATCCTGGTGCTTGCAAAAGACGATATCAGCAGGGTCTGGGCTATGCTTCCACCTCACATGCAGAAAGATCTAAGGTTCAGAGAATTTTCAAGATGTACAGAACACTATATTACCGATGGTGACGCTTTTGATGGTCCTAACCCATTGAAGAAAGACTGAAGTAGATGTAGTAGTATTTCCTAAATCGTAAGTAAATTGTAAGACACTTAAAAGTATTTAAAATAAATCATCTAATAAAAATGTTTTTTTTCTCTACCACCATAAGTTCTAATTCATAGAATAGCGTTTAATTTATTTTCTAAAAGGTTATATGTAATTAATTAGCAAAACAACGCCCACAGTTTCCTATAGTAGATAAAACAAATCTAGTTCTAGGGATTGTTTCTGCGTAGGCGAGAATAAATGAATGGTGAAAAGCTTCTAGACATAAAGAACCCTTCACGACTATGTGTTGAATTAGCAAACATTCGTATTGATTTATTTTGATGTTTAATAACGGATGAAGCTTTAGCACTATCAAAGTTTTTTGACCCCTGTTATAACCTTAAACGCTACAACAACAATTAGGTACCTTCTAAAGCCTAAAATAGTTTTTAATTAATTTACTAACTTTGAACAAGTGGTATGTCCTGACCTTAACACCCACAATGCTAAACTTAGATTGTTGATAAACAATCGAATCAATTAAGATAATTACAGTTACGTGTGCGTAATAAATTAAACTGGAAAACTGAGTATAAAGGCCTGCTACCATACTATCGTAATCTATTTGTACAAAGCTGTCGGCAAGTTATTAGCTGTTGCTGAATCAAACGTGCGTTGGTGAGTTAATTCAATAATTACGTAATCTATTCGCTCCGAGGGCAACTAATACACTCACAGAAAATGTGAGTGTATTTAGCGTCAGTGTATATCCGTGAGTGGGAGTGAAGTTCCGACTTTTATCGCAGATGTCGCGTCTTATGGGAAATAACATGGGTTTTCTGGGTACGAAGTTATAAAATTTGTCACTACGAGCGCTAGCCCTGTTGCCCTCGGAGCGAGTAGACAACTATAGATCGTACTTGAAATTTATCAACAAAGAAGTGTTTAAAGTTTTATGTTTTTACAGGAAAATGGAGAAGTTCAATGTCATTTCAATTGGGGGATAAATATGCAAAAATAGTATTTCTAATTTATGCTCAAAAATTGCATGTTGGAAAACAATTTGAATGAAATACTAATTATATTAATGTAATGAGGTTAATAAACAGAAGTTCAGTAGCTTCGATTGTGAATTTACTGTTTACAAACAAGTAGCTAAAGGTAAACACCACCTAAGTGAATGACCATCACACGAAACGTAGCAGTGGGTGAACGCACACATTAATTTAAGTTAATGGTCTGATAGGTGCGTAGTTTGCAGTCGGCATGCAATGGGTATATAAGTCCAAGCCCTGTAAAATGGAAATTAGTCTGAAAGTACTATTGTCTAGATATCAACAGCAGTGAGTGTTAATTAAGTTTGAAAAAATGGCAACTCTGCCCATAAATGGAAATGATTTTCTACGTTTCATAAGCAAACGCGACTCATTAACTAGTATCGTGGCGGAATATTATTCCATAGTGCCTAGAAAAGAAAAACTGCTGAAAACTTCAATCCAGGATGGAAATAAAAGTGAAAATGGAGGTGGTATTCAGCTTGAGCGCCATCTTCATCGTCGCGTAAAGCTCAAAAGTCACGAGACTGTTCTCGGCGCCACTTTTGTTGACGGTTATGAGATCGAGAGGAAGTATATTTGCATCAAAAGCCAGCAAGATGTCGGCGGAAAATTTTGGGAAATGGTGTGGGAATACAAGGTGCGAGTTATTGTGATGATGGATCGATTCAGTGACAAGAAGAGTAACCAAAATTTGTTCCCGGATGAGGGTTGTTTGACAGTCTGCGATAAGTTTAAGATAAGGACTCTGGAGGTTCGTGAGAAACCGCACTACAAATTGACTTTGCTGAGTCTGACCAACCAGTCTGGCCACGAGCACAAAATTTCCACTGTCAATACACTGCGTGGCCGTGGGACAACTTTTCCCATCAGCCGGATGCATTCATAGATTTTTATTGCAACGTGAAAGACTTGTGCCTTCAGTTGGAGAGACAAGCTGACAAAAAAACTGCTCCTATGATTTTGCAGTGCCTGGGCGGGCTCACTGGCTCTGCAGTGTTTTGCGTATTTGATATATGTGTTGCAGAATTTGAGAAAACGGGGACTCTATGTGTGCCAAGAGTTCTAAAGAAAGTGCGGCAGCAAAAGTATGGATTTATGAACCGCTTAGAAAACTATGTTCTGTGTTACCAATTGCTTGGAGCCTATATCGAGAAGAAGCTGTCTCCTATTACTTTTTGATACTTTGAATGATGTCATAAGCGTTCAAAAATCTTAATTGAGGTATTGTTGGATAGTTTACATATGTGTTTGGATTTTTCATCGTGATTTGTTCGACATCTTTTGATGCGCACCTTATCCATTTGATGTTGATAAAGCAATGAAAGTATGCGTATTATCACTGCAAATGATTTGTAGACTTACATAAAATTGAAATTGAATCCAATTCGATACCCAATGCTGTGATAAAGCTTCGAAAGCAACGATATGCAGCTGTTTTTAGTCTAACGCAGTACATTATAATTTACAAAGTGTTAATGTACTTGATTCTTCAAAAAAATTTGATGGTTCTTTAGGGTCTAGCATTAGAGTGATTCAGAATGTTATTAAGACAAGTGTATAGTGAAATACAAACATGTGATGATAGATCAGTAAATATTACCCAAAATGGACTACTGTGAATTGCTACGTATAAGTGAGCTGGCGATTGTTGGTGAGAGAGTCATCACTAGCAAGAAGAAGAGCAATAGTAACAATTGTGTATACTGTAGAAGCATATTTTGATCACTGGTCAACATTAGTGGCAGTTAGCATGGATGACAAGTTCACAAAGAATTTTTCGTAATACCTATGACCTGTAGAAAAATTATGTATTTGCCAAGTGCGTTTGCCAACAGCAAAAGGTAATTCGAACTTCAAGATAGCTGATACCTGATAGCTGATACCTGATCAAGAAGCATTTTGATTGGAGCACGTCTTTGTTTACAACACTATCACGCCGCCTATCGCTGTTGGGAGTACTAGGTATTGATGAACCGAATGACTCTCATCGATCCAACTGACGGAACTCAGTCTGAGGCAATTACTGTTTGTGATAACAAGTTCATTCTTCTCTGAATGAAGTTTAAGTTTTCATAATGGCTTCTGATTTCTTTGAAAGTTATAACGATGGTGATTATTTACAGCAAGTGGCTGTATCAGAATCAGGATTCTTTGAAAGGATTTCTCAGGAGCACAAAATAATTATCGAGACAAAAGTACTTGGTGCTTGCAAGGAATGGAGGAAACAGAAAAATATAGAGAAGACTCGGTTCCCGGACATTGAATGCTGGGACAGCTCCCGAGTGCATTTGCTAACCGTAGAAGGTGATTCGGACTTTATCCATGCAAACTATGTTAATGGATTCGACTGTTATAAAAAATGAACCAATGAACAGCATGCTTGAAGACTTCTGGAACATGGCCTGGCGGGAGAATACCAAGGTTATTGTGATGCTCAACGACCTCGAGACAGCCGCAGTTTCTTCAACCAGCGATGATTCAACATTAATCGGTTTCAAATTAGCTACCACCAATATAATTGTGCATCAAATTTTCATGGCAACGATCATAAATGTTTACAATGTGAGGACCGGACAATCAAGAACAGTGCACCACCTCAACTTTCTGAACTGGCCGAAAGAATGCATTCCCTATATAGGAACGTTTCTTGACTTCTTGTTATTGGTCAACAGAAAGCAGCATCACTTCGTCAATAAAGCTTCGGTGAATCGACAATTACCTCCAGGACCGATAATTGTTAACAGTAGCACTGGCACTGGAAGAGCTGCCACTTTTTGTGCCATCGATGTCTGTATCTATCAAATAGTGCGTACGGAATTAGTGTCAGCACCATTGGTAATAATGGAGATCAGACTGCAGGGACATTCAAGCATTGAGTCGTTAAACCAATATTTTTTTATTAATAATGCAATTGTTCTCTTTCTAACATTTGCACCATCAGGTAGTAAAATATTCTCTGAACTACGATCTCATGTATAAGTGAAAAAGATGCCTATTTGTTTTCAAATCCATTATCTGATAAGAAAGTTGACAGAAAATTAAATTAATACTTGGTTTAATAAAAGCAATTGTTGAAATAACTGAACTAGTTAACATACACAGGCACCAGTTGTCGAATCTCAACAATAAGTCATCTTAGTGTTTTCCTTATTCGTTCCCTTGATGTGAGATTGATTAGAGTGATTACTAGTGAGACTTAGGTGCGGGAAAGCCTATACTTCATATATAGATAATAATAATTATGAAATTTAATAATCATTACTGTTCTTAAAGCTAAAGTTAAAATATTAATAAGTAATTGAGAATCATTATTATTAATTAGGGAATTAATAAAAATATTGAAATTAAATTTTTATTTTGAATTTATCGATTATTCTAACACCAATGTTTCAAAATTTTTACATTCTCCAAAGCACAGAAATCACTTGAATAACAAGGATTTTTACAAAAATTATTATTAAAAACTCTTAAGCTTTTAATTGACGGACATTTGAATTCATCTAAATCAATTATAATTTTATAACAATCAAGTAAATTTTGAATTAACAATTTATTTTCAGAACCTTTAACATAAATTATTCTTTTATCATCAGTAATATAATCAATAATATCTTTCAGCTTATAATATGATGTTAACCCAGCGCTCCAGGCGATGCCGTGGTAGTTCTTGGTTACCCAGGTGTTGAGACGTTGTTGTTCAACAGACATCAGCTTCCAGTTGTATGGAGGTTGGAATAGCGTGCAGGATAGTTCCTCAACACCATAAATATCATGTTAAATGGTGATTGAGGCCAACTCCTTCACGATGAACTCTTTGTCTACTCCTCGAAATCCTTGAATGTCCAAGATAACCTCCATTTTACAGGTCTTCTCTCAGCAGTGAATGATGATTGAATGAAAAAGTATTGATCCAGATCTTCTTTTATGGCTCTTAACTACAATTTCTTTACCCCCACCATCCAATTATTTGAATTTTCATTGGCTAATCTATCCCCCACTCACTAATTTACAACTTTTGATTAGATATTTAAAAATTTTCTTTGTTCTATTTATACTGCGTAGAAGATGACGTCATCAAACAAGTTAAAACTTGTTCACGGTTATCGTAAATAATAATATTATTTGGAGTCTCGTTTGAGCAACCATCGCAGACAGACGTGTTGTGTGCGTATACGACAATCTTTGTTAAAATTCTTGTTATTCTCTACACTAAGGTTCCAAATCAGTGCTCAGTCGTCTTAATTTGTGTCAAATTCTTATTCAGTAGTTTTTTCTTGTATCAATTTGTGAATATTTATATTCTTTTGTATTTTTAATGCTAGAAAGTGAAAGTGAGGTTAACCCTAGTAAAGGTATAGCAAGCTCCACTATCGATCGAGCAACTGCTCCAATGTGTTCTAGTACCGTTGAAGCTCCGCTATCTTCTTTTTGAAGTAGCTGCTGCTTTTTCTGCTTCAATACCATGATTCTACCACGGAATATTTTTTTTTCTGGGCGTTTTACATTAGTAAGCATGTTCATATCTCTCTAAAACAACATCAAGTATTTGTTATGTCAAGACTGATTATTCCAGAACTTTTAGTGATAAAAGTCTTAAATTTTAGGCAAACAGAATTGAAATAAACATAAGTACTGTTCTATATCTCCTTCTACCTATAAACAAAGTGAATTACAACCTGTAAAATCTACGTCCATAAGTTCCAAAAATAAATGTAACATGTAAACATGTTGTATTAATGTTATCAAGATTAAATCGACATATATCGTACGACGTTCACTTTAAATTGGTAGCTGCGCTCGTTCGATATCAAAAAAACAACTTTAAATAATAGGTCTTAAATATTATTCATGACCTAGCCAAGATTGCTACAAGGCACGCGCGCATCTTAACTCGCTCTATAGGCCGGTGTCATGATGTCATCGAGACGGCTACATTTGGTACAAAACATACGTGCTACATTAATATTTAGCAAAAAACTGTGTTGATCATACTATTACAATATAACACACATGCAGGATTTTAGTTCACACGTTATTGTACGTGCACATTTATCTTAGGCGGCGGTGACCACTTTCCATCAGGTGGCCCGCATGCCTGTTTGTCAGCCGGATAACATAAAAAAAATCTTGGGTGCACGTTGATAATCATTGGTAAAGAAGGTCAAACAGCGAACGAATTCTACTGCTCTTTTACGCAGTAGAATCATAAGGAGTGTGAACGAACTGCAGGTTGACCTTTGTTACAAAGTCATTGGGACGTTTTTTGTAAATAAGGTGCAATGACATTTCAAATACGGCTTTAGTGTAGATTTGTAAGACTGATTGGAATATTGACACGGAAATAAAATTACTAGATTTTATTATTAATCTTTCTGGTTATCAATCAGTTTATCATTGCATTCCAATATTTAATATTATGTCACTAGCTTGCAATCATAGGTACCTGATTTACATTTTATACAAAACATAAGTGCTACATTAATATTTAGCAAAGAACTGTGTTGATCATACTATTACATATATTACACACATGCATGATGTGAGTTAACAAATTATTATTACGTGCACATTTAAAAGAATGTGCACATTAAAAGGTATTTCCTTCAGAGCCAAATGTTTATAAAACTTTAATCGTGTTAATATAATTTCCAATTCAAAAATGTGAGTTTATAGATACCAGCAGAGCTCTTCAAGTCGAAACTTAGTTTGTCACCGGATATTTTTTATTTTGATTCTGCAAATGGTTTGTCATGAATAAAAAATAAATAATTTAGCGGGAAAGACGTCAATATTGGGTCATACAGGTATACCTATCACAATAATTTTAAATGTTAATAAAGACTGACCGAAAAATGAACGCTATTGCAAAAGTTTACAATTCATATTTCAATGAAAATAGAATCGATAATAGCGTGATAAAAAAACACATAACACTCTTGCATTTTTTCCTGGAGCTAGTTATTGCGATATCAAACAAAATGTTTAATTAGCTTAATTGGTACTTAGTTGAAGATATTTTTATAGAGAAACGAATTAGGTCATATAGTCAATAAAGTAGCTGCAATATAAATACATTTTTATTTAAACATAATTAAAACTAAGACATGTCTAGCCTATCTTATAAGTACTTAAGAAAAATAAATTTGGAAAAGTGGAAAGAGATTCTTTTTATTCGTACATTATTAATTAAAGTTAAACAAAGAGTATTTAGATACAGTTGAACTTATTTATACTTATATCTCCGAGAAAATGCATGCTATGCATTTAAGCAACACATGTTTAACTAAACTGTAGCAATATGCATATTGCTATGGTTCTAGAGCACACGAGCATCGTTGCCTCCGAATTCGAAGCACTGTATTCGGGATCGAAACTGTCCGTTCTTTGCGGATTTGACTAAATGCGTTGTCGATCGCACAAAATGTTCCCGTTTTCCTCTTCATACCCGTGTACATAGTTTGCGTGAATGTAAGTTGAATCTGATCTTTATTATTTAAGTAGTCATGTTCGTCTTCCCCTTGTGTAGTCAAGATTACCCAAGAGTGATCTAAATAATAAAGTTATGGCGAGAGCAGACTTTATTAAAATCGTATACTTAGTAATAGTACAGTCAAAAAATTTAGAAAAAAACAAAATTTGCACATAAATTAAACTTATTAAGGTTCATAAAAGTAATGTGGCTCGTTCGCTATAGGCTTCGTTGTGTGTTTAGTTTTTTTATGTACTTGCGAAAATACCCGGCTAGCCCTAGAAACTGCCTAACTTATTTCACGTTTCACGGAACAGGTGACGCTACTAACGCCTTAATTTTATGACGTCGGCCTAACCTTACTCTGACTTATGATTCGGCCTAAGTACTCGACTTTCGTAGCTAGGAAAACGCGTTTACGCGTCAATGTCGTAAGTTGCGAGAGAATCTTCCAGATGGACTTTCATGTTTGACGTCTTTCTTAATCATTAATGATTCATAGTTTAAAATACCTAATGACATTTTGAAAGAAATGTTACGTTTTTTATATTAAACTTTAATGATGATTAATTTAGATATAATTATACAGATTGGCACGTATTTAAAAAAATGTGAATAATGACGTCAAAAATTTATTTTGTAATAATAATGTCATATGTCATTTAGACATGTAAATGTAATAATATGTAGAGATTTATGGTATGACATTCGTGAATCTGGAATAAAAAAAGATCAAAATCATTATAATGGCAAAACTATGGCGAGGGTGATGATGATTTCTTACAAGACAAAGTTTATGACTTTTTTCGCAATTTATATATACTTCCATGGAGAAGGTTCCTTCATTTCTTATCCTCCTCTCTCCTTTAATCCAATCCTTCTACGTAAGCTTGGAACGCTTAACGTAATTTATTCCAAAGTATGGTAAGTTAGAATTCTTAGATT